>JADMNL010000023.1:220442500-221642500 GCA_016271365.2 Neoceratodus forsteri
GTAAATCAACTAAACATGTTAGTACATCTTTGACAGTAAATATTGTGAACTTTAGAATACAGCATTTGATTTTACTTGGTGTTATTCAGAAAGGCATTATGCAGCATGATGGTAATACCACTTCTGTTAGTGCATCATATCAGTACCGTGTAGTGTAGGCCTGTTGCCACAAGAGGGAAACCTTGAGATAGCAGCTTAAGCAACTAGCAACAGCATGCCATCTGGTGGCAACAATCACATGCTGCATCCCTTTTGTTTTGTTTCCCCGAATCTTGCTGTTTCATGTATTTTATTAAAATGCAGCTTTTATAGAGAACAGTACACATGAACAATGATATCAAGTTGTATAAAGTAAAGTAAGTAAAAACTTAATTTTTAAAGTGCTTTTCATTGCCAAAGCGCTGTTCAAACACATTAAAACAAACAGTTGAAGTAAATTAAGCAGTCATATTTAAAATCATTCAGAATAAGCTTTAAGAAACAAATAAGTTTTGAGATCAGATTTAAAACTTGAGATGGTCAGGCATTCTCTTATCTGACGAGGTAGAGAATTCCAGAGGGACTGGACAACATAAGAAAATGCATGTGCCCCAGATGTCTTTAATTGAACCCTGGGAATATCTAGCAATCCCTCATCGGCAGATCGGAGTGAGTGGAAGGGGCAGTAGGGAGTAAGAAGATCTTGCAAGTACTGGGGTCCCAGTTCATGTAGGACTTTATAAGTTGCAACCAGACCTTAAAGGCGATCTGCCACTGAACTGGCAGCCAGTACAGTCCACACAGCACAAGCGTAATATGACTAGAACTAGACGTACCAGTCAGAAGCCTAGCTGCCACATTCTGCACTAGCAGCAAGTGGTGGATATCAACCCCTGACAGCCCTAGGTAAAGGGCATTGCAGTACTCAAGGCGAAAGGTAACGAAGGCGTGGACCAATGTGGAAAGGTGAGCCTGAGGAACCTACTGTTTCACCCCGGCAATATTCCTAAGATGATAAAAGAAAGATCTGACAACGGCAGACACATGAGATTTCAGGGTCAAACTGTCATCAAAAATAACACCCAGGTTATGCACCCGGTGTGAGGTCAAGAGCTGGACACCATCAAGCCATAAGCCAGATGGAAGCCCAGCCCTAGGATCCACCTCAAGGTGACCAGAGTCCACAATCAACACCTCAGTCTTATCCGGGTTCAACCTCAGCCAGCTAGTGCTCATCCAATCTCTGATCTCGGCTAGACAGCTGTTAAGCATGGAGATTGCATCTTCCTGTCCGGGAATAAAGGACAAATACAGTTGGGTATCATCTGCATAGCAGTGAAAACCCAAACTGTATCACTTAATGATCTCTCCTAATGGCAGCATATAAACTGCAAACAACATGGGCACCAAAATGGAGCCCTGCGATACCCCAAAAGACAGTGGGAAGGCGTCAGAGGAACAAATTCCAGTGACAACCCTCTGTGTCCTGCCTGTAAGGAAAGATCGAAACCAATGTAGAACTGTTCCAGACAGTCCACAAAGAAGCCACAGGCACTCCAAAAGCACACCATGGTCCACAGTATCAAATGCCAGAGAGATCAAGAAGGACTAGAACAGTACAAGCCTTTCGATCTCACAATTACGAGATCATTTAAAACCCGGACCAGGGCGGTCTCAGTGCTATGTCTTTTCCTAAATCAGGATTGGAGAACATGATAGACATTGTGATTTGTGAGTTGATGTTCCAGCTGCAGAGCAACCATCTTTTCAATAACCTTACCCACAAAGGGCAGGTTAGAGACAGGCCTATAGTTAGCTAAGAAGTCTGGGTCCAAGGAGGATTTTTTGAGGAGTGGTTGAACGACCGCCTCCTTGAAGGGATCGGGAAAGTCCCCCGCTCCAAGGACTTTCAGACAATTTCAGCAAGGTTCAGGCAGATAACATCTACACAACCTACTAATAGCAGTTTAGGGCAAGGATCCAAACTACGACTGGTTAGTCGTACAGTCTGGACAATCCTCACAATGTCCATGAACTCCAGCCTGCTAATGTCGAACCAGGCAGCATGGGCACTCGCCATCTCATGCTGATCTCCGCAATCCCTTAAAGAGAGAGCTGGGCCGATACCCGATCTAATGCTGGCAATCTTTTCTGCGAAGAACCGAGCAAGATCATCACACTTCATCTGTGAAAAACCGCTACCAGAGTGCAGACAGACTGGATTGCACAGTCTATCGACAGTCCAGAAGAGTTGAGCTGGTCTGTTCCATGCAGCAGCAATCTTCCTGAACAGGAACTCTGCCTTCTTATGAGTGATTGCTGATTGATAGACCACATAGTGGTCCATCAACCTAAGCTTGTCAACATCAAGGCCGGATTTCCACCATAATTCAAATTATATTCATTATATAACTTTTCTGAGCCTGACAAAGATAGTTGCCTCTGCAACCCATATACATATACACGATCATTCATTTGACCTGGTCTTCTTGCCTGGAGTGGAGGTCACTGACTTTATGGTGGAGCCAGTCATTTGGTCAGACCATCATACCATGAGATTCTCATTCAAAGCCCCCCTCCTTAAAAGCTCTTCCCATATAGAGAGGGTCCTGTACCACCTTTTAAAGGGTTTGACCCCAGAAGGTCTTATGGCAGTGCTGGACCTATCTGGTGTAACGAGTGCTTGCGAGGAGCTGGGGGAATTGGTGTTGGCCTACAACACGGTGGTCACTGAGGCCTTCAACTCAATTGCAGTGACCATGTTTGACCCCTTACTTCACACCAGGGCTCCCCTTGGTTTGACGGGAGTCTCAGGGAGTTCAGGATGGGGGGGGTCGTCAAAGGTTGGAGTGCTGTTGGTGAAGGTCCCAGCCTGATGTGGACATGCTTATTTTGATGTCTCATTATAGAGACTGACAATCAGCAATCTCGTGTAAGAAGGCAGAGTTCCTGTCCAGGGAGATTGCTGCAGTAATTAACAGACTGGCTCAGCTCTTTTGGACTGTTGATAGGCTGTTTAATCCTGCCTGTCTTCAGTCCATGAGAGCTTTTTCACAATTAAAGTGAGATGAGTTTGCTCTGTTTTTTTTTTGGGGGGGTGGTTTGTATGGTGTTTATCTCCTGTTCTGGCCTGCACTCCTAGTATCATTGGCTGTCCCCCTGGTGCCGTCCTCCAAGGGTCACGCCCCCTTCCTTATGCTCTGATGACTTACTCTTCATGGCAGGGTGGTAGGAAGCATATCAACCCACCCAAAATGGATCCAGCCTGGAAGGTGCCTTCTCAGGGGCGGTGTCTGTGGGGACAGTGTCATACTGCATGGCCAGAACCTTTTCTGTTTTTCTTTCCTGAGGTGAGGCATGTAACGATCTGTGTACTCCTCCACACATCTTCCCCATCTCCTCCCCTTTCTGTAGCATCGGTCCTTCTCTTCACACCCCCCATGACCCATGGCAGCCTGTGCTTGTTATTGAACATGGGTCTCCTGCGTAGCATGAGGTAAAGTGTCCAGTGCCTCAGCCCTCAGTGCCACCGGGCTACCTTGCTCTGTTATTTTGCTAATCAGATTGCCAGAATAATATCTGGGTTCCAGTCAATGCCCTCCACAGGGGCTTGCAGTGGTGAGCTGGTGGTCATGGGCAGTCCATTTGTTTGATCTAGCTTCGATCAGTTGTTGGATGAGGATGTTGTGATGGTCATCTGGGAGTTGAGGCCCACCTACTGTAGTTTGGACCTGGGCCCAACATGCCTTCTTGTGGGGTGTGCTGAGTCCATCAGCCTGGTCCTGGCTTTGATAGTCTGGTGTTCTTTGGAGAGGTGGTTTTTTCCGAGCCTCTGAGGGAGGCAGTGGTGAGGCCTCCTCTTAAAGAAACCATCCCTGGACACGGACTCCCTAGCCAACTGCTGACCTGTCTCTTACCTTCCCTTTATGAGAAAGGTTACTGAGAAGGTGTTGGCTCTCCAACTGGAGGACCATTTGTCAACTCATGACATCTGTGACCCACTCCATTCGGGTTTCTGGAAAAGGCACTGTATTGAAAATGCCCTGGTTTGGGTACTTAACAATGTCCTGGTGGTGAGGGATCAAGGAAATTGTACCATCTTAGTATTCCTTGATCTCTCAGCTGCATTTGACACCTTGGACCATGGTGTGCTGTTGGAGCACCTGTGTGTTCATTGTGGGCTGATTGTCACAGTCCTCAAGTGGTTCCATTCATACCACACAGGCAGGATACAGAAGGTGGTATTAGGAACTTTTTCCTCTGCACTACTGTCCATCTCATGTAGGGTCCTGCAGGGTTCCATCTTAGTGCCCATGTTGTTTGCAGTGTATCTGCTACCACTGGGGGACATTATAAGGCAGTATGGACTGAGTTTTCACTGCTGTGCAGATGACACTCAACTCTACTTGTCTTTGGTGCCTCAACAGTAGGATGCTGTCCCAAGGATCAGTCAGTGCCTTGCTGAGATCCAGAACTGGATGACTGTCAACTGGTTGAGGTTGAATCCAGACAAAAAAGGATACTAGTGGTGGAATCTGGTGGTCCAGGGGTTGGTGTGCAAGTTGGTCGAGTTTCTGGTCTTAGGATAAGGGATTCCCAACTTCTCACCTCAGAAAGGGCGAGGAATCTTGGCGTGGTACTGGATTGTAGCCTGACGCTTAAGTTCCAGGTGTTAGCTATATTATTGAGTACATTTTATCATCTTTGTAACATTTCCAGGATTAAACACCTGGTTCCCCCAGATGATCTGCCATCACTGGCCCATGCCTTCATGACATTCCTTTTCTTTAATACAGTCAATTTTGGCTGTCAACTACAAGCAACCTGCACTTAGTAACTAGACCTAAAGACTAGAGATATTTTTGTAATAAAGGAATTTGTGTTTGAGCCAGCCCAGTGGCGCAAATTTTTGAGGCGCTGGACGTCACACCTTGAACCACGCTGGTGACCCGGGTTCAGGAACGTTACTTGGGACACTGGGGGTCGGCAGGGGAGGATAGGATTGAGCATCCGATGGACTGCTCTCCTATCCTGAGGCGGGTTTGGGGAAGGCCTTGCTCAGTAGTGGCCCCAGTGGAGACTGGCGGCACTACACAAGCATTGCAGAAAGGGTAACCAGAAAAGTGGAAATACTGCTCAGGTGGCTGCTGGATGATGGCTATCTGTCTCCCAGACACCTCTGGTGCCTTCAGTGACCCCCGTCCCCTCAGCAGCATCCTTGGGCCATATCATGAGCATGCTGGGCTGCCCCACCCCAGTGCCTTCCCTCTTGGAGGAGGGGGACCTGTCCGGTGAAGGGTTATGTCTGGAATATCCCGGAGACTGGCTGCAAAGTGAAGGTCAGGGAAGCTTGGATAGGACCGGCAGGTGTTGCAGGAGGACTTGCAGAGTCTGAAGGAGTGGGGGTTGCCAGAGCACGGCAGGAGAGAAAAATAGATAATGTAAAAAAAAAGTATTTGTGTTTGAGGTTATACTTCACATTTATCTTGCTTATAAAATAGTCTTGTCACTTGTCTATTGTATGTTCTCAGCATATGATGTAAATTGTACTGCTTTGTCTGTTCTTCTACTGACTTGGAGCCTTTGGTAAAGAGCCAGTTTGACTCAAAGGTTGTAATTCTGAAACTGAAATAAATAAATAAAAAATCCCAAGTTGAATACTGCAATGCCCTTTACCTGGGGCTATTGGGGGGTTGAGCTCTGCCGCCTGTAGCTAGTGCAGAATACAGCAGCCAGGTTATTGACTGGCCTTTACCAGTCTTGTCACATTACACCTGTGCTCCGCTCACTGCTCTGGCTGCCTGTAAGGTGGCAGATCACCTTCAAGGTCGGTTTGCTGATCTATAAGGCCCTGTATGGACTGGGGCCCGGGTACCTGCAATACCTTCTACAGCTTTACTGCCCACTCTGTCCCTCCAGTCAGTTGATATGGGCCACTTGCTGATTCCAATGATGTGCCTATAATCTGCTGGTGCCTGAGCATTTTTGTTCCTCGCACCAACCCTATGGAATGCCCTTCCTCTTACTATCAGTGAGGCTCCATCAGTAAATGCCTTCAAAAGGGAGCTGAAGACATTTCTTTTCAGGGAAGCTTTTCCCTTTTCCTAGTTAACCTGAACTGTTTTTATGATTGGCTAGTGACTGTAATTTAAATTTCTTTTAATTAACTTGCTCATGTGTACAATGCCTTGAGTCGAAATTGAAAAGGTGCCTTTTATAAATAAATTAACTAAACTAAACATGTTAGTACATTGTTGACAGTAAATATTGTGAACTTTAGAATACAGCATTTGATTTTACTTGCTGTTATTATGTTGGCTTGATGCGCTTGCGCGCAGGTCAACATATTGGGATAGTGGAGATTTGGAGGCGCGGCTGCTGTTGGGCGAATGCAGGGCATGCATCAGTAGGCACGGCCCTCATTCCCCAATAAGCCGGCATGCTAGCGCTGACACCAACATTATGTAAAGTGGGCAAATGTTGTAAACAAAGTGCCGCTGCAATCAGAGACAAGCTCGTCATGCAGCGGCATAAAGACACACCTCCTGTACGTGCCTTTCCAACGCAAACATTTCTAGAAACATGGCGCCGAAGTCCCCGCATGGCGGGTGAAGCTCAGACCCCCTTGTGTGACACAATCGATGGGGATCCCACTCCCGTCAGCATCACCTCAACTGTTGAATGCCAGGTGCCCAATCCCTCGGCTCAAGGCCCCGCTGACTTTGTTTGGCCGCGGGGGTGCCCAATCCCCAGCGGCATTACCCCCGTGTCTGTGTGCCGGCAGGGTGCCTAATCTCGGCCGGCATATTAACCCCACAATCCACTCTATAGGCGGCATGCTGGGAGCCCATCCCAGTGCTAAAATTGTCCCGCGACGCTTTCTGTACCTACAACACGAAAACGGTCCTCGTAGTCTAGGTCCACCTCCCACCCGTGACCCACCCATCATGCACTTGCCTCCCTCACCCCTCACCCCATACTCACTTCCAGAGTCCAGCGCGACGATCTTCAGTGGACCGGGAACACGTCTGCACTCTTCAAAGCCGACCGCGAACTGAGGAAATGCCGGTAAGCTGTATAATGGAGTGAATAGGGTTTTTTCAACTTTGTTGCATATCTCAGCCATTTCTTGGACTTTTTGCACCAAATTTTCAACATGGGGTTTTGGGGGCCCCTCCTCATGAATTCTGTCACTGTCATGGCGTTTATCAGCCTTGAAAGGTGATTTCACAGTCACTGCACGAAATCACCTTTCAGGGCCCATTAATGAAATGACAGTGGCGGTGTTCATGAGGTGCCCTCTTAAAAAGCCTAAGTTCCAAATTTGGTGCAAAAAATCCAGCAAATGCCTGTTTTACGAGCGTGCATTGCGCAGTTGCTACGCAGGCTCGTAACTTTGCACATTCACAATATTTTACTGCCGGATTTTCAGCATTGTCATTTTTATACACTTCCTTGTGAACAGTACTGCTGTCATTTTCCACATCCTGCCCGAAATGCGTTTCTGCACTTCCAGTGCACAATAGCGAAGTCGCTGTGGGAAATCAGTGTTTGGGCCAGATTGTGAAAAAGACAGTGACACAGTCCATGAGCAGAGGACCTAAAATGACTATGTTGAAAATTTGGTGATGATACTCCATAAAATAACTGTGTTACGAGCATGCATTGGTAGATTGCACACACGCTCATACCGTTGTGCATTTGTGATATTTTCAGTCTGGATTTTCACCATTGCTATTTTTCCACACCTCTTGATGAACAGTACAGCCGTCATTTGACATATGATGCCCAAAATGTGTTTTCGTACTTGTGGCGCAAAATAGCGTGGTTGCTGTGTGAAATCACTTCTTGGGACATTTTGAGGAAATAACAGTAACACTGTACATGAGCAGAGGTGCTAAAATGCCTATGTTGAAAATTTGGTGCCGAACACCCATAAAATGGCAGTGTTGCAAGTGTTGCATATTTCCCACTCACCCTAGTAGCTTCGCAAATTTGGTATATTTACATGCCACATTTTCAACACTGGCATTTTTTTCCACCTCCTTATGAACTGTGCAGCTGTCATTTCTCACATCCTGCCCAACATGTTTTCCCGCACTGCACTACCAAACACCCAAAGGGACACCCTACTGCTTGTCACGCTCTGCAGGGTGGGGGTGGGTTGGCATCAGTTCAATACTTCACTGCCATTCCTATGATGCATCTGTCTAACTCCTGCACTACCAATGCCAATGCCAGCAAGCCAACATTCGGCATTGACAAATGCTTGTTCAGATAGGGATTATGCAGCATGATGGTAATATCGCTTCTGTTAGTGCATCATATCAATACCATGTAGTGTAGGTCTGTTGCCACAAGAGGGAAGCCTTGAGATGGCGGCTTAAGCAACTAGCTCCAGCCTACCATCTGGTGGCAACAATCACATGCTACAGCCCTTTTCTTTCCCCCCCGAATTTTGTTGTTTCAATATTTTATTAAAATTCAGCTTTTATAGAAAACAGTACACATGAACAATGATAGAAAGCTGTATACTACATAATACAAATGATATTCATTATATAACTTAACATGAAAAAACATTTTATCCTAAGGTAAGCCAGAGGAGTAGCAAAGTAATAACTCTGAGGGATGATAAACAAATCATTCCACTTACAGAGGAATTAATAAATCTGAAGAACCTTAATTTAGTCCATCTTAGAATAATCACATGAGTATATATCTGATATCTGCAGTTAGTGCTTGCATAGGGGATAGCGACACAATGCAGGGGTAGACAAGGTCTCCCCATTGTGTATAATTAGCGGTTTTGCATGCCATTGTTGAATATGATGAACAGTGCATAGTGCAGAAATACCCTATCTATGGATCCCAATGCGCTAAGTGTGAAGTCTGAATGTGATGTCCTCACGGGGTGTGCTGAACAGTGCTGTGATGTCAGGTCATTGTGTATGTGCAAGAGATAATCCTCCACATGTGTGGCTACAGCTGTGCACATAGCCCATATAGGCATATGTAGCATCCATGTGCAGAGGACTATCTCTTGCACATACACAGTGACATCAGTATATTATTAGGAAATACTACTGC
Source organism: Neoceratodus forsteri (assembly GCA_016271365.2). Taxonomy (NCBI): domain Eukaryota; kingdom Metazoa; phylum Chordata; order Ceratodontiformes; family Ceratodontidae; genus Neoceratodus; species Neoceratodus forsteri. The sequence goes on from JADMNL010000023.1 coordinate 220,451,570, forward strand.
ATGGTGGAAATGTTAATGTAGATACCGATGCACAGCACTGTACTGGCTAGCAGCATACCCAGTTTCCATGACCTGAACAGATGTGTGCTAAAATGGAGGTTCTGTATGGTTACTCTGATACAGATCATGCTGTCCTTGAAGTGAGGGGAATGGTTCTGCTCCCTACATCTTCATGATGCATTCTTCCATATTCCAGTCCATCTGCCCCAATGCCATTACCTCATGTTCTGGGCAGAAAGGGTACTGTACCAGCTGAGTCCTGTCTTTCAACCTGATGCACATACCAAGGGTTTTCACTTTGTGCTTGGCAGTGGTGGTAGTCTTCCTCCTGTGCAGGGGAGTCAGGGTTTTCCTGTACCTGAATGACTGGCTCCTAGCAGGCATCTCCAGGGAGGAAGAGGAGAGGTCCAGGGATCTTCCCCTCAGATCTTTCAAGACATGGGCTTCTGATAAGGCCATCCAAGTTCAACTGGAAGCACTGTGGGCCTGTGTCAGCCATCCTGTGAACAGGACATCAGATCTTACATCCTTCACCTGATCGTTTCAGGTTGAAAAATTGCATATGGCTTGGGAGTTCTCTGGCTGTTGGGATACTGGCATCTTCAACCAGCGTAGTCTGTTGGGCATGCTGGGAATAAACCCTCTCCAGTAGGAGCTATGTCACCAGTGGTCTCAATGCCTCAGTCACTTAAACCAGTCAGTCTGGGTAACTCAGCTAATGTCTGACATCATTGAATGATGGCTGTGTCCCCATAATCTGGATGAAGCAGTTCCCTTTGTCTGCCTGGAACCATCTGTCACTCTGACAATGGATGCATCTCTAGTCGGGTTTGGAGATCTACTGGAAGACCACAGGGCACATTGTTCCTGGTCACTCTGGGAGACTGGATGCTACATTAACCTGTTGGAGCTCTGTGTAGTGTGTCTGGCTCTGATAGAATTTGCTTAGTTGATTCAAGGTCAGGTTGTTAATGCCCAGGCAGACAACATACTAACATATTAGCAAGCCAGCAGAATAAGCCTAACGGTCTTTCCTGTCTGCTCGTTTGGTCAGCCCCCACCCTGGGAGCTGACCTTGCTGTCCTCCCACCCTCTCAGGCTTCTCCCTTTCCAGCCAAGGGTATTCCCCCTGCAATGGACTTTGTTTCCACAACCCTTCCTCTGTACCTGTCCCACCCCCTCCTGAACCCCTCCATAGTCTTTACCTCCACCAGCCCTCCAGGCAGCACATTCCATGGTTCTACCACCCTCTCAGTGAAGTAGCACCTCCTCCTTTCTCCCCTGAGTCTCCCTCCCTCCAGCTTCCACCCATGTCCTCTAGTTGCCCCCTTCCTTCAGAGCATCCTGACTGAGCCTCCCCATGTACCCCCTTCATGTACTTGAAGACCTCCGTCATGTTCTCCCTGTCCCTTCTCTATTCCAATGTGTACATATTTAGCTCTTCAAGCCTCTCCCCATAGTTCCTTGCCCCAGCCCCAGATCATTTTGGTTGCCCTCCTCTGGACCCTCTCCAGGAGTTCAGTGTCCCTTTTTAAGAGTGGCCTCCAAAACTGCACACAGTACTCATAACTTTCTCTTAACATCTCATGAGAAGGATGGCCCACCCCAACAGTACAGCATCCCTCTAGTACTGCATTCTGGTGCCAGTCTTCATGGTATGAGCAAACATCCTGGTGTGGGAATAGAACCCACTACCTTTTGGCCCAAAGATGTGCTACTAATGAGCTGACACCCAAGGAAACAGAGACACACCCTGAAACTCAAGGGTGGTAAATTTAGGGGTAACCTGAAGACAGTGTAGGCCTTAAAAGGTAAGCATGGGCACATTTCTGCATACCAAGAGAATCAACAGGTATTCTGGGTAGTTGAGTGTGCAGGAAATCCCTATATATTGGTATGCACAAACAAAGTGATTTGATACCCTTTATTGGTCCAATAGAGATTACAGAAATACCTTAAGCTTTTGATCGTCTTCTTCAGAAGAAATCAATCCGCATATCTAGAGCCAGGTGCACAAACTAGGTGATTTGATACCTTTTATTGAACCAGCTGAGATATATTGGTATGTATTTCGTACAGCAAACTTATTGCATTCCTGCTTATAAAGGGGGTGTAGACATGATGGACCTAGAGTCCCCTCATACCTTTAATAAATGGATACATAGATTAATGAGGGCTGAACAAAGACTGAGTCCTCAGCTCTGCCCTGATGCCCTATGTTAACTTACTCCACCCCTTCAGAGTCCACGCTGCCACCTTCCTCTCTTTTGTTCCTAATAATCCCCTTGAAACTTTCTTCTTGTGTTTTGAATCCTGATATAGTCCCAGCATGGTCACATTACTGGGTATTCTGTTCCCCCTCTCCACCACCCACTATGTGAAAAGTACCTTCTGGGTTAAACATAGAAACATAGAATTTGACAGCAGATAAGTACCGCTTGGCCCACCCAGTCTGCCCATTTCCTTACCTAATGGATAAGCTGCAGATTCTAGTTAACCAACAGCCTACTTCCTCCTAACCACATCCCATTTGTTTAACTTTTTAATTTCTTCCCTCCCAACTTTAGATTGTGCCCTTGGTGGTTGTACTGTTGCTCAGCTTAAAAAACTCTGTGGATTCCACCTTATGATATCCTTGTATGTATTTCTATGTTTCTATTGTGCCCCACTTTCCCCTCCTGTCCTCAAGGAAGTACATACTAAGGCTGTCCTGTCTCTCTTCACAAGGACATACACTGCTGTCCCTGGATCATTTTTCTTTGCCCTCCACTGAACAGTCAAGAAGCTCTCTTTGTCCTTTTTAGATGTGAGATCCAAAACTGTACACAATACACCAGATGACATGTACAGTGGTAGCTTTACCTCCCTCCTGCAACTCGTGAAAGCCCTCCTGACACGCACCCCAATATCATGCTCCCTTCCTGTATGCAGCACCGCACTGGTATGAGGTCTTCAAATGAAGAGCAACATTAGCATGCATTAAGAGGGAAAAAGTAACAACCCGCCAGAAATTACCCCTTTTAACATGCCAGTAGTTCTACAGTGATGCCCTGCTCTATAACTATGTCTGAAGAATGGAAACGTGAACCTTAAATATAGTCTCCAAAATGTTTAGCTACTGTACTGTGAAATGCTTGCTTTAAATTTATTTTTAACCAAGTCCTGTTTTATGTGCTACCAGAAAAGGTAACATGGGGCACTCCTTTCCTCTGTATCAGGAGGCACTGTGCACCAGGTTTCTGATGCACAGCTTGCAGGGTGATCTTCTGGGGATTAGTGTTGTGGGAGAACACAGCCATCTGGCTAAAAATCTGAACAGGTAGCACACTCGCCTCTGAGGCCGGGAGATCAGAAGGTTGTGGGTTCTAGCCCCACACCAGGCACTTGGGTTAATATCCCAATACTGACGCTGCAGTGCAGCATGAGGGGGGTGCTGCACTCCTGAGGTGCTGTCTTTCGGATGAGACGTTAAACCGATATCCCATCTGCCTAGATTGGTGGTATTTCAGGTGGATGTTAAAGATCCCATGGCACTTATCAAAAAGAGTAGGGGAAGTTTTTATTAAAACAAAAACACACTTTTTTTTCCAAAACAAATCACACAGTCATTATGGTATCCATATTATCTACCCAATTCCAGTTACATTTTTCCACAGCTCTCTTGCTTTCTCTTCTCCCCATAATTTACATTCATCTTGAAAAATGTTATCTACTTCATCTTGAAACTTAAAAAAAAACATCCTGTACAGTCAAATCCTTATTCTGCAAAAATCTTGAGCATCTGTTTTGCCATGTAGACCATTTAAAAATTGCCAAAATAACATAGAATGTCTTTTTATTAACTTTTCCCATTCTTTTGTTAACTGACCATAGATCAAAATCTTACATGTCATATTTTTAAAAGCTTGCATCCCCCAATAACTGGCTACCATACCCCAAAAAGGTTTAATAAAATCACAATCAAAAAATAAATGCTTTGAAAAATGTAGGGGAATTTCCCCGATGCCATGGCCAGATTTCCCCCCACTCCCTAAAATATCACCAACAGCTTAATCTGGTTCAAAGTCAGTTGGCATACATCTGCAACCCTCTCCATCCGGCCATGCCTGAAAATAGGCAGAATTTCTCTAGTGCACTTACCTGGTCAACAAAACTAAATAAATAAATCTGGTTATCGATCTCTACTGGTTCTGAGAGGTATTGCAAGAGTGGTCCCTGCACCTGGACATGTTAGAAAGCTGATCTCTCAGTGGGATACCCATCTTGTTTACCTATTATCCTCGTGGAAGAACAGTAAACTGAAGCTGTTCTGTGCCCACCCCTCAGACTGGGATGCTGGATCCTGGGCTTCTGTGTGACTTTTCTCCTTCCTTTGGTTCACACTGAGACCCTGTGCAGTCTGGGGCAGGTCTCATGCGATTCATGTTGCAGGGGATGTGTTTTTTTTTCAAACAAAATCTTTTATTTTGCAGTAAAAGTGTTACAGTCACAAATCATTGAAAACTTAAGAATCTTGGAAATCATATTACAAGTGACTATATAGTAAATATCTTTATATATAAAATCATCATGACTATAAATCATTAATTAGCATCCTGCTCCCTCGCATATGCAGTACGTCTGTCTAAAATTCTATTCTATCCCACTTACACTACTATTACAACTATGCCTGGGTTCATATTCTCCTTTAGCATTAACAGATACCGTCATTTGTAGCCTTCAGGTTTCTGATAACCAACTAAAGTAGGATGTTGTAGGAGTGAACAGTCATCTGGTGGATGCTCTCAGCTGGGTGGGAGTGATGTCACATGAGTGGTCCATGCGTCAGGAGGTGTTCTCTCAGTGGGGCACCACTGTGGTGCATCTGTTTGCATCCTGGAAGAACAGAAAAGTGAGGTAGTTTTGCACTTGTCCCCACAGTCTGGGACACTGTTGGGGGATGCCTTTGCTAGGCCCTGGACCCCAGGCCTCATGTATACCTTCCTCCCTTTTCTTGATCTGCAAGGGTGATAATGGCCCAGAAGGACAAGACAGGGATGATCATGATAGCTCCAGACAATCCCAGGCTGTTTTGATATCCAGATGTCCTCAGCCTCAGCAGTAGGCCTCTGTGGTGGTAACCTCTTTGTCCAGACCTGCTGACCAGACACCAGGAGAAGGCCTGCACCTGGACCTTCGATCTCTGCACCTCACAGTCTAGTTTCTGAGTGGCTAGAGTTCCAGGCCTGAGTCTTTGGAAGATGTGCTTCATGTTGTGAAGTCCTCCCAAAAGAATCAACTCGCAGGTGCTATGCATTAAAATGGAAGAGGGTCTCCATTTGATAGCCAGGGCAGGGAGCTTGATCCCCCACCTTCCCTGTTGGGAGAATCTTTGGTCCCTCTCTCTGGGAGTGACTACCCTCAATGTGCATCTGGAAGCTATCTTGGCATATCAGCTGTGGGCTGGTATGCTGACGGCGACCCAGGACAAGGTGGTCAGGCACTTCTTCAGAGACCTAGACCACTGTCTCCTTCAGTGTGTAAACCCCCACCATCATGGGACCTACTGCTGCTGCTGGCTATGCTCACAGGTTAGTCATTTGAGCTTATGCATAAGTGTGAGATGTTACACCTGTGGTCATAACTCACCTTGGGGCCGCAGCCAGCAGCCACACCCTCCCTATAATTTGGAATAATATTAAAAGGTTAATAAAACTTGTATCACCGGTAAGCATGATGCTATTCAAGGCTTTACTCCAACGCAAACTCTCTGAATCATGTGAATGCCAAACCTACGAGCATCTCCGTCCTGAACCCTGGAAGTACCACACAGATGTGACTTCTCATCACATATCTTCTACCTACCCCTCCATCCCCTCCTAGTGCCTATTCTAAGCTTCCCTTCACTTACCATCCCCCTGACCCTAGCGTACTCCTGCCAGCCCCACATACCCCTTATCCTGTCTACCTAGGCCCATCCCCAGCACTCCCTCTTCTCGATAGCACTCCCCCCACCTCCTTTTCCTCCTATTTACTTTTGCTTCTTACGCACTAAATGTGCTTTTCCACTACCTACAACTTTGCTAACTCCTTGTATCACCTATCATTGCCCGCTGCCATGCTCATTATAATGTCAATGTCAGTGAAAAGTATTCTTATCTATTGTTACTCTGTTTGTTCTTCCCAGTGATCACCGTACTTGTATATCTCTTGCTGTTTCTAAATGTGATTAAATCTGTTGTTTCTATGTACTTGTATTATCTTGCTGACCACCCCAGGTCCGCCTTGTGAATCAACCTGTCTCAACGATGTCTCACCTGGTAAAATAAAGATGATTGATTGATAATGTCTACCACAAGGATCAAGGAGCTCCATGTACTCTTGATGGAGTCTCCTTATCTTATCTTCCACAAGGACAAGGTCATCTTTAGCCCCAACTCCAAGTTCCTCTTGAAGGTCTTATTGGAGTTTTACCTTAAGCAGGTGATCAACCTTCTGGTATATTTCATAAACCCGATTTCAAGGGCCAATTACATGGTCCATACACTGGACCTGCGAAGAGTGATTTCTTATTACAAGGAGCCCACGGCTGCAGTTCATGGTGAGGCTAGCCACTGTTTGTAACCAATGCTGAAGTCATATCTGCAGACTGGCAGCAAAGTGGATGATTGACAGGTAGATAAAAATCCTGCCTTGATCTCTACTATAGGTTGGCAGGTAGGGAGCCTCCCAAAGGGCTAAGGGCTCATTCCACTGGACGTACTGCTGCCTCAGTTGCTGCCTTCAATGACATCCCACTACAGGAAATCTGTAGGGCTGCTACAGAGAAGAAAACACACAGCTTCATTTCCCACTACAGAATCAAAGTTGAGTCACATTGGAATGCTGCTTTTGGGACCTTGGTTCTCCTATCTCTGTTTCTCAGATAGGGGTGTGCACCTTGCCCCGTCTTCCAGGAGAACTGCTAGAAGTCTACCAGACTGTCTTTAGTGAACTCTTTTCGCACCCTTAGAAATATAGGTTATTTACCTGTAACTGTAGATCTTACCTGAGTCAGTCTTCACCATTCATAACTGGTGGGTTATAGCCAGATGCATGGGACCCTCACAGGAGCATTAGCCTTAAAGATTTTGAGCTGGGGAACTGACATCAGGGACAGTGCTGCCCACAAGGTCAACATATTTATGTGGTGCTCGTGGACTGGGCAGTAACTGATGCTGACTCCTCCCGGCCCTCAGTACTGCCTTTCCTGCTGTCAAAGCAGCACCTCGTAAGGAGCACAGCTACTTGGAACTGTGTCACAGTCTGCTTGCCACCAAATTTTGCTTGGTGCTGTGCTGTTTTTGCTGAATTTGCCTAAATCCCATGGGCATGCTTGCCGTACCCATGAGATTTAGGCAAATTCTTTCAAAACAGCGCTGGGCATTGGAGATATAGATATTGTTTATTTCTGTACATAAGGGCAGTATTATGGTATGGGCAGTGTAGTGTCATTTTCTTGTGGTATTACCAGCGAGATCCCGGAAGGGGGTTTGAGGAGTGCCACTATTAAAATGCTGGCTGCACCGGAGCTTCGGGGGGATTTTTACAAGTGATGAGGTACTTAAACTGTTTATTTCTTATAGTCTTGCAGGGGGATCAGAGAGGTGAAGCCCCGATCTGTGCAGCTGACAGGGCTTCACCTTTCCCCATAGAACTCCTGTAAGAGAAAAACTAAGACAGAGTGCCCTATTTTTAAATCTTTGCCCAGGGGCTAAATTAGCACTGCCCAGTGTGCAAACTTAGCCCAGACCCAATGGCCCACTACATTCAAAAGGAATAGCCCCGGGCTAAATTTGCTGAATATAGCATGCAAAGGAAGCCAGGCAAACTGGGCCAGGAGTGCAGGGCAAAATTAGTCTGGGAATAAGACAGCTCTGAATATAGGAACCAAGAAGTGCAAACCACAACAGCAACCCAGTGCACAGCAACCAGAAGGACTGTAGAGGTGAAATATGTGGCCAATGTGTGTGCCAGCAAAGGAGTGGAGTCAGCAGAGCCACAAGCATCAGTGCATGTGAATGTACAGTGTGCAGAAATGAAAAATGAGTCCATAACGTTTGCGCGGCACACCTACATTTGTGCAGTTCTATGCAGCACTAAGCCGTCTGTCCAGCACTATTACATTTGCCAGGGGCAAAAATCTGCTATATTCAAAAGTGACATGCAAATGAGCCTACTTAGGCAGTCAGTGGGCACGCATCAGGATTAGCATCTCATTATGTCCTGATTTGCATGCAGTTTTCCCAACGCTATTGCAGGGTCCCACAGCTCCACCTGTTGTTCAGTCTGGAAGTACAGGGGCAGGCTGGGTCTGCCCACAGTTCCACCTGTACATCAGTCAGGAGGAGCAAGGTGGCAGCTGTGGGCTACATATGTAGAGAACTGCATAGAATAATGTGCTCCAGAGGACTGCAAAGCACAGCACAGGCACTGGTGATGGCGCATATGCAATAGTCCAACTGTAGGTCCTATACAGTGCACAGTAGACAGTAGAGAACTGCATAGAATAATGTGCTCCAGGGGACTGCACAGCACAGCACAGCACAGCACTGGTGATGGCGCGTATGCAATAGTCCAACTGTAGGTCCTATACAGTGCACAGTAGACAGTAGAGAACTGCATAGAATAATGTGCTCCAGAGGACTGCACAGCACAGCACAGCACTGGTGATGGTGCTGTATGCAATAGTCCAACTGTAGGTCCTATACAGTGCACAGTAGACAGTAGAGAACTGCATAGAATAATGTGCTCCAGAGGACTGCACAGCACAGCACTGGTGATGGCGCGTATGCACTAGTCCAACTGTAGGTCCTATACAGTGCACAGTAGACAGTAGAGAACTCATACAGAATAATGTGCTCCAGAGGACTGCACTAGCACAGCACAGCACCGGTGATGGTGCTGTATGCAATAGTCCAACTGTAGGGCCTATACAGTGCAGAGTAGACAGTAGAGAACTGCATAGAATAATGTGCTCCAGAGGACTGCACAGCACAACACAGCACTGGTGATGGTGCTGTATGCAATAGTCCAACTGTAGATCCGATACAGTGCACAGTAGACAGTAGAGAACTGCTTAGAATAATGTGCTCCAGAGGACTGCACAGCACAGCACTGGTGATGGCGCTGTATGCAGTAGTCCAACTGTAGGTCCTATACAGTACGCAGCAGACAGTACAGTGATGGAGCCAGTGATGTGTTGGGACACAGCAATGCCTATGGTGTGGTCAGCAGCACAGACTGCTGCACTGCACACAGTGACAACCCCATCTTGCAGGTGTGTACCGACAGTGGACAGTACTGTACTACTGTTGTGTGACTCACAGATGCTGCATTACTGGCATGGGATGCTCACAGTGACATATACATGCTGGCTGAGTGTGTGCTGTGGTGTCTGTACAGCTGTGCAATATGTGGGTGGGGGGGCTGTTACCATCAGACAAGCACACAGGTGTTGGGGCATTCCTACACTGAACCAGTTGCACTGTGTGGCATTTCCCAGCCATGTGGCACCACCCAGTATGTGATGCAGACTGGTTACCTGTACACCCCCATGCCGCCAGTGCTGCATGTGTGTGCTGGCATCTGTTGGTGTCACAGAAGGGTGGTCTGCAGGTGAGTGCTGTCTGGATGCACTGCCATGGTGTTCACTGGGGGCTGGGTCACGAGATACTGCCTGGCATGGCTGGGACTGGTGACAGATGATGACATCATAGTGATGCTGTCAGTGAGCAGCATGTTTTCTCTATGTCTGGCTTATTTCTATGTGTCATACTCATTGGTTAGGGTCGCTAAAGCTGGTTTGCCCAGAGTTAAGACAACCTTTTCCTGGGTAGTAATTTGCACTGCACAAGGTGTTTCTCTAAATTGTGCAAAACCATTTTGCACAATGCTATTTGCTGAATATAGCATTGTGCTGACACACCCCTCAGTTTGCCTCTTGCATACATTATCAGTTTGCCTGGTGCTAATGCAGTTTGCTTGTGCTATTTGACCTTGTGAATATACAGTAGCAGACCTGTGCTAACCCAGCACTAAACCTGTGCAATGGTTTGCGCACAGTGCAAAGTTTTGAATAAAGGGCCCAGAGTCAGCAGAGGAACATAGATTAGTTCACAGCCATTCTTGTCTAAACTTAACTCTGGAGACTCTCCTGGGATCTCTACTGTGTTCCACTGCTTCTCTTTCTACTGTCACTAAAACCCTTAGGGTCAGGTATTTATTTATTAGAATGTTGGTGACTGGGTAAGCCCACTGAGATGTAAAGTTCCTTTTTCAGGGGTGACCTAGGGTTGTTACATACTTTAAATAACAGGAATAGCAAAAAAATGTATATGGTTTTTTTCATACATATACATACAGTTTATATACCATACATGCATTTAGTTACAGACAGTAGCAGTACAAAAAAAAACACAGTAATCTATAAGGTAGAAAATTCAATCATTATTCATGCTGACAACAGTCTTTGATAAGGTTTAAGCAGCAGTCATATTGGAAAGGACTTTCAGTGAACACAGTTGCTGGGGGGAGCCGTCCAAAAGAGTGATTTAAGAGTTTACGTAAACTGCCCCAAGGTAGGGCAGGCTTGGGCTGCTGGGGGCAAGGAGTTTTTTTTTTGCTAGTTGTTTAACCAGGAGTAGCACACTAAGCTGAAAGCTTTTATTTACAGTTGCGACCTGGGAGCACAGGGAAGTTAAGTGACTTGCTCAGGGTCACACAGTCTGCAAGTGGAAGCTGTGGGATTCAAACCCAGGTCTGGTCTGCTGGATGTCACCAGATTTGCAGCTCAGAGTCTTGAACCATTGCACTATACTGCCTCCCAAGTTCCTCAGATGTAGGGCTGAAAATGAAAATGATTGTGTACTAATTTCATACCGTACTTTCAGAACTTTCTGTGTAGGAAAGGCTGAGGCTCTGAGGGGTGAGCAAACTGCTTTCATCAAATTATGCCAGAGAAGCTAGGTGAGGTGAGGTGAGGGGTTGCAGTAACTTGAAGGTGGGGCAATATAGGGGATAGCGCAATCTGGCTTCGAAGAAGGGCCATGCCAAGGTAGTTAGCATTGTGCAGTGGTGGGTTTTGGGATGTGCACCAGCTGCGAATTGCCCTGTCCTATGATAGAGTATTCTAAGTCTGTGTAGGTTGGGCTCTCGCTAAGCCTGCATTGCCGGGTCTCCATATAGTAAGAGAGGGAGGAGGGAACTGAAGGCAATGGTATGATGTGCCTCTCGAGACAGGTAGGGGGAAGTCTATATAGTAGTCCTAGCTTTAGGTTAAGCATTTTAGTCAGTGCATCTACATGGGGTTCAAAGATCATGGATCAATCTAGGGTCATCCCCAGGTATTTGAAGGTAGTACTCCTTGCAACATTCCTGTGGAGATCAAAGTGTCTCCCTCTGTCTCCCTACTGTCGTCTCCTTCCTTCTTTCCTTTCCTCCCTCCCTCCCTTCCTTCCTTCCATTATTGTGTTCTCTGTGTGTTCCAGAGGCTCTGGTGCCCTCTACACAACCCAAACCCTCCAGCAATATAATTTATCTCTCTCTTCTCTGTCCTTCCTTAAGCTTTTGTTTTCTTTTATTCCTTTCCTTATTCTATCCCTGTGGCTCTTTTCCTCCACCCTTCATTTTTTTCTCTTCTCCTTTTTCTCCTCTCCAGCAAGCAGAACTGAGGGCAGGGGGGAGTCGGCATAAGTTACTGGCCAGTCCATGAGCGCCACATAACACATCAGCCTTGTGGGTGGTGCCGTCCCTGATGCCAGCTCTCCCAGCTCAAAATTCTTGAAGTTATCCCTACCGTGAGGGTCTGGTGCCTCCGGCTATGACCCACCAGCAATGAATGGTGAAGATATGTAGGAAGATCTACAATTATGGTGAGTATGTACTTTTTCTTTCTGTTAGTAGTATACAGTTCACATCAATACAACCCACCCAACTTCTCCTGGTGGGTCACCCATGGATCTTTGCTTCCAGCATGCAAAGATCTGACATCACAGGGGTGGAGCTGGAGGATATACCACACTCAATTTTGGAGTAACTTTGCTAAAAGATGTCAGACAAATCAGTATTTCCAATGGAATGGCCAGAGTGTGAATGTGAACTGTATATCAGTCCTAGACTACATCTGCAGTTCAAGTGAGTAACCTATATTTACTCACCTGTAGCTATAGTTCTGTTAGTGGTACAGTTGACATCCACAGAACCCACCTGACCTTCCCTGGCAAGTGGCAGCCAGATCTGTGCTTCCAGTTGGTGAAGATCTGATGTCACAGGAGGATCCAACATATGTACCATCCAGGTGGTGGGAGAGGCTTAGCTAGAAGACTTCTGATGACTTATCTGTCTCCAGCTGAACTGCCAGAGCATGGATGTGAACTGTATACCATTTGCATTATATATGATTATGTAAGGATTAACCCAGTCCAGATCATAGGTCTCTCAGTGATTTATGTATGGCTGGGGGAGGGGTGGGGTTGAGGTTCCAACCACCCAGCCATAGACATCCTCGAGAGACCCACGCTGTGGGTGGGTAAATCCTCTTGTAACATGGTGAAGAGAAAGGGTTCAGTGCTCTTTTTATATGTTTGTCTTCCTCGTGTTACAGTTGCATAAAAGTAATTTTAAAGTGTAAAATTAGAAAAGTTCTGGGAGGATATTAAGGTTCCTCCATGGGGAAGAGAAAGGGTATTGCATGTGACTGAAGAAACTGATGCTTAACTTTTTTATATCATGACTGCAACTGTGAACAATAACTGATTACATGCAGATGTGATCAACCTTCCAGAATATGTGCTCATTTTAACTGACTTAGTTTTGTAAACTGTGGCATCATCTTCATTTTTCTGCTATGTTTGATGTTTGGGATTTGGCAACGCAGTCAGGGTGGGTTGGGAGGTTTGCCCACACTCTGCACCATTCACAGGGATGTGGAGTGCCAGGAGCAGGGGATGCACCTTATGCTGGGTAACACACAGTTGTAAGGGATGTGCCCCCCCGGATGCTGCTGCTGGCAGTGGCATGGACGTGAGGGCACTGTAGACCCCACCACATGCTGCCCCAACCCATGGATTGGCATGAGGGCTGGGGCAGAGGAAAGGGCACCCTCCCTCCCTGAGCCTGAAGCACACATAGCATCCTCCATCTTGTTTCTGTGTCCCATGGGCAAGTGATTCACCACAGACTGGGTCCAGGCATGCCATTGGATGTGCACCCGTCTGCAGAACACTCCACCATGCATCTGCACACTAGGGGTGTGGAGCCACAGACAGGTGGCTGGTATTAGTGAATGCTGGTATGGTGCACTTGTACATGGGTGCACAGTTACATGGGTGGGGTACTCTGATTTTGTGTACCTCTGCCCACTTTGTACATAGAGCCCATTAAAGCTTGATAAGTCTCCCAGTATGACAGCTTTTAAACAATAAACCAAGACAGGTGTGGTTATTGTGATTTACTCCATGCCTGGTGTGGTTTGGTCACGAGGCAGCAGAGTGACCAACCACACCAGAACTGGGTAACCCAGCATATCCCAAATCCTGGAGTGGTTTATTGTGATTATTCAATGGTTCACTTTTTTGAGCGTGAGAAAAAAAAACAGAAAATGAGTTATTTCATTTAAATTTTTTGTTATTTGCCACAAAAAATAATTCCTTCATGGTAGGGAGACTGCTGCTTGCACCCCACTCTGTGACCAGTGTCTCAAATCCATCTTATTATATGATCCCTGAACTTGTTTCACAAGTTTAGCTACTGGGCTACATGAAGAAATGTGTAGGAGCTTTCATTCCCTACTTCTGCATCACTACCACATTGCTCCAAATAGTATAACTTATGTTTCCTGAAGGACTTAGGTGTGAGGTGTGAAGAACCTGCTGCCGTGGTTTTGGTCAGGAAAAAAAAAGAACCAGCCACAATGGATTACACTGTTGTAAGTGACAGAGAAGGTACTGTCTGACAACGTGTTTTATTTTAATTATTTTCCCACTTATGTGGGCCACACAGACCCTGGACAGCACGTCTGACTGAAGATTTCCCACACAGCGTGTGTTCGGCTATGGTGAGTGAGTAGCAGTGTTATTGCAGCTGTATTCACTTTTTCTAAGGGGCTGGCAGGCTGCGACAGCACTCTGGGACTGGGGAGCTAGCAGCACGGCAATATATTTATTTTAGAAGTAAACACTTTTGTTATGTTTATAGTGGGTTTTGTGACTGATTGGATCTGCAGCCTGCCTCTTCAAAAGGGACTCCATTTGAAAGTCCTGCATGTGCGCTGACTTCACCTTGAGAATCTTATCGGTGATCTAAGATGGCAGTTTTTTTAAATGTTCATACTGATCTTGGTGAGGTGGCTCTGGCACCTTTTCTGGTGGGTAATGCCAGGATTTACCACAGGTAAAAGGTGCCAGTCAGTATGTATGATTCTCAGACCCCTTGTATAATTTGGTTCAAAGGCTATCCTATAATTTGTGATCTTTGACAATATATTGCTTACAGCAGACTAAATATTGGGAATTCCAGGGCATTCCCATAGCGTATGCAGTAGAGATGCTGGTCAACGTCTCTATCTTCAACACTTCCCATCTGGGATATTTCCCATTTGTTCTAATCTTTCTAGAAAGTAGCAAAAGTGGTGCAGAATTTCAAACTGCACTGGATGGCCTTGGGCATCTTTGCTAAACCTATAACCATTATTTCACAGTTTGTCCCATTCCTGTTCAGTGACTGTAATTCCCAGATCATTTTCCCATTTCTAGTGTGTGCACTATCTGTTAATCCTAGATCATCTTCCATTAGCATTTTTATTGCTGTAGAGGTTTTCATCCTCCTGATGGAGTGACTTTCTCTCCGGTCCCACCACTCCTATACTTGCTGATCCCTGGTAGTTCCCCGATGGATTGCCCCCCACACTGGGGCCAGGAAGGAGGTTGCCAGCTTCTCCTCCCCAGAGACCGTAATCCAGAATCCAGGGATGACCCACAGGAGTGGCAGACCACCATTGAGCCTGCCAGGCTCATTCTCCCTCGTGGAGACCTAACAGAGATGGGCCCCAGGAGTGGCAGACCATCAACGCACCTGCCAGGCTCATATTCTACTCCTCCAGAAGCCCCAATCCAGAATCTAGGATGGCCCCAGGAGTGGAAGTTATCATCGAGCCTGCCAGGCTCATTGTCCCTCTCCCCAGAGACCTCAATCCGGAAATCCAGGGATGGCCTCCAGGAGTCGCAGACCATCAAAGAGCCTGCCAGGCCTCATTCTCCTCCCTCCTGGAGACCCAATCCAGAATCCAGGATGGCCCCCAGGAGTGGCAGACCATCAACACACCTGCCAGGCTCATTCTATCCTCCAGGAGCCCAATCCAGAATCCAGGAAGGCCCCCAGAGTGGTAACCATCATCGAGCCTGCCAGGCTCATTGTCCTCCCTCCCAGAGACTCAATCGAACCAGGATGGCCCCAGGAGTTGCAGACCATCAAAGAGCCTGCCAGGCTCATTCCCTCCTCCAGGAGACCCAATCCAGAATCCAGGATGACCCCAGGAGTGGGGGACTACCATTGAGCCTGCCATACTATTCTCCTCCTCCCAGAGACCCAATCCAGAATCTAAGGATTGCTCCCAGGAGTGGCAGACCATCATCACACCTGTACAGGCTCATTCTCTCCTCACAGAGACCCAATCCAGAATCCATGGACAGCCCCCAGGAGTGGCAGATCATCACTCGAGCCTGCCAGGCTTATTCTTCCCTCCCAGAGACCCAATCCAGAATCCAGGGATGGCCCACAGGAGTGGCAGACCAACATTGAGCCTGCCAGGCTTGTTCTCCTCCATTTTTCCCTGCACCCCTTCCCCTATCAGTGTGAGCACATTGGATTGAGCCTCCTGACCCATACTGCCCTCTGGCCAATGCCAAAGGGCAGTCAATGAGTAGGATGACAAGTCTTCCTCCTCCCAAGAGAGGAGAACAGTCCTTGTACAGAACTTGTACTCTGCATGGCATTCTCTTCAGGTACGCTGTTGTTCAAAGGTATTTTCTAAAAGTGCAACACAGTAGCTTTAAAGATCATTAAATGTAGCTTGTCCCAGTACACCTTGCCTCTAGGTCTGATGGGTGCAGGTCCCTGCACTACCAGCATCTACCCACAGCTTTAGAAAATGCAATGAGATGTGGCAACGCTGTTTCATTAAGATTATGTTAATGCTATGTCAGGGGTTACACTGGCAGGAGGCCACAGGAACTCAGTTCTACCACTTCTTTTTTTTTATTCTGTTTTTTTACCTGCTGCTTGCCGCTGAGCCATCTACCTAGGTCATGGCCCCCCCACTCCCACTCCCACTCCCACATGTCACTGTGACTCCCAGATACCCCCTGGATTACCCCCCAGGGCAGGGTTGCAGCACCAGCCCAAGTGCTGCAGACAATGGTATAGGTCCGGGAGCTGGATGGGGAGCTCATTAAAAGAGAGGGGAAGGCTTCATCCTAGTGGCCAGCAGTGTATTTTTCCCCCATTAGGCGGGACATGCAATGACTACTTGTGTCCACCCCATCCCCAAGCCTGCTTAGGCATCAGCGCCAGCTGCAACCCAGCCTGCACTGGGTGTCCCCACAGTGCTGATCACTCCACCACCCTCCCCTGAGAAAGGAGAGCAGTCATGGCACGCTCAATCCTTCTCCCCCGGCTGGCCCTCCAAAGACCCGAGTCCATTCCCGAACCTGGGTCACCAGCGTCGCAAGCGGAAATCCTACCACTGCACCAATGGGCCAGTTCCACCACCTCTTAAAAAATTATATGACAGTTCCACCACCTGTCTTCTTTCTCCGCTGATTACCGTAGGAGAGTTCCATCACCTAGATAGTCAGATGTGAGAGTTCCCAGCTAAACTTTTTGAATGTAACCACTTTATGCTACACAGACTGTCACCTTTATTATTACATAACAATTCTGTGAAAACCTGTAATTCACATAGCAGACTATTTAAACATGGATTATGTGATGTAATGTGGACAGAATGTGCTTGGAAAGCATCTTCAAGTGAAGTGGCCATTCAGAATCAAGCAGGCACTGTAAATTATTTTTGAAGATACAGACCTCAACATTTGACTTACTAAGTGCGGTTCATGTTGCCTCATGAAAGACCAGAATTTTTTTTTTTTTTTGTGCAAAAAATTGGATTTGTTTAATAAAATACAGTATCAGCAACAATTTCACATTAACCACAATAACTGTAATGAAGTTAGAGCAGAGAATTCTGAGTGTAGTAGAGTCAATAAAAAGAACGGTAACCTGCATCTCAACATGCCTGTAATCATCAAACATGTTATCATTTTATGAGTCATGTTAAAGACTTTAGAATTGGCCAAGCATGCTTGACAAGTTCTGATTTACCGCAACATATGTGAGATCATCATTGTTTGTTAAGAACGGAGGTTTAATCCTGCAAGTGATGCCCTGCACATGACTGTCAGCATCCTTCATCTTCATCACCACCGGCAATATCAGCACCAACATGATTGTCTTCCTACTATCAACTCAGTCATATCACCATCAGTACCACCACCGCCATCATCATCGCTGTGACCAGAACAGTAATCGAATATCATTTGTTTACACACCCTCAGTGTGTACCAAAGACTGTACAACATCCCAAGTAATGACTCCACCGAGGTGCACATTCCAATGTAGAGAAAGATTAAATACTTAATGTTAATTAAAAATACTTAAAAGTTTTTAAAACTATCTGAAGTGATTATAAACTAGTTCTTCTTCTGAAGCATGTCAGCAGGTGGCTCTTGAGATGCTGTGGGATTGGATATTCTGTTGCATGTCCTACCCATTTATATATCTTTAGTGAGGCCACACCTGAGACTGTGCCCAGTTCTGGACTTGAGTCTCAGGAAACTGACAGGAGGGAGGTTCAAGAGGGATATAAGGAAGTGTTAGTCACTGAAAGGGTGGTGGAACTGTGGAACAGCTGAGGTGGTTGGCACCAAACCTATTAATGGTCTAGCAAGGTTGGGACTGGTGAAGGGTATAGTGAGTTTCCTGGATTGCAATAGGGAGGAATAGAGGGGTGATAGGAGGGCTAGAACCTGGATGGCAGGATTACATAGGGAACCATGGGCAGACTGGACAGTCCATCTTTTTCTGCCATCATTGTCCATGTTTCTAGGTGACTGCACTTGTGTTTTTGTTCATTTTGTTTTCCTCTGTTTTTATTCTGTTAGTATGTGTAGGCAGCCATGAAGGAACTGAGAGGGGTGGATGGGAGATGGAGTGAGTAACGGGTAGGCGGCAGCTGATCACAGCCACTGGAAAGCTTGGGTTTGGGATGCTCATGGGTCTGCTTTTAGTATGCTTTTCATTCAATGAAGTTTCTATCTGTCCAGAATACAGTGCAGTGCACCAGAGTTATTTACAAAGAGAGGTTAGTGGCATGCCAGTGTGTTAGAGTTATTTATAAGAGAGGTGGGTTAGTGGGCATGCCGGTGGGTGGGTGCACAGAGTTATTTTATAGAGAGAGGTGGGTTAGTGGGCATGCCGGTGGGTGGGTCATGAGAGTTATTTATGTAGAGAGAGGTGGGTTAGTGGGCATGCCGGTGGGTGGGTCGCAGAGTTATTTATAAAGAGGTGGGTTAGTGGGCATGCGAGTGGGTGGAGTCTTGTAGAGTTATTTATATAGGGGGGTGGGTTGAGTGGGCATGCGGTGGGTGGGTGTTAGAGTTACTTTTAGAAAGAGGTGGGTTAGTGGGCATGCCGGTGGGTGGTGCGCAGAGTTATTTATAAAGAGAGGTGGGTTAGTGGGCATGCCGGGTGGGTGGAAGAGAGTTATTTATAAAGAGAGGTGGGTTAGTGGGCATGCCGGTGGGTGGGTGCGCAGAGTTATTTATAAAGAGAGGTGGGTTAGTGGGCATGCCAGTGGGTGGGTGCGCAGAGTTATTTATAAAGAGAGGTGGGTTAGTGGGCATGCCAGTGGGTGGGTGCACAGAGATATTTCTAAAGAGAGGTGGGTTAGTGGGCATGCCAGTGGGTGGGTGCACAGAGTTATTTCTAAAGAGAGGTGGGTTAGTGGGCATGTCAGTGGGTGGGTGCGCAGAGTTATTTATAGAGACAGGTGGGTTAGTGGGCATGCCGGTGGGTGGGTGCTGAACTGAGCCTGGAATTAAAAACAAAAAACACAGAACTAAATGGGTTTAAAAAATGGCTACCAGTTTTTAAACAGAATGTTCTGAGGTGGCAAGGCTGATGAGGATGGAATAACTAAACCGTGTACAACAATAAAGAGAAGAATACAGAAAAAAATTGTTTTTTTTTACTTGTATTTTATTAATCAAGAGAGGTCTCAACCACAGTTTTATATTCTGTCAGCCGCAACATTTAACCCATGTGTCATCCATTATTCATGCAGTACACTGTCTACTGTATTACTTCACACTTTTCATTTATATAAACAGTTACTATAAGTTCTTGGCTTATTTTCTACTTTAGGAGCACGCTCTTTTCTGTCTGGTTTATTGTACAATTCTGGGCTATTCTACCCAGAGGTTGTGATGTGTTAAATCATTACCTGTAGAATTCACATACTTTCATCCATCCAATTCTCATTCCTACCTTACTCATCCATGGAGGATTATCCTACTCAGGATTATCCCCTCAAAGTATGTAAAATGAATTAAAAGAGGTTTACCTGGAGGGTACTCCGACACCCCACCTTATGCTACCAGACCCCGCCCATTTACTTTAGGATTTTCTTTTGAGGAGTGGGATGAAGGGTCACATACCACTTCTCCAGATTTCCAAGGCTTCTTCTGGAGTTGAAGGACTCTCCTTCATATGGGGCAGGGTTCTTGAAAACAAAACAAACCATATAGCCTCCACTGATTCCGCTTTATCTTACAGGTTCTTCCTGTTCAGAAGCCCACCATATAATTCATTTATTTAACTCCCAGAGAATCTTTGTGCCTTATATTGCACTTTAGATAGCTTCACTCCTGCATGCCTTCCTTGTATTCTTTCTGGTTGTGCCTGTCCTTTCTGTTGATCACTGCTTTCTGTTCTTCACTTCCATCTTTTGGCCTGCTTATAGCTATACCGCTTCTTCCCTGTCCCAGACTCTTAGTTTTCATTTCACTGAATATTTCAACTTTATTAACCCTTGCACTGGCAGCTCTCTTAGCTGGTCTTCTTATATTTTGACAATCTTACCCTCCCATTTCTCCTGTTTCCTGTTTTCCCTTTATTCATATAGTTACTGTTCCAGTATTGGAGTCCCCTCAAGGCTTTCCGTTAGCTGTGCAAAATGTAGCCACCTGGTATTGAATTTATCTGTTCCCAGATTCAGTCTACTGTCATTTCCTCCATTGTTCTTTTTTTTTGCATTTGACCAACCAGCCATTCATTTCAGGGGGTTGGCTTGTCATCCATTTTTCTGTTATCGCTTACATGCTGCTGCTATTAAAATATTGTTATTTCTTTTTACCAGGAGAGACACCTGTTGAAGCGTTGTTTACAGATGTGACCTGGGAGCACAAGGAAGTTAAGTGACGTGCTTAGGGTCACACAGTATGCAAGTGGGGCTGTGGATTGAAACCCAGGTCTCCAGGTATGCAGCTCAGAGCCTTAAACCACTGCACTATACTGCCACCACAGCAAGACTGTTTTGGCCTCTCCTTCCTCATCGCTGTCAGATATATTCCGCTGCAGCATTCCTCACAACTAAACCCTTGGGCAACTCAAAATCTTCATAATTGTCTCCTCCCTCTTCCAAAATCCCAGTATAATCTTGTACTTCCCAAACACGTGTAGTGTTGTTCCCTCTCCCGCAGTTCTGTCCAATCCTGGTCTGTTTGACTTGTTCTCGATATTTGGATTTGTCTGGTGTAATAAATAGCGTGTCAAAATTTTCCATCTGAATTCTCCAGCTCCCAGATGAGATTGTGTGATGAGCTCCTGCCAGATCTGTAACCATTGTTTCTCATGTACTATTTTTCCCGCTTCCTTTCCCATTGTTGTTGGATCCCTTCTACCCTTGTAGTCCAGTTTCCTTGTTTAGTTCTGTGTACAGCCTAGAAACCCTTTGTCTGAATGTTGTGTTTAGGATAGTGGCCTAATTCCATTAGCTAACTGTACTGTACTTCTGGCCTATTTGTGTTACCGTCTTGTGACTGAAGGTAGGATCTTACTTGTAAATACCTAAAGAAGACTTATTGCGGTAAGCCATATTCTGTTTGCAGTTGCCCAAATGTTTTTATATCCGTCCCTGTTTTACAATTTTCTGGGAGTTGTAGTCCCTGTCCGGCCCATTGTCTATAAGTGTGGTCTGTGTGTGCAGGTAGGAACTTGCTATCCTTTCAAAATGGTCCACATCGTGTTGGAGTTTGTTGACTGTGTTGTTGTTTTTTGATGATCAGCCAGTTCCTGTACGTATGCTTTGTCCGTTTATTTGTAAGTAGTTCCAGATCTGCTTTCGATGCTATGCTCCAGATCAA
This sequence comes from Neoceratodus forsteri, assembly GCA_016271365.2. Classification (NCBI taxonomy): domain Eukaryota; kingdom Metazoa; phylum Chordata; order Ceratodontiformes; family Ceratodontidae; genus Neoceratodus; species Neoceratodus forsteri. The sequence goes on from JADMNL010000023.1 coordinate 220,473,067, forward strand.
TGTATCTAAGTGTTTTACCATGTTGGTGTGCCTTTCAATGTCTTTCCAGACCAGTTCCTGTGAACTGTTCGAGAGGTCTATGAGTGGGATCAGTTCTGCTGCTCTGTAGTATGCCTGCATGTTTGGAAGCCCATACCCGCCCATGTGTTTATGCCTTTGTAGTATTTTTCATGATATCCTGGGCCTACGATTGTTCCATATAAATTTCCTTAATACCCCATTAAGTTCTTTCCAGTATCTAACTTGAATTACCAGAGGTAAACATTGGTATAAAAACAAGAATCTTGGCAATACATTCATTTTAACTGTATTCACTCTATCACTAAATGACAGGAGAGCATCACCCCCCTTTTAATGTCTGCATAGACCTCCATTTTTAACTTGCCGTAATTTATTGTATATAGTTTGCTGAGGTGTCTGGGTATTTGGATGCCTAGGTAATGCACTTGCCCCGGGTTCCATTTTCCCGGCGGCATGTGCTTCTGGTCCCCATCTATGTCCCCACTAATTTTATTATCTCAGTTCGAATATTCATTTTGAATCCTAAGATTCTCCGTATTCCTTTGCTAAGGCTAAAAACCTTTAAGTTCTCCCTGGGTTTCTTGTGACTATCACAGTATTGTCTGCATACAATGAGACTTACTCTCCTCCCCACCTTCACACCCTGCATCTTGCTTTGTCTGGCTTCAGTCGGTGGATTTTGTGCGTTATTAGCACCTCTGAGGGGTGTCTCTTATGGCAAAAGTGCCTACATGCATGAGGTTTGGGTGAGAGGCCCACGAAGTGAAGCTGAGTGGTCTAGCTGTCTAAACCTTCTGAGAGGATTCTCTTATACCATAAGAAATACTCAATGGAGACCTTATTAATTTATTTTAGTGAAGCACTGCATTAGGAAGAATAGAGTACAGGAGGGGAAATAGGGTCCTAGGTGATACGTTTAAATGCTTCATTGACAATCATTTAAACTAGTCAAGGAGGGGGAGGCACTGAAAAGAAGAAGGGAAATCCTAGCCCCCTCCTCCAAAAAAATCACTGTAGTTAATGAGGTAAACACAAAGAGAAGTCCATAGAGAGAAAGGCAGGGGTAAATTTTATTTTATTTATTTTTTAGTCTTTGGTAACCGTGTACTGTAAATCCCACTAGGCACAAGTGCCTGTTTTCAGAGATGACCTGGGAGCACTGGGTGGTTAAGTGACTTGCTCAGAGTCACACAGTATGCAAGTGGAGGATATGAGAATCAAACTCAGGTCTAGTCTGCTGGATGTACCAAGCTTGTTCACACCTCATTCCTCTAACCTAGGCTATACTGCCAGAAAAAGACAAAGGCAGTAAGGACAGGGATGGGGCAAAAAAGGATAAGGCTATCAAAAAATGGATGGTAATGAGTACCAATGCCCACAGTCTAGGTAACAAGCTCCCTGAACTGGTGGCCTTGATGGAAGAGGGATGCCTGGATATTGTGACAGTCACAGAAACATGGTACACAGAGAACCATGACTGGGATGTCAACATACCAGGGTACACAATCTACAGGAGGGACAGGGAGGGTAGAAGAGGAGGAGGAGGAGTAGCTCTCTATGTAAGTGAAGGGATCAAAGCAATGGAACACAGGCATTTGACACAGCCCCACACAAAAGATTAATATACAAGTTAGCCAGCCTGGGAGTGGGTCCCAAGATGACAGCCTGGGTAAAGAATTGGCTGGAGACTAGGACACAGAGACTAATAGTAAATGGAGTCCACTCAGAAAAAAGGAGGGTTACTAGTGGGGTACTGCAGGGTTCAGTATTAGGACCAGTCCTCTTCAATGTCTTTCCAAGTGACATTGCAGAGGGACTGGAAGGAAAAGTATGTCTCTTTGCAGATGACACAAAGATCTGAACAGAGATGATGCATAGGATGGGGTGGAAAGGATGAGAAGGGACTTGGCAAGGTTAGAGGAATGGTCAAATGTATGGCAGCTTAGATTCAATGCTAAGAAGTGCAAGGTAATGCACCTGGGAAACAAAAACCCAGGGGAAGAGTACACAATGGGGGATGAGATACTAACAACAACAAAAATGGAAAGGGATCTGGGGGTAGTCATATCAGATGACCTAAAGGTGGGCAAGCAATGTGATAGGGCAGCAAGGAGGGCTGGGGGGATACTGGGATGTATAGGGAGAGGCATCACCAGTAGAAAACAGGAAGTTATTATCCCTCTGTACAGACAGCTGGTGAGACCCCATCTGGAATACTGTGTGCAGTTCTGGAGACCCAATCTCTGCAAAGACATAGACAGGATGGAAGCTGTCCAGAGGAGGGCCACTAAAATAGTGCAGGGTCTGCACCGGAAGACATATGAAGAGAGACGAAAGGAGCTTAATATGTATCCTCGAGGAAAGGAGGGAGAGGGGGGACATGATAGAAATGTTCAAGTACCTCAAGGGAATCAACAAAGTCCAAGAGGTTAGCATCTTTCAAAAAAAGAGGTGTGCAAGAACAAGAGGGCACAATTTGAAGATGGGGGGTGGCTCAGAGGTAATTTTAGGAAGTACTTTTTTACAGAGAGGATTGTGGATGCATGGAACGGCCTTCTGGAGGAGGTTGTGGAGTCAAAATCAGTGGTGGAATTCAAGCATGCATGGGACAGTCATAAGGCTATTCTAGGGGTGGGGTAGGAAGAAGTAGGCTGCTGGTTAACTAGGATCTGCAGCTTATCCAGTAGGTAGGGAAATGAGCAGACTGGGTGGGCCAAGCGGTCCTTATCTGCCATCAAATTCTATGTTTCTATGAACTAAAGGGCAAACAGAGAGGAGAGGAGGCACTGTGGGTCACCCTGGAGACTGGAAATGGCACCACAGTCTGCATAGGGGTTGTATACAGAAACCCGTCTCATGGGGAGGAAATGGAAAAGGAAATTATAGAAGACATCCTTAGGATGGCAGAGAAAGGGGAGATATTGCTGATGGGGAACCTGAATGTTAACTGGAGCACCTTTGCTGCAGCCACATCCAAGAGCAGGGCCATTCTCGATGCACTACAGGAGGCATGTTGGAACCCACTTGGAAGGGAGCAGTCTTAGACCTGCTACTCTCAAATGGGAATGGAGAGAGGATCTCAGATCTAGAAGTGGATAACCATCTGGGAACACGTGACCACCAGTGGTTCACGATAAACTCAGCTGTAGAGTCAAGCCATACAAAAGTAAAGATACTGGACTTCAGGAGGGCTGATTTTGTCAAAATGGAAGAGTGCATCAGAAAAGCACTAGCAAACAGGTAAGAAGGAGGGGCGGAACAATAGTGGGGAAACATCAAAACTACCATCACAGAGATAAACCTTTGTGTGAAGCAAATAAACAAATAAAACAAAAGAAAAAAACACTATGGTTCTCAAAAGAGGTGGTGGGGAAGGTTAGGGAGAAAAAGATAGCATTCAGGAAGTATAAGGAAACACAGAAGGAGCAGGACAGAGAACTGTACCAGCTAAAGCAGAAGGAAGTAGAGAAGGCATTCAGAACAGCAAAGGCCCAAACTGAGGAAAAGATAGCCAACTCAATTAAGGAAGGGGATAAAACCTTTTATAAATACATTAGGAGTAAAGAGAGACTAAGGTAGGGATACTGAGGCTGAATAAAGAGGAAGGTGGTTGGGCAGAGAGCGACAGTGAACAAGCAGGGATACTGAATGAATACTTCTGCTCACTATTCACAAAGGAACAGCAGGGGGAGATACCTAATCGAGTCAATAGAAGCACTCTATATAGAGGAGTTGATATTAGTCCTATCACAGAAGAAAGGGTTCTGAAAGAAGTTCTAAAATTGAAGGTGGACAAAGCAATGTGGCCTGATGGGATTCACCCCAGAATTCTAAAAGAACTAAGGGGAGAACTAGTAACACCATTGACTACCCTTTTTAACAAATCATGGGAGATGGTGTGGTACCTAAGGACTGGAGGAGGGCAGATGAGAATCCCCTTCACAAAAGTGGGAGCAAGACAGAGGCAGGAAACTACAGATCTGTCAGTTTGACCTCAGCGGTAGGGAAAATTGTGGACTCACTTCTGAAGGAAAGAATTGTTAAGTACCTAGAGGCCAGTGGGACACAGCACCTAAGCAGCATGGATTCACAGCGGGAAGGTCAAGTCAGATGAGTCTAATTGATTTATTTGACTGGGTGACCAAAGTAGTGACCAGGGAGGGGCTGTGGACATGGCCTACCTAGACATTAGCAAGGCACTTGACACAGTCCCGCACAAAAGATTAATAAACAAATTAGCCAGCCTGGGAGTGGGTCCCAGGGTGGTAGCCTGGGTAAAACATTGGCTGGACAACAGAACACAGAGGGTAATAATAAATGGAGTCCACAGGGAAGAAAGAAGGGTTATTAGTGGGGTACCGCAGGGTTTAGTACTGGGTTCAGTCTTTTTTAAATGTCTTTATAAGTGACATTGCAGAGGGACTGGAGGAAAAGCATGTCTCTTTGCAGATGACACAAAGATATGCAACAGTGTTGATACACAAGGTGGGGTGGAAAGGATGAGAAGGGACTTGGCAAGGTTGGAGGAATGGTCAAATGTATGGCAGCTTAGATTCAACGTGAAGAAGTGTAAACTAATGCACCTGGGAAACAAAAACTCAGGGGAAGAGTACGCAATGGGGGTGAGATACTGACACCAACAAAAAAGGAAAGGGGCCTGTGTGTAGTTATATCAGATGACCTAAAGGTGGGCAAGTAATGTGAGAAGGAAGTAAGGAGGGCTGAGGGGATATTGGGATGCATACAGAGAGGCAGCACCAGTAGAAAACAGGGAGTTGTTATCCCTCTGTACAGACAGCTGGTAAGACCCCATCTGGAGTACTGCCTGCAGTTCTGGAGACCCGATCTCTGCAAAGACGCAGACAGGGTGGAGGCTGTTCAGAGGAGGGCAACCAAAATGGTGCAGGGTCTGCACCAGAAGCCATACGAGAAGAGACTAAAGGAGCTTAATATGTATACCCTTGAGGAAAGGAGGGGCATGATAGAAACCTTAAAGTACCTCAAGGGAATCAACAAAGTCCAAGAGGGTAGCATCTTTCAGGAAAAGAGATGTGCAAGAACAAGGGGGCACAATTTGAAGATTGAGGGGGGATGGCTCAGAGGTAATGTTATAAAGTATGTTTTCATAGAAAGGGTTGTGGATGCATGGAACAGCCTTCCTGAGAGGTTGTGGAGTCAAAAACAGTGGGGAAATTCAAGAATGCATGGGACAGACATAAGGCAGTTCTAGTAGGGGGGTAGGAGGAAGTAAGCTGTTGGTTAACTAGGATCTGCAGGTAATCCATTAGGTAGGGAAATGGGCAGACTGGGTGGGCCAAGTGGTCCTTATCTGCAATCAAGTTCTATGTTTCCATGTACAGAAGTACAGCCAGCAAAACACAGAAACATAGAATGTGACAGCAGATAAGGGCCGTCTGTCCCAGTCTGTCCATTTTTTAACCTTCATTGTTTGCTGCAGACCCCACTTGCTCTGCAATGCCATCTCCCCTTCCTTACTTCTATGAGTCCCTTGTGCCTGTTTCAGGCATTACTGAACTCCACCACCTTTTTGGCCCCCATTACCTCTGCTGGAAGACTGTTCCAGGTATCCACCACCCTTTCTGTAAAGAAATACTTCCTCACATCCCTCCTGAATTACCCATCCTACTTCATAGCATGCCCTTGTATTCTAGAGCACCATTTTCTTTGAAAGATACCCCCTCCTGTACCTTATTAACCCTAGTGAGGTATTTAAAGGTTTCTATCATATCCCCCCTCTCCTCCAGAGTGTACATATTTAGCTCTTGTAGCCTTTCTAAAAATAAAACAAATTTCCTCATAGGACTTTTGATACAGACCTTGTACCATTTGGCAGCCCTCCTCCAAACCGCCTCCACTCTGTCTAAAGCTCATGAGGTTTAGCGAGAGCAAGTTCATGTTGCAGGGATCATGGGTTCCTTCTCCAGGGTTATGCTCTGCAGGAGGGTGACTGCTTCTTCTGCAGCTCTTTGTAGCAGCGAGGAAAGAAATCTGGTAGCAGCGAGGAAAGAAATCTCTCTCCTGCCACATCACTTCCACTGGAGCCCACAGCCCACACTCCCCAACAGGCCCACTAGTCCAGGAGGCTGGACAGTGGTGGGGAGCAGGAAGGTGGCAGGGGCAGCTGCAAGGAAGTCAACCACTCCCACAAATCCTGATGGCAAATTACTTTGCACCCCTGGAGGAAACTCAGGCACCCAACTCCACCAGTGGGGACTCTTGGTCAGTCAGGGGAAATGGGAGTGATGACCTGGTGGTACCCAGGGGTAAGGGTAAGAAGAAGGCAGCTAGAAAAGTCTTAGTGGTGGGGGATTCTATGATTAGGGATTAAAGAGGGTGGAGGGTGGGGGCAAGGAGGGGTGGAGAGATAGTTAGGTGCCTTTCTGGGGCATTAGCCATCCAGGATATAGACAGAATACGGAGGGTTGTAAAGAGGAAAGGAGGAGATGGGGGTGCTGGTACACTTCGGTAACAACGATCTGGCGAATCAGCCCATGGATCAAGTGAAGTGGAACTTTCAGAAGCTGGGGGCTGATTGCAGGCACACTCAACCTCCTAGGCGTTTTCCGAGGTCCTTCCGGTGAGGCTTACGATGAAGGGAAAGACAGTAAGGAGAGAAGAGATAGAGGAATTAAATGGGTGGTTAAAGGGATAGGGTCAGGAAAAAGGGAACCACTTTGTGGGTGACTGGGGGGACAGGAGGTTCATCAAAAGGATGGCCTTCACCTGACAAGAGAGAGGACCAATGCATTGGGTCAGAAGTCTGACATCTACATCAGACAGTTAAACTAACTGTAGGGGACACTGAGGCAAGGGGAACCATGGTAAAGGGAGTGAGGTGAGAGGAATTTAGCTAGCGCTCCCTCTGTACTGGGGACTGGTAGCAGTAAGGTGGGTAAAAATAAGGACGAGGTTCAAAAGGGAGTAGTGGAGGACGCAAAAAAGGGAAGGCTCTCGGGATCTGCAGGCAATAGGAAACATAAGAAGGTAAAGAGAATGGAAAGGAATGCAGGTGTAGGATCACAAAACAGCAAAAAAGGATCCCGAGCTACTTGGAAGGGGCCTGCCTTAATGCCTTGAGTTTGGGTAAATAAGATGAGAGAGTTCCAGGCATTAGTGGCAGACCTCATCACCATCACAGAAACTTGGGTCACAGAATAATGACTGGGACTTGTCAGTGCCGGGTTACACAATGTCTAGACAGGATAGAGGGAAAGGCAAAAGGGGGGGACTAGCCCTATATATCAGGGAGGGAAGGTTACACAATGTCTAGACAGGACAGAGGGAAAGGCAAAAGGGAGGACTAGCCCTATATATCAGGGAGGGCAGGTTACACAATGTCTAGACAGGACTGGGGGGAAGGCAAAATGGGGGAATAGCCCTGTATGTCAGGGAGGGCAGGTTATATAATGTCTAGACAGGATAGAGGGAAAGGCAAAAGGGGGCAATAGCCCTGTATATCAGGGAGGTCAGGTTACACAATGTCTAGACAGGATTGGGGGAAGGCAAAATGGGGGAATAGCCCTGTATGTCAGGGAGGGCAGGTTATATAATGTCTAGACAGGACAGAGGGAAAGGCAAAAGGGGGCAATAGCCCTGTATATCAGGGAGGGCAAGTTACACAATGTCTAGACAGGATAGAGGAAAAGGCAATAGGGGGGAATAGCCCTATATATCAGACAGGGTACAGAGTCCTAGGAGGACAGACACATCAGGGAATGCAAAGGGGAAATAGTCACGGACAAGAAAATACAGGTGGGGTGATCTATGGATGACCACCAGGACAAGGAGAAGACAGAGAGATAGGGTGCTTTGGAAACAGCTGGCAAGGGGAGTGAAGAAGGGGAAGTGGTGGTGGTGGGTGATCTGAACCTGCCAGATATGAATGGGGACATTCCAGTGGCCAGATGCACATTGCAGGACTGCCTGCTAATGCAACAGTTTAAGGAACCCACTAGACAAGTGACCACTCTTGATTTGCTGCTGTCCAACTCAGAGATGGTGAGTGGAGTGAGGGTAGGGGAGCCATTGGACTCCAGCAAACAAAACTCCATTTCGTTCAGACTGTCCTCGGGACCAGTATGCCCCTATCAAAAACTGAAGTCCTAGATTTCAGAAGAGCAGACTTCAGCCATATGGGGGAGCTGGCCTGAGACAAATTGACCGGGGTGGAGAGCATCAGAGATGTAAAGGAAGGATGGGGGGGCAATCAAGGGGACCATTCTCAAGGCAAGAAAGTGCTACATTAGAATTGTTACAAACTCAGTATACCAGACCAATATGGTTTTCAGAAAGGGTCAGAGAAGCAGTGAGGGCCAAGAAAAAGACACACCAAATACAAAGAAAAGCAGGGGGAGGAGAAATAGGGAGAACACTAAATAAAAACTAGGCAGACACAGGGCTGTCTACTGCAGAGGGGGTCAAGGATAGGGAAAAACAATTCTTCAGATCAAGGAAAAAAAGGAACCAGGGAGGGTGTATTGTTAGGCGGTATCCCGTGGTATGGGCAAATCAGTTTAAGCGAGTGAATTTGGGTGGCATTAAAATGGCGAGTGTAAAATGGGCTATGTGCACTAATAGCATATAATAATTACAGCGATATTGAGTGTGTAGGGGTAGTAGTTCTGCAATATAGAGGGGTATGCTGGTTGAGCCACTCCCAAGCCTGCCCTCTGGTGTAGTGGTTAGAGTCACTACGTCTGTGTCTGGTGGACCCAGGTTTGGGACTGGCTATAGGTTTTTTTGTTTGTTTGTTTTGTATGGGTGGTTTATAACTTTATTTCTCTTGGTTTCCAAGGTCCCATTCCCCCCACCCTGCCATCTGTGTTCCCCCCACTGCCTGCACATTGCACCCCCGACATTCTCCCCTAATGATTTTAGCCCCCCTCCTGAGTTTCCCCTTCCCCCATTGTCATCCCCCCAGAGTTGATTATAACAGAAATGGGTGGTGCGGGGGACTAATGTAAATACAATTCACCCCCTTAGAGCCCCTAAGCACCACTCGCTGATTGTGGTGGTCGGTGTTGTGCTGATCGACGGTTTACCTTTCAGCAATGTGTAGTTGCCATTGTGTTCAGTGCCATTTTTTGTTGGCGATGTCATGACATAGAACAAAAAGCAGCCACCCTTACTGACTGGTTCTGCTCTGTCTTCACAAGGGAAGCCAGTGGCCTCTGTTTGAAGGTGGCATCAAAAGGCTGTCAGGAGTATTCCTGGAATGAGGCAGCCAGTATTTAGCAGAGAAAGAGTCCAGAAGGGGCACAAAGTCCCAAAGGTAGCTAAAGCCCCAGGGCAGGAAAGGATACACCCAAGGGTGCTCATGGAAGTGGTTGGGGAACTGGTTAAACCACTAGCAGGGCTATTCAACAGCACAGCTCCAACAGGAGTAGTTCTGAAAGACAGGGGTGTAGTGGACATAGTCCAGTTACATGGGGGGGACAAGAAGCAAGTGTGAAATTACAGAACTGTCAGCCTTACTTCTGTAGAAGGTAAACTGATGGAATTACTGATCAATGAGGACCTTTTGGAGTACCTAGAGAGCAGTGGGTTACAGGATAGTAAACAGCGTGGATTTGTGGCAGAAAGGTTTTGTCAGACCAGCTTAATAAGTCTTTTTTTTTTTTATACTTGCTTAACCTAATAGTTTTGTTTGTCTGGGTAACAAAGGTAGGAAATAAGGGCCATGCTGTGGATTTACTCTACTTTAGTTTCAGGAAGGCTTTGAACTCAGTGCTACACAGAAGATTGCTGAAGAAACTGGAGCACCTGGGTGCAGCTAGGGACACTGCTAGATGGGTAGGAAACTGGTTAAAGGACAGACAGTATAGAATTGTGGTAAACGGGGTCAAATTGGAAGAGAGGGAGGTCATGAGTGTGGTGCCGCAGGGATCTGTCCTGCTTCCAGTCCTCTTTAATATGTTCATTAGTGACACTGGAGAGGGCAGCCAGGGCAGGTTGTGTCTCTTTGCAGATGACATGAAGTTCTGTAGTAGGGTAGGTAGCAATGAAGGGACCAGGGAGATGTAGAAGATTCAACAAAGGATAGAGAGGTGGTCTAAGATTTGGCAGTTAAAATTCAATGCCAAAAAATGCAAGGTTATACACCTAGGAGAAGAAAAAGGACACAGCAGAAGATGGGAGAGGTTAAACTGGGCACTACAGCATAGAAAGGGGCCCTGGGAGTCATCATTAGTAACTCCCTCAAACATTCAAGCCAGTGTAACAAGGCCTATAGTAAGCACACAATAGGCCCTGGAAGAGATAGGGAACTACGGACACAGTAGACGGACCCTTGATCTTTTCCTGTGAAGTGAAACAGACCATTCCTAACGCTGCTGCATAAGAGGACACTACACAGGGTAAGCAGTACTGTGACTCTGTGTGCTGATTGGCTGAAATCATGTAAATGACTGATAATCAAGTGCACACATCCAGAGCAATGGAATAAATGCCCCCGTACTGGTTTTGTGGTTTATTTCATTCTTGAGTTCCACAGATAAGTAGTTAGAGCATGATACAGAGCCTATGTATCAGATGCTCCGCTCCCTGGACGCCCGCCACCTGTTCACATCCAACTGCAAAGACTGGCTCTTGGCTGAGTCCCGCTCCCATTGCTTTTCTGGGTGGATCCCCCCCAACCTCTGTCACTTCCTGCATCTACCCTAAGTTGCAACCGCCCTTGTTGTTATGTTGCCAACCCTCCTTCTTAGCACTTACCCCTCCCTCCCTACTACTGCCCTGCATTCTCTTTGGGTTTTCCCCTTTTCCCTTGCATGGAGATTCCCCCTCTGCACTTGTCCTTGTCGGTCCAACTACTCTTCTTGTAAACTGTGCGTTTTGTCTGCCAAGATAACCTGACACCTTGTCTGCTCTATTGAGTTTGTTACTTTATATTGTTGTATTTTTGTCTCTTTGGCTTCATTGTGTTAACTGGTTCTAGTTCCATTGTACTTTGCATTGTTTGCTCCTGTGCCATTATATTTTGGCCTTGGTCATACCTGAAAACAGTCCCTGGGATCAGTGTACCTACTCGATTATCACAGTCATAAATAAATAAACAGATGACAGTGTTTTCTGACACTCCACTGTTCTCACTGAAATTCAGTGTTACGCACCTTGATTTGAAACTGAGGAGTACCAGATTCATCTTGGCAAATCTTTTTTTTTATGCTTTTTCCACCTTTCCCTTGGTCTGCCAACAGCATCTCACTGATTTACTGGTTATCCATTAGTCAGCCAGAACCACAGTGTGGTGAGTGACCAGAGTCTTGGTAACAGAAACACAGAATCTGACGGCAGGTAAGGAGTGCTTGGCCCACCCAACTGCCCATTTGTCCCTACCTACACTGTTACTGGAAACCATGCTCAATCTACAGCTCTTTTGTCCTCCCACCCTCCTTTCCACTACGATTCCTTTCTGTTTATGCTGTGCATTCTTGAACCTCACCACTGCTTTTGCCCTCATCACCTCCACTGGAAGGCTGTTCCAGGAATCCGCCACTCCTTCTGTGAAGAAGTACTTATTTATCTATTTATTCATTTGTTGACCGGGTTCACTGATCCAAGAACCATTTTCAGGCACAATCTGGGCCACTAAGATGGTACAAGAATGCTGTGACACAATACATCAGGGTACAAATACATCAATGACAATACAATGAACTAGGTAAACAGAAATAATGGGGGAACTTAATTTTACAGAGGTTTTGTGTGTGTGTGTGTGGTGTGGGTTGGGATATAACACCCAGAGTACAAAGGGCTAAACAGAAATAGCAAAATTGCAAAATGCATGAAAAACAAGTTATTTGTTAACTTCCTCTCATCTCTGCATTTACTCACTTCCAGCTTCGTAGTATGTCCCCTTGTTCTTGAGCACCTTTTCTTCTGAAAAATAACTCCCATGAGGTATTTAAAGGTCTCTTTATCATATTTCCCCTCTCCATCCTCTGTTCCAGGGTGTACATGTTGAGGTCCTTTCATCTCTTCTCATAGGGCTTTTGATGCAGACCCTGCACCATTTTAGTTGCCCTCCTCTGGATCACCTTCACTCTATGTCCTTCCTGAAATGTGGTCTCCAGAATTGGACACAGTACTCTAAGTGGGGTCTTAGCAGCAACCTATAAAGAAGCAACACCACTTCCACCTTTTTTGTTCTTTATATTCTCTTTATCTCTCAGCGGCCCCAGGCATCCTTCTGGGGTACTCTCTCAGCAGGGTATCTACTCCCTGCCTGAACCCCCGCTGCAATTAGCCTCCCACTGCACACCCAGTCAGGTGCAGTCCCCTGGCTAACCTGGTATCCCCAGGGAGGCTGTGCCCTCCCATGACAACCTTACAGACTCAAAGGACCCTACCTGGGTGCCGGGCCGGCGAGGGAGTCTCCTGGTGCGCTGGGCCAGCCTTGGAATGTGGGCCTGCCCCTGGATTCCCCATGATTTTCATGGCAGTGCAGAGGGCTTTTGTCCCTTAAGCATGAAGTTTTTCCCCCATTGGAGTGCGGTGTGCAATGATGCCAGCGTAAGGTGGTCCCTGCCGGCGTCACTGTACTCCACCCACTACATTAGCTGGCATGCCTGTAGTACCCCCGATCTCCATCAGGAGCCACTAGGACACCAAGCATCCCCAAATCCCACCCCAGGGAGAGGAGAGTTGTCCTCCAGATGATCCTCTCCCACCCCTGCTGACCACCTGCAACCCGAGTCCAGCTCTGAACCCGGATCGCTGGCATGGTGCAAGGTGTGGCTTCCAGTACCTCAACCCTCAGCACCACCGGCCCAGCTCACCGCCATTTTTTTGCTGGTGATATCCTTCCCTGTGCATCCCATTCACTATTCCTACTACCTTGTTGCACTGCCTGGCACCCTTAGGTCATCTGATATTATCCCCAGGTCTCTTTCCTGCTTGGTGGTCATCAATACCACTCCACCCGTGTTATACACTGACCCTGGGTTTCTGTGCCCTAGGTGCATTATTCTGCACTTTTTTGCATTGCGACCTAGCTGCCATACCCTTGACCACTCTGCTCATCCTTTCCACACACACACACACACACCTCTGGAGTGTCCACTGTCCACCCCATTGCAGATTTTGGTGTCATCCATAAACAGGCAGACCTTCCCTTCCAGCTCATTTGTAATGTCACTTATAAAGACATTAAAGAGGACTGGTCCCAGCACTGATCCCTGAGGTACCCCACTGGTCATCCTCCCTTCCAGTGTGAACTCCATTTACCACCACACTCTGTCACCTATCCCCTAACCATTTTCTTATCCAGTTTACCATCTTTGGACCCACTCCTAAGCTACACAGCTTGCTTACTAGTCTCCTGTGTAGAATGATGTTGAATGCCTTACTTAAATCTAGGTAGGCCACGTCCAACACTCACCCTTGGTCACTAAGACAAAGAAATCTATTCGATTCATTTGACATGACCAGCCCCTGTGAAACCATGCTGTCTTGGGTCTTGTAACCCATTGGAGTCAAGCTATTCCACAATCATTACCTTCAGCAGTAATTCCATTAACTTTTCCACCACTGATGTCAGGGTGACTGGCCTATAATTGCCACCCTCCTCCATACCACTTTTGTGTAGTGGAACTACCTCTGCCTTTCTCCAGTCCTCCAGAACCACTTATGTTTTCAGGGAGCTGGTAAACAGAATTGTCAGAGGTTCAGCCAGTATTTCCCTGAGCTGCCTCAGTATCCGTGGATGCACCCCATCTGGCTCTGCTGCTTTGTCCAGTCATGGGAGAGCTTGCGGGGAGGGGGGCTATAACAGAATAAAGCAACCCATTACTCTTTTAATCCCATGGGGTGCCACATGCAGTGACGCAAGCGTGTATTTTGGCTGTGGCACTCCAGACATCCTGTGGCAACCCCTCTCCCCTTTACTCATGGCCCCATCTATACTACCATGGTTCACTCCTGCCTTATTGCTCTGGTTGAGTTCTATAACAGAACTAGAGGGTGGACCTATGCCATCACTCAGCTGACCTTCCTGAAGACGTGTGCTCACTATCTTGCAGGATGAGTCGCTGTCAGACGTCTAGTGGTTTCACCATGCAGGATCACTGACTTCTTTCAAGCATTGCAATCTATATTCTCATGTCTGATAAACTACTAGAGATGCAACACAGACAGTGGGACATGTGCGCAGAACATTAATATCTTTTTTTCAGTAATGGCCACTACATTGTGCATGTATACTGACGTGCATCCATTTGCAATTAGCATTTGGACAAAAAGACTGACATCCTTCCCTTACTGAGCTGTGCAAGATTGTGAAGCACGAATCTGGGTACCAGTGGCAAGTGCAGCCTAGGGTTTCCACCTGTCCTGATTTTCACAGGACAGTCCTGATTTTGACACAGTCCCACACAAAAGATTAATATACAAGTTAGCCAGCCTGGGAGTGGGTCCCAAGATGACAGCCTGGGTAAAGAATTGGCTGGAGAATAGGACACAGAGAGTAATAGTAAATGGAGTCCACTCAGAAGAAAGGAGGGTTACTAGTGGGGTACCGCAGGGTTCAGTATTAGGACCGGTCCTCTTCAATGTCTTTATAAGCGACATTGCAGAAGGACTGGAAGGAAAAGTATGTCTCTTTGCAGATGACACTAAGATCTGCAACAGAGCTGATGCACAGGGTGGGGTGGAAAGGATGAGAAGGGACTTGGCAAGGTTAGAGGAATGGTCAAATGTATGGCAGCTTAGATTCAATGCTAAGAAGTGCAAGGTAATGCACCTGGGAAACAAAAACCCAGGGGAAGAGTACACAATGGGGGTGAGATACTAACAACAACAAAATGGAAAGGGACCTGGGGTAGTCATATCAGATGACCTAAAGACGGGCAAGCAATGTGAGAGGGCAGCAAGGAGGGCTGGGGGGATACTGGGATGTATAGGGAGAGGCATCACCAGTAGAAAACAGGAAGTTATTATCCCTCTGTACAGACAGCTGGTGAGACCCCATCTGGAATACTGTGTGCAGTTCTGGAGACCCAATCTCTGCAAAGACATAGACAGGATGGAAGCTGTCCAGAGGAGGGCAACTAAAATGGTGCAGGGTCTGCACTGGAAGACATATGAAGAGAGACTTAAGGAGCTTAATATGTATAGCCTCGAGGAAAGAAGGGAGAGGGGGGACATGATAGAAACTTTCAAGTACCTCAAGGGAATCAACAAAGTCCAAGCGGGTAGCATCTTTCAAAAAAAGAGGTGTGCAAGAACAAGAGGGCACAATTTGAAGATAGAGGGGAGGCGGCTCAGAGGTAATTTAAGGAAGTATTTTTTCACAGAGAGGGTTGTGGATGCATGGAACGGCCTTCCGGAGGAGGTTGTGGAGTCAAAATCAGTGGTGGAATTCAAGCATGCATGGGATAGTCATAAGGCAGTTCTGGGGGGTGGGGGTAGGAAGAAGTAGGCTGTTGGTTAACTAGGATCTGCAGCTTATCCAGTAAGTAGGGAAATGGCAGACTGGGTGGGCCAAGCGGTCCTTATCTGCCGTCAAATTCTCTGTTTCTCTGATTTGGGCTGCTGTGTCCTGCAAAAAAACATGAAAAATACTACATGTCCTGACTTCACAGAAGAAAAAATATTTTCTAACTTTCCACTAAATGTTGCAGAAAACTAATACCATAACTACCTCCTCTCACACTATGGCGGGCGAAGGGGTGGCATCAGCTGGCAGCACGAGTATGCCCTCTATCCCTATTGTAGAATTCAGTGGGACAGCCATGGCTACCCTCAGGGTCACAGAGTGGCTAGGCAGTAACAGAAACAAGTACCTCCCTCCCTCAAGTCAGCCAAGTGCTCATACTGTAAGCTCTTGGGCTCAGTCTGCTGGTAAATCCTGTCCTGAAAGAGGTGGGTGTGTGTGCAGTCGCTAGCTCTCGAGCTAACTATGGTGCTTTGCGCCCTCTGCTGGCCAACAATTAGCTGTTCGAGAATCCACACCACTGCAGACCAATTAAGTACGTGCACATGTTGTGGCTTGCCCGCCGGAGGTGGGAATGCCGGCAACGAGAATAGGACGGGAAAGAGAGGTGAACAGCTAGTAATCCATGCGCCGCGCGCCCTCTGGTGGTCAATAACGTAGCCGCACTTACTGATGCTCGCCGGCCGGAAATAGGAATACCGGAAGTAGGAGGATGAGAAAAAGAGACGGACAGATATGGCTACTCCTAGCCTCGGGGTCTTTGGGGAAAGGGGAAATGATTGTCAAACAAAACAGCAGATCACTGTCCAGTAGCCAGTCCTGTCCCCCTTATACTATGCAAACTTGGGTTCGATCTGCTGCGATTCCTGGCCTGGGGCAGCTGGCTCTCAGTCTGCTTGTGTGGCGTTGTGCGCATTCTGCTGGCTGTCAAGGAGCTGCTCGTCATCGGCCGCCAGAGGGCGCTGCTCCATGAAGGGCGGTAGAGAGTGCGCGCACCCGCTGTCCGAGTATGGCGTGCGCGTGCCGTGGCCGCAATCCGGAAGTGACAGTAGGAGGGGAAACGGAGGCGGACAGTCGTGGGTTGCAGTCCCCAAGCAGCGGGTCGGGCTGGGGAGGAGGATCTCCGATTTTAACAGAACGAAACAGCAGCTCCGCGCCTGGCGACAGCAGACCCTTTCCACCCTCCGATGCTGAGTCATAGCACGGTGCGGCGACTACTGGCTCTCGGTTTGTGGGCAGCATCCGGTCCGTCTTGATCTCAAAAGTCAGGGGAGTCCCTGTGACCCTCCAGTCCTTCCACGAGTCCTGTCAGCACAAAGCCCCTCCGCTGCCAATCTGTCTCGGCTTTTACATGCACATAAAAATAATTCACTACGCGTTATCTATTTGTTATACATTCATGCCTTCACTATTCCTTTTTTAATTATTGAGCGGTGTCGCGGCGCCCTCTGGCGGCCGCATGGTTGAATTGGTCTGCTGGAGCTACAGCTGACGGCGCCTTGAGCTGCGATCGCTGAGCTGCCAGTAGACCATGCAGCAGTACAGACAGTAGGGCAGGCGGGGGTTGTTCTGCCAGTATGGCATGTATTTCACTGAATGTAACAGAGCTGAGTAAAGGCACAAGTAATTAAAGTTGACACTGAAAAAACGTCCAAGCATACCTCTCAGCTCTATATTTCAGCTTCTGTGTAACAATTCCTTCAGGACTATGTTAACCTTTTGACTACTGGCATCATACCGCTCAATTGTTCCGTATTTGCCTCAAAATTTTATTCTATCCCTCCTAAAATTTGTGTTTTTGTGGCTAAACAGTGGGGACTGTAAGCACAAAACGGTGTCAAGCATTACATTTACAGACTTACTCTTGTTTAGAAAATGTATTTTGCACTAAGCCCCATATTCTACCAGCTTTCTGGGTGGATATCTCTAATTTTGAAGATGTGTCCCTGATTTTGGTCCTTTGTCCCTAATTTCTTTAAGCCTTGTCCCTCATTTATGAGGCAGGGGGTTGAGAGGTATGACTGGCATCTTCCCCAAGACCCTTATGTAAACCGAGATGCTGTATCTCCTGGAGTTATCCCAGTTGTATTATTTCTAATAAGTAATACCTCTCACTGTCCCACATTAGGAATGATGTCCCTAACTTTAATCCTCAGAGTGTGAAGTTCTAGGTGTGGAGTGTCTATGTAAAGGAATGCATCCTATATAAATAAACACATCCACTGGGGAATAAAGTACCTTAAAACTGCAGCAAAAATCCAGATTTTTTAAAAATGAGTTTAATCAGAATACACAGTAGAGATGAAGGATCTCATTTTTTAATATAAGGTATATTTAATATTTAGCGTTAAAATGCATAAAGAAGGCGGATGATACAGAGAACTGATGTGATAACGAAAACTGTTGCTGCCACTAGGTGAGGAGGATCCAGGGATGCTTGGTCTGTTGCTCAGCAGTTCACTAGTCCCCTGAGGGGGGAGGAGGAAAAGCAGGTGTGCTGAAAATGTTCTCCCTGTGCTTGCAACATGTATGCCACCATTTCCTGAATATTTAGTGGAGAGTCTTTCTTCAGTTTTGCAGTAGATTTCACCAGACTACCACAGCTGAGATGCAGTATTTCATTTTATAGTGGAGTCCTGCTTTTCATCTAGTTTTACAGCTGACTAGGGAGGAAGAGTGCTGAGAGCTTAAGTGAATTTTCCAGCATTAGCAGTAAAGCCCAAACCTGCACAGAACTACACAGTTCATGACAGGCAGTCTTTGACAATACACAGAGAGGGAGGAATGAAAATGGTCTTCTGGGAAATAGTATTACAATGAAATAGTTTTTATTTTTTCTGCAAAACAACTCTTGAGCAACTCATTAATCCTCCAACAATCTGGCCCATCCCTAGAAAAATGTACCTAATTTGCCTTTCTGTGAGCACATTGCTAAGACAGTTTGAAGCACTGACCAAGAAACTTGGCTTCTTGTATTACAAACTCATATGTTTAGATTTCAGTATCAGAAAAAAAACGTTAATTCTGCTAGTCGCTCTTGCCTGCCCTGGAATATGGGAATGAAGTTAGTGTGCCTACCATGTCAACAAACAAATAAATAAATACACTGGATGGCACGTGTGTCATTGTTGCATCTTCTGCAGGCATAGGTGCCTTCTTATATTGCTTGCTGGATACGAAGCTGCCTGACCGTTGAAAGCTTTAAGTCAGAACTGAAAACCTATTTATTTCAAAAGGCGTATGGGGAGTAGTTTATTGCACTGTATTGTAATTATAATTTATTGTTGTTTGTTATGTTGTATGTATGTTTTTATATGTATTTAAACTGTTTTATTGTACAGCGCTTTGATTTCGAAAAGCGCTTAAAAATAAATTTTTACTTACTTTACTTACTTTACTTGCTTCTCTAAGCTCTAGCCTTCTCTTTCCTTGCCTATTCGTTCTGCCACTTTCCCTTTTCCTTTAAATGTCTTCTTTGTGTATACACCTGTCCATCCTGCAGCTGTCCGTGACCCCTATTCTTAGTCGCTGCTCACCACCCTGTGCCCACGGTTTACTCTAGCCCCGTTGCTCTGAGAGTCTGCTCTGGCTGGGGTTAGTCTGTGCCCAGTTTATGGGCAATTCTGTCTTCCTTCAGTCTTCACCCTTATTGTTCTGTACCCTCTTTGTATAGTATATCAATTTTTTTAGTTTATTTAGTTTTTGCACATATGTAATGTTTTGTGCTTTATCACTTCATTTTGTCTGCAATCATTTTGTTGCTGCTACTGGTTAGGTAGCTTTACTGTGCACCTAATTATATTGTCCACCTCCCCCAACCCCCCCCCCGAACACATCTGGAAATGAACTGTTGCCAGCTCAGTATGTCTCTCCCAGTAACACTTTTGAAATACATACATCTATAAAGTTGAAGTTTGGCAGTGTATACTGATATGTTCTAGGATGTAACAGACCCTGCACTTGCCCCCCCCTTAGCCTTCTACCAGATCAGACATGGGAACTTAAGTGGGTCTCTTCTAATTTACAAATGCATACATGGACTGTACCTGGGATACCTTAGCAACTTGTTAGCCAAGCCTAGCCAAACTTACTATCTCCAGTCACTTTCCAGTCACCTCCATCATGCTTTGAGAATTCAGAAGGGTGTTGGCAACAAAGCCTTTTCCATCCCTGCTCTGTCCAGCTGGAACTACCTACCAGACACTATTAAAGAGTCACTGAATATAATGGTTAAAACCACTGATTTCCAGACATGGAAAGTTTCCAAATGTTAATGATTAAAAAGGTGCAATTTCAAATAGTTCTGAAAATAATAGTTGCCGTATGTTTCATATGAATATTAAAAATGATACAGCAGTTTATATATAGTGCTACAGGGTACAGACATCCAATGACCAGGTTACCATAGTCCTGTTAAATTACCCTGGCTATTAAAACATATATTTTAGTGTATATCTGAAAGTTAAGTTTTGGGAGAGAGAAACTACAAAATTCAGGTGCTGAAAAAGTGGGTTCCCTTTTTCCTCAAATGCATGCTACCTAATCTAAATGTTTATTTAAAAGCTGATTACTTTGTAAAGACATTTCTTTTACTGCCTAAATCAGTGGTTGTGCCAATGCAGAAAAACAGACTACTAGAAATTGTCTCAACAGAAAACATAAGGCTATATCAGTGGTGCTGAACGATTCCCATTTGCTGTAATGGGTCAGTAGCATCAAAGCCTTTCAGCCATTTAAATACTATACCAGCAGTATGGGGGTTTATCTGGAGTTAGAAAACTTTAAAATGTACTGTAGTTATTAGTGCACTAGAACATCTCTGAAACAGTGAGATACAGTTATAAAATGTGGATATCTGCATGAAAATTCATTTTTTACAGTGGTAGGATGGTGGTATTTATGAATAAAAAAGATAAAACTGTGAAAAGCAGTATTTTAGATGACTTTTGACTCACAGTGACAATTTCAGATACATGATGCAATTGAAAGTAAATTTAAAAGAAAAAACTGCAGGAATTCTCACTGTCTGTAATAAAGACCTTCAAGTGAGCTTTACTTCCTACTAAGCCCGTACACCCATGAACTACTGTGCATTAGTAAAGCAACATTTTTTTTTTAAGTTAGCATTTTATTTGCTTAGTTCATAAAGTTGGTTGGACCACACATCCATTTACTTCTCAGTTTGGTTGAGTAGAAACAGAGATGACAAATGCAAACAAGAATGTTTAGTAAAATTACAGAACAATTTATTTATTAAAACAGTTATTTTTTTATAATTTTAAGTGTGGCCCAATAAAATAGAAATATTTATTTCTCATTGCTATTATGTCTTGATGAAAGGAAAAGCCTTCAGGGAGTATGTTGAGTATAAAGGCTGAATTATCCTTAACTGCTGTTATGTGCTTTGTCACGCTAGCATACTTGCCCTCCACCCACCACTGGCACTTGAAATCCTCCAGAATCATATTTCCACCCACTCATATTTATACTGTGACTCCCAAGTATTGGTCTATTACTTGGACAGTACTCACGGTTTCTGCATCTCAGAATATATTAGTTATACAAATGTTTATGCTCCTGCAGTTGCCACTGATTGTAGGGTAATCCCACTGCAAATCCCTTCAAGGTAGTTTCCAAATTCTGAATAAATAAAATACTAGTCCCTCTCCCTACTGCCCTGGTTTACTGGTCCACTTTTTCCTTTGACTAATCCCTCATTGTACTCATAATTTCCCTTCCCTCCCTTATTTTGCTGCCAGTTGCTCTTTGCTGAAGTGTTGTTAGTGATATGCTATGTTTTGCACTACTTCCTTTTCTCCTTCTCAGTTATCTACTGCATGATTTTTACTTTTAATAATTGTAACATTACTAATGTAACATATTACTGCACTCTCCACATTCCCCTCCCACCCGGACACATCTGGAAATGAGCTGTTTGCTCAGTATGTTTTTCCTGGTGAAACTTTTGAAGTAAATAAGTACAAATGTACATACATACATAAATAATATAGTTATTCTAATTTATGTGCATCTATGCAACCTGTTTCCCATGTAATATTACCATGATTTCAGTTTATGTGCATCAATACACCTTGTTTCCTATGTAATAAATAAGCATTTGTCAATCCCGAATGCCGAATGTTTGCTTGCTGATATTAGCATTGGACATGCAGGAGTCAGACAGATGCAGAATAGGAATGGCAGTGAAGTACTGAACTCACACCAACCCCATGTCCACCTTGCAGAGATGGAAAGGCAGTGAGGTGTGCTTTTGAGTCATTGCCCATAATGTTCAGCCACTGCATCTGAACTTTTGTCATAGCTCAGATATTTATTGGTGCGGTGTGGCCGCACCTGTAAAAAGGTTCAGGGCATTGGAAGCGGGAGTGGCACACCTACGGAAATTCATATGGTAGCACTATAGTTCTTGCACATGCATGCAAGCAAACATAAAAAAATGGGTGTAGTGTGGGGGTAAGGGTGTCAGAGGGTACTGTAGGTCTATCAGACCCCCTACCTCCAGCAAACATGCATGCCATAAGCATGCTGTGCAAACATGTGCCTATACTTTGTGCAATAAAATACATGTTTATGTCAGACCATTTTCAGACAGCTTGTGCTATTTACCATCATTTCTTATAATCCTACATACATCCGAAGGGAAAACCAAACAACAATATAAACTTGTATGTGAAATAACTGTTAGGCTAGTATACAATTAGTTTGCATATACTGTACACTTTCTGAAACACAATGTTGTATCTGGTGAAGGTTATCCTGTTTATATATTTTTAAAATAAAATTTTTATTTAAATATTCTGATTAATAAGCTATGAGGAAAACAGGCACAAATGACACACCAAGACTTTGGTGATTAAACAGTAAAATGCATACACAAAATATCTATCCCACCTCTCAAATGTGCAATGGGGGGAGCTTTGTCCAGATTCTGGGAAAACTATTTTGGAATGCTGTGGACTTCATGTGCTTTGCAAATGAGAGCACGTGTCCTTTTGAAGAAGGCATGTAATAGGAGTTTAAGGCATGTATGTAATTCCCAGATGTCCATAAAATAAGAAGGTGCTATAGGCAGGTCACGGGAAGGTGGAGCAGGTTAAAATCACTTGCACAAAAGTCCTTTTTACAGCTACACAGTTGACCATTTATTTGCACAAATAAGGGACTAACAGATTGTGCGTGATCTTGCCTTATAATAATTCCATTGTTTTACAATGCAAACTACATATGGGAATCACAGCCTACTATTCTGCATCTCATTTGTTTTCAATACTCCAACCTCATAGC
Source organism: Neoceratodus forsteri (assembly GCA_016271365.2). Taxonomy (NCBI): domain Eukaryota; kingdom Metazoa; phylum Chordata; order Ceratodontiformes; family Ceratodontidae; genus Neoceratodus; species Neoceratodus forsteri. The sequence continues at coordinate 220,495,847 of JADMNL010000023.1, forward strand.
TACCAGATTCCATTAGCATATGTAAAAATAATAACAAAGTTAGCTTTATTCAAGGGGTATTTGTTCTTTAAGAGGATATGTAATGCACAGTTTATTCAAAAGCACTAGTGGCTCCCATATATTCTTCTGATCCTGCTGTTTATCTTAACATAATCATCTTCTTTAGTTTAGCTATAAAAGTGTTTTTGTTTCTTAACTAGATGATCATATTAAAAATAGCAGATGACCCATACTTTAGATTATAAGTTAAGAAATACCAGTAAACATCCACATCTCCCATGTTTTTTCCCCCAAAAAGTTAAAAGCTGCCTCCCATCAAATTTATAACCGAGTTTCACTTGAGAGCAGCTTATAATCACAATGCAACTATAACTTGTAATTGCTGTACAATATTGTATAACTAAGTGCCTGTTTAGTGATGTTTTATGCCAGCCTCTCTCCCCTTTCATGTGCAGTGCAGATGCTCTGACTTTGGAGGATTAAATGACTTCTCTTGTTTTGCTTGTTGCTTACTTTTAACTCATATGGAACAGCACTGCACAAGTTCATCACCAGTGTGGGGGGATGTGAAAAAGGTAAGTAATTACCTGCATGAGATTTATTTTGCCAATATGTTAGTGTTTTTTATGTAAAAAATGTCACATGAAATTAACAGATGTGCAACTTTCAAGAACAGCGAGCCTCGCCTTTAAGTAAATCCATGGAACTGAACTGCATGAAATGGCAGCCAAGCATCATTGGGCTCAACTTTTTTAGTTGCATATGGGGCAGGGGATGGTAGCAAAAGGGGATCAAGGGCAAACGACATGAAACAGCAGCTGGGTTTAGTGCTGCTACTCCCCCTGATTTTGATGGCCGTCCTTGATGGTTCTGGGCTTCTTTAATGTTGCAGACTAATCGATTGCTTCTTAGTGGAGCTGGTCACACAATAAAGAGAGGGAAAGAATTCAGTTTTTGATATGTCCATTTCTCCTTCAAAATCTCCAGGCATGGATGACTAGCGTGAGATAGCAGCTATGTCCTCCTGACAGGGGCTTCTGAACTGGTGATGGTGGATGTGTGTGTGTGTGTGTTTTTTTTTTTGGGGGGTCAAGTTTTGCAGGCAAACCTTGAAATCAACTGGCATGTTTCTATGGACCCGTATCAATCTGAACGACATTTACAACTGAAAAAAGAAAGGTGTGCAATCTTGGATCTGTTTTCTTGTTTGTTTTAGTTTTAACCATACAGTAAATGAAGTAGCCGTCATTCTTGTCTAAAGAATGGCATTTTTTTCAGAGGTAGTTTAAGAATGTTCTTTATGCCTTTGGCTCGCTGCACCATATACATTATCTCAAACGATTGATCCAATAAATTGTAGCTAACTTTTTAATGTATTAAATGCTCTTGAAACGGAGGAACAATATTTTTCTTTTATACTGCGCATATCATTAGACAGTGCTTGTACCAGTTTGCAAATGAAATAGCAGTTTAGAGAACTTAATATAAGCATGTGCAGTTTCATCTGTCTGTCTCTTTTTCTCCCCTCTCATAGAAGTTGTAGCACTGTGCAATTGAACTTTATTATGACGTTTATAGCCCTATGAACATTTAACTTCTATTTACAAATGGTTGCTGCATTTCCTCTACTAAACTACTAACAAATATTGTCACATGAAGTTTGAGCTTTTCAATTTATTTGGGTGCTCAGATTGATTATTTCTATATCTTCTATTACATATTATTTTAGGGCTTTTAAGCTCAGCAAAAAGATGTGGCAAAGTGACTATTTTTATTGTGCTCAGATAATAGGAGCAGTTGTCCAGCTTTCAGCAACAAGCTGAGCTTTCACTTTTCTCCTTTCATTTCCCCAATACTAGACAGTCTCTTTTCTAGCAGTAGAGTGTTCTGGCAAGGGTCATATTTTGTTATTGATTACTGAAGACCCTTGTGCAGGACAGTAAGTAAGTTTCCTTACGGCAAGTACCCCACAGTTCACCTTGTAGACTGTGTTCCAGGATGCTGTGTGTGTGTGTGTGTGTGTGTGTGTGTGTGTGTGTGTGATAGAGACCTTTTAACATCCACTTCTTCCTTCTGAAACAGCAGGGCCATGTGGTGTTTCAGCTTTTTGATTTATTTGGCAGTTCAGATTTAGGGAGTTTAAGCCCAATAGGGAGGCTGACAGCAAAAAAGGAGAACTTTGTTTGAAAGCTCCAAAATGGAATGGCGACCTTAACAAGAAATACGGTACAGCTCCTGTACAAGGCATTATAGCACCCCCTGTGATGCCCCCAGACACTCTACGGCTTTATTGCATTATTTTAGAGTGTTTAAGCCCAGTAAAAGAATGTGGCAAAGTGACAGATTTATTTTATTGTGCTTCAAGAACCGAGCACTTGCTCAGCTTTCTGAAACAAACTCAACTTCACTTTTACCCTTTCCAGTCAGTCTAAACCATGGAGACTGCAAGAGCTGCGATTTGTAAACACACCAGTACAAAACTATACATTTTTTAAAACATTTTTACAGTACTGTACAGTGTGACTTAAATGAAGGATGACACCGGCAGGATCGTGTAACAACATTATTAGGGAGGCTGACAGCAAAAAAGGAGCATCTTGTTTGAAAGCTCCACAATGGAACGGCATCCTTAAAGATGAATTACAGCGTTTTTTCAGGTGTTGCAATTACACTGAGGTTTCTCTGATTTTGTAGTAATTCAGAACACGTAATATCACTAAGGTGCATTGTTATTATTCAGTTACTGTATCTGTGGGCACAACACTCCCTTCATCTTCTCACTTCTGAATCAGCTTTTTGTCCCTAATCTGGGTCCGGTGTCATGGTATGCTGGCCTAATTGTTGCCTCCGAAGCTGAAGTGGGTGCCTGTTAGTGTGGCAAGACAGAACAGTGTTGGGTGCATACAGTATTTGAATATATACTGTAAACTGTTTCAGGTGTCTACTGTGATCAAAGCAGAGTTCCAGTGGTGGAAAGTGGCATTATTTGGTACTGTAGCTGTCATTCTGTTTTAGCGCGTTGGTGAATGGACTTGTTGTTTTAGCTAGTGTCTCCTGCGGTTATGTGTTTATTTTTCTGAGCTGTCATTTGAGGGAAGTCAGGTAGTTCTGGCACTAAAATGGTTGGCATACATTTTGAGGAGAGAGAACACGCAGTGCCAGGGAATCTGTGGTGACAGCTTATGAGCTGTCTTCATGGTTAGAGAAGTAGTGTTTTTTGTTTGTTTGTTTTTTTTTATGGGTTGTTGTTCTTGCCATTTCTCTACTTTTTCATGTGAGGTGGCAATCTCTGCTCCAAGTACAACTGGGGGAACAGTGAGAGAAATGGCTACAACTATGATCACCCCTCCAAGGCTAATCGCTTCGCTCAGATGGAACCAGATAATCAAAATTGGGCTGCACTGCAAAAGAGCATACAAAGCTTAGCAAACAGGAATAACACTTTCTAGTGAGGGAACCTGATAACAGAGACTTGCTTCACTGTCTTGTCCCCCAAAAGTTCTAAACCCTATCCAGTTTGGTACAAACATGCAATCTCTGTGTGCCCCCTCCCCCCCATGGCACATAACCAATGGCAAAGCGACTCTTACACCCCCAAAAAGCAGTATCACTAAAACATAAAAAGGCGCCGAAAATCTGCAGTTCCTCATCATCGTGATTCAGGGAACTGCAGTATACTGGAACAACTTGATTCAGAAAAATGTAATGTGGCACAAAACTGCTCTCATGCTCACTCTGTTTGCTGCTAAGAAAGTAATAGGGTTCTTTTTGACAGCATGGAGGGACATCAGGCCACTGATAAGACAGAACTGCAATACTGAGGAGAAACAATTCCCACATACAGAAAAAAGGGGCCAAGTTCACATGACATTTACAGGACCCCACCATTCATGTGGAACCTACATTCACTTAAAAAACTAGAGAATGCTGCCTGAAGGGGAGAGAGAGAGAGTACAAACAGCTGTCTATGACAGCAGTTCAGATGCAGTGCTGATGTGTAGGCAATTTGTATACTGCTGACAGCAATATGCAAATTGCCTACACGTTACCACCGCTGATTGTAGCGGTCCTGTTTACTTTCAACTGCATGCCACTGCATCTGAACTGCTGTCACAGACAGCTCAGACATTCATTGGTGTGGTGCAGCTGCAGATGCAAAAAGGAGCAGGGCATTGGAAACAGAGGTGGCAGACCTATGAAAACTCGTATGGTGGCACTATGTTTCTTGCACATGTATGCAAGCAAACATAATAAAGTGATGCTAATTTATGTGCTGCTAATTTATGTGCATCAGTGCAACTTGTTTCCAGTGGAATACATACACACATACAATTGTCAGCAGATAAAGGACTAACATGGCCCATGAAGTCTGCCCTATAATACCCCTTCTCTAATGTATATCCTGCCCCCCGATAGTTGTCTGATTTCCCTTGCACCCCCCCAGTAAAGTAACCCCACCACCACCCTCAAAATTCCTTGTATCTATCCCATGCATGCATGCTAAAAACCAGAGATGGTTTCAACCTTTATGACCTCTTCTGGCAAAACAATCCAGGCATCCACCACCCTCTCCATGAAAAAGTACTTCCTTATAGTTCCCCCCTGCTGCTTCATGCTGTGTCCCCTGGTTGTGAAATCCTTTCTCCTTTGAAATAAGCACCCCCATACCCTGTTAAACCCCTTTAGATATTTGTAAGTCTCAGTCATGCCCTCTCCCATCCCTTGTTTCCTCCACGGAGTACATATTTAGATCCCTCAGTCTGTCCTCATATGTCCTCCCCTGTAGCCAATGAATCATTCTGGTGACCCTCCGTTGGACAGCATCAACCCTCCTGACATCGTTTTTCAGAGGTGACCTCCAGAATTGCACACAGTACTCAAGGTAAGGCTGGAACAATGTCTTATACAGGGGAACAATGACATCCCTCTGTCTGCTAGCTATACCCTGCCCTATGCATCCCAACATTCTGTTGGCTATTCCTACCACCTTTTGGCATTGACTTGTTGCCTTGAGATCAGCCGTGATGATGACACGAAGGTCTCTTTCTTGCTCAGTGACTGCTATTTCTCCCCCCCCAAGCTCATATTTTGTTCTGCGATTCCTAAGCCCCAGATGCATAATTTTATACTCCCATGCATTGAACCCCAGTCTCCACAACCTGGATCACTGCACCAGCTTTTTAAGGTCCTCCCTTATCCTGCCCACACCCTCCAGTGTATACACCCTGTTGGCGATCTTCATGTCGTCAGCGAACATGCACCCTTTTCCCTCCAGTCCAATTGCAGTGTCTCCAACAAAGTCATTGAATAGGACCAGGGGTCCTGCTTTTAAACATTTTTACACTGTATTTACTCTGGATAGCCTGGTAATACTGTGATTCCAGTTTATGTGCATCAATGCACCTTGTTTTCTATATAATAAATAATATAGTAATGTTAATGTTTGTGCATCAATGCAACTTATTTCATTTTTCATTTCATTTTTTACTTTTTATACTTGTAAGCCAGATGAGCAAAACTGCCCATTTTCACCCGCGGCAAGTTACAAAACATACTTAGACATACATAGCAATGCATACAAATAATTTATTTATTACAAACTATGCAATAAATAAATAATAGAGTGATGTTAATTTATGTGAATCAATGCAACGTGTTTCCTATGTAATAAATAATATAGTGATGTTAATTTATATACATCAATGCAGCTTGTTTCCTATGTAATAAATAAATGAGTGATTTTAATTTATGTGCATCAATGCAACTTGTTTTCTATGTAATAAACAATACAGTGATTTCAGTTGATGTGCATCTGTGCAACTTGTTTCTTATGTAATTTTATCTATAATGACTCTGCTACTGTCATGTCTGCAGACCATCTTGAAAAATAGGTGTTACACTTCTGTGGGTTTATCATAGTGTGTGAAACTCTAAACAAGTGAAAAAAAAATTGCTCAGTGTTACACAGTGAGTGATGGCTCTGGTGGGATTTGAAACTGTACCCCTTGGTTCCCAAGTCAGAATGCTAGCCAGTAGACAGTGCTGTGTTACAGTTTGCATAGTTTAATTTTTACTTACTCTAGTGACCATTTCATATACTGTAATACATCTTCACAGAAAGGATGGTGAACACCTGGAACAGCCTGCCAGAGGAGTTGGAGGGCAAACACAGTTGGGAGCTTCAAACCTGCATGGAATAATCACATAGAGGATTGTGTATGAGCAGTCATATACAACCGGGTCATTCTTGAATTGAGCCATTTTCCCGGTAACAGTAGATCTCCTGTTAACGGAAATGGCAAGATTCAAGAATAACCTGGTATGTGTATGACTGCGCATACACAGTCTTTTATAGTGTATGGGCAGTCATGGCTATGATTCAGATGGAAAAAAAATGTCAAGAATGAAAGAAATAAAGAGTTTCCTTATCTGCCACTATCCTGCTGTGTGACTTTCCCCTTCACAGATCTCACTACAGTCAAATCAAGACTGATTGGTGGATGCGGATGACATGTTTTATTTGTCACTTTACGGATTTAGTTTACTGTTGCCTTTTTTGGGGGGGCGTAATGCTGTTGACTGCTACTGCTGTCTCTGTCGTATACCAACTCAAAACCATGAGGCATTAAGGCAAGCAACAGCAACCGCTACTCGAAGGCTTTGAGGCATGAGACAGCATTCCATTTTGTTGTGCTGCACTACTGATGTACTGAGTGCAGCACAACAGCCAGTATGTCGGACTGAGTGAAGCATGACAACACTATTGCAGGCATGGATTTCCATGCTGAATAATGTTCCACCATACACTATATAGGTATAATACATAGAGGTAAGGGAAGAGGGTGGGGCATCTGTGACCAAACTGAGTCCAGGGTATAGTGTTGGGCAGGGGATATAGGGCAGACTAGATGGGCCAACTAGTCATTTTCTGCCGAGACATTCTATGTTTCTATAGAAGCAGCACTAGTATGGCATTTAAAGACATTGTAAGAGAGCTCTTATACTTCACACATGTCTTGGGAGATTCTTAGGGCAATAAATGATCATTTTGCCTAAGTGGCTGCTTCCAGGGACATTTCCATATATGAGAGTTATAGGGCAGCTATCTGGAAGTCAGGACACAGCTTCTTCTCCCGTTACAGCATCGACCTTGAGTAATGCTGGGATGCTGCTTTTGTTCAGTTCTCCAGTCTCTGTTCACCAAACATGGGTAGTCACCTCATTTCTAGGGGTCTGGATATGGTTCACCTATCCACACATTGGTAGTCTCCTTTTAAGAACTGGATCACTGGACTGTATAAGAGAAGCTTCTCCCACCACTTGGGTGATACATCCCTTGGCTCTGCTCCATAAAGTCAGATCTTCATTTCTGCTGCAAGAGTCAGGACTCCTCCTTTATAGCTCTGTGTGCAGTGTAGGCCCAAAAAACTTGGAGAAATGTGCAATTTGGTTAACCAGTCTAAAACATCTTCTGTTTTTATATTTAGTTATGTTCCTCAGTTCCATTTTCGTCCCCGACACTTTTGATGGACTGTGGGGATTCTAAGCCAGCTTCTGACTTCAAGCATTGCATCCAGTGTGGTCAGAAAAGGTCACAGATAGATCTGCACACATCATGCATCTACCATTAAGGAGAATAACATGACACTGCTGCTTGTGGCCTGTGCCAGACCATACTCCCCCCTCCCCCTGAAGACCACTATCATCGTGTTCTCCTTGGCAAGCTGGCCAAATGGGATCCATTGGTGAAATCCAAGGAAGCACACAAGGATCCACAGACCAGCTCACAGCTATGGAAGAGGTGATGTCCAAGACTGTGGTGGGCACCTCGTCAGTGTTGGCACTGCTCCATTTGGGGACTAGTGGTGGCACTGTTTTCATGGGTAACTTCCTTGAAATGTGCAAGACCCTCCAGACTTTTGGTTACAGTCCTGCCCTCCACAGTAAGACTAAAAAGTTGAATAAGTCAGGCCGTCGGTCATGGGAATGGGGAAGGCATGCTCTTCCTGCTTCCTCGCCTCCGTTGACCACTTGAAGGCTGTCTAGTACCAGGCCTTTCTGGGTCAAGGGACAGACTGCTAGCTCCATGGTGCACCCATTGAGCTTATCAGCCTCAACACAGGCTGAAAAGGCATTTTAATTTTTTGTCAACCTTGTTGACCCCTTTTCAGACAGGCTGGAGAACAGTTCAATATTCAGGACCCCGATCCTGTCAGGCCTCACTCCGGAGGTTCTGAAGCAGTCAGATAACCTGGCCGTCTCCTCTCAGGAGTTGCCTTCCTCTGGGGTAGAATGGTTGAACCCTGTTCATATAGGTTATATTGCCCTGCAGGCTGTATCTCCTCGACATCATTGATTTGGTCAAGGTTGAGGTCTCTGTCAAGGGATTCCTGGCACTCTTGGTCATGCTCTGCTGGGAGGCATTGCCATCAGCACTCTTCTTCCTTGGCAATGAGAGGCTCTGTCATTGTATACAGTGGTGATATGAAGAGTTCCTATGGCAGTATTGGGCCTTGGTTAGGCAGGGTAGGTAGGGCTCTACCCTCGACCTCTGTGGTTAGCTAGTCATACCAGTTTAGCCTGTACCAGTTCTGCCAAGACAACTGTCTCTGACATGAGTCTTGTTACCAATTCAGGTGGAGCTGCCTCCACAACAGCCTTTGCAGGGAGCCCACTCTTAAAGATTTCCATCTGGCTGCTGGCTTGCCAGGCCAGTTGGTGGAGATCATGCACTTGGCTGAGTTCCAAGTGGTGCACAGTGGCAAACAGCTGAGGGACGTGTTTGAAGATTCTTCAGTTGACTCCAATGGGTCCTCAATACAAACCATGAGGACTCATGCTTTTGACCATGATTCAGCTGAATAACTGACTACTGACCACAGGCTGGTGTCTTTCAGGGCTCTTCTCAGATGCATGTGTCAGTCTATGGAGGGTCCCTTACAGCCAGTCCAGAAAAATGCTAAATACCACTCTTTTTTTTTATTGTATGTTATTGCCTGGGCTTCCCAATGGCCCCCATTCTTGACTGACCGCCCCCAGCCCCATCATCCAGATCCTCCAGGGCTTATCTGTGCCTTCATCCTCAGGCCGAGGACTGGTGCAGGACCTGCGGAGGGTCAGTTGATTATCCTGCTACCCAGGGGTTTTTTCCATTTTCTGCCTTACTGCCTGTTTCTGCGGCATGACATGCCAGTGTGCATATGTGGAGGCATATGCATGCTGTGGAGTTCTGCAGCACACTTCCTTCTTTGGCATCCCCAACCTGTCCTACCCTCAGTCCTCCACTTTGGGTAGTCATTCAGCAGGACTACCAAACCACCATCCCTGGGAGAGGAGAGCCATCCTCCGGATGCTCAATCCTCTCCCCTGCCCCACAGCCTACTCTCTGCAACCATCACTGATGTGATGGGAGGTAAGGCATGACTCCTTAGCCTTCTGCATCATTAAGCCAGCTCCAAATACCACTTTCTTGAGATCCTGGATAGGGATGAATCCCTGGGGGTTGCCTTGCTGATGGCTAAGGCTATCCTGGGACTGGTGCTGGAGCTTTGGCAGCACCCAGTTTCATGCCAGGTACCCTCTGCCCAAACGGTCCGTAAGTATGCAGTCCCAATGAGCAACCTGTCTGTATTTTCTGACCACCCTTCAGCTGATGATCTAGTCACTGACTCTGGCTTCCATAAGTCCAGCAATTCTGGGGACATGGAAAAGCCCCCTGACAAGCAGTCCAGAAAGCTTGTCCACTTAGCGAAGAAGGTCTACACTGCATCCTTATGATGGCCCACTTTGGTCACTCCATGATGGAGTCCTGTGTCATGTCCTCCCATACTTCCCTGCTGACAAGAAGCTTGCAGTTATAGTGGTCTGAGACCAAGGTCAAGCACTGGCCAAACACCAGCTTCTGACTGCCTTGAACATTTGCGATACTTGTGCCCCTGGCATGGCAGCAGCCATCATGATACATCACAGGGCCTGGCTGCAAAGTTCCACCTTTACAGCAGACATCCAGCACAAGTTGGCCAATGTCCCTTTTGTGAGCACTGACCTCTTTGGCCTAGGGGTGGAAGGTCACCTCACCAGTAATGAAAAGTCCAATACCACCCTGGATTCTGCGACCTCTTCTCAGTAGGAGCTGAAAGGGCAGAAGCAGAAAAGAAGTTTTTTCATTTTTGGCCTTTTCCATCATAGTAGCCTAGGCAGTAGCAGCCCCAGTAGGGCCCATCTCAGGCTTGGCTCCCCAAGATCATGTTCTTCAGTCAGGGCCCAAAAAAGAGATGGGGTAGGGACAGTGGTGCCCTTTTGGCAGCAGGTGCCAGTGCACCTGCAAAACTGCCCAGTGAATGGCTGGGGGATGTCTACCTCCTACCCATCCAGTCCCTGCCCCAGCTCCCTGTGGGGGGTTGGCTGCACCATTTATGGCATACCAGGTCTGTAATTAACTTGGAGAAGTGGGTCTGAGAAGTGGTGGACAGAGGGTTGCCTCTCAGTTTTGAGGCTCTCCTACCTTACAGACCTCATGCACCAAAGGAGTCCCTGGTGTCACAGGACAAGCTGTCTACCCTCAGGGAGGACATTGCTCAGCTCCATGAGAAAGGAGCCCTAGCCCATGTCCCATACTCCATTTCAGAGCAGGGCTTTGTGTCCAGGTACTTCCTGGTCATGAAATGGACAGGGGTTGGCACTCATACTAAATGTCCACGATCTGAATCAGTATCTCTGGAAGTACAAGTTCAGGATGGTAATGTTGAACCAGATAATAGCATCTCGGGAGCAGGCCATGTGGTTCTGCTCCCTGGACCTCCAGGATACATTCACTCACATTACTGCCCATCTGCCCCACTGGCAGTACCTTTGGTTGTGTGCTGAAGGGGTTCTCTATGAGTTCCAGGTCATGCCATTTGGCCTATCCTCGGCACCTAGGGGCCTTCACCAAGTGCATGGCAGTGGTGTCAGCCTTCCAGTGGCTTCAAGGGATCTGGGTTTCCCCCTACCTGGATGACTAATTGCTGGGCCATCAAAGGAGGCAGTGGAGCATTCCAGGGACCTGGCCGTCCAGACCTGCAGCAACCTGGGCCTTCTGGCCAATCTAGTCAAGTCCAAACCTGAACCCCTCACACATGACTTTCTTCATCAGGGCAGTGCTAGACTCCCTTTGAGCCAAGACCCAACTCCCTATGGATGGGACACTGAATCCTACCTCCTTTGCTCAATCATTTCAGGTTGGGCTCTCATGCCATGCCACCAAAAGTGTGTTGGAGTCTAACAAGAATAATGGTGCTAAATTTTGGTAGATTTTGAATGATGTAAAAGGACATAAATTGTCCTCCTCATTACCATCCAAACTCATCTCTGGAAATATTACCGGCACAAATAAACATGACATCCTAGAAGCCCTCAACAATCACCTTTGCCACTGCTGGCCTAGCCATTGATACCTCCCTGTAGGCAAATTGCTGAACCAGCAACCAGCATCATTACACCTTGGACCCCTTCCAGTACCTCCACCTGCTCGACCAAATTTAGCTTCTCTTCTACCTCACTCAAACAAGTTGAAGACTACCTAACTCACTTAGATATTAAAAAAATTGCAAGGGCTGACCAAATTGCCCCCCTCTTTCTAAAATTAGGCTGCTGTCATCTAGCTCCACCAATCATGCACCTCTTCAGCATGACTCTTCTTGAGTCTTGAGGGGGCACTCCCTCTGGTGTGGAAAACAGCCCATGTCATCCCTCTGCTTAAATCTGGTGAACTGAGTGACTTCAACAACTACAGACCCACCTCTCTTCTTCCAGTTCTGTCAAAATGTCTTGAAAAGCTGGTAAACTGTCAACTAAGGGAATTTTTGGAGAATCATAACCTACTAAACCCTCTACAGTCTGACTTTAGGCCAAGTCACAGTATAGTCTCTGCATTAGCCAATGTTAGTAATGACTGGCAAACAGCACTTGATTCAAGGAATCATGTCGCTACGCTATTCCTTGATTTAAGCAAAGTGTTTGATACTGTGGATCATGATCTGCTACTGACCTGACTGCAAAACACTGGGCTTGATGATAATATCCTTAAATGGTTTTCATGCTACCTTGTTGGAAGGCAGCAACAGATGAAGGCACTGGGCGGTGTTTCTCCCTGCAAAATCCTTTCGAAAGGGGTACCTCAAGTTTCAATTTTGGTCCCTCTATTATTCACAATATACATCATACAATTAAATCTGGTTACAGGGAGCTATAGCAAGAATTTAATATCATTCAGCAAAATCTGCTACATCTAAAACTTCTACTCAATGGCAAAAAGATAAAAGTCAAAAAAATCAGGTTACTAAGTGAAGTAGACACCAACAAAGAGATGTCAATAGGGAGAAGTGCTGGGGTAAATGGAGAAAGTGACAAAGGCAATAAGGATGGGGATGAGGCAAAAAGGGGTAAGACCATCAAGAAATGGAGGGTAATGAGTACCAAAACCCATAGTCTGGGCAACAAGCTCCCTGAACTGGTGGCCTTGATGTAGGAGGGATGCCTGGATATTGTAGCAGTCACAGAAACATAGTACACAGAGAACCATGACTGGGATGTTAACATACCAGGGTACCCAACCTACAGGAGAGACAGGGAGAGGGGAGAAGAGGGGGTGGAGTAGCTCTCTATGTAAGGGAAGGGATAAAAGCAACTGAACAAAAGAGTAAACAGAGGAGAGGAGGCACTGTGGGTCACCTTAGTGACTGGAAATGGCACCACAATCTGCACAGGGGTTGTATACAGACCCCCATGTCAGGGGGAGGGAATGAACAAGGATATGATAGAGGCATACTTGGGATGGCAGAGAAAGAGGAGATACTATTGATGGGGGACCTTAATATGCCTGATGTTAACTGGAGCACCTTTGCTGCAGCCACATCCAAAAGCAGGGCCATTCTTGATGCCCTTCAGGTGGCATGCCTCAGGCAGCTAGTTTTGGAACCTACTCATGAGGGAGCCATCTTAGACCTCATACTCTCACATGGGGACAGAGAGAGGATCTCAGATCTAGAAATGGGAATGGGTAGCCATTTAGGAACAAGTGACCACCAAACAGTGTGGTTCATGATAAACTCAGCTGCATAGTCAAGCCATACAAAAGTGAGGGTTCTGGGCTTCAGGAGGGCTGACTTTGGTAAGATGGGAGAGTGCCTTAGAAAAGTACTAGCAAGCAGGCTAGAAGGAGGGGTGGAGCAACAATGGGAAATATCAAAACTGCCATCACAGAGGCAACAAGCCACAAGCCTTTGTGTTAAGCAAATAAACAAATCAAAACAAAAGAAAAAGCCACTATGGTTCTCAAAAGAGGTGGCAGTGAAGGTTAAGGAGAAAAAGATAGCATTTAGGAAGTATAAGGAAATACAGAAAGAGCAGGACAGAGAACTGTACCAGTTAAGGCAGAAGGAAGCAGGGAGGGTAGTCAGAATAGCAAAGGCCCAAACTGAGGAAAAGATAGCCAACTTGGTTAAGAAGTGGGAAAAACCTTTTATAGGTATATCAGGCAGCACAGAAAGACAAAGGGAGGGATAGTGAGGTAGAATAGAATGGACGGTGGGTGGGCAGAGAGGGACAGTGAAAAAGCAAGGATACAGAATGAATACTTCTGTTCAGGATTCACAAAAGAGGAGGTGGGGGAGGTGTCTAATGTAATTATCAGAAGCACTCTGGAGAGGGGGCTCGATACCAGTCCTTTCACAGAAGAAAGAGTTCTCAAAGAACTCCTAAAACTGAAGGTGGACAAAGCAATGGGGCCAGATGGAATTCACCCCAGAATTCTAAAAGAATTAAGGGAGGAACTAGTGACACCACTGACTACCATTTTTAACAAATCATGGGAGGATGGTGTGGTACCCGAGGACTGGAGGAAGGATGATGTGATTCCCCTTCACAAAAGCGGGACCAAAACAGAGGCAGGGAAACTACAGACCTGTCAGTTTGACCTCTGTGGTAGGGAACGTGATGGAATCACTTCTGAAGAAAAGAATTGTTGAGTACCTAGAGGCCAGTGGGGCACATGACCCAAGGTAGCATGGGTTCACAGTGGGAAGGTCATGTCAGACAAATCTAATTGATTTCTTTGACTGGGTGACCAAAGTAGTAGACCAGGGAGGGGCTGTGCACATGGCCTACCTAGACTTTAGCAAAGCATTTGACACAGTCCCACACAAAAGATTAATAGTCAAATTAACCAGCCTGGGAGTGGGTCCCAGGGTTGTAGCCTCAGTAAAACATTGACTGGACAACAGGACACAGAAGGTAATTGTAAATGGAGCCCACGCTGAAGAAAGAGGAGTTACTAGTGTGGTACCACAGGGTTCAGTACTGGGTCCAGTCCTTTTTTTCATGTCTTTATAAGTGACATTACAGAGGGACTGGAAGGAAAAGTATGCCTCTTTGCAGATGACTCAAAGATCTGCAACAGGGTTGATACACAAGGAGGTGTGGAAAGGATGAGAAGGGAATTGGCAAGGTTGCCAGAATGGTCAGAAGTATGGCAGCTAGGATTCAATGTAAAGAAGTGCAAAATAATGCACCTGGGAAACAAAAACCCAGAGGAAGATTACACAAGGAGGGAGGTAGTAACAACAACAAAAATGGAAAGGGACCTGGGGGTAATTATATCAGATGACCTTAAGGTTGGTAAGCAATGTGAGAAGGTAGTAGGGAGGGATGGGGGTATTGGGATGTATAGAGAGAGGCATCACCAGCAGAAAACATGAAGTCGTTATCCCCTTGTACAGACAGTTGATGAGACCCCATCTGGAGTACTGTGTCCAGTTCTGGAGACCCCATCTCTGCAAGGACATAGACGGGATGGAGGCAGTTCAGAGGAGGGCAACTAAAATGGTGCAGGGTCTGTAAGAGAAGCCATATGAGGAGAGACTAAAGAAGCTTAGTATGTATACCCTTGAGGAAAGGAGGGAGAGGGGGTGCATGATAGAAACATTTAAGTATCTCAGTGGAATAAACAAAGTCCAAGAGGGTAGCATCTTTCAGAAAAAGTGATGCACAAGAACAAGGGGACACAATATGAAGATAATGGGGGACGGCTCAGGGGCAATGTGAGGAAGTATTTTTTCACAGAGAGGATGGTGGATGCATGGAACAGCCTTCCTGAGAAGGTTGTGGGGTCTAAAACTGTGGGAGAATTCAAGAATGCATGGGACAGACATAAGGCAATTTTGTGGGGGGTAGGAAGAAATAGGCTGTTGGTTAAATAGGACCTGCAGCTTATCCTCTAGGTAGGGAAATGGGCAGACTAGGTGGGCCAAGTGTTCCCTATCTGTTGTCAAAGTCTATGTTTCTATGCTTCATGACCTTCTCCTCATCAACTGATGCATCTTCCAGATTACATCATACTGCCAGTATGCATATAGCATCTATGCTGGTGAAACCCTGGAGAGTGTGGTCAAATTTAAGTATCTAGGCTATTGGTTAGACTGTAAGCTGTCTTGTGTCCCCCATGTTGAAGAACTCTCCAAAAAATTAAAACAAAGGCTGGGATTATTCTTCCACATCAAACTCTTGCTTACCTATGAAGCAAAATTATGATTAGTCAAAACAGCATTCCTTCCACTAATTGACTATTCTGACTTTCTTTACAATCATTACCCCAAAACTGTCTTTACTAAGCTGGATGCCCTGTACCACAGGGCCTTAAAATTTGTGACTGACTTTCCATTTATAACACACCACTGCTCACTTTACAGCCAACTAGACTGAACTTCCTTATCCACCAGAAGATGGCATAATGCCTCCATCTGGACCTTCAAAGCCCTCACCAACAAACTCCCTCTTTACATATCCAGTCTCTTAAAATCGACACCTTACAGATACTCACTTAGGAAATACGCTTATATCTTGCTTGATACTTCCTGGTTATGTTCTCATTTTGGCACCATATCCATTAGCTACACCTTGCCAACTTTGTGGAATTCCATTAAAAATACCCTAAAATTGAACCACTTTGTTAGCCTAACCTCCTTTAAATCTTTTCTGAAACCTCTGTTGAAGGAAAACTGCCAGTGCTATGCCTAGTATCTCCCCCTTTGATATTTGATATGGCACTTACCACTACATCCCTCCATCCCATCCCTTTGTAGGGACACCCCTTGGTCAGTCTCTACTATGCCTTCTTCATTACCCCTGCTTTGTGTACATGTCGTTCCTCTACTAGGTGTCATCCTTAATTCTGTTTACATAGCTATTCACTCTGTATTAGCTGCTGATGTTACTGCTATCTCACTGTATGTACCAGTTTTGTATTAAGTCATTTTGTATCGGTATTATGCTACCCAGGACCATCTTGCAAATGAGCTTGGTTAAATAAAGTTTGATTGATTGATTGATATTTGCCCCGACTCTCCTTACTCCCCTTTTTTACACTCCTGTTTGTCTCTGCCGTACTACTCCCTGTGCATCTCCCCCTTACACCTTTATGCCCCTCATCCTATTTATCTTCTACTATGCCTTCCCTCACCTTATGAATCATGCTGTACCTTCCCCTTTACCTCCTCCCATTCCAATCGTATTATGCAGTTAGATGCTTGCACTCACAGTATGTAGACATGAAAAATCTGATTAATATGACTGTACCTTGTTATGTATTACCCGTTGTATTGTATGGACTATTGTATAAATCTGTAGTGTTTTTTTGTATACAGTAGTATATGTGTCCCTCCAGGACCACCTTGCAAATGAGTATCTCAACTGTGTATTTCCTGGTAAAAAAAAAAATTGAATTGAATGCTCCAGAATTTCCTGAGGCTGCTGGGGTACGTGGCATTCTGCAGCAACATGATCCGGTGGGCCCACTTGTGGATGTGTCACCTTCAGTGGGATTTAGGCCATCAAATGTCAGTGCCTAGGTCACTTGGACTAGCTGGTTACAGTAACCCAGCTGATGTGAGGTGCCATCCAGTGGTGGCTAGTTCCACAAAATCTGGAGGAAGGAGTCCCATTTTTCCACCCAGCACCAACAGTGAGTCTTATAACATGCATCTCTGTTGGAATGGGGAGTGCACATAGGGGACCATAGAACCCATGGGTTCTGGACCCTCATGGAATCCCATCACCACATCAACCTGATGGAACACCATGCAGTGCACTTAATTTCAATGGAATTAGCTCCTTTAGTCCTGAGTCAGATTGTGCAAGTCCAGATGGACAATACCATGACTGTGTTATACCTGAATGAGCAAGGTGGCATGCACTCCCTTCCCTTGTGTAGGGAGGTCCTCCCCCATCTGGACCCTTGTGCACAGCTTGGGTGCAGATCTCCTGGTGATCCTTATCATGGGAACCAACAACCAGCTGGCAGATGCCCTTAACCAGGTGGGCAATATGTAGTATGAGAGGTCATTGCATCAGGAGGTGGTGAACCACCAATTCTCCATGTGGCACTCCTCTGGTGAGCCTCTTTGCTTCCAGGGAAAATGCAGACTTGAGGCTGTTTTGTGCCTGGACCCTGGGCCTCCTGTACACCTTACCTCCCTTTACCTTGATCCACAAGGTGGTGATCAAAGTGTGGAGGGACAAGGTGCAGATGATCCTAATAACCCTGGCCTGGAATTGCCAATTCTGTTACATGAATCTCCTCAGCCTCAGCAGTAGACCTCCATGGCACTGCCTTTGTGCTCAAATCTGCTGTCTTGTCATCAGAGAAAGATATTACACTTGGATCTTCAATCTCTGCACCTCTTGGGCTGGTTTCTGAGTGGTTAGCAGTCCAGGTTTGGGTGTTTCAGAAGATGTGCTGCACGTTGTGGGGCATCCTGAAAGGGAGTCAACTTGCCCGCGCTGCACCTTTAAATGGAATTGATTTTCTGTCTGGTGTCAGGGCAAAGAGTTTGATCCTCTTGCATGCCCCTTGGCTAGTGCTCTGGACTATCATGGGTCCCTCTCTCAGCTGGGACTGTGATCAACAACCCTTAAAGAACATGCCCCTGGCAGCCTTCTCTGCATACCGGGTATGGGCTGGTATGCCGACGGTGGCACAGAAGGTGGTTAGGTGCTTTTTCAAAGGTCTGGACCACATGAGCCC
Source organism: Neoceratodus forsteri (assembly GCA_016271365.2). NCBI lineage: Eukaryota > Metazoa > Chordata > Ceratodontiformes > Ceratodontidae > Neoceratodus > Neoceratodus forsteri. Next base: position 220,513,905 of record JADMNL010000023.1, read on the forward strand.
ACTGCTGCATGAACCACCACCACCACCGCCCACCTTAGGACCTGTTGCTGGTTCTGGCTATGCTCATGGAGAAGCCTTTCAAGCCTATGCACAGGTGTGAGATGCCATATCTTGTGGTAGCTATCACCTCCACCAAAAGGATCAGTGAGCTCCAGGTACTCTCAGTGGAGTCTCTGTACCTGGTCTTCCTCAAGGATAAGGTAGTCTTTCACCCCCCACATGAGGTTCCTCCCAAGAGTGGTATCAGAGCTGCACCTTAATGAGTTGATTAACCTTCTGGTATACTTCATCTGCCAATCTTTGGAGGCCGATCATAGGCTTTGTACTTTAGACCTGCACCAGGCATCTCTTATTATAGAGAGCGCAGGCTGGAGTTCGGGGTGAGGCTTTCCAGCTCTTTGTAACATATGCTGAAGCTGCACCTGGTAGACCGACAGCTAAGAGGACAATTGGCAGGAGGATCATCTCCTTCATCGACTGCTGCTATAGGTTGGCTGATAGGGAGCCTCTGATTAGGACTAGGGCTCATTCGATCGGACATACTGCTACCTTGGTGGCTGCTTTCAGGGATGTCCCCATACAGGAGATCTGTTGGGCAGCTACCAGCTACCTGGAAGTCAGCACACACCTTCATCTCCCATTACAACATTGACCTTGAGTCACACTGAGATGCTGCTTGTGGGGCCTCAGTTCTCCATTTTGTGTGCACCAAATAGGGGTGTCTATCTTGCCTCCTCTTCCCAGAGAACTGCTGGAAGTCTGCCAATGTGTGGATAAGTGACCATATCCACACCCCTCAAAAAATACATTATTCACCTGTAACCATAGTTTTAGGAGTGGTATATGGTTCATATCCACACCACCCACCCAACCTCCCCTGGCAAGTGCACAAGGATCCTTGCTTTTTCACATCAGGGGGTGGAGTTGATGGATATACTACTCGGGTGGTGGGAGGAGTTTCCTTTCAAGACAGTCTGGCAATACAGCTCTTAAAGTGAGACTGCCAGAGTGTGGATGTGAACCATATACCAGTCATAGAACTACAGTTACAGCTAAGTAACCTATTCTTTTGCTCCCTGGACCTCCAGAATGCATTCTTCTCGTTCAGAGCAGAAGGGGTCCTGTACCAGTTCCAGGTAATGCCATTCGGCCTCTCCTCAGCTCAAAGTGTCTTCAACAAATGCATGACAGTAGTGGCAGCCCACCTGTGGCACCTAGGGGGCAGGGAGTACTCCTACATGGACAACTGGCTGGTAACCAGTCCATCTGGAGAGGCCGTGGTGAGGTCCACAGCCTGGTTCTGCAGATTTGCCAAGACCTGGGCCTGTTGGACAACCCAGACAAGTCTAAACTGGTACCAAAGCAGGTCATCAAGTTCATCAGGGCAGAACTATACTCTCTGTGGGTCAAGGGCTGCCTCTTGGTGGACTGGGCACGTGATCTTACCTTCTTTGCCCGATCATTTCAGGATGGGCTATCGTGCCGTGCCAGGTAGTTGACTCATAGGTGCTGTGCCTTTAAATGGAAGAGATTTTGCACCTGGTGCCACATCAAGGAGCTTGATCCCCTTGCCTGCCCTGTGGCTAGCATCCAGGACTACCTCTGGTCCCTCTCCCAGTTGGGGCTGCGAGACAGGACACTTAAGGTGCATCTGGCAGCCATCTCTCCTTACCAGGTGCTGGCTGGTATGCCAGTGGTGGCTGAGGAGAAGGTAGTTGGGTGCTTTAAGGGCCTCAATCACTTTTCCTCTCCGGTGTGTGCTCCATCTCCACCACAGGACTTACCACTGGTTCAGGCTGTGCTCATGGTAAGCCATTTGAGCCAGTGTGCAGCTGTGAGTTGTCACACCTTTCATGGAAGACAGCCTTGCTGGTGGCCATTACATCTGCTTGAAGGATTGGGGAGCTCCTGGCACTTTCAGTGGACTCTTCCTACCTGGTCTTCTAGAGGGACAAAGTGATCCTTCGCACCAACCCAAAGTTCCTCCCAAAGGTGGTATCAGAGTTCTACATTAAAAAGGTGACTAGCTTACCAATATATTTGCTGACCCTACTTCAGTGGCCAACCACAGGCTCCATATGCTGGACCTGCAGAGAACATTTTCATATTATGTACAACATATGGCTAGAATTCAGGGATAGGCTCACCAGTTGTTTGTCAGATGCACTGAAGCTGTGCCTGGGAGACTGGCAGTAAAGTGGATGATTGCAAGGTGGAGCGCGTCTTACATCAACCTTTGCTTAAGGGAGGCTAGTCAGGAGTTTCCCTTTGGGATCAGGCTCATTCCATCAGACATACCACTGCCTCAGTGGCTGCTTCCAGGGATATCCCCATACAGGAACTCTGTAGGGCTGCTACCCAGAGGTCAGCACACACTTTTATTTTTCACTAACGCGTCGACTTTGAGTCACACTGGGATACGTGTTTTGGGACCTTGTTTCTCCAATCTCGGTTCACCAGGTAAGGGTGTGCACCTTTCCCCCTCCTCCCGGAGAACTTCCAGGATTGTGGATATGTGAATCATATCCACACCCCTAGAAGAATAGGTTACTCACCTTTAACCCCAGTTCTAGGAGTGAGATATGGTTAACATCTGTACAATCTACCTGGTTTGTTGTATCAAGAGGCACATGATCCTGCTTCCAGCATGTGAGATCTGATGTTACAGGGTGCAGTTAGGGGATATATCCACCCAGGTGGTGGGATGAGCTTAGCTTTAAGATGTCCAGTCAATCATCCTCTTCCAGTGGAACTGCTTGAGTGTGGATTTTAACGATATACTACTCCTAGAACTACGGTTACAGGTGAGTAACCTATTCAAATTATTTCTAATCTGTTATAAAATGTTAGCAGTAACACCTCCCACCTAAGTCTGAATATACTGTGTACAACAAGGGCCGGTAGTTCTATTGATATAACATCGTTAGATCTTTAGGAATTTGCACTTCTTGGTATTTTATTTGGGACTGGTCCCAGTTGAATTGACTGTATGTGTGAATAGTGAGAGGAAGATGGTAATGTGTATGAAGGGCCACTGTTTTATTCTCAGTAAATTTGTATCCTGAGAGTCTGCCATACTCAATCGAGGTCAACAACAGATGAGGCAAGGAGGTTGTGGGTTCTCTTAATTGTGGTGAGAGATACCTGTTATACTGCTGTTTTGCTGTATGGCTTGGGCCAAGGGCTCAACTATCAGCTTAGATAATAAGGGGGACATGGAAGCAGCCTTGCCTTACCCTTTGAAATAGATGAAATCTCAGGGAAAGGGACCTGTTAGCTCGGGCCATGCCCTGTGGGGACTAGTACAGTCTCCTGAGTTTATTAATAAATTGGGGATGAAAGGCAAATTGATACAATGTGTAGTACAGGAATTTCCATGACACCCTATCAAATGCTGGCTGCTGTGTCCTGGATGTGTACTGGAGCAAGGCAAGAGTTCTCCTAATACTATCTTGTGTTTGCTGCTTTGTTATGAAACTGGTTGGCTCTTTATGCACTAAATATGGAAGAATTATTTCAAGTCATTTAGCTACAATAGAGGAATATATAATCTACATTCAGTACTGAGATGGGTCTGTATAATTCCAATTTAGTAAGGACTTTATTAGATTTCAAAGTAGCCAATTTGATGGCAAATTGCAGAGAAGGGGGAGGATTACTACCTGTATGTGTGGCTGTGTAAACCTGCAATAATGGGGGCAAAAGTGCCTGTTTAGAGGCATTAAATAATTTCACTGAATAGCCATCAAGACATGAATATTTCCCAGGCTTTGTGTGAGGTAGCAGAGTGTCCAGCTCTGGCAGAGAAATGGGTGATATCAAGCACTCATTCTGTGCCTTTATAACCAATGGACAGTGCAATGAGTCAAGGTCCTGTATCTAGACTGGGAGTTCTGGTTCTGGGTCCTGGAAGTAAAGTGAGGCATAATAATTAGTCAAGACCTGAACAGTTTGCAAAGATTTAAAGACCTCCCATATAGAAATTGGATCCTTCAACTTCATGATGGTCGCTTCTGCCTTGTACTGATGCAGCCAGAATACCAATAGTTTTGTGGTCCTGGGCCCACCATCATAGTACATCTGTTTCAAGTACTGAAGGGCCAGTTCTGTGTTTGTATTTAAAATGTTTTTAATTTTATTTTGAGTAAGTTTCACTAGTGGGAGTAAGGAGAAGTCCTCTTGTTTGGTCAAGTGTTTAAGTCTTTCCTCATTGGCCATTTTGGTTCTGAAGGCATATGCAACAATCCTGCCACCCCAACCTCATAGTACTGCTTTTAGACTATCCCAGGTGATTGGTGGAGATCTGTCTGGGGACCGATTTTGCTGTATAATTGGGATTCTTTCCTTGAGTTCTCAACATTTTGAGTCCTTTAGAAGGCATATGTTAAAGGGACACTGTCAACCTCGTTAGGCCTCAAAGTGTATCTAGTTTATACATAGATACATAGATACATAGACAGTGTCGGCAGATAAGGGCCTATGGCCCACCTAGTCTGCCCATTTGAGCTTGTAAGTTCAGTTTGTTTTCCTAGAAGTCTGTTTCCCCTTACCCCTGCCCTCTAGAATTCCTTTATGTCTATCCCATGCATTCTTAAATCCCGTGATTGTTTCAGCCCCCACCACTTCCTCTGGCAGGGTGTTCCACTTGTCCACCACCCGTTCTGTGAAGAAATTCTTTCTCATGTTTCCTCTGAATCGTCCTCCCTCCAACTTCATCCCATGCCCTCTAGTTCTGGAACATCTTTTAGCTTAAAATAGTGTTTTCCTGCACCCTGTTCCTCCCTGTAAGATACTTGTATGTCTCTATCATATCCCCTCTCCCTCCTCTCCTCCAGGGAGTACATGTTCAGTTTCTTCAACCTGTCTTCATAGGACTTGTGATGCAACCCATGCACCATCTTTGTTGCCCTCCTCTGAACCTTCTCTACCCTGTCTATGTCCTTACGTAGGTATGGTCTACAGAACTGTACACTGTACTCCAGGTGGGGCCTCACTAGTGTCTTGTATAGCGGAATTATGACCTCCCTTTTCCTGCTGGTGATGCCCCTGCCTATACATCCCAGCATCCTATTTGCTTTAAAAGTTTAAAAGGCATATGTTATGACTGCATTTTGTAAAGGCAGCTGATGTAGCTGGTAGTTTAATTCTGATTCCTTTTTCCTTTCAAAAAGTGAAAAACAGACTGCCCACCATACTGGTGTTACCACACAAAACCTTGTTTGTTTGCATTTCCTTGATCAACTCCGACTGCATCTTTTCTGGACTTGGGGGGGGGACAGCATTGTCTAGCCAATCATGTTGCATTGTGAGGAGGGGAGATTATTGCATCCTGAGTGGCTGCACAGTTTGGGGATGCTCCTAATGTTCAGCAAGTATGCAATAAGAGTAGATAAAGGATTTGAAACAAAACATGGTTGGGTATAATTACACCATAAGCATGCATTTCAGTTCCACTAAGAAAAGAGGCAGATAAAACAACCAGCAACACTAGTGAATTTTAGAGATGGTAAGCTATCAAAATCTGGAGTTTTAACTCGAAATAGTATAATGCAGAAAAGGGTGCGAGTGTCCCTTTAACTCTCCAGTTGCTTTGTTTAGATTGTTAGTGTAGTTCCAAAGCCAATACCGGTGGGGCATGATCTGAGAATAGCAATTGCCAAATATAGTACTGTTGTACTTCAAGCATACTGTCCAGTGGCTGTAAATAAATAAACACATCTAGAATACCTAGCGCTGGCATGTGGGTAAACATATACTGTTTCAAATGAGTGTGCTATGCCAGTTACCCATCTGTCAGTCTGTCCCCTTTAAGCAATTTTTTAAAATACCTGTGGGGTTGCGGTTTAGCGTGTAAAGACCTGACACCCATCATGGGTCAGAGCCAGAGGTTATACCACCCTGGTGGTGTCAGATGCCTAGCTTGCAGACTTCCGATGGCTCAGTTGTCTTTGGGATGACTATCAGAGTGTGGATGTGAACTGTATACCATTAGTAGAACTGCAGTTACAGGTGAGTAATCCACATATCTGCTTCATATGTATTCATTTTTATTTTTATACTATAAATACATCGGTGATTCACTGCCTGAGGGAGGATCGTAGGGAAGAGGTGTGGTGATTTGTTTTAAATTGAGTTTGCACCTTGCGGCCCTCCCAGTGGGAACAACCAGATCCTTTGAATGTGTGGCAGTTCAAGGGTTTGCAGGTTCAGGTCACAGGATCCTTCTCATTTACCATCCTCTTGGAAATGAGAGGGAATTCCTGCAGGAAGTTGTGGATTTCATTGCCGAATGGTGTTGGAGTCTCCAGGATGGATCATTCTCTTGCCATAGGGACAAAACTTCCTCCAGCTGATGAATTTTTTGGGCCTGACACAGGGAGTTGCCTCTGCAACCCATATACATGGTCATTTGACCTGGTCTTCTTGCTTGGAGTGGAGGTCCCAGATCATATTGTGGAGACGGTCATTTGGTTGGACCATCATACCATGAGATTCTCATTTGAAGCCCCCCTCCTTAAAAGCCCTTCCCCTATGGAGATGGTCCAGTACTGCCCTTTAAAGGGTTTGACCCCGGAAAGTCTTATGGTGGTGCTGGACCTATCAGGTGTAATGAGTGCTTGGGAGGAGCCAGGGGAATTGGTGTCGGCATACAACAGCGTGGTCACTGAGGCCTTGACTCAATTGCACTGACCATGTCTGACCCCTCACTTCACACAAGGACTTCCCTTGGTTTGACGGGAGTCTCAGGGAGTGCAAGATGAGGGGGTCAAAGGTTTGAGTGATGTTGGTGAAGGTCCCAGCCTGATGTGGACATGCTTATTTTGATGTCTCAATATAGAGACTATCAATCAGCAGTCTCCTGTAAGAAGGCAGAGTTCCTGTCTAGAGAGATTGCTGCAGTAATTAACAGACTGGTTCGGCTCTTTTGGACTGTTGGTAGGCTGTTTAATCCAGTCTGTCTTCAGTACCTGAGAGCTTTTTCACAAATAAAGTGTGATGAGTTTGCTCTGTTGTTTTATTTTGGGGGGGTTGCATGGTATTCATCTCCTGTTCTGGCCAGCATGCCTAATACCATTGCCTGTCCCCCCGGAGCCATCCCCCAAGGGTCAAGCCCCCTGTCTTATGCTGTGATGACTTACCCCTCATGGCAGGGTGGTGGGGAACGTATCAACCCACCAAAATGGATCAGCCAGGGAGGTGTCTTCTCAGGGGTGGTGTCTTCGGGGACAATGTAATGCTGCACGGCCAGGACCTTTTCTGTTTTTCTTTCCAGAGGTGAGGCATGTAATGACGTCCGTGCTCCTCCAAGTGTCTGCCCGATCTCCTCCCCTTTCTGTAGCATCTGTCCTTCTTGTCCCCCCCACTGACCCCTGGCAGCCTGTGCTCATTCCCAAACGGGGTCGCTGGCATAGCATGAGGTAAAGCATCCAGCTCCTCAGCCATCAGTGCCACCGAGCCAGCTTGCTCTGTTTTTTTTGCCAATAAGATTGTCACAGTCACATCTGGGATCCAGTCAACGCCCTCCACAGGGGCTTGCAGTGGTGAGCCAGAGGTCATGGTCAGTCCATTTGTTTGATCTAACTTTGATCAGTTGTTGGATGAAGATGTTGTGAAGGTCATCTGGGAGTTGAGGCCCACCTACTGTAGTTTGGACCCAGGCCCAGCATGTGTTCTTGTGGAGTGTGTTGAGTCCATCAGCCCAGTCCTGGCTTTGAAAGTCTTGTGTTCTTTGGAGAAGGGGTCTTTCCTGAGCCTCTGAAGGAAGCAGTGGTGAGACCCCTCTTAAAGAAACCATCACTGGATCTGGACTGTCTAGCCAACCACAGACCTGTCTCTAACCTTCCCTTTGTGGGAAAGATTATTGAGAAGGTGGTGGCTCTCCAATTGGAGGATCATTTGTCAACTCATGACATCTATGACCCTCTCCCATCTGGTTTCAGGAAAAGGCATAGTACTGAGACTGCTTTGGTTTGGGTGCTTAATGATCTCCTGGTGGTGAGGGATTGATAACATTGTACCATCTTAATATTCCTTGATCTCTCTGCTGCATTTGACACTGTGGATCATGGTGTGTTGTTGAAGCACCTGCGGGTTCATTGTGGGCTGACTGTCAGTCCTCAAGTGGTTCCATTCATGCCACACAAGTAGGATGCAGAAGGTGGTATTAGGAACTTATTCCTCTGCACCACTGCCCAAGTCATGTAGGGTCCCACAGTGTTCCATCTTAGCACCCATATTGTTTGCAGTGTATCTGCTACCAATGGGGGACATTATAAGGTGGTATAGATTGAGTTTTCACTGCTGTGCAGATGACACTCAGCTCTACTTGTCTTTGGTGCCCGAACAGCAGGATGGTGTCTCAAGGATCAGTCAGTGCCTTGCTGAGATCCAGAACTGGATGAGTGTCAACTGGTTGATGTTGAATCCAGACAAAAAGGGGTACTAGTGTGGAATCTGGTGGTCCAGGGGTTGGTGTGCAAGCTGGTCGAGTTTCTGGTCTTAGGATGAGGGATACCCAACTTCTCACCTCAGAAAGGGTGAGGAATCTTGGCATGGTACTGGACTGTGGCCTGATGCTTAAGTTCCACTTGTTAGCCATATTATAGAGTGCATTTTATCATCTTTGCAACATTCCCAAGATTAAACACCTGATTCCCTGATGATCTGCCATCAATGGCTCATGCCTTCATGACGTCCCTTTTCTTTGATAAAGCCAATTTTGGCTGTCAACTACAAGCAACCTGCACTTAGTAACTAGACCTACAGACTAGAGATATTTTTGTAATAAAAGTATTTGTGTTTGAGGTTATACTCCACATTTATCTTGCTTGTAAAATAGCCTTGTCACTTGGCTATTGTAAGTTCTCATCATATGATGTAAATTGTATTATAGTGTATGGTGGAACGTTTTTCTCGCTGGAAATTCCACCATACCAAAATGCTGTTCATGCACACATAGAAGACTGAATGGAATGCTGTTCTGACCGTACGTGCAGAACAGCATTCTATTCATGTAGACTGCAAAGCTTGAGCTCTGTAAACAGAAAACTACCACGTGCCTATTTCCACTCTAAACACACTGAAAATGACAGTGGCAGTTTGTCAGACAACGGATCAGTTAATTATCAAGTTGGATCAACCCAGATTTTCTGTGTTTATCAAGTTTACTTGCATATTTTGGCATATGGGGGTTCATTTTTTCTCACTAAGCGAGATGTCCGGTCGCCATGTAATTTTTTTTAGCAGATCCCACCCACACAAGAACGGCAGCCAATGGGAGTGTATGCTGCTAATGTAGGGATGCCCAGTCCCTAGCAACCACACAACTCACCACAGGAACAAGCTGTGGCTGCTGAAGGACGAAATGGGAGATGGCAATTTATTTTAACATGGGAAAAAGATTAGAAGGGCGCCATACACCATAAAGAATACTGGCTGGGTAACCCCATGCAGAACCATTGTGTTCTGCCACCACAGGGTCTGATTCCCAAGGACCTCTTGAGCTTCGCTCTTGAGGTCAAAGGGAATCAGACCCCTCTGTGGCAGAACACACTGGTTATGCAAGGTTACCCAGCCAGTATTCTTTATGTTTAGTCTGTTCTTCTACTGACTTGGAGCCTTTGAAAAAGAGCCAGTTTGGATCAAAGGTTGTAATTCCATAACTGAAATAAAAAAAAAATAATCCTGGCTTGAATACTGCAATGCCCTTTAACTGAGGTTATCTGGGGTTGAGCTCTGTCAACTGGAGCTACTGCAGAATACTGCAGCCAGGTTATTGACTGGCCTCTTCCAGTCCTGTCACATTACACCTGTGCTCTGCTTGCTGCCCTGGCTGCCTGTAAGGTGGCAGATCACCTTCAAGGTCGGTTTGCTGAACTATAAGGCCCTGCTTGGACTGGGGCCCGGGTACCTGCAATACCTTCTCCAGCTTTACTGCCCACTCTGTCCCTCTGGTCAGCTGTTGCAGGCCTCTTGGTGATTCCAATGGTGTGTCTACAATCTGGTGGTACTTGAGCATTTTTGTTCCTGGCACCGACCCTATGGAATTCACTTCTTCTTATTATCGGTGAGGCTCCACCAGTAAATGCCTTCAAAAGGGAGCTGAAGATATTTCTTTTCAGGGAAGTTTTTCCCTGTTTTAATCAACCTGAACTGTTTTTATGGTTGGATAGTGACTGTAGTTTAAATTTATTTCAGTTAACTTGCTCATGTATACAGTGCCTTGAGTCGAAATTAAAAAGGTGCATTTTGTAAGAAAATCAACTAAACAAAACATGTAAGTACATCTTTGACAGTAAATATTGTGAACTTTAGAATACAGCATTTGATTTTACTTGGTGTTATTCAGAAAGGCATTATGCAGCATGATGATAGTACCACTTCTTTTAGTGCATCATATCAGTACTGTGTAGTGTAGGCCTGTTGCCACAAGAGGGAAGCCATGAGATATCCGCTTAAGAAACTAGCCCCAGTCTGCCACCTGGTGGCAGCAATCATATGCTACATTCCTTGCTTTTCTTTTTTTTTTAATAAAAAGAGGGATGTAATGTGCATTTATTGCCACACGAGGGAAGCCTTGAGATAGCAGCTTAAGCAAATAGCTCCAGCCTGCCATCTGGTGACAACAATCACATGCCACATCCCTTTTCTTTATTTTCCCCAAATTTTGTTGTTTCAAGTATTTTATTAAAATGCGCTTTTATACAAAACAGTACACATGAACAATGATATAAGGTTGTATGAAATAAAGTAAGTAAAACTTAATTTTTAAAGTGCTTTTCATAGTCAAAGCACTGTACAAACACATTAAAACAAACAGTTAAATTAAATTAAGCAGTCATATTTAAAATCATTCAGAATAAGCTTTAAAAAACAAATAAGTTTTGAGCTCAGATTTAAAACTTGAGACAGTCAGGAATTCTCTAACCTGACGAAGTAGGGAATTCCACAGGGATGGGGCAGCATAAGAAAATGCACATGCCGCAGATGTCTTTAACCAAACCCTGGGAATCTCTAGCAATCCCTCATTGGCTGATCAGAGTGAGTGGGAGGGGCAGTAGGAAGTAAAAAGAACTTGCAAGTACTGGGATCCCAGTTCATGTAGGGCTTTATAGGTCAGCAACCTGACCTTCAAGGTGATCCGCCACTGAACTAGCAGCCAGTACAGTGCGCGCAGCACAGGCATAATATGACTAGACCTAGATGTACCAGTCAAAAGCCTAGCTGCTGCATTCTGCACTAGCTGCAAGAGGCGGATATCAACCCCTGGCAGCCCTAGGTAAAGGGCATTGCAGTAATCAAGGCAGGAGGTGATGAAGGCGTGGAATCAGGTGTTTCACCCAGGGAATACTCCTAAGATGATAAAAGGAAGATTTGACAATGGCAGACACCTGAGATTTCAGGGTCAAACCATCATCAAAAATAACACCCAGGTTATGCACCCAGTCTGAGGTCAAGAACTGAATACCATCAAGCCATAAGGCAGACAGATGCCCGGCCCTAGGACCCACCTCAAGGTGACCAGGGTCCACAACCAACACCTCAGTATTATTTGGGTTCAACCTCAGCCAGCTAGTGCTCATCCAATCTCTGATCTTGGCTAGACTGCTGTTAAGCATGGAGATCACATATTCCTGTCCGGGAATAAAGGACAGATACAGTTGGGTATCATCTGCATAGCAGTGAAAACCCAAACTGTATCACATAATGATCTTTTCTAATAGCAGCATATAAACTACGAACAACATGGGTGCCAAATGGAGCCCTGCCGTACCCCACAAGACAGGGGGAAGATGTCAGAGGAATAAACTCCAGTGACAACCCTCTGTGTCCTGCCTGTAAGAAAAGATTGAAACCAATGTAGAACTGTTCCAGAGAGTCCACAAAGAAGCTGCAGGCACTCCAAAAGCACACCATGGTCCACAGTATCAAATGCCACAGAGAGATCAAGAAGGACTAGAATAGCACAAGCCTTTCAATCTCTCGCAATTAGGAGATCATTTAAAACCTGGACCAGGGTGGTCTCAGTGCTATGTCTTTTCCTAGATCCGGATTGGAGAACATCATAGACATTGTGATTTGTGAGATGGTCATCCAGCTGCAGAGCAACCACCTTTTCAATAACCTTACCCACAAAGGGCAGGTTAGAGACAGGCCTATAGTTAGCTAAGCAGTCTGGGACGAAGGAAAATTTTTTAAGGAGTGGTCGAATGACCGCCACTTTGAGGGGATCAGGAAAGACCCCCTGCTCCAAGGACTTCCAGACAATTTCATCAAGGATTGGGGATATAACATCTACACAACCTACTAATAGCAGTGTAGTGCCCGGATCCAAACTACAGCAGGTTGGTCGTACAGTCTGGACAATCCTCACAATGTCCATGAACTCCAGCCTGCTAAAGTCGAAACAGGCAGCATGGGTGCTCACCACCTCACACCGATCTCCGCAATCCCTTAAAGACAGAGCTGGGCCAATACCCAATCTAATGCTTCCGATCTTATCTGTGAAGAACAGAGCAAGCTCATCACACGTTATTTGTGAAAAATCTTTACCAGATTGCAGACAGACTGGATTGCACAATCTGTTGAGAGTCTGCAAGAGTTGAGCTGGTCTGTTCTGTCCAGCAGGAATCTCCCTGGACAGGAACTCTGCTATCTTATGGGTGATTGCTGATTGATAGACCTCATAGTGGTCCATCAACCTAAGCCTGTCAACATCAAGACCAGAGTTCTGCCATAGTACAAATGATATTCATTATATAACTTTTCTGGGCCTGGCAATGGTAGTTGCCTCTGCAACTCATATACATATACACGGTCATCCATTTAACCCATATACATATACACGGTCATTCATTTGACCCATATACATATACACGGTCATTCATTTGACCCATATACATATACACGGTCATTCATTTAACCCATATACATATACACGGTCATTCATTTAACCCATATACATATACACGGTCATTCATTTGACCCATATACATATACACGGTCATCCATTTAACCCATATACATATACATGGTCATTCATTTGACCCATATACACGGTCATTCATTTCACCTGGTCTTCTTGCTTGGAATGCAGGTCACTGACCTTATGGTGGAGCTGGTCATTTGGTCGGATCATCATACCATGAGACTCTCATTCAAAGCCCCCCTCCCTGAAAGATCTTCCACTATGAAGATGGTCCAGTACGGCCCTTTGAAGGATTTGACCCCAGAAGGTCTTATGGCGGTGTTGGACTTATCAGGTGTAATGAGTACATACGAGGAGCTGGGGGAATTAGTGTCGGCCTACAACAGGGTGATCACTGAGGCCTTTGTCTCAATCACACTGACTGTGTTTGACCCCTCACTTCACACCAGAGCTCTCCTTGGTTTTATGGGAGTCTGAGGGAGTTCAAGATGAGGGAGGTCAAAGGTTGGCGTGGCATTGGTGAAGGTCTCAGCCTGATGTGGACATGCTTATTTTGATGTCTAATTATAGACACTATCAATCAGCAATCTTGTGAGAAGGTAGAGTTCCTGTCAAGGGAGATTGCTGCAGTAATTAATAGACTGGCTCAGCTCTTTTGGGACTGTTGATAGGCATTGGCTCTCCAACTGGAGGACCATTTGTCAACTCATGACATCTGTGACCCACTCCATTCAGGTTTCAGGAAAAGGCACTGTATTGAGAGTGCCTTGGTTTGGGTGCTAAATGATCTCCTGGTGGTGAGGGATCGAGGAAATTGTACCATCTTAATATTCCTTGATCTCTCAGCTGCATTTGATACTTGGAACATGGTGTGCTGTTGTAGCACCTGTGGGTTCATTGTGGGCTGACTGTCACAATCCTCAAGGGGTTCTATTCATGCTGCACAGGCAGGATGCAGGAGGTGATATTAGGAACTTTTTCCCTCTGCACTACTGCCCATGTTATGTAGGGTCCCACAGGGTTCCATCTTAGTGCCCATGTTGTTTGCAGTGTATCTGCTAGCACTGGGGAACATTATGAGGTGGTATGGGCTCAGCTTTCACTGCTGTGCAGATGACTCTCTGCTCTACTTTTCATTCATACCTGAACAGCAGGATGCTGTCTCAAGGATCAGTCAGTGCCTTGCTGAGATCCAGAACTGGATGAGTGTCAACTGGTTGACGTTGAATCTAGACAAAAATGGGTACTAGAGGTGGAATCTGGTGGTCCAGGGGTTGGTGTGCAAGTTGGTTGAGTTTCTGGTTTTAGGATGAGGGATTCCCAACTTCTCACCTCAGAAAGGGTGATGAATATTGGTGTGGAACTGGACTGTGGCCTGACACTTAAGTTCCAAGTGTTAGCCATATTGTACAGAGGATTTTATCATCTTTGTAACATTCCCAGGATTAAACACCTGATTCCCCCAGCTGATCTGCCATCACTGGCCCATGCCTTCATGACATCCCTTTTCTTTGATAAAGCCAATTTTGTCTGCCAACTACAAGCAATCTGCACTTAGTAACTAGACCTACACACTAGAGATATTTTTGTAAAAAAGGTATTTGTGTTTGAGGTTATACTCCACATTTATCTTGCTTGTAAAATAGTCTTGTCACTTGGCTATTGTATGTTCTCATCATACGATGCAAATTGTACTGTTTTGTCTGTTCTTCGACTGACTTGGAGCCTTTGCAAAAGAGCCAGTTTGGTTCAAAGGTTGTAATTCCAAAACTGAAATAAATAAAAAAAAATCCCGGCTTGAATACTGCAATGTCCTTTACCTGGGGCTAGCGTGGGTTGAGTTCTGCCGCCTGCAGCTAGTGTAGAATACAGCAGCCAGGTTATTGACTGGCCTTTCCCAATCTTGTCACATTACACCTGTGCACTGCTGTTTGCACTGGTTGCCTGTAAGGTGGCAAATCACCTTCAAGGTCAGTTTGCTGAACTATAAGACCTTGCATGGACTGGGGCCTGGGTACCTGCAAGACCTTGTACAGCTTTACTGCCCACCCTGTCCCCTCCGATCAGTTGGTGCGGGCCTCTTGGTGATTCCAATGGTGTGCCTACTGTAACCCCCACCCCCTGCCTTTTTGCAAACGACAGGTGGTATGCTGTTTGAAGCTGAGAGCAGTACCAGGTGGGGACTGGGTTCAGGGAGGAATAGGTTACTTGGCACAAGGGCTAAGTCTGGCTACTCTGCACAGGGGCACCCAAGTAAATCCAAACACAGGAAGCAATAACTGTAATGTCCACTACCAGGAATGGGATTCTAAAGTGTGGCTTTATTCACATCCAAGAAGAACAAAACAAAGTATAGTCAGACCCCCACAGGGCTACACTTCTGGTAATGCAGATTAAAAAGAATCAAAACCTTCCTCAACACTTCAGCCCTCAGGCTGTGAACCCAGCAGGCACACAGCCCGGACTTATATGCTGCATTGGGTACACAGCCCGAACTTGAACACTATTCTGGGATTCTCCTGGCTCGGCTCCCCTGCCAGCCACTCAAACACCTACCATTTGTCATGGAAACATTTTCTGGTGGCTCCCTAAACCACCTTAGAGCCTTCAACTCCATAAGGGAAACTTCCTTTTAATCCCACATCTGGGTACTTTCCTCAGGCACTGTCCAAGAACCTGAGAGAAAGTAAAAGTGCCACAGAGCAAATCCGTAGAGGTGAATTTGATTACTACTGGTGGGGGGGTCTCCCACCTCTCGCTTACACAACTCATACCTGGCCATTTCTCTGGACATTAAGCATCTCTTTCTGTAAAGCTTGATAATGTAGATTAAAGGATAAATGCCTGGCACATTTCCTCTCATGTCTTGGCTTTCCCATTGTGCTAGACTTGAGCATACTTAAACATCTCTTTCTGTAAAGCTTGGCAATGTAGATTAAAGGGTAACTGCCTGGCACATTTTCTCTACATGTCTTGGCTTTCCCATTGTGCTGGACTTGAACATACTTTTACTTGGCTTAGCCCATTACTCTAGGCCTCCCACTTAAGCAGCCCAATCCCCACTTTACAACAGTTCAGGTGAAACATAAGCCCTATGTCAGAGTAGACTCACCCTTTGGTTGCAGGTGCCCCACAGGCGATTTCTCACAGGAATTTCTGGTGCTGCAGCACAACTTAGAATAAGGCAGCTTCTCCCCTAGCCAGAACCAGGAGGGTTGCCCCTGGAATTACAGGCAGACCTTTCCACCCCCATCCCCTTAGGGATGGGGCACAGGGACCGGTAACAGCAGTCTCCACCACTTCACAAACAGCTTACTGTGTGTCTCTTTTGGTGGAAACACACACCTCCCCTTACAGTAGCTCTATATCAGAGCTTTAGGCTCAAAGAGCCTGTCCACAGACTGCTGTGCTGCTTCTCTTCAAGACTGCTCGCACACAACTGTATTCAAAGCTCCTCAACATTCTAACCTAACTCTCAACTGCGGATTCCAATGTGGCTCATGCAGCTGCGAGAGTTCTATGGTGATGTCATCCCTGAGTCTCAGCTGAGACTGAGAACAGAGTGAGACAGTGTGAAATCCATTTAACTGGAGTTTCACAGCTGCCTTCCCTGCCTACCACTAGGTCTTACTGGGATTCTAGTAACCCCAGGTAACAGGGGAGTTACACTACAATCTGCTGGTGCTTGAGCATTTTGTTCCTGGTACCGACCCTATGGAATTCACTTCCTCTTGCTATCAGTGAGGCTCCATCAGTAAATGCCTTCAAAAGGGAGCAGAAGACATTTATTTTCAGGGAAGCTTTTTCCTCTTTTTAATTAACCTGAACCATTTTAATAGTTGGATAGTGACTGTAATGTAAATTTATTTTAATTAACTTGCTCATGTGTACAGTGCCTTGAGTCGAAATTGAAAAGGTGTGTTTTATAAGTAAATCAACTAAACATGTTAGTACATCTTTGACAGTAAATATTGTGAACTTTAGAATACAGCATTTGATTTTACTTGGCGTCATTCAGAAAGGCATTATGCAGCATGATGGTAGTACCACTTCTTTTAGTGCATCATATCAGTACCGTGTAGTGTAGGCCTGTTGCCACAAGAGGGAAGCCATGAGATATCAGCTTAAGCAACTAGCAACAGGGTGCCATCTGGTGGCAACAATCACATGCTACATTCCTTTTTTGTTTTTTTAATAAGAAGAGGGATGTAATGTGCCTTTGTTGCCACCAGAGGGAAGCCTTGAGATAGCAGCTTTAAGCAAATAGCTCCAGCCTGCCATCTGGTGGCAACAATCACATGCTGCATCCCTTTCATTTTGTTTCCCCGAATTTTGCTGTTTCATATATTTTATTAAAATGCAGCTTTTATAGAGAACAGTACACATGAACAATGATATCAAGTTGTGTAAAGTAAAGTAAGTAAAACTTCATTTTAAAGTGC
This sequence comes from Neoceratodus forsteri, assembly GCA_016271365.2. Taxonomy (NCBI): domain Eukaryota; kingdom Metazoa; phylum Chordata; order Ceratodontiformes; family Ceratodontidae; genus Neoceratodus; species Neoceratodus forsteri. The sequence goes on from JADMNL010000023.1 coordinate 220,531,275, forward strand.
TTTCCATTGCCAAAACGCTGTTCAAACACATTAAAACAAACAGTTAAAGTAAATTAAGCAGTCATATTTAAAATCATTCAGAATAAGCTTTAAGAAACAAATAAGTTTTGAGATCAGATTTAAAACTTGAGATGGTCAGGCATTCTCTTATCTGACGAGGTAGAGAATTCCAGAGGGATGGGGCAGCATAAGAAAATGCATGTGCCCCAGATGTCTTTAACCGAACCCTGGGAGTCTCTAGCAATCCCTCAACAGTGGATCGGAGTGAGTGGGAGGGGGGCAGTAGGGAGTAAGAAGATCTTGCAAGTACTGGGGTCCCAATTCATGTAGGGGCTTTATAGGTTGCAACCAGACCTTAAAGGTGATCCACCACTGAACAGGCAGCCAGTACAGTCCACACAACACAAGCGTAATATGACTAGACCGAGATGTACCAGTCAGAAGCCTAGCTGCCACATTCTGTACTAGCTGCAAGCGGTGGATATCAACCCCTGGCAGCCCTAGGTAAAGGGCATTGCAGTAATCCAGGTGAAAGGTAATGAAGGTGTGGACCAATGTGGAAAGGTCAGCCTGAGGAACCAACTGTTTCACCCAGGCAATATTCCTAAGATGATAAAAGGAAGATCTAACAACGGCAGACACCTCAGATTTCAGGGTCAAACTGTCATCAAAAATAACACCCAGGTTACGTATCCAGTCTGAGGTCAAGAGCTGGATACCATCAAGCCATAAGCCAGATGGAAACCCAGCCCTAGGACAGGCCTCAAGGTGACCACGGTCCACAACCAACACCTCAGTATTATCTGGGTTCAACCTCAGCCAGCTAGTGCTCATCCAATCTCTGATCTCAGCTAGACTGCTGTTAAGCATGGAGATCACATCTTCCTGTCCGGGAATAAAGGACAGATACAGTTGGGTATCATCTGCATAGCAGTGAAAACCCAAACTGTATCACATAATAATCTTTTCTAATAGCAGCATATAAACTACGAACAACATGGGTGCCAAATGGAGCCCTGCCATACCCCACAAGACAGGGGGAAGATGTCAGAGGAATAAACTCCAGTGACAACCCTCTGTGTTCTACCTGTAAGGAAAGATTGAAACCAATGTAGAACTGTTCCAGACAGTCCACAAAGAAGCCGCAGGCACTCCAAAAGCACACCATGGTCCACAGTATCAAATGCCACAGAGAGATCAAGAAGGACTAGAATAGCACAAGCCTTTCGATCTCTCACAATTAGGAGATCATTTAAAACCCGGACCAGGGCGGTCTCAGTGCTATGTCTTTTCCTAGATCTGGATTGGAGAACATCATAGACATTGTGATTTGTGGGATGGTCATCCAGCTGCAGAGCAACCACCTTTTCAATAACCTTACCCACAAAGGGCAGGTTAGAGACAGGCCTATAGTTAGCTAAGCAGTCTGGGTCCAAGGAGGATTTTTTAAGGAGTGATTGAATGACCGCCTCCTCGAAGGGATCAGGAAAGTCCCCCGCTCCAAGGACTTTCAGACAATTTCAGCAAGGATCAGGCAGATAACATCTACACAACCTACTAATAGCGGTTTAGGGCAAGGATCCAAACTATGTCTGGTTGGTTGTACAGTCTGGACAATCCCCACAATGTCCATGAACTCCAGCTTGCTAATGTTGAACCAGGCAGCATGGTCACTTGCCACCTGACGCTGATCTCTGCAATTCCTTAAAGAAAGAGCTGGGCCGAGACCTGATCTAATGCTGGCAATCTTATCTGCGAAGAACCGAGCAAGCTCATCACACTTCATCTGTGAAAACCGCTACCAGACTGCAGACAGACTGGATTCCACAGTCTATTGACAGTCCAGAAGAGTTGAGCTGGTCTGTTCAGCACAGCAGCAATCTCTCTGAACAGGAACTCTGCCTTCTTATGAGTGATTGCTGATTGATAGACCACATAGTGGTCCATCAACCTAAGCTTGTCAACATCAAGGCCGGATTTCCACTATAATACAAATGATATTCATTATATAACTTTTCTGGGCCTGGCAATGGTAGTTGCCTCTGCAACCCATATACATATACATGGTCATTCATTTGACCCATACACATATACACGGTCATTCATTTGACCTGGTCTTCTTGCCTGGAGTGGAGGTCACTGACTTTATGGTGGAGCCGGTCATTTGGTCGGACCATCATACCATGAGATTCTCATTCAAAGCCCCCCTCCCTGAAAGCTCTTCCCATATGGAGAGGGTCCTGTACTGCCTTTAAAAGGGTTTGACTGCAGAAGGTCTTATGGCAGTGCTGGACCTATCTGGTGTAATGAGTGCTTGCGAGGAGCTGGGGGAATTGGTGTCGGCATACAACACAGTGGTCACTGAGGCCTTCGACTCAATTGCACTGATCATGTTTGACCCCTTACTCCACACCAGGGCTCCCCTTGGTTTGACGGGAGTCTCAGGGAGTTCAGGATAGGGGGGTCATCAAAGGTTGGAGTGGTGTTGGTGAAGGTCCCAGCCTGATGTGGACATGCTTATTTTGATGTCTCATTATAGAGACTAACAATCAGCAATCTCGGGTAAGAAGGTGGAGTTCCTGTCCAGGGAGATTGCTGCAGTAATTAACAGACTGGCTCAGCTCTTTTGGACTGTTGATAGGCTGTTTAATCCTGCCTGTCTTCAGTCCATGAGAGCTTTTTCACAATTAAAGTGAGATGAGTTTACTCTGGGTTTTTTTTGGGGGGGGGTTTATAGTGTTTATCTCCTGTTCTGGCCTGCACTCCTAGTATCATTGGCTGTCCCCCCTGGTGCCGTTCCCCCAAGGGTCATGCCCCCTTCCTTATACTCTGATGACTTACCCTTCATGGCAGAGTGGTAGGGAGCATAACAACCCACCCAAAATGGATCTAGCCTGGAAGGTGCCTTCTCAGGGGTGGTGTCTGTGGGGACAGTGTCATGCTGCATGGCCAGAACCTTTTCTGTTTTTCTTTCCTGAGGTGAGGCATGTAATGATGTGTGTGCTTCTTCCCCATCTCCTCCCCTTTCTGTAGCATTGGTCCTTCTCTTCACACCCCCATGACCCCTGGCAGCCTGTGCTTGTTACTGAACATGGGTCTCCGGCATAGCATAAGGTAAAGTGTCCAGTGCCTCAGCCCTCAGTGCCACTGGGCCACCTTGCTCTGTTATTTTGCTGATCAGATTGCCAGAATAACATCTGTGTTCCAGTCAATGCCCTCCACAGGGGCTTGCAGTGGCGAGCCGGTGGTCATGGGCAGTCCGTTTGTTTGATCTAGCTTCGATCAGTTGTTGGATGAGGATGTTGTGATGGTCATCTGGGAGTTGAGGCCCACCTACTGTAGTTTGGACCTGGGCTCAACACGCCTTCTTGTGGGGTGTGCTGAGTCCATCAGCCCGGTCCTCGCTTTGATAGTCTGGTGTTCTTTGGAGAGGTGTTTTTTTTCTGAGCCTCTGAGGGAGACAGTGGTGAGGCCTCCTCTTAAAGAAACCATCCCTGGACACGGACTCCCTAGCCAACTGCTGATCTGTCTCTAACCTTCCCTTTATGAGAAAGGTTACTGAGAAGGTGTTGGCTTTCCAACTGGAGGACCATTTGTCAACTCATGACATCTGTGACCCACTCAATTCAGGTTTCTGGAAAAGGCACTGTATTGAAAATGCCCTGGTTTGGGTACTTAACGATGTCCTGGTGGTGAGGGATTGAGGAAATTGTGCCATCTTAGTATCCTTGATCTCTCAGCTGCATTTGACACTGTGGACCATGGTGTGCTGTTGGAGCACCTGTGAGTTCATTGTGGGCTGACTGTCACAGTCCTCAAGTGGTTCCATTCATACCACACAGGCAGGATGCAGAAGGTGGTATTAGGAACTTTTTCCTCTGCACTACTGTCCATCTCATGTAGGGTCCTGCAGGGTTCCATCTTCGTGCCCATGTTGTTTACAGTGTATCTGCTAGCACTGGGGGACATTATAAGGCAGTATGGACTGAGTTTTCACTGCTGTGCAGATGACACTCAGCTCGACTTGTCTTTGGTGCCTCAACAGCAGGATGCTGTCCCAAGGATCAGACAGTGCCTTGCTGAGATCCAGAACTGGATGAGTGTCAACTGGTTGAGGTTGAATCTAGACAAAAATGGGTACTAGTGGTGGAATCTGGTGGTCCAGGGGTTGGTGTGCAAGTTGGTCGAGTTTCTGGTCTTAGGATAAGGGATTCCCAACTTCTCACCTCAGAAAGGGTGAGGAATCTTGGTGTGGTACTGGACTACAGCCTGATGCTTAAGTTCCAGGTGTTAGCTATATTATAGAGTGCATTTTATCATCGTTGCAACATTTCCAGGATTAAATACCTGATTCCCCCAGATGATCTGCCATCGCTGGCCCATGCCTTCATGACATTCCTTTTCTTTAATACAGCCAATTTTGGCTGCCAACTACAAGCAACCTGCACTTAGTAACTAGACCTACAGACTAGAGATATTTTTGTAATAAAGGTATTTGTGTTTGAGCTAGCCCAGTGGTGCAAATTGTTGAGGCGCTGGATGTCACACCTCGAACCACGCTGGCGACCCGGGTTCAGAAACGTTACTTGAGACACTGGGGGTTGGCAGGGGAGGATAGGATTGAGCATCCAATGGACTGCTTACCTATCCTGAGGTGGGTTTGGGGAAGGCCTTGCTCAGTAGTGGCCCCAGTGGAGACTGGTGGCACTATGCAAGCGTTGCAGAAAGGGGAACCAGAAAAGTGGAAATACCACTCAGGTGGCTGCTGGATGATGGCTCTCTGTCCCCCAGACACCTCTGGTGCCTTCAGTGACCACCCATCCCCTCAGCAGCATCCCTGGGCCCTATCATGAGCATGCTGGGCCGCCCCACCCCGGTGCCTTCCCCCTTGGAGGAGGGGGACCTGCCCAGCGAAGGGTTATGTCCAGGATATCCCGGGGACCGGCTGCAATGTGAAGGCCAGGGAAGCTTGGATTGGACCGGCAGGTGTTGCGGGAGGACTTGCAGAGTCTGAAGGAGTGGGGGTCGCCAGAGCATGGCAGGAGAGAAAAATAGATAATGTAAAAAACAAAAGTATTTGTGTTTGAGGTTATACTTCACATTTACTTGATTATAAAACAGTCTTGTCACTTGGCTATTGTATGTTCTCATCATATGATGTAAATTGTACTGCTTTGTCTGTTCTTCTACTGACTTGGAGCCTTTGGTAAAGAGCCAGTTTGACTCAAAGGTAGTAATTCTGAAACTGAAATAAATAAATAAAAAATCCCAAGTTGAATACTGCAATGCCCTTTACCTGGGGCTATTGGGGGGTTGAGCTCTGCCGCCTGCAGCTAGTGCAGAATACAGCAGCCAGGTTATTGACTGGCCTCTTCCAGTCCTGTCACATTACACCTGTGCTCTGCTTGCTGCACTGGCTGCCTGTAAGGTGGCAGATCACCTTCAAGGTCAGTTTGCTGATCTATAAGGCCCTGCACGGACTGGGGCCCGGGTACCTGCAATACCTTCTACAGCTTTACTGCCCACTCTGTCCCCTCGGGTCAGTTGATGTGGGCCACTTGGTGATTCCTATGGTGTGCCTACAATCTGCTGGTGCCTGAGCATTTTTGTTCCTGGCATCGACCCTATGGAATTTCCTTCCTCTTACTATCAGTGAGGCTCCATCAGTAAATGCCTTCAAAAGGGAGCTGAAGACATTTCTTTTCAGGGAAGCTTTTCCCTTTGTCTAATTAACCTGCACTGTTTTTATGGTTAGATAGTGACTGTAATTAAAATGTATTTTAATTAACTTGCTCATGTGTACAGTTAGAGTCGAAATTGAAAAGGTGCATTTTATAAGTATATCAACTAAACTAAACATGTTAGTACATCATTGACAGTAAATATTGTGAACTTTAGAATACAGCATTTGATTTTACTTGCCATTATTCAGATAGGGATCATGCAGCATGATGGTAATACCGTTTCTGTTATTGCATCATATCAGTGCCATGTAGTGTAGGTCTGTTGCCACAAGAGGAAAGCCTTGAGATGGCAGCTTAAACAACTAGCTCCTGCCTGCCACCTGGTGGCAACAATCACATGCTACAGCCCTTTTCTTGTTTTCCCCCGAATTTTGTTGTTTCAATATTTTATTAAAATTCAGCTTTTATAGAAAACAGTACACACGAACAATGATAGAAAGCTGTATACTACATATTACAAATGATATTCATTATATAACTTAACCTGAAAAAACATGTAAGCCAGAGGAGTAGCAAAGTAATAACTCTGAGGGAAGATAAACAAATCATTTCACTTACAGAAGAATTAATAAATCCGAAGAACCTTAATTTAGTCCATCTTAGAATAATTACATGAGTATATATCTGATATCTGCAGTTAGTGCTTGCATAGGGGATAGCGACACAATGCAGGGGTAGACAAGGTCTCCCCATTGTGTATAATTAGCGGTTTTGCATGCCATTGTTGAATATGATGAACAGTGCATAGTGCAGAAATACAGTAGCAATGCCCTATCCATGGATCCCAATGCACTAAGTGTGAAGTCTGAATGTGATGTCTTCATGGGGTGTGCTGAACAGTGCTGTGATGTCAGGTCACTGTGTATGTGCAAGAGATAATCCTCCACATGTGTGGCTACAGCTGTGCACATAGCCCATACAGGCATATGTAGCATCCATGTGCAGAGGACTATCTCTTACACATACACAGTGACATCAGTATATTATTAGGAAATACTACTGCATGGTGGAAATGTTAATGTAGATACCGATGCACAGCACTGTACTGGCTAGCAGCATACCCGGTTTCCATGACCTGAACAGATGTGTGCTAAAATGGAGGTTCTGTATGGTTACTCTGACACAGATCGTGCTGTCTTTGAAGTGAGGGGAATGGTTCTGCTCCCTACATCTTCATGATGCATTCTTCCATATTCCAGTCCATCTGCCCCAATGCCATTACCTCATGTTCTGGGCAGAAAGGGTACTGTACCAGCTTAGTCCTGTCTTTCAACCTGATGCACATACCAAGGGTTTTCACTTTGTGCTTGGCAGTGGTGGTAGCCTTCCTCCTGTGCAGGGGAGTCAGGGATTTCCTGTACCTGAATGACTGGCTCCTAGCAGGCATCTACAGGGAGGAAGAGGAGAGGTCCAGGAATCTGCCCCTCAGATCTTTCAAGACATGGGCTTCTGATAAGGCCATCCAAGTTCAGCTGGAAGCACTTTGGGCCTGTGTCAGCCAATCTGTGAACAGGGCATCAGATGTTACATCCTTCACCTGATCGTTTCAGGTTGGAAAATTGCATATGGCTTGGGAGTTCTCCAGCTGTTGGGATACTGGCATCTTCAACCAGCGTAGTCTGTTAGGCATGCTGGGAATAAACCCTCTCCAGTAGGAGCTATGTCACCAGTGGTCTCAATGCCTCAGTCACTTAAACCAGTCAGTCTGGGCAACTCAGCTAATGTCTGGCATCATCGAATTATGGCTGTGTCCCTATAATCTGGATGAAGCAGTTCCCTTTGTCTGCCTGGAACCATCTGTCACTCTGACAATGGATGCGTCTCTAGTCAGGTTTGGAGATCTACTGGAAGACCACAGGGCACATTGTTCCTGGTCACTCTGGGAGACTGGATGCTACATTAACCTGTTGGAGCTCTGTGTAGTGTGTCTGGCTCTGATGGAATTTGCTTAGTTGATTCAAGGTCAGGTTGTTAATGTCCAGGCAGACAACATACTAACATATTAACAATCCAGCAGAATAAGCCTAATGGTCTTTCCTGTCTGCTCATTTGGTCAGCCCCACCCTGGGAGCTGACCTTGTTGTCCTCCCACCCTCTCAGGCTTCTCCCTTTCTAGCCAAGGGTATTCTCCTAGCAATGGACTTTGTTTCCACAACCCTTCACCTGTACCTGTCCCACCCCCTCCTGAACCCCTCCATAGTCTTTGCCTCCACCAACCCTCCAGGCAGCACATTCCATGGTTCTACCACCCTCTCAGTGAAGTAGCACCTCCTCCTTTCTCCCCTGAGTCTCCCTCCCTCCCTCCAGCTTCCACCCATGTCCTCTAGTTGCCCCCCTTCCTTCGGAGCACCCTGACTGAGCCTCCCCATGTACCCCCTTCATGTACTTGAAGACCTTCGTCATGTTCTCCCTGTCCCTTCTCTATTCCAATGTGTACATATTTAGCTCTTCAATCCTCTCCCCATAGTTTCTTGCCCCAGCCCCAGATCATTTTGGTTGCCCTCCTCTGGACCCTCTCCAGGAGTTCAGTGTCCCTTTTTAAGAGTGGCCTCCAAAACTGCACACAGTACTCATAACTTTCTCTTAACATCTCATGAGAAGGATGGCCCACCCCAACAGTACAGCATCCCTCTAGTACTGCATTCTGGTGTCAGTCTTCATGGTATGAGCAAACATCCTGGTGTGGGAATAGAACCCACTACCTTTTGGCCCAAAGATGTGCTACTAATGAGCTGACACCCAAGCTAACAGAGACACACCCTGAAACTCAAGGGTGGTAAATTTAGGGGTAACCTGAAGACAGTGTAAACCTTAAAAGGTATGCATGGGCACATTTCTGCATGCCAAGAGAATCAACAGGTATTCTGGCTAGTAAAGTGTGCAGGAAATCCCTATATATTGGTATGCACAAACAAGGTGATTTGATACCCTTTATTGGTCCAACAGAGATTACAGAAATACCTTAAGCTTTTGATCGTCTTCTTCAGAAGAAATCAATCCGCATATCTAGAGCCAGGTGCACAAACTAGGTGATTTGATACCTTTTATTGAACCAGCTGAGATATATTGGTATGTATTTCGCACAGCAAACTTATTGCATTCCTGCTTATAAAGGGGGTGTAGACATGATGGACCTAGAGTCCCCTCATACCTTTAATAAATGGATACATAGATTAATGAGGGCTGAACAAAGACTGAGTCCTTCAGCTCTGCCCTGACGCCCTATGTTAACTTACTCCACCCCTTCAGAGTCCACGCTGCCACCTTCCTCTCTTTTGTTCCTAATAATCCCCTTGAAACTTTCTTCTTGTGTTTTGAATCCTGATATAGTCCCAGCATGGTCACATTACTGGGTATTCTGTTCCCCCTCTCCACCACCCACTATGTGAAAAGTACCTTCTGGGTTAAACATAGAAACATAGAATTTGACAGCAGATAAGTACCGCTTGGCCCACCCAGTCTGCCCATTTCCTTACCTAATGGATAAGCTGCAGATCCTAGTTAACCAACAGCCTACTTCCTCCTAACCACATCCCATTTGTTTAACTTTTTAATTTCTTCCCTCCCAACTTTAGATTGTGCCCTTGGTGGTTGTACTGTTGCTCAGCTTAAAAAACTCTGTGGATTCCACCCTATTATATCCTTGTATGTATTTCTATGTTTCTATTGTGCTCCACTTTCCCCTCCTGTCCTCAAGGAAGTACATACTAAGGCTGTCCTGTCTCTCTTCGGAAGGACATACACTGCTGTTCCTGGATCATTTTCTTTGCCCTCCACTGAACAGTCAAGAAGCTCTCTTTGTCCTTTTTAGATGTGAGATCCAAAACTGTACACAATACACCAGATGACATGTACAGTGGTAGCTTTACCTCCCTCCTGCAACTCGTGAAAGCCCTCCTGACACGCACCCCAATATCATGCTCCCTTCCTGTATGCAGCACCGCACTGGTGTGAGGTCTTCAAATGAAGAGCAACATTAGCATGCATTAAGAGGGAAAAAGTAACAACCCACCCAGAAATTACCTCCTTTTAACATGCCAGTAGTTCTACAGTGATGCCCCTGATCTATAACTATGTCTGAAGAATGGAAACGTGAACCTTAAATATAGTCTCCAAAAATGTTTAGCTACTGTACTGTGGAAATGCTTGCTTTAAATTTATTTTTAACCAAGTCCTGTTTTATGTGCTACCAGAAAAGGTAACATGGGGCACACTCCTTTCCTCTGTATCAGGAGGCACTGTGCACTATGTTTCTGATGCATGGCTTGCAGGGTGATCTCCTGGGGATCAGTGTTGTGGGAGAACATAGCCATCTGGCTAAAAATCTCAAAAGGTAGCACACTTGCCTCTGAGGCTGGGAGATCAGAAGGTTGTGAGTTCTAGCCCCACACCAGGCACTTGGGTTAATATCCCAATACTGATGCTGCAGTGCAGCATGAAGGGGATGCTGCACTCCTGAGGTACTGTCTTTCAGATGAGACGTTAAACCGATATCCCATCTACCGGGATTGGTGGTAGTTCAGGTGGATGTTAAAGATCCCATGGCACTTATCGAAAAGAGTAGGGGAAGTTTTTATTAAAACAAAAACACACTTTTTTTCTGAAACAAAACCAAATCACACAGTCATTATGATATCCATAGCATCTATCCAATTCCAGTAACATTTTTCCACAGTTCCCTTGCTTTCTCTTCTCCTCATAATTTACATTCATCTTAAAACATTTTATCTACTTCATCTTGAAACTTAAAAACAAACATCCTGTACAGTCAAATCCTTATTCTGCAAAAATCTTGAGCATCTGTTTTGCCATATAGACCATTTCAAAATTGCCAAAATAACATAGAATGTCTTTTTATTAACTTTTTCCCATTCTTTTATTAACTGACCATAGATCAAAATCTCGTATGTCAAATTTTTAAAAGCTTGCATCCCCCAATAACTAGCTCCAATACCCCAAAAAGGTTTAATAAAATCACAATAAAAAAATAAATGCTTTGAAAAGTGTAGGGGAAAGTTTTATTGAGACAAAAATCGTACAATAGTACACAAAGCAAAATACAAAACAAAGGAAACACAGGATAAGTATTATACAATCATTCAGGTAACTGCAAAATCAGAGTCAGTGATCCAAGGAAGAGCTTTCCAAAGTTCCAAAAGTGTTGTATCTGAGTATAGGGTACGTTCATGCTCATAAATTTCTTTTAAATCTTGTACAATCTTTTTTCAAGCTCCAAATAGGAGCAGTCCTTTTGCTGTAAAGAAAACATGCAACGCACCATCCAAATATTCCATTTAATACAGACAAAAACAAGGTTTAAAGTGTCCTGGTGCCATTTTGACCACTGGGGAGAAAAAAACCATATACAAGATTCAAATAAGTAACCGACTGAAGCAAGGGGGTATCCCATGCCTGTGCCAAAAAGGACCACCAATTCTTAATAAAGAAACAGTCAAAAAATAAATGAGGGATAGTTTCAAGTTCTGCAATACATAATAAGCGAGAACACATTCTATCTTGGGACTGCTTATGTTTTTGATTTGATTTTACATTAATCTTTTCACGGCATGAAAGCCAGTGAAAATCCCACATTTTGGCTGGAACCCTCTTACATTTCCACAATAAAAAGGGAAGGGAGGTGTTGACCAGGACACTTATCAAAGGGTATTGATACAGCACAAACCGACAGGAGTAATTTCTATATAAAACTTTATGGAATGATTAATAACATCTGAACAGACACCTTCCATTGTTTGAGGCGTAAAACATATGTTTTATGTAAGTTGGTATACCATCAGTTTGTCTTAACACAGTTAAGGAATTAGTTTCCCATTGATGAAACCACATCCTGCAAGAGTCATAAAACCAAGGTTCCCACCCCCTTTGGGAAGGAATCAATAAAGGCCTAAGGTTTGCAGTAAAAAAAATACAAGAAAAAAATAACAAAGGGTTAATCATACAAACGCCACCCTCAGGGATAGGTAAATAAGTAATATTCCGCTTTATCGGGTTTAACCTACTACCCCAAAGAGCCTGAAAAAACAGGCTAAAGACAGCTGTTTCTAGCTGTCATGGAATAGGGAATACATAACTCAGAAAAAGGAAAGTTGAGATCAAATAGTTTTTAATTAAGAAAACACGTTTTCTTTTTCCTATCTGCCCCCGGTTCCAGGAGGCCACCTGAAGTTTACCTTGTTGTAGTTTAACATTCCAGTTAAACAAATCTGAGTCCTGTGTCCCAAAAAAGATTCCCAAAATGTGAATAGGACCCTCAACTAAACGTAATGGGCCAATACGGTCCAAGGGGGAGGTTGCTGAACCAACCTGAATAACCAAACTTTTAGTGTAATTTAAAACAGCACCAGAGAAGTTTCCAAAAATAGAGCACTCACGGAGAGAATGAAACACTGAGGCTACATCAGCTACAAGAAAACAAACATCATCTGCATATGCAATCGCCTTATAAGGCAAGCATAAGGCACAACTAGAAATAGACTGAATCTGAGAATTAGTATTCAGCCGACTGAGCAAAACATCAAGAAAAAATACATATAACAATGGGCTAAGGACAGCCCTGATGAACCCCCCTTTTTATGGGGATCATGGGTCCTATCCAACCATTTACTACAGGCACAACAGTCGCCGTTCTATAGAAAGCACGAATCCAGCGTACCATAACATCAGGTACATGCAGAAAATGAAGTGCTTCCCATAAAAAATCATGCCGAACCGAATCAAAAGCCGCCTTCTGATCTACAGAAATAACAAGTCCTGAAGCTAGACCTGCATAGCCATGAGAAAATAATTCTCGTAAGAGGATCAAATGATCGGAAATTCTCCTTTGAGGCACAGAACAGGATTGGGCAGGATGCAAAACCACCTCCGCTATCCTCAGCAAACGCTTCACAATAATTTTCGTTAAGAGCTTAAAGTCAGTGTTCAACATACATAAAGGTCACCAATTCTCTAGAGAATGGATATCACCTTTCTGTTTATAAATGTAAATCAAAGTACCCTTAGTAAATTCCAAAGGGAGAGATTCACATGTTAACAGAGAATTAAACACAGATGTAAGTTCTGAGGCTAAATGGTCACCCAGCACTATATAAGCCAGCAGGAGACCATCCAGACCAGGAGTTCTCTGTACAGGTAAGGAAGAAATAGCCAGTGTCAAATCCTGCTCCGTGATAGGAGAACAAGCCTGGTCCTGACATAGCTGTGAGGGAGCTGGGATATCAAGGCCACTATACAAAGTCATACTGTTACCAACCATAGCAGGGAGGAGAGAAAAAAGAGCTGTAGTATACTTTGTTACAATATGACAAATCTCAGTTTGTGAGGAACATATGGTCCCTTCTGAATTTAGAAGACACGTCATATTTTTTCAGGCGGACTGACGGGAATTATGTTCAAAAGGACAAATAACATCATGTGTTCCAACAGTACAGAATTTATGTTGGTTATAAAGTTGTTGTGATTGCTGTAATTGGAAAGTCAACATATCATTCTGTAGGACTTTTATTTGTTGAGTAAGGTCTTGCCCTGTCGAGTATACTATGGTTAATAATGACTGAAAATGTACCCTCTTCTGCAAATAGTCTAGGTATTCCCTCCTACATTTTAAACGACTGTAAGTTTTTAAAAAAGTGACCAGATCATGTTTCGTGTCTAACCGCCACTGAACAGGATCTTCATAACAAATAAAAACAGATTTACGGGCTTGTATGAAGGACAGGAGGGACTGCATAAACATCAGAATTTGCAACAAAGATGTGTTGAATTTCCAAAGACCTGAACCTTTATGGGAAAAGACAACAGAACCAAAACCAACAGAAAGCAGCTTATGATCAGAAAACTCAAGCGCTTGAACTTTGGCAGAAATAATAGGTACTGTAGGAGAGGAAAACACATAATCAATACGTGTGGCTAGTTTACCCTTTTGGAAGGTAGGGGTGTGTTGAGTAGTAAAGGAGAGATAAGAGTCCGTTAAGTGGGCGACTCAAACCAATTTACCCAATTCGTAGGAATCACAAAACAGTTTCTTTGTAGCAGCAAAGGAGCTCTTATCCTGAAGACTCAGGCCACAATTAAAGTCACCAGCAAACAATACCTGAAAGGAAGTATGCAAATAAGGATGAAGCAAAGCAAATAAAGCTATGCGTTCGGTTTTGATTTGAGGGGCATAAATGTTAATCACCCGGTAAGGACAGGACCCAATAACAAAATCTATAATAAGCGCCCTACCAGGGGCTACATCAAACAATTTTGGCAAACGGAAGTCTGGGAAATTAATTAATATTCCCAGTCCCGAACAAGAATCCTGACCAACTGACCAAAAAGAAGGACCCAGTAACCAGTCCTGTTGTGCTTGTCAGATCTCATGTGTAGTATGAAGTCTTGTATCCTGTAATAAAATTAAACCCAAAGGCAGAAGCCTTAGAAAGGAAAAAATCAGTCTCCTTTTAGCTATACGCTTCATACTATTTACATTAATAGTATGGCAAACAAAGTGAAACATAGCAACAAAAAAGGAAAACAGACAAAAATACATTTTGCAATTTCCTTTTCCCAACCACCTTCTTCCCTTTAAGTTTTACTCTGGCCTTCGCTTCTGAGAAAGGCCGGTGTATGATGCAGCTCAGGGTCAGTGGTACCGTCTGGGAGAGAAGAAGCAATGGAGGAAGAGTCCTACTCACCTCCAGCGTCATCAAAAAGGGGTTGGAGAAGTTCAAAAGAATTATATAAGGGCACTGGGGGAGGTTCCGGACCACTCACAGGAGATGGTGCAACCCGAGGGTTGTTTCTCAGTGATCTTCAACGTATAACATTTGTAAGCTCTCGGGGGGGGCATAGTACTTGGACCTGGGACCGGGTCCAGAACAGGAAAATTAGACTGGGCAGGATCAGGAACAAGAGGAATCTCAGGCAAGGGGTCATCCATGAAGGAAACCATCTGAGGTACGACCTCAGAGGATACAACAAGCACTGAAGCCTGTAGTAAGGGCTGGGCTGCCTTAGGGGGAGGTACAGCCAAGGTGGTCCGGAGATGGGCCTTCTGCACCTGTGTAATAATAAAGCACTGGTCCACACCACCATCATGAAATTCCTGGTTATGTGCAGCCCATTTACAATTCTGAAAGGTGTGCCCCTGTTCATCACATAGGTTACATCTACATTCATTCAAGCAGTGTGCCCCTATGTGGCCTAATTCCCCACAGACATTGCATTTCATTTTATCACATACATTACTAAGATGTGCAGGGTCACCACACCGATAGCAAGCCTTCGGCTGACCCAGGTAGAACAAGACCCCCCTATCTCGGCCTATGAAAAAAGAGTTAGGCAGATGTACAACCCCAGAATCAGTGGATCGTAACAAGACTTTAAACTTCCAGCCCCCAGTCCAAATGTTCTCGGTATCCAAAATGGCTTCAGACTGTCCCTGAACGTCACAACGCTGTTTCAGCCAATACACAACATCCTCCACCTCAACTCCCTCATTACGAAACAGAATAGCGATTGCCTTAAAAGTGGGTTTAGAAAGGGGAATAGCCTGAAATGGGGTCCATAATGCAGTAGTCCACAGAGAATTATACTTTGACCAAAACGCTCCAGTCCCCAGATGTTTGAAACTAATGTCAAGCGTGGTTTCACAGAGATATAAATTAACGTATATTTCATGAGAAAAAATTTTAAAGAATCCTTTAACAGCGTAAGTGCCACATAGACCCAATCAGGTGGCTCAGGTAACCCCCGATATGCCAAGTGAACCGCATTGTGTCTCTTAGCAGCCTGGATTAGAAATTTAAAGTAAGAAGAATATGAGTGGCTCGGTCCAGAAATTTTGGGGGGGGCTGTGGTGGTGAGGGAGCCAGAGCCTCTACAGAAATAGTAGAAAGAGGAATCTGAGGTGGAGAACCCTTCAGATAATTCAACACAGGGTTCTGTGTAAGCTCCAATTCATGAGGGAGACACAAGAGGTCAGTAGTGATGGTTGAATCACCTATCTTGCTTTGTAGCTCTGGAAAATCTTCAGAGCGGGGGGACCGGATTGGAGACGGACCAGACTTCCAACTTCCTGGGACAGTTCCCTGGACCCAGCCAGCACCTTTCAGCGCCGATTCAACAGTCCAAGTAGGTTTTTTATTAATATTTACTGTAGATGATTCTTGTACATGTAGGGAGTTCTGTTATGAAACAGAAGCAGGTAGTGAAAAGGAAAATGAATCTGTTTGTACTGCAGGTAGCAGGGGAGTAATAACTGTAGATAAGTCTTGTACTTGTGAGGAACTCTGTGATGTAATGGAAGCAGGTTGTGAAAAGGAAACCAAATCCATTTGTACTGCAGGCGGCAGGGGAGCAGGCAGCAGGGCTTCAGCTTCCGACACACTAGTCGGGTCAGAGCCCGTCACAGCAACAGGTAGTAAAGGAGACAAGTCAGGAGAATCTTCCGGAACTTCCACCTGAGTGGAATATGCACCTGTGCTGTCAGCTCTCAGGTGTTGCATATCTCTGGGCATTTTCAGTTTTGCACTAGCAAACCGGCGCTCCGCCGCTGCAAAACGCTCCTGGATCTCTTGTGTTGTCAAACAATGGTTTTCAGAATCAGTTGAAGTAAAATCCTCCAGTAAGTCGACGGTAGGCACGGAGGTCAGCAAGTCAGTTCCATAAGAAGTAAGCAGAGGGCTAGGTATAGCAGCCTGAGTATGAGCAGCAGAACTTAAAGTTGAAGCAGGAACAGCAACAGGCAAAACATCAGTAGTTAGCATCGTGGTCTCCATTTGTTCAGAGGTAGAAGCAGAGACCAAATCTCCCACCTCCATAGCTCCCTCCTCAGAAGGCAAGGGTGCATCCGCCATCTTGGACAGAGGTTTCCCTCTGAAGAGTAGGGGAATTTTATTGGTAATAAAGTGGGCTTCATTACAAAAAAACAAAACAACTCAATAAACAGAAACAATCCAAACAAGGCAAAAATCAGTTAACAGAAGAAAGTATCACAATGTTTCCAAAACAATACAGCTTATGAAGTAGAAAAAAGTAAGAAGTCAGACTTTTTACAGAACACAAGCAGCCGAATATTACAAAATACTTCATGAATGGAAATAGTTTTTGGTGTAACACTAGCAAACATCTGGCTTGCCATAAATAATAACTAATAATAGCAAAATTATATATAAACTGTCAACATGATACTTTCTATTAAGCAGGTCATTCGTGCAAAACATAACATGTTCATAAGAAAGAGAGGCCAGCAAGGGTTCTGCCCAGTTAGCAGATAGGGTAGACCAGACTTCCAAAGAAAAGGGGCATTCACAAAATAAATGTTGCTGAGTTTCACAAACATAGAGGCAAGAGGATCTAGGACAATATCTCAAAGACAAGGCTTTATGCTTATGATTGTTGTTAACTCCTAGTCTATCATAGTTGCATAACCATACCACATCCCATAAATACGATGGCAGCCGTTGATTCAGCAGTTGGTGGAGTACCCAGGGGAGACGTCCAGAGGGGCAGAACGGAAAAACAATCTCCTCCTGAGCCTCCAACCTCCAAAGTTGCTCATATAGTTGGGGTCTAGATAAGATACAAAAGTCCTGAGGATGAAGACACCAGGTCAAGGCCATCTTAAAACTCTCTTTCCCATAAGAGGGGATCAGTTGGGATTTGGAAATAACCCCTTTATAACGGGCTTGCCAGTTATCAAGGCAGAGGAGAACCATGCTAAAAATAGGACTTCCAAAACAGTCCCTGGTTTCAGCACTTTCCCATAATTATAATGAAGAAAAAGGCTGTAAAAAAAAACAACGGGGTGGATCATACCAAGTCCACCTTCCTTGAGCGGTCTGTAAGTAATATGTCTTTTAATGGGGTTTAGCCTGGATCCCCACAATCCTTTGAAAAAAATCCCCGTTAATCTGGAAAATAGGGAAATGGGCGGGGGGAACACATAACAAAGATGCAGGAAAATCGGTATAACCAGAGTTTTAAGGAGCACAACCCGTTTCTTCTTCCCAATTAAATGCTTTTTCCACCCATTAATCACATTATCTGCCTTTTGTAGGGCAAGATTCCAATTATAGATATGCGGATCATCACAACCAAAAAAAATACCTAAATACGAAAAAACATTAGTGGATACAGAAACACCAGCATAAAGGCCCGCATTAGGGAGGGAAGTATGCCCTAGTGGTACAACAAATACTTTTTGTAAAATTTATCTTAGAACCTGAAACAGAAGAGAATGCCTGTAAAACCTGAACAATATCCTCTTGTTTCGTGGAGGAATCCACAGCCAAAATTAAATCGTCCGCATAAGCTAATATTTTAAGTAGTAAAGAAGAGGGAGTACAGAGCAACCCAATAATCTGTGGGCAAAGAAAAAAGGCTCTCAAAAGAGTATCAATAAAAAAGGTATATAATAAGGGACTTAACGGGCACCCCTGACGTACCCCACGGGCCAGAATAGTAGGACGGCCTATCCAGCCATTCACATTAGGACGTATTACAACATTCCTATATAATAAACGAAGCCAGGAAAGGAAGCATACCGGGAACCCAAAAGCCTACAGGGCTAGAAATAAGAACTCATGAGAGACTGTATCAAATGCTTTTTCCTGGTCTAAACTTATAATCCATCCTGTTACAGCATTTTGTTGTCCCAGAGTAAACAATTCTCTCAATAAAATCAAATTGTCAGAAAGATGCCTACCTGGGATACCACAGGTTTGAGTAGGGCTAATCATGTGTGATGCCAAAGTAATCATTCTAGATAAAAGAATTTTGGCAAGGATCTTATAATCCACATTAAGCAGACTGATTGGTCTCCAATTTGTAATGTCAAAGGGATCCCCTTTTTTCTTAAACAGTAAAATCAGTAAAGCGTCTTTCATAGAAGTAGCCAAGGCATCAGAATGTAACATTTCATTATAGAGAATAGTTAGAACCGGAACAAGATCAGCAGAGAAAGTCTTGTAAAAATGTGGGGTTAGGCCATCAGACCCCGGAACAAATTGCGATTTTAAACTAGTAATGGCCGCCAATACCTCTGATTCAGTAATGACCGAAGAAAGCTTGTTTCGATCAGAGTCCGAAGCTGAGGTAAGGACAGTGAGCGAAGAAATGATCCGCATTGTCAAGGTCAGCTTTAGTGCAAACATGTTGAAAACATAATTTTCAACACAGTGAAGCAAATCCTCAGGTTTCTTAAGTAACTCCCCGATGGAGACAATAGAGAGGTAATTAATTTAGCTTCAACTCTATCTTTACAGGCCTTAAATGGGTCTAAACAACCTTTAGTAAGATGAGTGCCAAAACGCGCCTCCTGACCCAAAGAGTCAGCACGATTATACTGGGATAACCTCATTTTAGCGCTGACCTCACTAATCTGAGAGCTAAAATCATGAGTAGTAGAGCTAGCTAAAGAGAATAGGTGCTGTAGCTGATGCCGTAGTGACAGATTAGACAAATATTTAGAATTCTGCTTTTTTGCCGCTACCTTCTGAAAAAACTGTTTCCAGCTTAGCTTAGATTCCTCCCACCAATCCATCCCAGTATCATAAAAATCAACTACCGACAACCGAGCTGTAAACTCTTTGTGCCAAAGTTTAAGAAAAAGAGGGTCATTAAGTAGAGAATCATTAAGGCGTAACTGGCTTTCTTACATCTAGGAGCAGAGACCCAGGAAAAAAGTGGCACATAGGGCAACGTGATCCGAAAATTCGGTAGCCACAGTTGTACAGGAAAGTAAAATCAAAATCTTAGATAAAAAAGAAAATCTATCCTAGTATGTAAGGACCCTTTAAAAAGTGGACCCACCTGTTTTATGGAAATGTCTATAAACATCCACAAGCTTGGCCATAGAGACCACACTATTTAAAGCCACAGAGTCACAAAATAACTTGAAGTCTTTAGGCCTCGATCTGTTTGATGTAGACTACAATTGAAATCTCCGACCCATAGGGTAATCTGGATGAAAAAAGGTATGGCTTAATTTGGTGAAAAAGGAAGCCCTCTGAGCCTTGGTTTGAGTGCGTAGGTCCCAATCATATGAAATCTCTCAGATTTATATGAGAAATCTAATAACAAAGCTCTACCAGGAAATATCTACAAGTCTAGAGACTGTAAAATTAGAGCTGGAGAACAATATCCACCCCATCACAAGTATCAGGTCCAACAGACCAAAAAGAAGGGCCTGCAGTCCATGCCTTAGAGGCCTGGAATAATTCCCCATGGGTCTTTAATCTAGTGTCAACAAGGCAGATAATGTCACACTGTAAATCAGAAAGGGTTAAAAATATCCCCCCTAATTTTCTCTTCCCTTTAATGCTGTTCACATTTAAAGAGCAGATCTTTAAGGAAGACAGGATTTAAGTAATAGGTGGTGACTTACCCCTTCGTCACTGCCTAGTACGTTTTGCAATGGGATCCGTATCAGCCCTATCACCCCCATCCAGGAAAGAAAGAAGAGAGGAGGAATCAGTATCCTCACCCCCCGAGTCTTTGTCTGAAAAATCTGTGGCTAAAACCGCAAATTTGTTAGAGGTTTGCCAGTTCCGTGCAGGGGGTTCCTTACTACGAGTAGCAACAGCTAAACCCTTCCTAGTCCGTTTATGGGTAACAGTGGTAAAACTAAAATTATCTCCCCCTTGACCCGAGGGGGAGGCATATCCATATCTGGAATAATGGGTGTAGTATCAGGAAACCACAATGGCAGTAGGAGTAGGTATAACAGGAAAAGAGGGTTGGAAAACTGGAACAGAAGAGACATCTCCAACTACGGAGGAGGGGTAACCTCTGAATTAGAGGAAGCTAGACTATGGGCAAATGACTGTTGAGCAATAGTAATAATGCCATCATGAGAGGGACAATCTTCTCTGTTATGAGAGGCCCAGGGCACCTGCCATCACGTGGCCAGTCCCATCACATAAGTTACACTTAAATGAATTAGTACATTTAGCCGCATATGACCGTATTCAAAGCAGTGGCTACATTTAAGGGTATCACAAGTCAACTTAAATGGGTACGCGGACCACATTTAAAACAGGACTTGGGTTGTCCGGCATAAAAATGAAGCCCTTGTCTTTACCTAGAAAGAAAAATTAGGCAAATGTCGTGGGCCAGTGTTAGTGGAAAAAGTTAACACGGACCTTCCAACTGCCATCCCAAATCTGTTCAGAGTCTAGATTAGGGTAGGCCTATTCAAGACTTCACAGCGTTTGTTTAACCAAAATAAAATGTCTTCAATGTGAACTCCCTCATTTTAAAAACAACAGTAATGTTACTAATGGCAGGTTTGGTGAGAGGGATGGCCTGGAAGGGGACCAAATGGGTGTAGTCTGAAGTTTGTCATATTGGGCCCAGAATCTATCAAGCCCAGACATTTGTTTAAAACTAACATCAAAATTGGAATTACCTATATTAATCAGGGCAAAATCTCAGAAGAAAAACTTCATGGAACCCTTAAGGAGGGTTTTAGCTATATACAAACGATCTGGGGGAGTTCTAATCCACCCTTATAAAGCAAGCGACTGCATTCCTCCTAGGTGCAGGTTCGCTTTTGGAGGAAAATAAATCAGTAAGTTTAAATGTTGAACTTTTAGGTGCAGCAACAGTAGGTAACAAAGTAGGTCCTGAGAAAACAGTAGTGGGTTCAGGTACAGTAGAAATAGACTTAGAAACAACAATAGTGTCACTAGTAACAGTAGAAGAAGAAGAAAGAGTCACACCCGGGTTCATGGAGCTCAGGTCAATATTCTTAGCAGAGTTTTGAAGCATATTAATGTAGACAGGGTCCTGAGAATCAGGAGTCCAAGTCCCTTCAATATCTCTTTCCCAGCCAGCATGTAATAAAGCTGACTCTGGTGACCAGTCTAAATCAGTATTTTGGCCAGATTTAATTTTTTTGGGGAATAAGGAACTCCCTCGTTTGGACCAGCCAGGTTCCTGTGTAGCTGAGAAAAAAAATACTGTGGGGTTCTCCGAAAACGAAACGGAAGCAGTTGTAGTGCTGAAGTCACTTACAGAGCAGGGAACAGCTGCAGGGATTTCAGAATCTGGCTTTTCCGACGTCGGTAGTCGAAGTGGGTCATTTGAAGAAGTCCGAGAAACAGCAGTAGCAGGGGGCTGAAGAGAATTCTCTACAGCAGGAACAGAAGCTGAATCCATCAGTAGGCCGTCGACTGGGGGCTTTCCAATGCCGACGTCATGAGAAGGAGAACAAGGAAGTGGCGTCCGAGGCGATGCCTGCGCAGAAACTCGCAATGCCGAATCTAAAAGCTGCAATTGCAGGACTAACGCCTCGCGCTGCTCCTGAAGACTGGAACTGAGCAGCGAGCCACTTTGCACATCAGGTAGACTGGAAACAACTTCTATAGGGTCGTTTTGAAGAACAGAGTCAAATTCAAAATAGTCAGTATTACTAACATCAGCTACAGCAAGACATGCATCTGGGGCCTCTTGAGAAGGTAGCACAGAGGAGGAGGCCGACTCCCCTGAGCTAACAGCGTCCATCTCCTCCAGGGGATCATGCGAACTGGCCATCTTGCAGCCAGCAGCAAAGGCTCCACCTACTCAGAGTAGGGGAATTTCCCCGGTGCCATGGCCATATTTCCCCCATTCCCTAAAATACCACCAACAGCTTAATCTGGTTCAAACTCAGTTGGTGTGCATCTGTATCCCTCTCCACCGGGTCGTGCCTGAAAATAGGAAGAATTTGTCTAGTGCACTTACCCAGTCAACAAAACTAAATAAATAAATAAATCTGGTTATCGATCTCTACTGGTTCTGAGAGGTATTGCAAGAGTGGTCCCTGCACCTGGGCATGTAAGAAAGCTGATCTCCCAGTGGGACACCCCTCTTGTTTACCTATTATCCTCATGGAAGAACAGTAAACTGAAGCTGTTCTGTGCCCACCCCCTCAGACTGGGATGCTGGACCCTGGGCTTCTGTGTGACTTTTCTCCCTTCACTTTGGTTCACACTGAGACCCTGGTGTGCAGTCTGGGTGCAGGTCTCATGGTGATTCATGTTGAAGGAGGATTTTTTTTTTTTTCAAACAAAATTTTTTATTTTGCAGTAAAAGTGTTACAGTCATAAATCATTGAAAACTTAAGAATCTTGGAAATCATATTACAAGTGACTATATAGTAAATATCTTTATATATAAAATCATCACGACTATAAATCATTAATTAGCATCCTGATCCCTCGCATATGCAGTACGACTGTCTAAAATTCTATTCTATCCCACTTACACTACTATTACAACTATGCCTAGGTTCATATTCTCCTCTATCATTAACAGATTCTGTCATTTGTAGCCTTCAGGTTTCTGATAACCAACTAAAGTAGGATGTTGTAGGAGCGAACAGTCATCTGGTGGATGCTTTCAGCTGGGTGGGAGTGATGTTGCATGAGTGGTCCATGCGTCAGGAGGTGCTCTCTCAGTGGGGCACCACTGTGGTGCATCTGTTTGCATCCTGGAAGAACAGAAAAGTGAGGTAGTTTTGCACCTGTCCCCACAGTCTGAGACACTGTTGGGGGATGCCTTTGCTAGGCCCTGGACCCCAGGCCTCATGTATACCTTCCCTCCCCTTTCCTCTTAGAAACATAGAAACATAGACTTTGATGGCAGATAAGGACCACTAGGCCCATCTAGTCTGCCCATTTCCCTACCTACAGGATAGGCCGCAGATACTAGTTAACCAACAGCCTATTTCTTCCTACCCCCCCACAAGAATTGCCCTATGTCTGTCCCATGCATTCTTGAATTCTCCCACAGTTTTAGACCCCACAACCTCCTCAGGAAGGCTGTTCCATGCATCCACTACCCTCTCTGTGTAATAATACTTCCTCACATTGCCCCTGAACTGCCCTCCTTCTATCTTTAAATTGTGTCCCCTTGTTCTTGCATGTCTCTTTTACTGAAAGATGCCACCCTCTTGGACTTTGTTGATTCCACTGAGGTACTTAAAAGTTTCTATTGTGTCCCCCTCTCCCTTCTTTCCTCAAGGGTATACATATTAAGCTCCTTTAGTCTCTTCTCATATGGCTTCTCTTGCAGACCCTGCACCATTTTAGTTGCCCTCCTCTGGACTGCCTCTATCCTGTCTATGTCCTTGTGGAGATGGGGTCTCCAGAACTGGACACAGTACTCCAGATGGGGTCTCACCAACTGTCTGTACAGAGGGATTACAACTTCCTGTTTTCTGCTGATGATGTCTCTCCCTATACATCCCAGTATACCCCCAGCCCTTCCTACCGCCTTCTCACATTGCTTGCTTACCTTAAGGTCATCTGATACGATTACCCCCAGATCCCTTTCCTTTATTGTTGTTGTTACTACCTCCCCACCCATTGTTTATTCTTCCCATGGGTTCTTGTTTCCCAGGTGCATTATTTTGCACTTCTTTGCATTGAATCCTAGCTGCCATACTTCTGACCATTCCTCCAACCTTGCCAAGTCCCTTTTCATCCTTTCCACGCCTCCTTGTGTATCAACCCTGTTGCAGATTTTGTGTCATCTGCAAAAAGGCATACTTTTCCTTCCAGTCCCTCTGCAATGTCACTGATAAAGACATTAAAAAGGACTGGGCCCAATACTGAACCCTGCGGTACCCCACTAGTAACCCCCCTTTCTTCAGAGTGGACTCCATTTACAATTACCTTCTGTGTCCTGTTGTCCAGCCAATGTTTTACCCAGGCTACCACCCTGGGTCCCACTCCCAGGCTGGTTAATTTGACTATTAATCTTTTGTGTGGGACTGTGTCAAATGCCTTGCTAAAGTCTAGGTAGGCCATGTCTACAGCTCCTCCCTGGTCTACTACTTTGGTCACCCAGTCAAAGAAATCTATTAGATTCGTCTGACATGACCCTCCCGCTGTGAACCCATGCTGCCTTGAGTCCTGTGCTCCACTGGCCTCTAGGTACTGAACTATTCTTTCCTTCAGAAGTGACTCCATCACGTTCCCTACAGAGGTCAGACTGACAGGTCTGTAGTTTCCTGCCTCTGTCTTGGACCCACTTTTGTGAAGGGGAATCACATCCGCCTTCCTCCAGTCCTCAGGTACTACACCATCCTCCCATGATTTATTAAAAAGAGTAGCCAGTGGTTTCACTAGTTCCTCCCTTAATTCTTTTAGAATTCTGGGGTGAATTCCATCAGGACCCATTGCTTTGTCCACCTTCAGTTTTAGGAGTTCTTGCAGAATTCTCTTGATCTGCAAGGGGTGATAATGGCCCAGAAGGACAAGACAGGGATGATACTGATAGCTCCAGACAATCCCAGGCTGTTTTGATATCCAGATGTCCTCAGCCTCAGCAGCAGGCCTCCATGGTGGTAACCTCTTTGTCCAGACCTGCGGACCAGACACCAGGGGAAGGTTCTGCACCTGGACCTTCGATCCCTGTACCTCACAGTCTAGTTTCTGAGTGGCTAGAGTTCCAGGCCTTGGGTCTTTTGGAAGATGTGCATCATGTTGTGGAGTCCTCCCAAAAAAAACAACTCGCAGGTGCTATGCATTAAAATGGAAGAGGGTCTCCATTTGATAGCCAGGGCAGGGAGCTTGATCCCCACCTTCCCTGTTGGGAGCATCTTTGGTCCCTCTCTCTGGGCGTGACTACCCTCAACGTGCATCTGGAAGCTATCTTGGCATATCAGCTGTGGGCTGGTATGCTGACGGTGACCCAGGACAAGGTGGTTAGGCACTTCTTCAGAGACCTAGACCACTGTGCCCTTCAGTGTGTTAACCCCCATCACCATGGGACCTACTGCTGCTGCTGCTGGCTATGCTCATGGGCTAGTCATTTGAGCTTATGCATAAGGGTGAGATGTTACACCTGTGGTCATAACTCACCTTGGGGCCGCAGCCAACAGCCACACCCTCCCTATAATTTGGAATAATATCGAAAGGTTAATAAAACTCGTATCACCGGTAAGCATGATGCTATTCAAGGCTTTACTCCAACGCAAACTCTCTGAATCATGTGAATGCCAAACCTATGTGCATCTCCATCCTGAACCCTGGAAGTACTGCACAGAGGTGACCTCTCACCATATATCTTCTACCTACCCCTCCATCCCCTCCTAGTGCCTATCCTGAGCTTCCCTTCACTTACCTTCCCCCTGACCCTAGTGTACTCCTGCCAGCCTTACATACTCCTTATCCTGTCTACCTAGGCCCCATCCCCAGCACTCCCTCTTCTCAATAGCACTCCCCCTACCTCCTTTCCCTCCTATTTACCTTTGCTTCTTACACACTAAATGTGCTTTTTCACTACCTACAACTTTGCTAACTCCTTGTATCACCTATCATTGCCCGCTGCCATGCTCATTATAATGTCAATGTCAGTGAAAAGTATTCTTATCTATTGTTACTCTATTTGTTCTTCCCAGTGATCACCGTACTTGCATATCTCTTGCTTTTTCTAAATGTGATTAAATCTGTTGTTTCTATGTACTTGTATTATCTTGCTGACCACCCCAGGTCCGCCTTGTGAATCAACCTGTCTCAACGGTGTCTTGCCTGGTAAAATAAAGATGATTGATTGATTGATAATGTCTACCACAAGGATCAAGGAGCTCCATGTATTCTTGATGGAGTCTTCTTATCTTATCTTATCTTATCTTATCTTATCTTCCACAAGGACAAGGTCATCTTTAGCACCAATTCCAAGTTCCTCTTGAAGGTCTTATTGGAGTTTTACCTTAAGCAGGTGATCAACCTTCCAGTATATTTTATAAACCTGATTTCAAGGGCCAATCACATGGTCCGTACTCTGGACCTGTGAAGAGTGCTTTCTTATTACAAGGAGCCCATGGCTGCAGTTCATGGTGAGGCTAGCCCACTGTTTGTAACCAATGCTGAAGCCATATCTGCAGAATGGCAGCAAAGCGGATGATTGGCAGGTAGATAAAAATCCTGCCTTGATCTCTACTATAGGTTGGCAGGTAGGGAGCCTTCCAAAGGGCTAAGGGCTCATTCCACTGGACGTACTGCTCCCTCAGTTGCTGCCTTCGGTGACATCCCACTACAGGAAATCTGTAGGGCTGCTACAGACAGGAAAACACACAGCTTCATTTCCCACCACAGAATCAAAGCTGAGTCACATTGGAATGCTGCTTTTGGGACCTTGGTTCTCCTATCTCTGTTTCCCAGTTAGGGGTCCGCACCTTGCCCCGTCTTCCAGGAGAACTGCTAGAAGTCCACCAGACTGTCTTTCATGAACTCTTTTCACACCCTTAGAAGTATAGGTTATTTACCTGTAACTGTAGATCTTACACGAGTCAGTCTTCACCATTCATAGCTGGTGGGTCATAGCCAGATGCACCGGACCCTCATGGAAGCATTAGCTTTAAAGATTTTGAGCTGGGGAGCTGACGTCAGGGACAGCGCTGCCCACAAGGCCAACATATTTGTGTGGTGCTCGTGGACTGGGCAGTAACTGATGCTGACTCCTCCCGGCCCTCAGTACTGCCTTTCCTGCTGTCAAGGCAGCACCTCGTGAGGAGCACAGCTACTTGGAACTGTGTCACAGTCTGCTTGCCACCAAATTTTGCTTGGTGCTGTGCTGTTTATGCTGAATTTGCCTAAATCCCATGGGCATGCTTGCCGTACCCATGAGATTTAGGCAAATTCTCTCAAAACAGCACTGGGCATTGGAGATATAGATATTGTTTATTTCCGTACATAAGGGCAATATTATGGTATGGGCAGTGTAGTGTCATTTTCTTGTGGTATTACCAGCGAGATCCTGGGAGGGGGGTTTGAGGAGTGCCACTATTAAAATGCTGGCTGCACCAGAGCTTCGGGGGGATTTTTACAAGTGATGAGGTACTTAAACTGTTTATTTCTTATAGTGCTTGCAGGGGGATCAGAGACGTGAAGCCCCGATCTGTGCAGCTGTCAGGGCTTCACCTTTCCCCATAGAACTCCTGTAAGAGAAAAACGAAGAGAAAGTGCCCTATTTTTAAATCTTTGCCCTGGGGCTAAATTAGCACTGCCCAGTGTGCAAACTTAGCCCAGACCCAATGGCCCACTACATTCAAAAGGAATAGCCTGGGGCTAATTTTGCTGAATATAGCATGCAAAGAAAGCTGGGCAAACTGGGCCAGGAGTGCAGGGCAAAATTAGTCTGGGAATAAGACAGCTCTGAATATAGGAACCAGGAAGTGCAAACCACAACAGCAACCCAGTGCACAGCAACCGGAAGGACTGTAGAGGTGAAATATGTGGCCAATGTGTGTGCCATCAAAGGAGTGGAGTCAGCAGAGCCGCAAGCATCAGTGCATGCGAATGTACAGTGTGCAGAAATGAAAAATGAGTCCATAACGTTTGCGTGGCACACCTACATTTGTGCAGTTCTATGCAGCACTAAGCCGTCTGTCCAGCACTATCACATTTGCCTGAGGCAAACATCTGCTATATTCAAAAGTGACATGCAAATGAGCCTACTTAGGCAGTCAGTGGGCAAGCATCAGGATTGGCATCTCGTTATGTCCTGATTTGCATGCAGTTTTCCCAACGCTATTGCAGGGTCCCACAGCTCCACCTGTTGTTCAGTCTAGAAGTACAGGGGCAGGCTGGGACTGCCCACAGTTCCACCTGTACATTAGTCAGGAGGAGCAAGGTGGCAGCTGTGGGCTACATATGTAGAGAACTGCATAGAATAATGTGCTCCAGAGGACTGCACAGCACAGCACAGGCACTGGTGATGGTGCTGTATGCAATAGTCCAACTGTAGGTCCTATACAGTGCACAGTAGACAGTAGAGAACTGCATAGAATAATGTGCTCCAGAGGACTGCACAGCACAGCACAGCACTGGTGATGGTGCTGTATGCAATAGTCCAACTGTAGGGCCTATACAGTGCAGAGTAGACAGTAGAGAACTGCATAGAATAATGTGCTCCAGAGGACTGCACAGCACAGGCACTGGTGATGGTGCTGTATGCAATAGTCCAACTGTAGGTCCTATACAGTGCACAGTAGACAGTAGAGAACTGCATAGAATAATGTGCTCCAGAGGACTGCACAGCACAGCACAGGCACTGGTCATGGTGCTGTATGCAATAGTCCAACTGTAGGTCCTATACAGTGCACAGTAGACAGTAGAGAACTGCATAGAATAATGTGCTCCAGGGGACTGGACAGCACAGCACAGGCACTGGTGATGGTGCTGTATGCAATAGTCCAACTGTAGGTCCTATACAGTGCACAATAGACAGTACAGTGATGGGGGCCAGTGATGTGTGAGACACAGCAATGCCTATGGTGTGGTCAGCAGCACAGACTGCTGCACTGTACACAGTGACAACCCCATCTTGCAGGTGTGTACCGACAGTGGACAGTACTGTACTGCTGTTGTGTGACTCACAGATGCTGCACTACTGGCACGGGAAGCTCACAGTGACATATACATGCTGGGTGTGTGTGTGCTGTGATGTCTGTACAGCTGTGGGCTACATATGTAGAGAACTGAACAGAATAATGTGCTCCAGAGGACTGCACAGCACAGCACAGCACAGTACTGGTGATGGCGCTGTATGCAATAGTCCAACTGTAGGTCCTATACAGTGCACAGTAGACAGTAGAGAACTGCATAGAATAATCTGCTCCAGAGGACTGCACAGCACAGGCACTGGTGATGGTGTTGTATGCAATAGTCCAACTGTAGGTCCTATACAGTGCACAGCAGACAGTAGAGAACTGCATAGAATAATGTGCTCCAGGGGACTGCACAGCACAGGCACTGGTGATGGTGTTGTATGCAATAGTCCAACTGTAGGTCCTATATAGTGCAGAGTAGACAGTAGAGAACTGCATAGAATAATGTGCACCAGAGGACTGCACTGCACAGCACAGGCACTGGTGATGGCGCTGTATGCAATAGTCCAACTGTAGGTCCTATACAGCAGAGGACTGCACAGCACAGCACAGGCACTGGTAATGGTGCTGTATGCAATAGTCCAACTGTAGGTCCTATACAGTGCAGAGTAGACAGTAGAGAACTGCATAGAATAATGTGCACCAGAGGACTGCACAGCACAGCACAGGCACTGGTGATGGCGCTGTATGCAATAGTCCAACTGTAGGTCCTATACAGTGCACAGTAGACAGTACAGTGATGGAGCCAGTGATGTGTGGAACACAGCAATGCCTATGGTGTGGTCAGCAGCACAGACTGCCGCACTGTACACAGTGACAATCTCATCTTGCAGGTGTGTACCGACAGTGGACAGTACTGTACTACTGTTGTGTGACTCACAGATGCTGAACTACTGGCATGGGATGCTCACAGTGACATATACATGCTGGGTGTGTGTGCTGTGCTGTCTGTACAGCTGTGCAATATGTGGGTGGGGGGGTCGTTACCATCAGACAAGCACACAGGTGTTGGGGCATTCCCTACACTGGACCAGTTGCACTGTGTGGCATTACCCAGCCATGTGGCACCACCCAGTATGGATGCAGACTGGTTACCTGTACACCCCCCCATGCCGCCAGTGCTGCATGTGTGTGCTGGTATCTGTTGGTGTCCACAGAAGGGTGGTCTGCAGGTGAGTGCTGTCTGGCTGCACTGCCATGGTGCTCACTGGGGGCTGGGTCATGAGATACTGCCTGGCATGGTTGGGACTGGTGACAGATGATGACATCATAGTGATGCTGTCAGTGAGCAGAATGTTTTCTCTATGTCTGGCTTATTTCTACATGTCATACTTATTGGTTAGGGTCGCGCAAAGCCACTAAGTCGCACAAAGCCGGTTTGCCCAGAGTTAAGACAACCTTTTCCTGGGTGGTAATTTGCACCGTATAAGGTGTTTCTCTAAATTGTGCAAAACCATTTTGCACAGCGCTATTTGCTGAATATAGCATTGTGCTGACACACCCCTCAGTTTGTCTCTTGCATACATTATCAGTTTGCCTGGTGCTAATGCAGTTTGCTTGTGCTATTTGACCTTTTGAATATACAGCAGCAGGCCTGTGCTAACCCAACGCTAAACCTGTGCAATGGTTTGCGCACAGTGCAAAGTTTTGAATAAAGGGCCCAGAGCCAGCAGAGGAACATAGATTAGTTCACAGCCATTCTTGTCTAAACTTAACTCTGGAGACTCTCCTGGGATCTCCACTGTGTTCCACTGCTTCTCTTTCTACTGTCACTAAAACCCTTAGGGTCAGGTATTTATTTAATAGAATGTTGGTGACTGGGTAAGCCCACTGAGATGTAAAGTTCCTTTTTCAGGGGTGACCCAGGGTTAGTTACATACTTTAAATAACAGGAATAACAAAAAAAGTATATGGATTTTTCATACATATACATACAGTTTATATACCATACATGCATTTAGTTACAGGCAGTAGCAGTACATAAAAAAACATACAGTAATCTATAAGGTAGAAACTGCAATCATTATTCATGCTGACAACAGTCTTTGATAAGGTTTAAGCAGCAGTCATATTGGAAAGGACTTTCAGTGAACACAGTTGCTGGGGGGAGCTGTCCAAAAGAGCGATTTAAGAGTTTACGTAAACTGCCCCAAGGTAGGGCAGGCTTGGGCTGCTGGGGGCAAGGAGGTTTTTTTTTGTTAGTTGTTTAACCAGAAGTAGCACACTAAGCTGAAAGCTTTTTTTTACAGTTGTGACCTGGGAGCATGGGGAAGTTAAGTGACTTGCTCAGGGTCACACAGTCTGCAAGTGGAAGCTGTGGGATTCAAACCCAGGTCTGGTCTGCTGGATGTCACCAGATTTGCAGCTCAGAGTCTTGAACCACTGCTCTATACTGCCTCCCAAGTTCCACAGATGCAGGGCTGAAAATGAAAATGATTGTGTACCAATTTCATACCATACTTTCAGAACTTTCTGTGTAGGGAAGGCTGAGGCTCTGAGGTGTGAGCAAACTGCTTGCATCAAATTATGCCAGAGAAGCTAGGTGAGGTGAGGTGAGGGGTTCCAGTAACTTGAATGTGAGACAATATAGGGGATAGTGCAATCTGGCTTCTAAGAAGGGCCATGCCAAGGTAGTTAGCATTGTGCAGTGGTGGGTTTTGGGATGTGCACCAGTTGTGAATTGCCCTGTCCTACGATAGAGTATTCTAAGCCTGTGTAGGGTGGGCTCTCGCTGAGCCTGGATTGCCTGGGCTCCATATAGTAAGAGAGGGAGGAGGGAGCTGAAGGCAATGGTATGATGTGCCTCTCGAGACAGGTAGGGGGCAGTCTATATAGTAGTCCTAGCTTTAGGTTAAGCATTTTAGTCAGTGCATCTACATGGGGTTCAAAGATCATGGATCAATCTAGGGTCATCCCCACGTATTTGAAGGTAATACTCCTTGCAACATTCCTGTGGAGTTTAAAGTGTCTCCCTCTGTCTCCCTACTGTAGTCTCCTTCCTTCCTTCCTTTCCTCCCTCCCTTTCTTCCTTCCATTATTGTGTTCTCTGTGTGCTCCAGAGGCTCTGGTGCCCTCTACACAACCCAAACCCTCTAGCAATATAATTTATCTCTCTCTTCTCTGTCCTTCCTTAAGCTTTTGTTTTCTTTTATTCCTTTCCTTATTCTATCCCTGTGGCTCTTTTCCTCCACCCTTCATTTTTTTCTCTTCTCCTTTTTCTCCTCTCCAGCAAGCAGAACTGAGGGCTGGGGGGAGTCGGCATAAGTTACTGGCCAGTTCAAGAGTGCCACATAACACACCAGCCTTGTGGGTGGTGCTGTCCCCGATGCCAGCTCTCCCAGCTCAAAATTCTTGAAGTTATCGCTACCGTGAGGGTCTGGTGCCTCCGGCTATGACCCACCAGCAATGAATGGTGAAAATATGTAGGAAGATCTACAATTATGGTATGTACTTTTTCTTTCTGTTAGTAGTATATAGTTCACATCAATACAACCCACCCAGCTTCCCCTGGTGGGTCACCCATGGATCTTTGTTTCCAGCATGCAAAGATCTGACATCACGGGGTGGAGCTGGAGGATATACCACCTCGATTTTTGGTGTAACTTTGCTAAAAGATGTCCGACAAATCAGTATTTCTGATGGAATGGCCAGAGTGTGAATGTGAACTGTATATCAGTCCTAGACTAACTGCAGTTACAAGTGAGTAACCTATATTTACTCACCTGTAACTATAGTTCTGTTAGTGATACAGTTCACATCCACAGAACCCACCTGACCTTCCCTGGCAAGTGGCAGCCAGATCTGTGCTTCCAGTTGGTGAAGATCTGATGTCACAGGGAGGATCCAACATATGTACCATCCAGGTGTTGGGGAGGTGCTTAGCTAGAAGACTTCTGATGACTTATCTGTCTCCAGCCAAACTGCCAGAGCATGGATGTGAACTGTATACCACTTGCATTATATATGATTATGTAAGGATTAACCCAGTCCAGATCATAGGTCTCTCAGGGATTTATGTATGGCTGGGGAAGGGGTGGGGTTGGAGGTTCCAACCACCCAGCCATACATTAATCCCTGAGAGACCCACGCTGTGGGGTAGGTAAATCCTCTTGTAACATGGTGAAGAGAAAGGGTTCAGTGCTCTTTTTATATGTTTGTCTTCCTCGTGTTACAGTTGCATAAAAGTAATTTTAAAGTGCAAAATTAGAAAGGTTCTGGGAGGATATTAAGGTTCCTCCATGGGGAAGAGAAAGGGTATTGCACGTGACTGAAGTAACTGATGCTTAACTTTTTTATATCATGACTGCAACTGTGAACAATTACTGATTACATGCAGATGTGATCAACCTTTCAGAATATGTGCTCATTTTAACTGACTTAGTTTTGTAAACTGTGGCATCATCTTCATTTTTCTGCTATGTTTGATGTTTGGGATTTGTCAACGCAGTCAGGGTGGGTTGGGAGGTGTGCCCACACTCTGCGCCATTCACAGGCGTGTGGAGTGCCGGGAGCAGAGGATGCACCTTATGCTGGGTAACACGCAGTCGTAAGGGATGTGCCCCCCCGGATGCTGTTGCCGGCAGTGGCATGGATGTGGGGGCACTGTAGACCCCACCACATGCTGCCTCAACCCATGGATTGGCATGAGGGTTGGGGCAGAGGAAAGGGCACCCTCCCACCCTGAGCCTGAAGCACACATATCATCCTCCATCTTGTTTCTGTGTCCCATGGGTGCAAGGGATCCACTCACAGACTGGGTCCAGGCATGCCATTGGATGTGCACCCAGTCTGCAGAACACTCCACCATGCACCTGCACACTAGGGGTGTGGAGCCACAGACAGGTGGCTGGCATTAGTGAATGCTGGTATGGGTGCATCTGTCCATGGGTGCACAGCTACATGGGTGGAGTACACTCTGATTTTGTGTACCCCTGCCCACTTTGTGCATAAAGCCCATTAAAGCTTGATAAGTCTCCCAGTATGATAGCTTTAAGCAATAAACCAAGACAGGGTGTGGGTTATATTGGGATTTACCCATGCCTGGTGTGGTTTGGTCACGAGGTGCAGCAGAGTGACCAAATCCACACCAGAATTGGGTAAATCCCAGCATATCCCAAATCCTGGAGTGGTTTATTGTGATTATTCAATGGTTCACTTTTTTTGAGCGTGAGGAAAAAAAAGCAGAAAATGAGTTATTTCATTTAAAATGTTTTTTGTTACTCTGCCACAAAAAAAATAATTCCTTCTTGGTAGGGAGACTGCTGCTTGCACCCCCCACTCTGTGACCCGCACCCCAACCATCTTATTATATGATCCCTGAACTTGTTTCACAAGTTTAGCTACTGGGCTACATGAAGAAATGTGTAGGAGCCTTCATTCCCTACTTCTGCATCACTCCACATTGCTCCAAATAGTATAACTTGTGTTTCCCTGAAGGACGATGGTGTGAGGTGTGAAAAACCTGCTGCCGTGGTTTTGGTCAGGAAAAAAAAGAACCAGCCACGATGGATTACACTGTTGTAAGTGACAGAGAAGGTACTGTCTGACAACGTGTTTTATTTTAATTATTTTCCCACTTATGTGGGCCACACAGACCCTGGACAGCACGTCTGACTGAAGATTTCCCACACAGCGTGTGTTCGGCTATGGTGAGTGAGCAGCAGTGTTATTGCAGCTGTAGTCACTGTTTGTAAGGGGCTGGCGGGCTGCGACAGCACTCTGGGACTGGGGAGCTAGCAGCACGGCAATATATTTATTTTAGAAGTAAACACTTTTGTTACGTTTATAGTGGGTTTTGGGACTGATGGGGTCTGCGTCTGCCTCTTCAAAAGGGACTCCATTTGAAAGTCCTGCATGTGCGTCTGACTTCACCTAAGAATCTTATCGGTGATCTAAAATGGCAGT
Organism: Neoceratodus forsteri; assembly: GCA_016271365.2. NCBI lineage: Eukaryota > Metazoa > Chordata > Ceratodontiformes > Ceratodontidae > Neoceratodus > Neoceratodus forsteri. The sequence goes on from JADMNL010000023.1 coordinate 220,566,306, forward strand.
TTTTTTAAGGGGTCATATTGATCTTGGTGAAGTGGCTCTGGCACCTTTTCTGGTGGGTAATGCCAGGATTTACCACAGGTAAAAGGTGCCAGTCAGCATGTATGATTCTCAGACCCCTTGTATAATTTGGTTCAAAGGCTATCCTATAATTTGTGATCTTTGACAATATATTGCTTACAGCAGACCAAATATTGGGAATTCCAGGGCATTCCCATAGCGTATGCAGTAGAGATGCTTGTCAACGTCTATATCTTCAACACTTCCCATCTGGGATATTTCCAATTTGTTCTTTCTAGAAAGTAGCAAAAGTGGTGCAGAATTTCGAACTGCACTGGATGGCCTTGGGAATCTTTGCTAAACCTAAAACCATTATTTCACAGTTTGTCCCATTACTGTTCAGTGACTGTAATTCAAAGATCATTTTCCCATTTCTGGTGTGTGCACTATCTGTTAATCCTAGATCATCTTCCATTAGCATTTTTATTGCTGTAGAGGTTTTCATCCTCCTGATGGAGTGATTTTCTCTCCAGTCCCACCACTCCTATACTTGCTGATCCCTGGTAGTTCCCCGATGGATTGCCCCCCATGATGGGGCCAGAAAGGAGGTTGCCAGCTTCTCCTTCCTCCCAGAGACCCAATCCAGAATCCAGAGATGACCCACAGGAGTGGCAGACCACCATTGAGCCTGCCACGCTCATTCTCCTCCCTCGTGGAGACCCAATCCTGAATCCAGAGATGGCCCTCAGGAGTGGCAGACCATCAATGCACCCGCCAGGCTCATTCTACTCCCTCCAGGAGATCCAATCCAGAATCCAGGGATGGCCCCCAGGAGTGGCGGACTACCATTGAGCCTGCCACGCTCATTCTTCTCCCTCCCAGAGACCCAATCCAGAATCCAGGGATGGCCCCCAGGAGTGTCAGACCATCATCGAGTCTGCCACACTTATTCTCCTCCCTCCCGGAAACCCAATCCAGAATCTAAGGATAGCTCCCAGGAGTGGCAGACCATCATCACACCTGCCAGGCTTATTCTCCTCCCTCCCAGAGACCCAATCCAGAATCCATGGACAGCCTCCAGGAGTGGCAGATCATCATCGAGCCTGCCAGGCTTGTTCTCCTCCATTTTTCCCTGCACCCCCTCCCCTATCCGTGTGAGCATGTTGGATTGAGCCTCCTGACCCATGCTGCCCTCTGGCCAATGCCAGAGGGCAGTCAATGAGTAGGATGACAAGTCTTCCTCCTCCCAAGAGATGAAAACAGTCCTTGTACAGAACTTGAACTCTGCATGGCATTCTCTTCAGGTACGCTGTTGTTCAAAGGTATTTTCTAAAAGTGCAACACAGTAGCTTTGAAGATCATTAAATGTAACTTGTCCCAGTACACCTTGCCTCTAGGTCTGATGGGTGTAGGTCCCTGCACTACCAGCATCTACCCACAGCTTTAGAAAACACAATGAGATGTGGCAATGCTGTTTCATTAAGATTATGATAATGCTATGTCAGGGGTTACACTGGCAAGAGGCCACAGGAACTCGGTTCTACCACTTCTTTTTTTTATTCTTATTTTTACCTGCTGGTTGCCGCCTAGCCATCTACCCAGGTCATGGCCCTCTCCACTCCCACTCCCACATGTCACTGTGACTCCCAGATACCACCTGGATTACCCTCCCAGGGCAGGGTTGCAGCACCAGCCCAAGTGCTGCAGACAATGATATAGGTCCGGGAGCTGGGTGGGGAGCTCATTAAAAGAGAGGGGAAGGCTTCATCCTAGTGGCCAGCAGTGTATTTTCCCCCCTTTAGGTGGGGACATGCAATGACTACTTGTGTCCACCCCATCCCCAAGCCTGCTTAGGCATCAGCGCTTGTACTGCAACCTGGCCTCCACTGGGTGTCCCCACAGTGCTGATCACTCCACCACCTTCCCCCCTGGAGAAGGAGAGCAGTTATGGCATGCTCAATCATTCTCCCCCCTGGCCAACCCTCCAAAGACCCGAGTCCATTCCCGAACCAGGGTCACCAGCGTCACAAGTGGAAATCCTACCACTGCACCAATGGGCCAGTTCTACCACCTCTTAAAAAATTATATGACAGTTCCATCACCTGTCCTCTTTTTCTGCTGATTACTGTAGGAGAGTTCCATCACCTAGATAGCCAGATGTGAGAGTTCCCAGCTAAACTTTTTGAATGTAACCACTGTATGCTACACAGACTGTCACCTTTATTGGCTACATAACAATTCTGTGAAAACCTGTAATTCACATAGCAGACTATTTATAACATGGATTATGTGATGTAATGTGGACAGAATGTGCTTGGAAAGCATTCTTTCATGTGAAGTGGCCATTCTGTGAAACAAGCAGGCACTGTAAATTATTTTTGAAGATACAGACCTCAATATTTGACTTACCAAGTGCGGTTCATGTTGCCTCATGAAAGACCAAAATTTTTTTTTTTGCCATTAGAAAAATTGGATTTGTTTAATAAAATACAGTATCAGCAACAATTTCACATTAACCACAATAACTGTAATGAAGTTAGAGCAGTGAATTCTAAGTATATTAGAAGTCAATAAAAAGGAACGGTAAACCTGCATCTCAACATGCCTGTAATCATCAAAATGTTATCATTTTATGAGTCATGTTAAAGATTTAGAAATGGAAGCCAAGCATGCTTGACAAGTTCTGATTTACCAAGTAACATATGTGAGATTCTTCTACTGCTTGTTAGGAATGGAGGTTTAACTCCAGGCAAGGGATGCCCTGCACACGACTGTCAGCATCCTCATCTTCATCACCACTGGCAACATCAGCACCAACATGAATGTCTTCCTACTATCAACTTACCGTCACCACCAACAGTACCACCACCGCCATCATCATCTTCAGACCAGAACAGCACCAACATCATTTGTTTACACACCCTCAGTGTGTACCAAAGACTGTACAACATCCCATAATGACTCCACCGAGGTGCACATTCCAATGTATAGAGAAAGATTAAATGCTTTTAATGTTAATTAAAAAATACTTAAAGGTTTTTAAAACTATCTGAAGTGATTATAAACTAGTTCTTCTTCTGAAGCATGTCAGCAGATGGCGCTGGAGATGCTGTGGGATTGGATATTCTGTTGCATGTCCTACCTATTTATATCTTTGGTGAGGCCCACCTGGAGTACTGTGCCCAGTTCTGGACTTGGAGTCCTCAGAAACTGACAGGAGGGAGGTTCAAGAGGGATATAAGGAAGTGTTAGTCACTGAAAGGGTGGTGGAACTGTGGAACAGCTGAGGTGGTTGGCACCAAACCCATTAATGGTTCAAGCAAGGTTGGGACTGAGTGAAGGGTATAGTAGTTACTGGGGTCGACAGTAATAGGGAGGGGAATAGAGGGGTGATAGGGAGGGCTAGAACTCTGGATGGCAGGATTATATAGGGAAGCATGGGCAGACTGGACAGACCGTCCATCTTTTTCTGCCATCATTGTCCATGTTTCTAGGTGACTGGCACTTGTGTTTTTGTTCATTTTGAGTTTCCTCTGTTTTTATTCTGTTAGTATGTAGTAGGCAGCCATGAAGGAACTGAGAGGGTGGATGGGAGATAGAGTGGGAGCAACGGCAGGTGGCAGCTGATCCCGGCCACAGGAAAGCTTGGGTTTGGGACGCTCATGGGTCTGCTCTAGTATGCTTTCATTCACTGAAGTTTTCATCTGTCCCAGAATACAGTGCAGTGCACCACAGAGTTATTTATAAAGAGAGGTGGGTTAGTGGGCATGCCAGTGGGTGGGTGCACAGAGTTATTTATAGAGAGAGGTGGGTTAGTGGGCATGCCAGTGGGTGGGTGCGTAGAGTTATTTATAGAGAGAGGTGGGTTAGTGGGCATGCCGGTGGGTGGGTGTGCAGAGTTATTTATGAGAGAGGTGGGTTAGTGGGTATGCGCTTGGGTGGGATGAGTTATTTATAAAGAGAGGTGGGTTAGTGGGCATGCCAGTGAGTGGGTGCGCAGAGTTATTTATAAAGAGAGGTGGGTTAGTGGGCATGCCGGTGGGTGGGTGCGCAGAGTTATTTATAGAGAGAGGTGGGTTAGTGGGCATGCCAGTGGGTGGGTGCGCAGAGTTATTTATAAAGAGAGGTGGGTTAGTGGGCATGCCAGTGGGTGGGTGCGCAGAGTTATTTATAGAGAGAGGTGGGTTAGTGGGCATGCCAGTGGGTGGGTGCGCAGAGTTATTCTATAAAGAGAGGTGGGTTAGTGGGCATGCCAGTGGGTGGGTGCGCAGAGTTATTCATAAAGAGAGGTGGGTTAGTGGGCATGCCAGTGGGTGGGTGTGCAGAGTTATTTATAGAGAAAGGTGGGTTAGTGGGCATGCCGGTGGGTGGGTGCTGAACTGAGCCTGGAATTAAAACCAAAAAACACAGAACTAAATGGGTTTAAAAAATGGCTACCAGTTTTTAAACAGAATGTTCTGAGGTGGCAAGGCTGATGAAGATGGAATAACTAAATCGTGTACAACAATAAAGAGAAGAATACAGAAAAAAATTGTTTTTTTTACTTGTATTTTATTAATCAAGAGAGGTCTCAACCACAGTTTTATATTCTGTCGGCCGCAACATTTAACCCATGTGTCATCCATTATTCATGCAGTACACTGTCTTCTGTATTGTTTCACACTTTTCATTTATATAAACAGTTACTATAAGTTCTTGGCTTATTATCTACTTTAGGCACACGCTCTTTTCTGTCTGGTTTATTGTACAATTCCGGGCTATTCTACCCAGAGGTTGTGATGTGTTAAACCATTACCTGTAGAATTCACATACTTTCATCCATCCAATTCCCATTCCTACCTTACTCATCCATGGAGGATTATCCTACTCAGGATTATCCCCTCAAAGTATGTAAAATGAATTAAAAGGGGGTTTACCTGGAGGGGTACTCCGACACCCCTACCTTGCCTTTACCAGAACCCGTCCATTTACTTTAGGATTTTCTTTTGAGGAGTGGGATGAAGGGTCACATACCACTTCTCCAGATTTCCAAGGCTTCTGCTGGAGTTGAAGGACTCTCCTTCATATGGGGCAGGGTTCTTGAAAACAAAACAAACCATATAAGCCTCAACTGATTCCGCTTTATCTTACAGGTTCTTCCTGTTCAGAAGCCCACCATATAATTCATTTATTTAATTCCCAGAGGAATCCTTGTGCCTTATATTGCACTTTAGATAGCTTCACTCCTGCATGCCTTCCTTGTATTCTTTCTGGTTGTGCCTGTCCTTTCTGTTGATCACTGCTTTCTGTTCTTCACTTCCATCTTTTTTGGCCTGCTTATAGCTATACCGCTTCTTCCCTGTCCCAGACTCTTAGTTTTCATTTCACTGAATATTTCAACCTTATTAACCCTTGCACTGGCAGCTCTCTTAGCTGGTCTTCTTATATTTTGACAATCTTACCCTCCCATTTCTCCTGTTTCCTGTTTTCCCTTTATTCATATAGTGACTGTTCCAGTATTGGAGTCCCCCTCAAGGCTTTCCGTTAGCTGTGCAAAATGTAGCCACCTGGTATTGAATTTATCTGTTCCCAGATTCAGCCTGGCTGTCATTTCCTCGATTGCTTTCATTTTTTTTTGCATTTGACCAACCAGCCATTCATTCCAGGGTGTTGGCTTGTCGTCCATTTTTGTGTTATTGCTTTACAAGCTGCTGCTATTAAAATATTATTTCTTTTTACCAGGAGAGAGACAGTAAGCTGAAACGTTGTTTACAGATGTGACCTGGGAGCACAAGGAAGTTAAGTGACTTGCTTAGGGTCACACAGTATGCAAGTGGGGGCTGTGGGATTGAAACCCAGGTCTCCAGGTATGCAGCTCAGAGCCTTAAACCACTGCACTATACTGCCTCCACAGCAAGACTGTTTTTCCTCTCCTTCCCTCATCACTGTCAGATATATTCCGGCTGCAGCATTCCTCACAACTAAACCCTGGGGCAACTCCAAAATCTTAATAATTCTCTCCCCTACCTCTTTCCAAAATCCCAGTATAATCTTGTACTCCCCAAATATGTGTAGCGTTGTTCCCCTTTCCCCACAGTTCTGCCAACCCTGGTCTGTTTGACTTGTTCCCGTATATTTGGATTTGTCTGGTGTAATAAAATAGCGTGTCAAAATTTTCCATTTGAATTTTCTCCAGCTCCCAGATGAGATTGTGTGATGAGCTCCCTGCCAGATCTGTAACCATTGTGTCTCACGTACTGTTTCTCCGGTTTCCCTTTCCCATTGTTGTTGGATCCCTTCTACCCCTTGTAGTCCAGTTTCCTTGTTTAGTTCTGTGTACAGCCTAGAAACCCTTTGTCTGGAATGTTGTGTTTAGGATAGTGACCTAATTCCATTAGCTAACTGTACTGTACTTCTGGCCTATTTGTGTTACCGTCTTGTGACTGAAGGTAGGATCTTACTTGTAAATACCTAAAGAAGACTTATTGCGGTAAGCCATATTCTGTTTGCAGTTGCCCAAATGTTTTTATATCCATCCCTGTTTTAAAATTTTCTGGGAGTTGTAGTCCCTGTCTGGCCCATTGTCTATAAGTGTGGTCTGTGTGTGCAGATAGGAATTTGCTATCCTTTCAAAATGGTCCACATCGTGTTGAAGTTTGTTGACTGTGTTGTTGTTTTTTGATGATCAGCCAGTTCCTGTACGTATGCTTTGTCCATTTATTTGTAAGTAGTTCCAGATCTGCTTTTGATGCTATGCTCCAGATCAATGTATCTAAGTGTTTTACCATGTTGGTGTGCCTTTCAATGTCTTTCCAGACCAGTTCCTGTGAACTGTTCGAGAGGTCTATGAGTGGGATCAGTTCTGCTGCTCTGTAGTATGTCTGCATGTTTGGAAGCCCATACCCGCCCATGTGTTTATGCCTTTGTAGTATTTTTCATGATATCCTGGGCCTACGATTGTTCCATATAAATTTCCTTAATACCCCATTAAGTTCTTTCCAGTATCTAACTCGAATTACCAGAGGTAAACATTGGTATAAAAACAAGAATCTTGGCAATACATTCATTTTAACTGTATTCACTCTATCACTAAATGACAGGAGAGCATCACCCCCCTTTTAATGTCTGCATAGACCTCCATTTTTAACTTGCCGTAATTTATTGTATATAGTTTACTGAGGTGTCTGGGTATTTGGATGCCTAGGTAATGCACTTGCCAAGGGTTCCATTTTCCCGGCGGCATGTGCTTCAGGTCCCCATCTATGTCCCCACTAATTTTTATTATCTCAGTCTTCGTAACATTCATTTTGAATCCTAAGATTCCTCTGTATTCCTTTGCTAAGGCTAAAAAAACCTTTAAGTTCTCCCTGGGGTTTCTTGTGAATATCACAGTATTGTCTGCATACAATGAGACCTTACTCTCCACTCCCCCACCTTCAGACCCTGCATCTTGCTTTGTCTGGCTTCAGTCGGTGGATTTTGTGTACGTTATTAGCACCTCTGAGGGGTGTCTCTTATGGTACAAGTGCCTACATGCATGAGGTTTGGGTGAGAGGCCCACAAAGTGAAGCTGAGTGGTCTGGCTGTCTAAACCTTCTGAGAGGATTCTCTTATACCATAAGAAATATTCAATGGAGACCTTATTAATTTATTTTAGTGAAGCACTGCATTAGGAAGAATAGAGTACAGGAGGGGAAATAGGGCCCTAGGTGATATGTTTAAATGCTTCATTGACAACCATTTAAACTAGTCAAGGAGGGGGAGGCACTGAAAAGAAGAAGGGAAATCCTAGCCCCCTCCTCCAAAAAAAATCACTGTAGTTAATAGAGGTAAACACAAAGAAAGTCCATAGGAGAAAGGCTGGGGTAAATTTTATTTTATTTATTTTTTAGTCTTTGGTAACCGTGTACTGTAACTCCCACTAGGCACAAGTGCCTGTTTTCAGGGGTGACCTGGGAGCATTGGGCGGTTAAGTGACTTGCTCAGAGTCACACAGTGTGCAAGTGGAGGATATGAGAATCAAACTCAGGTCTAGTCTGCTGGATGTACCAAGCTCGTTCACACCTCATTCCTCTAACCTAGGCTATACTGCCATAAAAAGACAAAGGCAGTAAGGACAGGGATGGGGCAAAAAAGGATAAGGCTATCAAAAAATGGAGGGTAATGAGTACCAATGCCCACAGTCTAGGTAACAAGCTCCCTGAACTGGTGGCCTTGATGGAAGAGGGTTGCCTGGATATTGTGACAGTCACAGAAACATGGTACACAGAGAACCATGACTGGGATGTCAACATACCAGGGTACACAATCTACAGGAGGGACAGGGAGGGTAGAAGAGGAGGAGGAGTAGCTCTCTATGTAAGTGAAGGGATCAAAGCAATGGAACACAGGCATTTGACACAGTCCCACACAAAAGATTAATATACAAGTTAGCCAGCCTGGGAGTGGGTCCCAAGATGACAGCCTGGGTAAAGAATTGGCTGGAGAATAGGACACAGAGAGTAATAGTAAATGGAGTCCACTCAGAAGAAAGGAGGGTTACTAGTGGGGTACTTCAGGGTTCAGTATTAGGACTGGTCCTCTTCAATGTCTTTACAAGTGATATTGCAGAGGGACTGGAAGGAAAAGTATGTCTCTTTGCAGATGACACAAAGATCTGAACAGAGTTGATGCACAAGGTGGGGTGGAAAGGATGAGAAGGGACTTGGCAAGGTTAGAGGAATGGTCAAATGTATGGCAGCTTAGATTCAATGCTAAGAAGTGCAAGGTAATGCACCTGGGAAACAAAAACCAAGGGGAAGAGTACACAATGGGGGGTGAGATACTAACAACAACAAAATGGAAAGGGATGGGGTAGTCATATCAGATGACCTAAAGGTGGGCAAGCAATGTGATAAGGCAGCAAGGAGGCTGGGGGATACTGGGATGCATAGGGAGGCATCACCAGTAGAAAACAGGAAGTTATTATCCCTCTGTACAGACAGCTGGTGAGACCCCATCTAGAGTACTGTGTGCAGTTCTGGAGACCCAATCTCCACAAAGACATAGACAGGATGGAAGCTGTCCAGAGGAGGCAACTAAAATGGTGCAGGGTCTGCACGGAAGACATATGAAGAGAGACGAAGGAGCTTAATATGTATAGCCTTGAGGAAAGGAGGGGGGGACATGATAGAAACGTTCAAGTGCCTCAAGGGAATCAACAAAGTCCAAGAGGTTAGCATCTTTCAAAAAAGAGGTGTGCAAGAACAAAGGGCACAATTTGAAGATGGGGGTGACTCAGAGGTAATTTAAGGAAGTATTTTTACAGAGAGGTTGTGGATGCATGGAGCAGCCTTCCGGAGGAGGTTGTGGAGTCAAAATCAGTGGTGGAATTCAAGCATGCATGGGACAGTCATAAGGCCATTCTAGGGGGTGGGGTAGGAAGAAGTAGGCTGCTGGTTAACTAGGATCTGCAGCTTATCCAGTAGGTAGGGAAATGAGCAGACTGGGTGGGCCAAGCGGTCCTTATCTGCCGTCAAATTCTATGTTTCTATGTTGCTATTAACTAAAGGGCAAACAGAGAGGAGAGGAGGCACTGTGGGTCACCCTGGAGACTGGAAATGGCACCACAATCTGCATAGGGGTTGTATACAGAAACCCATCTCATGGGGAGGAAATGGACAAGGAAATTATAGAAGACATCCTTAGGATGGCAGAGAAAGGGGAGATATTGCTGATGGGGGACCTGAATGTTAACTGGAGCACCTTTGCTGCAGCCACATCCAAGAACAGGGCCATTCTCGATGCACTACAGGAGGCATGTTGGAACCCACTTGGAAGGGAGCAGTCTTAGACCTGCTACTCTCAAATGGGAACGGAGAGAGGATCTCAGATCTAGAAGTGGATAACCATCTGGGAATACGTGACCACCAGTGGTTCACGATAAACTCAGCTGTAGAGTCAAGCCATACAAAAGTAAAGATACTGGACTTCAGGATGGCTGATTTTGTCAAAATGGAAGAGTGCATCAGAAAAGCACTAGCAAACAGGTAAGAAGGAGGGGTGGAACAATAGTGGGGAAACATCAAAACTACCATCACAGAGATAACAAACCTTTGTGCGAAGCAAATAAACAAATAAAACAAAAGAAAAAAACACTATGGTTCTCAAAAGAGGTGGTGGGGAAGGTTATGGAGAAAAAGATAGCATTCAGGAAGTATAAGGAAACACAGAAGGAGCAGGACAGAGAACTGTACCAGCTAAAGCAGAAGGAAGTAGAGAAGGCATTCAGAACAGCAAAGGCCCAAACTGAGGAAAAGATAGCCAACTCAGTTAAGAAAGGGGATAAAACCTTTTATAGATACATCAGGAGTAAAGAGAGACTAAGGTAGGGATACCGAGGCTGAATAAAGAGGAAGGTGGTTGGGCAGAGTGCGACAGTGAACAAGCAGGGATACTGAATGAATACTTCTGCTCACTATTCACAAAGGAAGAGCAGGGGGAGATACCTAATCGAGTCAATAGAAGCACTCTAGATAGAGGAGTTGATATTAGTCCTATCACAGAAGAAAGGGTTCTGAAAGAAGTTCTAAAACTGAAGGTGGACAAAGCAATGTGGCCTGATGGGATTCACCCCAGAATTCTAAAAGAACTAAGGGGAGAACTAGTAACACCATTGACTACCCTTTTTAACAAATCATGGGAGGATGGTGTGGTACCTAAGGACTGGAGGAGGGCAGATGAGAATCCCCTTCACAAAAGTGGGAGCAAGACAGAGGCAGGAAACTACAGATCTGTCAGCTTGACCTCAGTGGTAGGGAAAATTGTGGACTCACTTCTGAAGGAAAGAATTGTTAAGTACCTAGAGGCCAGTGGGACACAGGACCTAAGGCAGCATGGATTCACAGTGGGAAGGTCAAGTCAGATGAATCTAATTGATTTATTTGACTGGGTGACCAAAGTAGTAGACCAGGGAGGGGCTGTGGACATGGCCTACCTAGACTTTAGCAAGGCACTTGACACAGTCCCGCACAAAAGATTAATAAACAAATTAGCCAGCCTGGGAGTGGGTCCCAGGGTGGTAGCCTGGGTAAAACATTGGCTGGACAACAGAACACAGAGGGTAATAATAAACGGAGTCCACAGGGAAGAAAGAAGGGTTACTAGTGGGGTACCGCAGGGTTTAGTACTGGGTTCAGTCTTTTTTAAATGTCTTTATAAATGACATTGCAGAGGGACTGGAGAAAAAGCACGTCTCTTTGCAGATGACACAAAGATATGCAACAGTGTTGATACACAAGGTGGGGTGGAAAGGATGAGAAGGGACTTGGCAAGGTTGGAGGAATGGTCAAATGTATGGCAGCTTAGATTCGACGTGAAGAAGTGTAAACTAATGCACCTGGGAAACAAAAACTCCGGGGAAGAGTATGCAATGGGGGTGAGATACTGACACCAACAAAAAAGGAAAGGGGCCTGTGTGTAGTTATATCAGATGACCTAAAGGTGGGCAAGTAATGTGAGAAGGAAGTAAGGAGGGCTGAGGGGATATTGGAATGCATACAGAGAGGCATCACCAGTAGAAAACAGGGAGTTGTTATCCCTCTGTACAGACAGCTGGTAAGACCCCATCTGGAGTACTGCCTGCAGTTCTGGAGACCCAATCTCTGCAAAGACACAGACAGGGTGGAGGCTGTTCAGAAGAGGGCAACCAAAATGGTGCAGGGTCTGCACCAGAAGCCATACGAGGAGATACTAAAGGAGCTTAATATGTATACCCTTGAGGAAAGGAGGGGCATGATAGAAACCTTAAAGTACCTCAAGGGAATCAACAAAGTCCAAGAGGGTAGCATCTTTCAGGAAAACAGATGTGCAAGAACAAGGGGGCACAATTTGAAGATTGAGGGGGGATGGCTCAAAGGTAATGTTATAAAGTATGTTTTCATGGAGAGGGTTGTGGATGCATGGAACAGCCTTCCTGAGAGGTTGTGGAGTCAAAAACAGTGGGGGAATTCAAGAATGCATGGGACAGACATAAGGCAGTTCTAGTGGGGGGGTAGGAGTAAGTAAGCTGTTGGTTAACTAGGATCTGCAGCTAATCCATTAGGTAGGAAAATGGGCAGACTGGGTGTGCCAAGTGGTCCTTATCTGCAATCAAGTTCTATGTTTCCATGTAGAGAAGTACAGCCAGCAAAACACAGAAACATAGAATGTGACAGCAGATAAGGGCCGTCTGTCCCAGTCGGTCCATTTTTTAACCTTCATTGTTTGCTGCAGACCCCACTTGCTCTGCATTGCCATCCCCCCCTTCCTTACTTCTATGAGTCCCTTGTGCCTGTTTCAGGCATTACTGAACCCCATCACCTTTTTGGCCCCCATTACCTCTGCTGGAAGACTGTTTCAGGTATCCACCACCCTTTCTGTAAAGAAATACTTCCTCACATCCCTCCTGAATCACCCATCCAGCTTCATAGCATGCCCTTGTATTCTAGAGCACCATTTTCTTTGAAAGATACCCCCTCCTGTACCTTATTAACCCTAGTGAGGTATTTAAAGGTTTCTATCATATCCCCCCTCTCCTCCAGAGTGTACATATTTAGCTCTTGTAGCCTTTCTAAAATAAAAACAAATTTCCTCATAGGACTTTTGATACAGACCTTGTATCATTTGGCAGCCCTCCTGCAAACCGCCTCCACTCTGTCTAAAGCTCATGAGGTTTAGCGAGGAGCAAGTTCGTTGCAGGGATCATGGGTCCCTTCTCCAGGGTTATGCTCTGCAGGAGGGGTGACTGCTTCTTCTGCATCTCTTTGTAGTAGCGAGGAAAGAAATCTGGTAGCAGCGAGGAAAGAAATCTCTCTCCTGCCACATCACTTCCACTGGAGCCCACAGCCCACACTCCCCAACAGGCCCACTAGTCCAGGAGGGTGGACAGTGGTGGGGAGCAGGAAGGTGGCAGGGGCAGCTGCAAGGAAGTCAACCACTCCCACAAATCCTGATGGCAAATCACTTTGCACCCCGGGAGGAAACTCAGGCACCCAACTCCACCAGTGGGGACTCTTGGTCAGTCAGGGGAAATGGGAGTGATGACCTGGTGGTACCCAGGGGTAAGGGTAAGAAGAAGGCAGCTAGAAAAGTCTTAGTGGTGGGGTATTCTATGATTAGGGGATTAAAGAGGGTGGAGGGTGGGGGGCAAGGAGGGGTGGGAGATAGTTAGGTGCCTTTCTGGGGCATTAGCCATCCAGGATATAGACAGAATAGGGAGGGTTGTAAAGAGGAAAGGAGGAGATGGGGGTGCTGGTACACTTGGGTAACAACGATCTGGCGAATCAGCCCATGGAGCAAGTGAAGCAGAACTTTTAGAAGCTGGGGGCTGATTGCAGGCACACTCAACCTCCTAGGCCTTTTCCGAGGTCCTTCCAGTGAGGCTTACGATGAAGGGAAAGACAGAGTAAGGAGAGAAGAGATAGAGGAATTAAATGGGTGGTTAAAGGGATAGGGTCAGGAAAAAGGGAACCACTTTGTGGGTGACTGGGGGGACAGGAGGTTCATCAAAAGGATGGCCTTCACCTGACAAGAGAGAGGACCAATGCATTGGGTTAGAAGTCTGACATCTACATCAGACAGTTAAACTGACTGTAGGGGACACTGAGGCAAGGGGAACCATGGTAAAGGGAGTGAGGTGAGAGGAATTTAGCTGGCGCTCCCTCTGTACTGGGGACTGGTAGCAGTAAGGTGGGTAAAAATAAGGACGAGGTTCAAAAGGGAGTAGTGGAGGAGGCAAAAAAGGGAAGGCTCTCTGGATCTGCAGGCAATAGGAAACATAAGAAGGTAAAGAGAATGGAAAGGAATGCAGGTGTAGGATCACAAAACAGCAAAAAAGGATCCAGAGCTAGTTGGAAGGGGCCTGCCTTAATGCCTGGAGTTTGGGTAAATAAGATGAGAGAGTTCCAGGCATTAGTGGCAGACCTCATCACCATCACAGAAACTTGGGTCACAGAATAATGACTGGGACTTGTCAGTGCCGGGTTACACAATGTCTAGACAGGATAGAGGAAAGGCAAAGGGACTAGCCCTATATATCAGGAGGGCAGGTTACACAATGTCTAGACAGGACAGAGGGAAAGGCAAAAGGGAGGACTAGCCCTATATATCAGGGAGGGCAGGTTACACAATGTCTAGACAGGACTGGGGGGAAGGCAAAATGGGGGAATAGCCCTGTATGTCAGGGAGGGCAGGTTATATAATGTCTAGACAGGATAGAGGGAAAGGCAAAAGGGAACAATAGCCCTGTATATCAGGGAGGGCAGGTTACACAATGTCTAGACAGGATTGGGGGGAAGGCAAAATGGGGGAATAGCCCTGTATGTCAGGGAGGGCAGGTTATATAATGTCTAGACAGGATAGAGGGAAAGGCAAAAGGGAACAATAGCCCTGTATATCAGGGAGGGCAGGTTACACAATGTCTAGACAGGATTGGGGGAAGGCAAAATGGGGGAATAGCCTTGTATGTCAGGGAGGGCAGGTTATATAATGTCTAGACAGGATAGAGGGAAAGGCAAAAGGGGGCAATAGCTCTGTATATCAGGGAGGGCAGGTTACACAATGTCTAGACAGGACAGAGGGAAAGGCAAAAGGGAGGACTAGCCCTATATATCAGGGAGGGCAGGTTACACAATGTCTAGACAGGATTGGGGGGAAGGAGGCAAAATGGGGGAATAGCCTTGTATGTCAGGGAGGGCAGGTTATATAATGTCTAGACAGGATAGAGGGAAAGGCAAAAGGGGGGCAATAGCTCTGTATATCAGGGAGGGCAGGTTACACAATGTCTAGACAGGATAGAGGAAAAGGCAATAGGGGGGAATAGCTCTATATATCAGACAGGGTACAGAGTCCTAGGAGGACAGACACATCAGGGAATGCAAAGGGGAAATACTCACGGACAAGAAAACACAGGTGGGGTGATCTATGGATGACCACCAGGACAAGGGGAAGACAGAGAGATAGGCAGCTTTAGAAACAGCTGGCAAGGGGAGTGAAGAAGGGGAAGTGGTGGTGGTGGGTGATCTGAACCTGCCAGCTATGAATGGGGACATCCCAGTGGCCAGATGCACATTGCAGGACTGCCTGCTAATGCAACAGTTTAAGGAACCCACTAGACAGGTGACCACTCTTGATTTGCTGCTGTCCAACTCAGAGATGGTGAGTGGAGTGAGGGTAGGGGAGCCACTGGACTCCAGCAAACAAAACTCCATTTCGTTCAGACTGTCCTCGGGACCAGTATGCCCCTATCAAAAACTGAAGTCCTAGATTTCAGAAGAGCAGACTTCAGCCATATGGGGGAGTTGGCCTGAGACAAATTGACCGGGGTGGACAGCATCAGAGATGTAAAGGAAGGATGGGGGGCAATCAAGGGGACCATTCTCAAGGCAAGAAAGTGCTACATTAGAATTGTTACAAAATCAGTATACCAGACCAATATGGTTTTTGGAAAGGGTCAGAGAAGCAGTGAGGGCCAAGAAAAAGACACACCAAATGCAAAGAAAAGCAGGGGGAGGAGAAATAGGGAGAACACTAATTAAAAACTAGGCAGACACAGGGCTGTCTATTGCAGAGGGGGTCAAGGATAGGGAAAAACAGTTCTTCAGATCAAGGAAAAAAAGGAACCAGGGCGGGTGTATTGTTAGGCGGTATCCCGTGATATGGGCAAATCAGTTTAAGCGAGTGAATTTGGGTGACATTAAAATGGCGAGTGTAAAATGGGCTATGTGCACTTAATAGCGTATAATAATAACAGCGATACTTGAGTGTGTAGGGAGTAGTAGTTCTGCAGTATAGAGGGGTATGCTGGTTGAGCTACTCCCAAGCCTGCCCTCTGGTGTAGTGGTTAGAGTCACTACCTCTGTGTCTGGTGGACCCAGGTTTGGGACTGGCTATAGGTTTTTTTTTGTTTGTTTGTTTTGTATGGGTGGTTTATAACTTTATTTCTCTTGGTTTCCAAGGTCCCATCCCCGCCCTGCCATCTGTGTTCCCCACTGCCTGCACGTTGCACCCCGACATTCTCCCTAACGATTTTAGCCCCTCCTGAGTTTCCCTTCCCCATTGTCATCCCCAGAGTTGATTATAACAGAAATGGGTGGTGCGGGGGTCTAATGTAAGTACAATTCACCCCCTTAGAGACCCTAAGCACCACTCGCTGATTGTGGTGGTCGGTGTTGTGCTGATTGACGGTTTACCTTTCAGAAATGTGTAGTTGCCATTGTGTTCAGGGCCATTTTTTGTTGGTGCTATTATCATATAGAACAAAAAGCAGCCACCCTTACTGACTGGTTCTGCTCTGTCTTCACAAGGGAAGCCAGTGGCCTCTGTTTGAAGGTGGCATCAAGAGGCTGTCAGGAGTATTCGTGGAATGAGGCAGCCAGTATTTAGTAGAGAAAGGGTCCAGAAGGGGCATGAAGTCCCAAAGGTAGCTAAAGCCCCAGGGCAGGAAAGATACACCCAAGGGTGCTCATGGAAGTGGTTGGGGAACTGGTTAAACCACTAGCAGGGCTATTCAACAGCACAGGTCCAACAGGAGTAGTTCTGAAAGGCAGGGGTGTAGTGGACATAGTCCAGTTACATGGGGGGGACAAGAAGCAAGTGTGAAATTACAGAACTGTCAGCCTTACTTCTGTAGAAGGTAAACTGATGGAACAAAGAGGACCTTCTGAAGTACCTAGAGAGCAATGGTTTACAGGATAGTAAACAGCGTGGATTTGTGGCAGAAAAGTTTTGTCAGACCAGCTTAATAAGTCTTTTTTTTTTTTTATGCTTGCTTAACCTAATAGTTTTGTTTGTCTGGGTAACAAAGGTAGGAAATAAGGGCCATGCTGCGGATTTACTGTACTTTAGTTTCAGGAAGGCTTTGAACTCAGTGCTACACAGAAGATTGCTGAAGAAACTGGAGCACCTGGGTGCAGCTAGGGACACTGTTAGATGGGTAGGAAACTGGTTAAAGGACAGACAGTATAGAATTGTGGTAAACGGGGTCAAATTGGAAGAGAGGGAGGTCATGAGCGTGGTGCCGCAGGGATCTGTCCTGCTTCCAGTCCTCTTTAATATGTTCATTAGTGACACTGGAGAGGGCAGCCAGGGCAGGCTGTGTCTTTTTGCAGATGACATGAAGTTCTATAGTAGGGTAGATAGCAATGAAGAGCTCAGGGAGATGTAGAAGAATCAACAATGTATAGGGAGGTGGTCTATGATTTGGCAGTTAAAATTCAATGCCAAAAAATGCAAGGTTATACACCCAGGAGAAGAAAAAGGAGACAGCAGAGGATGGAAGAGGTTAAACTGAGTACTACAGCATAGGAAGGGGCACTGGGAGTCATCATTAGTATCTCCCTCAAACATTCAAGCCAGTGCAACAAAGCCTATAGTAAGTAGACAGTAGGCCCTGGAAGAGATAGGGAACTCTGGACACAGTAGATGGACCCTTGATTTTTTCCTGTGAAGTGAAATGGGCCATTCCTAATGCTGCTGCATAACAGGACACTGTACACAGGGTAAGCAGTACTGTGACTCTGTGTGCTGATTGGCTGAAATCATGTAAATGATTGATAATCATGTGCACACATCCAGAGCAATGGAATAAATGCCCCCATACTGGTTTTGTGGTTTATTTCATTCTTGAGTTCCACAGATAAATATTCAGAGCATGATACAGAGCGTATGAATCAGATGCTCCGCTCCCTGGAAGCCCACCACCTGTTCACATCCAACTGCAAAGACTGGCTCTTGGCTGAGTCCCGCTGCCGTTACTTTTCTGTGTGGACCTCCCCCCAACCTCTGTCACTTCCTGCATCTACCCTAAGTTTCAACCGCCCTTGTTGTTATGTTGCCAACCCTCCTTCTTAGCACTTACCCTTCCCTTCCTACTACTCCCCTGCATTCTCTTTGGTTTTCCCTTTTTCCCTTGCATGGAGATTCCCCCTCTGCACTTGTCCTTGTCAGTCCAACTACTCTTCTTGTAAACTGCATGTTTTGTCTGCCAAGATAACCTGACACCTTGTCTGCTGTATTGAGTTTCTTACTTTATATTGTTGTATTTTTGTCTCTTTGGCTTCATTGTGTTAACTGGATCTAGTTCCATTGCACTTTGCATTGTTTGCTCCTGTGCCATTATATTTTGGCCTGGGTCGTACCTGAAAACAGTCCCTGGGATCAGTGTACCTACTTGATTATCACAGTCATAAATAAATAAACAGATGACAGTGTTTTCTGACACTCCTCTGTTCTCACTGAAATTCAGTGTTACGCACTTTGATTTGAAACTGAGGAGTACCAGATTCATCTTGGCAAATCTTTTTTTTTTTATACTTTTTCCACCTTTCCCTTGGTCTGCCTGACAGCATCTCACTGATTTACTGGTTATCCATCACTCAGCCAGAACCACAGTGTGGTGAGTGGCCAGACTCTTGGTAACAGAAACACAGAATCTGAGGGCAGGTAAGGACTGCTTGGCCCATCTGGTCTGCCCATTTGTCCCTACCTACACTGTTACTGCAAACCATACTCAATCTATAGCTCTTTTGCCCTCCCACCCTCCTCTCCACTACAATTCCTTTGTGCTTATGCTGTGCATTTTTGAACCTCACCACTGCTTTTGCCCTCACCACCTCCGCTGGAAGGCTGTTCCAGGAATCCGCCACTCCTTCTGTGAAGAAGGACTTATTTATCTATTTATTTTATTTATTCATTTGTTGACCGGGTTCACTGATCCAAGAACCATTTTTAGGCACGATCCAGGCCACTAAGATGGTACAAGAGTGCTGCGACACAATACATCAGGGTACAAATACATCAATGACAATACAATGCACTAGGTAAACAGAAATAACGGGGGAACTTAATTATACAGAGGTGTGTGTGTGTGTGTGTGTGTGTGTGTGTGTGTGTGTGTGTGTGTGTGGTGAAGGTGGGGTACAACACCCAGAGTACAAAGGGCTAAACAGAAATAGCAAAATTGCAAAATGCATGAAAAACAAGTTATTTGTAAACTTCCTCTCATCTCTGCATTTACCCACTTCCAGCTTCATAGTATGTCCCTTGTTCCTGAGCACCTTTTCTTCTGAAAATAATTCCCAAAAGGTATTTAAAGGTTTCTTTATCATATTTCCCTCTCCCTCCTCTGTTCAGGGTGTACATGATAAGGTCCTTTCATCTCTTCTCTTAGGGCTTTTTATGCAGACCCTGCACAATTTTAGTTGCCCTCCTCTGGATCACCTCCACTCTATGTCCTTCCTGAAATGTGGTCTCCAGAATTGGACACGGTACTCTAAGTGGGGTCTTAGCAGCAACCTATAAAGAGGCAACACCACTTCCACGTTTTTTTTTTCTTTATATTCTCTTTATCTCATAGCTGCCCCAGGCATCCTTCTGGGGTACTCTCTCGGCAGGGTCTCTACTCCCTGCCTGAACCCCCGCTGCCATTAGCCTCCCACTGCACATCCAGTCAGGTGCAGTCCCCTGGCTAACCTGGTACCCCCAGGGAAACTGTGCCCTCCCATGGCAACCTTACAGACTCACAGGACCCTACCTGGGTGCCAGGCAGCGAGGGAGTCTCCTGGTGCACTGGGCTGGCCTTGGGATGTGGGCCTGCCCCTGGAGTCCCCATCATCTCCATGGCGCTGCAGAGGGCTTTTGTCCTTTAAGCGTGAAGTTTTTCTCTCACTGGAGTGCGGCATGCAATGATGCCAGCATAAGGTGGTCCCTGCCGGCGTCACTGTACTCCACCCACTACATTAGCTGGCATACCTGTAGTACCCCTGATCTCCATCGGGAGCCACTAGGACACCAAGCATCCCCGAACCCCACTGAGGGGGAGAGGAGAGTTATCCTCCAGATGATCCTCTCCCACCCCTGCTGACCACCTGCAAACCGAGTCCAGCTCCGAACCCGGATCGCCGGTGTGGTGCAAGGTGTGGCTTCCAGTAACTCAATCCTCAGCACCACTGGCCCAGCTCACCGCCATCTTTTTGCTGGTGATCTCCTTCCCTGTGCATCCCATTCACTCTTCTTACTACCTTGTTGCACTGCCTGGCACCCTTAGGTCATCTGATACGATTATCCCCAGGTCTCTTTCCTGCTTGGTGGTCATCAATACCAGTTCACCCATGTTATACGCTGCCCCTGGGTTTCTGTGCCCTAGGTGCATTATTCTGCACTTTTTTGCATTGCGACCTAGCTGCCATACCCTTGACCACCTTGCCCTTGGTATGGCAGCTAGGTATATGCACCTCATCTAGCTCTGCTGCTTTGTCCAGTCACGTGAGAGCTTGCGGGGAGGGGGGTGTAACAGAATAAAGCAACCTGTTACTCTTTTAATCCCATGGGATGCCACATGCAGTGACGCAAGTGTGTATTTTGGCTGCGGCACTCCAGACATCCTGTGGCAGCCCCTCCCCTTTACTCATGGCCCCATCTATACTACCATGGTTCACTCCTGCCTTATTGCTCTGGTTGAGTTCTATAACAGTACTAGAGGGCGGACCTATGCTGTCACTCAGCTGACCTTCCTGAAGACGTGTGCTCGCTATATTGCAGGATGAGTCGCTGTCAGACGTCTAGTGGTTTCACCATGCAGGATCACTGACATCTTTCAAGCATTGCAATCTATATTCTCATGTCTGATGAGCTACTGGAGATGCAACACAGACAATGGGACATGAGTGCAGAACATTAATAGCTTTTTTCTATCTTTTTAGTAATGGCCACTGTATTGTGCATGTATACTGACGTGCATCCATTTGCAATTAGCATTCGGACAAAATGACTGAGATCCTTCCCTTACTGAGCTGTGCAAGATTGTGAAGCATGAATCTGGGTACCAGTGGCAAGTGCAACCTAGGGTTTCCACCAGTCCTGATTTTCACAGGACAGTCCTGATTTGGACTGCTGTGTCCTGCAAAAAAACATGAAAAATACTCCCTGTCCTGACTTCACAGAAGAAAAAATATTTTCTAACTTTCCACTAAATGTTGCAGAAAACTGTAATACCTTAATTACCTCCTCTCACACTATGGCGGGCGAAGGGGGTGGCATCAGCTGGCAGCACGAGTATGCCCTCTAGCCCTATTATAGAATTCAATGGGACAGCCATGGCTACCCTCAAGGTCACAGAGTGGCTAGGCAGTAACAGAAACAAGTAGCTCCCAGTCCTTCCCTCAAGTCAGCCAATTGCTCATACTGTAAGCTCTTGGGCTCAGTCTGCTGGTAAATCCTGTCCTGAAAGAGGTGGGTGTGTGTGCAGTCGCTAGCTCTCGAGCTAACTATGGTGCTTTGCGCCCTCTGCTGGCCAACAATTAGCTGTTCGAGAATCCACACCTCTGCAGACCAATTAAGTGTGCGCACATGTTGCGGCTTGCCCACCGGAAGTGGGAATGCCGGCAGCGAGAATAGAAGGGGAAAGAGAGGTGGACAGCTGGCAATGCATGCGCTGCGCGCCCTCTGGTGGTCAATAACGTAACCGCACTTACTGAAGCTCGCCCGCCGGAAGTAGGAGGATAAGTTAGAGAGACGGACAGATATGGCTACTCCTAACCTCAGGGTCTTTGGGGAAGGGGGAAATGATTGTCAAACAAACAGCAGGTCACTGTCCAGTAGCCAGGCCTGTCCCCCTTATACTATGCTCACTTGGGTTCGATCTACTGCCGATTCCTGGCACGGGGCAGCTGGCTCTCAGTCTGCTTGTGTGGCGCTGTGCGCCTTCTGCTGGCTGTCAGGGAGCTGCTCGTCATCGGCCGCCAGAGGGCGCTGCTCCATGAAGGGCGGCAGAGTGCGCGCACCCGCTGTCCGAGTATGGCGTGCGCGTGCCCTGGCCGCAATCCGGAAGTGACAGTAGGAGGGGAAACGGAGGCGGACAGTTATGGGTTGCCGTCCCCAAGCAGCGGGTAGGGCTGGGGAGGAGGATCTCCGATTTTAACAGAACGAAACAGGAGCTCCGCGCCCGGCGACAGCAGACCCTTTCCACCCTCCGATGCTGAGTCATAGCACGGTGCGGCGACTGCTGGCTCTCGGTCTGTGGGCAGCATCCGGTCCGTCTTGATCTCAAAAGTCAGGGGCGTCCCTGTGACCCTCCAGTCCTTCCACGAGTCCTGTCAGCACAAAGCCCCCCCGCCAATCTGTCTCGGCTTTTACATGCACACAAAAATAATTCACAACGCGTTATCTTTTTGGTTAAACATTCATGCCTTCACTATTCCTTTTTTTAATTATTGGGCGGTGTCGCAGCGCCCTCTGGTGGCCGCATGGTTGAACTGGTCTGCTGGCACTGCAGCAGAGCACTCTCTGCACATTGAGCAGCGATCGCTGAGCTGCCAGCAGACCATGCAGCAGTACAGACAGTAGGCAGGCGGGGGTTGTTGTGCCAGTATGGCATGCATTTCACTGAATGTACCAGAGCCTAGTAAAGGCACAACTGATTAAAGTTGTCACTGAAAGAACGTCCAGGCATACCTCTCAGCACTATATTGCAGCTTCTGTGTAACCCTTCTGGACTATGTTAACCTTTTGACTACTGGCATCTTCCCCAGACCCTTATCTAAACCGAGATGCTGTGTCGCCTGGAGCTATCCCAGTTTCGATTATTTCTGACAAGTAATACCTCTCACTGTCCCACATTAGGAATGATGTCCATAACTTTACTCCTCAGAGCCTTAAGTTCTAGATGTGGTGCCTATGTAAAGGAATCCATCCTATATAAATAAACACACCCACAGGGGAATAAAGTACCTTAAAACTGCAGCAGAAATCCAGATTTTTTTTTAAATGAATTTAATCAGAATACACAGTTGAGATGAAGGATCTCATTTTTTAATATAAGGTATATTTAATATTTAGCGTTAAAATGCATAAAGAAGTCAGATGATACAGAGAACTGATGTGATGATGAAAACTGTTGCTGCCACTAGGTGAGGAGGATTCAGGGATGCTTGGTCTGTTGCTCAGCAGTTCGCTAGTCCCCTGAGGGGGGAGGAGGAAAAGCAGGTGTGCTGAAAACACTCTCCCTGTGCTTGCAACATGTATGCCACCATTGCCTGAATATTTAGTGGGGTCTTCCTTCAGTTTTGCAATAGATTTCACCAGAATACCCTAGCTGAGATGCAGTATTTCATTTTATAGTGGAGTCCTGCTTTTCATCCAGTTTTACAGCTGACTAGGGAGGAAGTGCTGAGAGCTTAAGTGAATTTTCCACCATTAGCAGTAAAGCCCAAACCTGCACAGAACTACACAGTTCATGACAGGCAGTCTTTGACAATACACAGAGAGGGAGGAATGAAAATGGTCTTCTGGGAAATAGTATTACAATGAAATTGTTTTTATTTTTTCTGCAAAACAACTCTTGAACAACTCGTTAATCCTCCCACAATCTGGCCCATCCCTAGAAAAATGTACTCTAATTTGCCTTTCTGTGATCACATTGTTAAGACAGTTTGAAGCGCTCACCAAGAAACTTGGCTTCTTGTATTACAAACTCATATGTTTAGATTTCAATAGCAGAAAAAAAATGTTAATTCTGCTAGTCGCTTCTGCCTGCCCTGGAATATGGGAATGAAGTTAGCGTGCCTACCATGTCAACAAACAAATAAATACACCGGATGGCACAAGTGTCATTGTTGCATCTTCTGCAGGCAAAGGTGCCTTCTTATATTGCTTCTCTAAGCTCTAGTCTTCCCTTTCCTTGCCTATTCATTCTGCCGCTTTCCCTTTTCCCTTAAATGTCTTCTTTGTGTATACACCTGTCCATCCTGCAGCTGTCCATGACCCCTATTCTTAGTCTCTGCTCACCACCCTGTGCCTACGGTTTACTGTAGCTCTGTTGCTCTGAGACTCTGCTCTGGCTGGGGTTAATCTATACCCAGCTTATGGGCAATTCTGTCTTCCTTCAGTCTTCCCCCTTATTGTTCTGTACCCTCTTTGTACAGTATATTAATTTTTTTAGGTTATTTAGTTTTTGCACATATGTAGTGTTTTGTACTTTATCACTTCATTTTGTCTGCAATCATTTTGTTGCTGCCACTGGTTAGGTAGCTTTACTGTGCACCTAATTATATTGTCCACCTCCCCCAACCCCCCCCCCCGAACACATCTGAAATGAACTGTTGCCAGCTCAGTATGTCTTTCCCAGTAACACTTTTGAAATACATACATCTATAAAGTTGAAGTTTGGCAGTGTATACTGATATGTTCTAGGATGTAACAGACCCTGCACTTGCCCCCCCCCAGCCTTCTCCCAGATCAGACATGGGAACTTAAGTGGGTCTCTTCTAATTTACAAATGCATACATGGACTGTACCTGGGATACCTTATCAACTTATTGTCAAGCCTAGCCAAACCTACTATCTCCAGTCACTTTCCAGTCACCTCCATCATGCTTTGAGAATTCAGAGGGTGCTAGCAACAAAGCCTTTTCCATCCCTTCTCTGTCCAGCTGGAACTACCTACCAGACACTATTAAAGAGTCACTGGATATAATGGTTAAAGCCACTGATTTCCAGACATGGAAAGTTTCAAGTGTTAATGATTAAAAAGGTGCAATTTCAAATAGTTCTGAAAATAATAGTTGCCATATGTTTCATATGAATATTAAAAATGCTACAGCAGTTTATATATAGTGCTATACAGACATCCAATGACCAGGTTACCATAGTCCTGGTAAATTACCCTGGCTATTAAAACATATATTTTAGTGTATATCTGAAAGTTAAGTTTTGGGAGAGAGAAACAAAAAAATGCAGGTGTAGAAAAAGTGGGTTCCCTTTTTCTCAGGTTCATGCTACCTAATCTAAATGACTAAAAGCTGATTACTTTGTGACAATATTTTTTTTTTCTTACTGTCTAAATCAATGGTTGTGCCAATGCAGGAAAGCGGACTACTAGAAATTGTCTTAACAGAAAATATGGGGCTATATCAGTGGTGCTGGCTGATTACCATTTACTGTAATGTATCAGCAGCATCAAAGCCTTTCAGCCATTTAAATACTGTACCAGCAGTACGGGGTTTATCTGGAGTTAGAAAACTTTGAAATGTACTGTAGTTATTAGTAGAATAGAACATCTTTGAAACAGTGAGATTCACCAGTTATAAAATGTGTATATCTGCATGAAAAGTATTTTTTTACAGTGGTAGCGTGGTGTCATTTATGAATAAAAAAAAGCAAAAATGTAAAAAGCAATATTTTGGATGACTTTTGACTCAAAGTGACAATTTTAGATACATGATGCAATTGAAAGTAAATTCAAAAGAAAAAGCTGCAGAAATTCTCAGTGTCCAGCAGTCACTGTCTGTAATCATGATCTTCAAATAAACTTTCCTTCCTACTAAGCCCGTGCACCCATGGACTACTGTGCATTAGCAAAGCAGCATTTTTTTTAATGTAGCATTTTATTTGCTTGGTTCATAAAGTTGGTTGGATCACACATCCATTTACTTCCCAGTTTGGTTGAACAGAAACATAAATGACAAATGCAGACAAGAAACATAGAAACATAGAAATATAGAATTTGACGGCAGATAAGGACCGCTTGGCCCACCCAGTCTGCCCATTTCCCTACCTACTGGATAAGCTGCAGATCCTAGTTAACCAGCAGCCTACTTCTTCCTACCCCCACCCCCCAGAACTGCCTTATGACTATCCCATGCATGCTTGAATTCCACCACTGATTTTTACTCCACAACCTCCTCCGGAAGGCCGTTCCATGCATCCACAACCTCTCTGTGAAAAAATACTTCCTTAAATTACCTCTGAGCCCCCTCTATCTTCAAATTGTGCCCTCTTGTTCTTGACACCTCTTTTTTTGAAAGATGCTACCCTCTTGGACTTTGTTGATTCCTTGAGGTGCTTGAAGTTTCTATCATGTCCCCCCTCTCCCTCTTTCCTCGAGGCTATACATATTAAGCTCCTTAAGTCTCTCTTCATATGTCTTCTGGTGCAGACCCTGCACCATTTTAGTTGCCCTCCTCTGGACAGCTTCCATCTTGTCTATGTCTTTGCGGAGACTGGGTCTCCAGAACTGCACACAGTACTCCAGATGGGGTCTCACCAGCTGTCTGTACAGAGGGATAATAACTTCCTGTTTTCTACTGGTGATGCCTCTCCCTATGCATCCCAGTATCCCCCCAGCCCTCCTTGCTGCCCTCTCACATTGCTTGCCCGTCTTTAGGTCATCTGATATGACTACCCCCAGGTCCCTTTCCATTTTTGTTGTTGTTAGTATCTCACCCCCCATTGTGTACTCTTCCCCTGGGTTTTTGTTTCCCAGGTGCATTACCTTGCACTTCTTAGCATTGAATCTAAGTTGCCATACATTTGACCATTCCTCTAACCTTGCCAAGTCCCTTCTCATCCTTTCCACCCCACCCTGTGCATCAACTCTGTTGCAGATCTTAGTGTCATCTGCAAAGAGACATACTTTCCTTCAGTCCTTCTGCAATGTCGCTTATAAAGACATTGAAGAGGACCGGTATATCATTGAACCTCCGGTACCCCACTAGCAACCCTCCTTTTGCTGAGTGGACTCCATTTACTATTACTCTCTGTGTCCTATTCTCCAGCCAATTCTTTACCCAGGCTGTCATCTTGGGACCCACTCCCAGGCTGGCTAACTTGTATATTAATCTTTTGTGTGGGACTGTGTCAAATGCCTTGCTAAAGTCTAGGTAGGCCATGTCCACAGCCCTCCCTGATCTACTACTTTGGTCACCCAGTCAAAAAATCTATCAGATTCGTCTGGCATGACCTTCCGCTGTGAATCCATGCTGCCTAGGGTCCTGTGCCCCTCTGGCCTCTAGATACTCGACAATTCTTTCCTTTAGAAGTGATTCCATCATTTCCCTATCACTGAGGTTAAACTAACAGGTCTATAGTTTCCTGCTTCTGCCTTGCTCCCACTTTTGTGAAGGGAATCCATCTACCCTCCTCCAGTCCTCGGGTACCACCCCATCCTCCCATGATTTGTTAAAAGGGTGGTCAGTGGTGTCACTAGTTCTACCCTTAGTTCTTTTAGAATTCTGGGATGAATCCTATCAGGCCCCATTGCTTTGTCCACCTTCAGTTTTAAGAGTTCTTTCAGAACCCTTTCTTCTGTAAATGGGCGGTATCAACTTCTGTATCCAGAGTGTTACTACTGTTTGTTTTATGTACCTCCCCTCTTCCTTTGTAAATACTGAGCAAAATATTTGTTTAGTATCTCTGCCTTTCCACAGTCTCCTCTGCCCACCCTCCCTCCCTTTATTAAGCCTCACTATCCCTCCCTTGGTCTTCCTTCGCTCCTGATGTACCTATAAAGGTTTTATCCCCTTCTTAACTGAGTTGGCTATCTTTTCCTCAGTTTGGGCCTTTGCTGTTCTGACTGCCTTCCCAGCCTCCTTTTGCTTTAACTGATACAGTTCTCTGTCCTGCTCCTTCTGCAATTCCTTGTACTTCCTGAATGCTTTCTTTTTCTCTTGAACCTTCACTGCCACTTCCTTTGAGAACCATAGTGGTTTCTTACATCATCTTGTTTTGTTTATTTGCTTCACACAAAGGCTCGTTACCTCTGTGATGGCAGTTTTATTATTCTCCATTGTTCTTCCACCCTCCTTCCTGCCCATTTGCTAGTGCGTTCCTTAGGCACTCACCCACATTTAGCAAAGTCAGCCTCCTAAAGTCCAGTACTTTTGTCTTTGTATGACTTGACTCTATTGCTGTGTTTATTATGAACCTATACTGTTCGATGGTCGCTAGTTCCCAGATGGCTGCCCACTTACATCTGTAATCCTCTCACCATCTCCATTTGAGAATCAAGTCTAATATTGCTCCCTCTCGAGTGGGCTCCAGTACTAGTTGTCTAAGCATGCCCCTGTAGGGCATCTAGAATAACTGCACTCTTCAAGTGGCAGCTGCAACTGCACTCCAGTTAACATCTGGCATATTCAGATCACCCATCAGCAATATCTCCCCTTTTTCTGCCATTCTAAGTATACTTTCTTTCATTTCTCTGTCCATTTCCTCCCCCTGAGAAGGGGATCTGTATACAACCCCTGTGCGTATTGTGGTGCCATTGCCTGTCTCCAAATTTACCCACAGTGCTTCTTCTCCTCCCTGTGTACCTTTTTGTTCTGTTGCTTTTATTCCTTCCCTTATGTAAGAACTATGCCTCCTCTCTTTTACCCTCCCTGTCCCTCCGCAGACAGTGTATCTGGTATGTTTATCTCCCAGTCATGGTTTTGTGTGTACCATGTTTCTGTGACTGCCACGATATCCAGATGTTCTTCCTCCATCAAGGCCACTAATTCAGGAAGCTTGTTACCCAGACTATGGGCATTAGTACTCATTGCTCTCCATTTTTGATGGCTTTACCTTCCAGTGCAGCATCCCCACTGACCGTTCTACCTCTGTCTTTTCTCATTTAGTACCCTGTTTTTGTAGGGAGGCTGGGATTTTCCTGCTGCTTGTCAGTGCCTCCCTTTGACTAGTTTAAAAGCTTGCCAATGAAGCATTTAAACTGATTGCTCAAAAGACTTGTTCCCTTCCTGGACAGATGCAGACCATCCTGCCAGTATAGGCTGGTGTCCCTCCAGGTGGATCCCCAGTCCCCAATGAAGCCAGATCCCTGTGCTCCGCACCATTTTTTCAACCATTCATTAAATTGCATGGTGCCAGTTACCCTCGCCTCCCCCATGCTTTTGACAGGTAGCACCTCTGAGAAGGATACTGTGTGTGCTACTCGTCTTAGGTCCCTCCCCAACTCTGCAATGTCCTCCTGCACTGCTCTTATCTCATGATGAGCCAAGTCATTTGTCCCTAGGTGGACAATTATGTCCAGCTCAGAATCCTTGCAGCTGTTCTCGTGATCCTGAGGATGCACTTCCTGTCCCTCAAACCATGGCACCAGGCAGGCACCTTACTTCATTTTTCTCATCTCCCCCCAGTTCTATACCCCTAATAATTGAGTCCCCCACCAGGAGCTGCTTCCTTTCCCTTTGGTGTCCTCTGCCTCCTTTCTGTGGGCCTCCCTTGTGACAGTTATCATCAGTCTTCTCTGCGGGTACCCCCATAGGGGAGCTATGCTACGTAGAATAGTGTATGGATTGTGCGATTGTGGAAGAGCATTTAGTAAAATTACAGAACAATTTATTTATTTATTAAAACAGTTATTTTTTAATAATTTTAATAATAATAATTTTAAGAGTGTGACCCAATAAACTAGAAATACTTTTTCCATTGTTGTTATGTCTCGATGAAAGGAAAAGCCTTCAGGGAGTATGTTGAGTATAAAGGCTGAATTATTCTTAACTGTTGTTATGTTCATTCTCACTCTAGCATACCTCCCCGCACTTGAAATGCTCCAGAATCATATTACTGCCCACTCATATTTTTACTGTGATTCCCAAGTATTGCTCTATTACTTGGACAATACTCACAGTTTCTGCATCTCAGAATATATTAGGTATATAAATGTTTATGATCCTGCAGTTGCCACTGATTCTGGGGTAATCCCAGTGCTCATTTCTTCAAGGTAATTTCCGAATTCTGAATAAATAAAGTACTAGTCCCTCTCCCTACTGCCCTGGTTCACTGGTTCACTTTTCCCTTTGACTAATCTATCATTGTACTCATAATTTCCCTTCCCTCCCATATTTTGCTGCCAGTTGCTCTTTGCTGAAGTGCTGTTAGTGATATGCTGTGTTTTGCGCCACTTCATTTTCTCCTTCTCAGTTATCCACTGCATAATTTTTATTTTTTATAATTTTAACATTACTGATGTAACATATTACTGCACTCTCCACATTTCCCTCCCACCAGGACATATCTGGAAATGAGCTGCTAGCTCAGTATGTTTTTTCTGGTGAAACTTTTGAAGTAAATAAATACATCTGTACACGCACACATACATAATATAGGTTATTCTAATTTATGTGCATCTCTGCAAGTTGTTTCCCATTAAAACATATATTTTAGTGTATATGTGAAAGTTAAGTTTTGGGAGAGAGAAACTAAAAAAATTCAGGTGCAGAAAAAGTGGGTTCCCTATTTCTCAGGTGCATGCTACTTAATCTAAATGTTTATTTAAAAACTGATTACTTTGTGAATATTTTTTTTACTGCCCAAATCAATGGTTGTGCCAATGCAGGAAAACGGACTACTAGAAATTGTCTTAACAGAAAACATGGGGCTATATCAGGGGTGCTGACTGATTCCCAGTTGCTGTAATGGGTCAGTAGCATCAAAGCCTTTCAGCCATTTAAATACTGTACCAGCAGTACAGGGGTTTATCTGGAGTTGGACAACTTTGAAATATACTGTAGTTATTAGTACAATAGAACATCTTTGAAACAATGAGATACACCAGTTATAAAATGTGGATATCTGCATGAAAAGTATTTGTTTACAGTGGTAGCATGGTGTTATTTATTAATAAAAAAATACAAAACTGTGAAAAGCAGTATTTTGGATGGTTTTTGACTCAAAGTGACAATTTCAGATACATGATGCAATTGAAAGTTTATTTAGAAGAAAAACTGCAGAAATTCTCAGTGTCCAGCAGTCACTGTCTGTAATCATGATCTTCAAATAAACTTTCCTTCCTACTAAGCCCATGCACCCATGGACTACTGTGCATTAGAAAAGCAGCATTTTTTTTTTCAATTTAGCATTTTATTTGCCTAGTTCATAAAGTTGGTTGGATCACACATCTATTTACTTCCCAGTTTGGTTGACTAGAAACGTAAATGACAAATGCAGACAAGAGTGTTTAGTAAAATTACAGAACAATTTATTTATTAAAATAGTTATTTTTTAATCATTTTAAGAGTGTGACCCAATAAAATAGAAATATTTTTTCCATTGCTATTATGTCTAGATGTAAGGAAAAGCCTTCAGAGAGTATGTTGAGTATAAAGGCTGAATTATCCTTAACTGTTATGTTCATTCTCACGCTAGCATGCTTGACTCCACCCCCCCGGCACTTGAAATCCTCCAGAATCATATTTCTGCTCACTCATATTTATATTGTGATTCCCAAGTATTGCTCTATTACTTGGACAGTACTCACAGTTTCTGCATCTCAGAATATGTTAGGTATATAAATGTTTATGATCCTGCAATTGCCATTGATTTTAGGGTAATCCCACTGCTCATTTTTTTCAAGGTAGTTTCTGAATTCTGAATAAATAAAATACTAGTCCGTCTCCCTACTGCCCTGGTTTACTGGTCCAATTTTCCCTTTGACTCATTGTACTCATAATTTCCCTTCTGTATTTTGCTGCCAGTTGCTCTTTGCTGAACTGTTGTTAGTGATGTGCTGTGTTTTGCACTACTTCCTTTTCTCCTTCTCAGTTATCCACTGCATAATTTTTGCTTTGTAGAATTATTTTTTATAATGTTAACATTACTGATGTAGCATATTACTGCACTCTCCACATTTCCCTCCCACCAGGACACATCTGGAAATGAGCTGTTAGCTCAGTATGTTTTTCCTGGTGAATCTTTTGAAGTAAATAAATACATCTGTGCACACATACATAAATAATATAGTTATTCTAATTTATGTGCCTCTCTGCAACTTGTTTCCTAATAAAACATATATTTTAGTGTATATCTGAAAGTTAAGTTTTGGGAGGGAGAAAAACAAAAAAATTCAGGTGCTGAAAAAGTGGGTTCCCTTTATCCTCAGATGCATGCTACCTTATCTAAATGTCTAAAAGCTGATTACTTTGTGACAATTATTTTTTTTACTGCCTATATCAATGGTTGTGCCAATGCAGAAAAGCGGACTACTAGAAATTGTCTTAAAAGAAAATATGGGGCTATATCAGTGATGCTGATTGATTCCCATTTACTGTAATGGATCAGTAGCATCAAAGCCTTTCAGCCATTTAAATACTGTACCAGCAGTACGGGGGTTTATCTGGAGTTAGAAAACTTTGAAATATACTGTAGTTATTAGTAGAATAAAACATCTTTAAAACATTGAGATACACCAGTTATAAAATGTAGATATCTGCATGAAAAGTTTTTTTTTTTTTTACAGTGGTAGCATGGTGTTATTTATGAATAAAAAAGGCAAAACTGTAAAAAGCAATGTTTTGGATGACTTTTGACTCAAAGTGACAATTTTAGATACATGATGCAATCGAAAGTAAATTCAAAAGAAAAAGCTGCAGAAATTCTCAGTGTCCAGCAGTCACTTTCTGTAATCATGATCTTCAAATAAACTTTCCTTCCTACTAAGCCCGTGCACCCATGGACTACTGTGCATTAGCAAAGTGGCATTTTTTTTAATTTAGCATTTTATTTGCTTGGCTCATAAAGTTGGTTGGATCACACATCCATTTACTTCCCAGTTTGAGTAGATGCATAAATGACAAATGCAGATGAGTGTTTAGTAAAATTACAGAACAATTTATTTATTAAAACAGTTATTTTTTTTTTATAATTTTAGGAGTGTGTCCCAATAAAATATAAATATTTTTTCCATTGTTATTATTTCTTGATGCAAAGAAAAGCCTTCAGGGAGTATGTTGAGTATAACGACTGAATTATCCTGTTGTCACTGATTCTAGGGTAATCCCACTGCTCATTCCTTAAAGGTAGCTTCTGAATTCTGAATAAATAAAATACCTGTCCCTCTCCCCCTACTGCCCTGGTTTACTGGTGCACTTTTCCCTTTGACTAATCCGTCATTGAACTCATAATTCCCTTCCCTCCCATATTTTGCTGCCAGTTGCTCTTTTCTAAACTGTTGTTAGTGATATGATGTGTTTTGCACTACTTCCTTTTCTCCTTCTCAGTTATCTACTGCATAACTTTTACTTTTTATAATTGTAATATTACTGATGTAACATATTAGTGCAATCTCCACATTCCCCTCCTACCAGGTCACATCTGGAAATGAGCTGTACACACATACATAAATAATTTAGTTATTCTAATTTATGTGCATCTAATAATACCATGATTCCAGTTTATGTGCATCAGTGCACCTTGTTTCCTTATAATAAACAAGCATTTGTCAATGTTGAATGTTTGCTTGCTGATATTAGCATTGGGCATGCAGGAGTTAGACTGATGCAGAATAGGAATGGCAGCGAAGTACTGAATTCACACCAACCCCATGTCCACCTTGCAGAAATGGAAAGGCAGTGAGGTGTGCTTTTGAGTCATTGCCCATAATGTTCAGCCACTGCATCTGAACTTTTGTCATAGACAGCTCAGATATTTATTGGTGCGGTGTGGCCACACCTGTAAAAATGTTCAGGGCATTAGAAGCGGGAGTGGCACACCTACGGAAATTCATATGGTGGCACTATAGTTCTTGCACATGCATGCAAGCAAACATAAAAAATGGGTGTAGTGTGGGGTGTCGGAGGGTACTGTAGGTCTATCAGCCCCCCTACCCCAACACACACGCATGCCATAAGCACACTGTGCAAACATGCGCCTATACTTTGTGCAATAAAATACATGTTTATGACAGACCATTTTCAGACAGCTTGTGCTATTTGCCATCATTTCTTATAATCCCACATACATCCAAAGGGAAAACCAAACAACAATATAAACTTGTATGTGAAATAACTGTTAGGCTAGTGTACAATTAGTCTACATATACTGTACACTTTCTGAAACACAGTGTTGCATCGGTGAAGGTTATCCTGTTTATATATATATATATTTTTAATATAAATATTCTGATTAATAAGCTAAGGAAAAACAGGCACAAATGACACACTAAGACTGGTGATTAAACAGTAAAATGCATACAGAAATATCTATCCCACCTCCCAAATGTGCAATGAGGGGGAGCTTTGCCCAGATTCTGGGAAAACTGTTTTGGAATGCTGTGGACTTAATGTGCTTTGCAAATGAAAGCACGTGTCCTTTTGAAGAAGGTGTGTAATAGGAATTTAAGGCATGTATGTAATTCCCAGATGTCCATAAAATAAGGTGCTGTAGGCAGGTCATGAGAAAGGGGAGCAGGTTAAAATCACTTGCACAAAAGTCCTTTTTACAGCTACACAGTCGACCATTTATTTGTACAAATAAGGGACAAATAGATCATGTATGATCTTGCCTTAAAATAATTCCATTGCTTTACAATGCAAACCACATATGGGAATCACAGTCTACTATTCTGCATCTCATTTGTTTTCAATACCCCAACCTCATAGCTACTATATTTAATTAGCATATTTAAAAATAATAACAAAGTTAGCTTTGTTCAAGGGGTGTTGGTTCTTTAAGAGGATATGTAATGCAAAGTTAATTCAAAAGCATTTGTGGCTCCCATATATTCTTCTGATCATGCCATTTATCTTAACATAATCATGCTCTTTAGTTTAGCTATAAAAGTGCTTTTTTTCTTAACTAGATGATCATACTAAAAATAGCAGATGACCCATACTTTAGATTATAAGTTTGGAAATACCAGTAAACGTCCACATTTCCAATGTCTTTTTTCCCAAAAAGTTAAAAGCTGCCTTCCGTCAAATTTATAATAACTGAGTTTAACTTGAGAGCAGCTTATAATCACAATGCAAATAAAATTTATAATTGCTCTACAGTATTGCATAATTACCTACCTGTTTAGTGACGTCTTATGCCAGCCTCTCTCCCCTTTAGTGTGCAGTGCAGTGCAGATGCTCTGACTTTGGAGGATCAAATGACTTTTCTTGTTTTGCTTGTTCCTTACTTTTAGCTCATATGGAACAGCACTACACAAGATCATCACCAGTGGAGGAGGGGGGGATGTGAAAAAGTTAAGTAATTACCTGCATGAGATTTATTTTGCCCATATGTTAGTGTTTTTTATATAAAAAAATCACATGAAGTTAACAGATGTGCAACTTTCAAGAACAATGAGCAATGCCTTTAAGCAAATCCATGGAACTGAACTGCATGAAATGGCAGCCAAGCATCAATCATCGGACTCGACTTCTTTAGCTGCATATGGGGCAGGGGATGATAGCAAAAGGGGATCAAGGGTTAACGACATGAAACAGCAGCTGGGTTTAGTGCTGCTACTCCCCCTGATTTTGGTGGCTGTCCGTGATGGTTCTGGGCTTCTTTGATGTTGCAGACTAATCGATTGCATCTTAATGGAGCTGGGCACACAATAAAGAGAGGGAAAGAATTCAGTTTTTGATATGTCCATTTCTCCTTCAAAATCCCCAGATATGGATGACTAGAGTGAGACAGCAGCTGTGTCCTCCTGACAGGGGCTTCTGAACTGGTGATGGTGGTGGAGGGGTGTGTGTTTTTTTGGGGGAGTCAAGTTTTGCAGGCAAACCTCGAAATCAGCTGGTGTGTTTCTATGGACCCATATCAATCTGAATGACATTTACACTGAAAAAAGAAAGGTGTGCAATCTTGGATCTGTTTTTCTTGTTTGTTTTAGTTTTAACCGTACAGTAAATGAAGTAGCCAGCATTCTAGTCTAAAGAATGGCATTTTTTTCAGAGATAGTTTAAGAATGTTCTTTATGCCTTTGGCTCGCTGCACTGTATACATTATCTCAAATGACTGATCCAATAAATTGCAGCAAACTTTTTAATGTATTAAATGCTCTTGAAATGGAGGAACAGTACTTTTCTTTCATACTGTGCATATCATTAGACAGTGCTTGTACCAGTTTCCAAATGGAATAGCAGTTTAGAGAACTTAATAAAAGCATGTGCAGTTTCATCTGTCTGTCTCTTTCTCTCACCTCTCATAGAAGTTGTAGCACTGTGCAACTGAACTTATTACAACGTTTACAGCTTTATGAATGTTTAACTTCTATTTACAAATGATTGCTGCATTTCCTCTACTAAACTACTAACAAAATATGCCTGTGCTCCGTGGACTGCACTGGCAGTGTTTTGGCGAATCACCTTCAAGGTTGGTTTGCTGACCTATAAAGCCCTACACGATCAGGGACCTACTTACCTGAAAGAGCTCCTTTGCCCCTACTGTCCCTCCCACCCCCTCTGATCCACTGACGAGGGATTGCTGGAGATTTCCAGGGTTCGTTTGAAAACTTCAGGGGCTAGATCATTCAGTTTTATGGCCCCGACCCTGTGGAATTCTCTACCTCGTCAGGTGCGAAATTGCCCGACTGTCCTAAGTTTTAAAGGAGCCCTGAAGACTTACCTTTTTAATATAGCTTTTAATGATTTATAATAAATTAAATTTTTCTTATTTATTGTTTTATGAAATTGTACAGGCGCTTTGGTTGAAGAAAAGCGCCTTTTAAAAATAAAGTATTGATTGATTGATTGATTGTCACATGAAATTTGAGCTTTTTGATTTATTTGGGCACTCGGATTGATTGTTTCTATATCTTGTATTACATATTATGTTAGGCCTTTTAAGCCCAGCAAAAAAATGTGGCAAAGTGACTATTTTTAATGTGCTCCGATAATGGGAACGGTTGTCCAGCTTTCAGCAACAAACTGAGCTTTCACTTTTCTCTTTTCATTTCCCCAATACTAGACAGTCCCTCTTCTAGCTGTAAAGTGTTCTGGCAAGGGTCATGTTTTGTTATTCTGTACTGAAGACCATTGTGCAGGACAATAAGTAAGCTTCCTTTAGGCAAGCACCCCACAGTTCACCTTGTAGATTGTGTTCCAGGATGCTGTGTGTGTGAGAAAGACCTTTTAACATCCACTTCTTCCTTCTGAAACAGCAGGGCCATGTGGAGTTTCCGCTTTTTGATTTATTTGGCAGTTCAGATTTAGGGAGTTCAGGCCCAATAGGGAGAGTGACAGCAAAAAAGGAGAACTTTGTTTGAAAGCTGCAACATGGAACAGTGATCTTAACAAGAAATACTGTACAGTTCCTGTACAAGGCATTATAGCACCCCCTTTGATACCCCCAGACACTCTATGGCTTTATTGAATTATTTTATAGTGTTTAAGCCCAGCAAAAGAATTTTGCAAAGTGAAGGTTTTATTTTATTGTGCTTCAAGAACCGAGTGCTTGCCCAGCTATCTGAAACAAGCTCAACTTCACTGTTACCCTTTCCAGTCAGTCTAAACCACGGAGACTGCAAGAGCTGCAATTTGTAAACACATCAGTACAAAACTATACATTTTTTAAAAACAAAATTTACAGTACTGTACAGTGTGACTTAAATGAAGGATGACACTGGCAGGATCATGTAACAATGTTATTAGGTAGGCTGACAGCAAAAAAGGAGCATTTTGTTTGAGAGCTCCACAATGGAACGGCATCCATAAAGATGTATTGCAGCGTTTTTTCAGATTTTTTTTTCAGGTTTTCAATTACACTGTGGTTTCTCTGATTTTGTAGTAATTCAGAACATGTAATATCACTAGGGTGCATTGTTATTATTCAGTTACTGTATCTGTGGGCACAACACTCCCTTCATCTTCCCACTTTTGAATCAGCTTTTTGTCCCTAAGCTGGGTCCAGTGTCATGGTATGCTAGCCTAATTTTTGTCTCCGAAGCTGAAGTGGGTGCCTGTTAGTGTGGCAAGACAGAACAGTGTTGATGCATACAGTATTTGAATACATACTGTAAGCTGTTTCGGGTGTCTGCTGTGATCAAAGCAGAGGTCCAGTGGTGGAAAGTGACGTTATTTGGTACTGTAGTCATCATTCTGTTTTAGCCTGTTGGTGAATGGACTTGTTGTTTTAACTAGTGCCTCCTCCGTTTATGTGTTTATTTTTCTGAGTTGTCATTTGGGGAAAGTCAAGTAGTTAAGTCCACTGCAAGATATTTGGAAACTATTGTAAAAATTCGAAGGAGGATTACAAGAACATAAACATGAATGCAAGGTTGATGTGAATTATTGATTGGGATTTTATAGTTTTATTATAAATGTTATGATTAGTATTTATGTAATGAGAATGTTGTCAAAATGTAATGTGCTTTTCCTTTTTTTTTTCTTTTCATTCTTTTAAAGAATGAAAAGAATGTTGTACATTTTTGTATTTTTATCTATAAATGTTTGTAATGGTTTGTGACCAAACAATTAAATAAATAAAATTCAAGAGTTGTCATTTGGGGAAAGTCTGGTAGTTCTGGCACTAAAATGGTTGGTATACATTTTGAGGAGAGAGAATGCACAGTGCCATCAAGGCATGGCGATTTCCCAGACGTTGTGTGAGGTAGCACAGCATCCAGAACTGGCAGAGAAATGGGTGATATCAAGCACGTATTTTGTACCTTTGTAACCAATAGGCGGTGCAATGAGTCAAGGTCCTGTATCTAGATTGGGAGTTCTGGTCCCGGGTCTTACGTGTAAAGTGAGGCATAATAAATAGTCAAGACCTGAGCAGTTTGCAAAGATTTAAAGATCTCTAGCGTAGAAATTGGATCTTTCAACTTCATGATGGTCACCTCTGCTTTGTACTGATGCAGCTGTAATACCAATAGTTTTGTGGTCTTGGGCCCACCATCATAGTACATCTGTTTCAAGTACTGAAGGGCCAGTTCCATTTTTGTATTTAAAATGTTTTGAATTTTATTTTGAGTAAGTTTCACTAGTGGGAGTAAGGAGGAGCCCTTGTTCAGTCAATTGTGTCTTTCTTTCCTTCCTGGTGCACCTTTCTGGTTCTGGAGGCATATGCAACAATCACCCCCGGTAATACTGCTTTTAGAGTATCCCAGGTGATTGGTGGAGCTCTGTCTGTGTACTGAGTTTACTGTATAATTCAGATTCTTTCCCTGAGCAATTCTCAAAATGTTGACTCCTTTAGAAGGCCTATGTTAAAGGGACACTGTCAACCTTAGGCCTCAGAGTGTATCTAGTTTAAAAGGCACACGTCATGACTGTTCCCATTCTGTAGAGGCCTCTGATGTAGCTGGTGGTTTAATTCTGATTCCTTTTACCTTTCAAAAAGTGAAAAACAGACTGACCACCATACTGGTGTTACCGCACAAAGCCATGTTTGTTTACATTTCCTTGATGAACTCCCACTGCATCTTTCCTGGACTTGAAAACACCCTCAACACAGTCTAGCAAATCATATTGCATTGTGAGGAGGGGAGACTACTGCATCGTGAGCGGCTGCATTGTTTGGGGATGCTCCTAATGTTCAGCAAGTATGCAATAAGAGTAGATCAAGGATTTGAAACAGAACAAGACTGGGTATAATTGCACCATTAGCTTGCATTTCAGTTCCACTAAGAAAGGAAAGAGATAAAACAACCAGCAACTCCAGTGAATGTTAGAGATGGTAAGCAGTAAAATCTGGAGTTCTAACTCAAAATAGTATGATGCAGAAAAGGTTGAGAGCGTCCCTTTAACTCTCCAATTGCTTTGTTTAGATTGTTGATGTAGTTCCAAAGCCAGTACCGGTGGGGCATGATCTGATAATAGCATTTGCCCAGTATAGCACTGTTGTACTTCAAGCATACTGTATGTTCTGTGGTCGTAAAGAAATAAACATGTCTAGAATACATAGCTTTGGCATGTGGGTAAAACATATACTGTTTCAAATGAGTGTGATGTGCCAGTTACCCATCTGTCAGTCTGTCCCCTTTAAGCAATTTTTTAAAATACCTGTGGGGTTGCGGTTTAGCGTGTAAAGACCTGACATCATGGGTCAGAGGCAGAGGTTATTCCACCCTGGTGGTGTCAGATTCCCTAATTTGCAGACTTCCGATGGCTCAGTTGTCTTCAGGATGACTATCAGAGTGTGGATGTGAACTGTATACCATTAGTAGAACTGTGGTTACAGGTGAGTAATCCACATATCTGCTTCATATGTATTCATTTTTATTTTTATACTATAAATACATCAGTCATTCACTGCCTGAAAGAGAATCATAGGGAATGGGTGTGGTAATTGTTTTTAAATTGAGTTTGCACCTTGTGGTCCTCCCAGTGGGAACAACCAGATACTTTGAATGTGTGGCAGTTCAAGAGTTTGCAAGTTCAGGTCACAGGATCCTTCTCATTTACTGTCCTCCTGGAAATGAGAGGGAATTCCTCCAGGAAGTTGTGGATTTTGTTGCCGAACTGGTGTTGGAGTCACCCCAGATGGATCATTCTGTGCGACTTTAACGCTTGGGTTGATGACAAACTCTTGGCATAGGGACAAAACCTCCTCCAGCTGATGAATGTTCTGGGCCTGACACAGGCAGTTGCCTCTGCAACCCATATACATGGTCATTCATTTGACCTGGTCTTCTTGCTTGGAGTGGAGGTCACTGACCTTATGGTGGAGCCGGTCATTTGGCTGGACCATCATACCTTGAGATTCTCATTCAAAGACCCCTCCCTAAAAGACCTTCCCCTATATAGATGGTTCAGTACCACCCTTTAAAGGGGTTGACCCGAGAAGGTTTTATGGTGGTGCTGGACCTATCAGGTGTAATGAGTACTTGTGAGGAGATGGGGGAATTGGTGTCGGCCTACAACAGGGTGGTCACTGAGGTCCTTGACTCAATTGCACTTACCTTGTTTGACCCCTCACTTCACACCATGGCTCCCTTTGGTTTGACGGGAGTCTCAGGGAGTTCAAGATGAGGGGGGTCAAAGGTTGGAGTGATGTTGGTGAAGGTCCCAGCCTGATGTGGACATGCTTATTTTGATGTCTCATTATAGAGACTATCAATCAGCAATCTCCTGTAAGAAGGCAGAGTTCTTTTCCAGGGAGATTGCTACAGTAATTAACAGACTGCCTCAGCTCTTTTGAACTGTTGATAGGCTGTTTAATTCAGCCTGTCTTCAGTCCGTGAGAGCTTTTTCACAATTAAAGTGTGATGAGTTTGCTCTGTTTTTTTTGGGGAGGTTTAATGTATTCATCTCCTGTCCTAGCCGGCATTTCTAATATCATTGGCTGTCTCCCTGGTGCCATCCCCAAGGGTCAGGCCCCTTCCCTTATGCTCTGATGACTTACCCTTCATGGCAGGGTTGTGGGGAGCATATCAACCTACCCAAAATGGATCCAGCCAGGGAGGTACCTTCTTAGGGGCAGCGTCTGCAAGGGACAGTGTCATGCTGCATGGCCAGGACCTTTTCTGTTTTTCTTTCCTGAGGTGAGGCATGTAATGGCATGCATGGTCCTCCAAGCATCTGCCCCATGTCCTCCCCTTTCTGTAACATCGGTCCTTCTCCTCCCCCTACTGACCCCTGGTGGCCTGTGCTCATTCCTGAACAGGGGTCACTGGTGTAGCATGAGGTAAAGCATCCAGCACCTCAGTGCCACTGGGCCAGCTTGCTCTGTCTTTTTGCTGATAAGATTGCCACAATCACATCTGGGATCTAGTCAACGCCCTCCACAGGGGCTTGCAGTGGTGAGCCAGAGGTCATGGGCAGTCTGTTTGTTTGATCTAACTTCGATCAGTTGTTGGATGAGGATGTTGTGAAGATCATCTGGGAGCTGAGGCCCACCTACTGTAGTTTGGACCTGGGCCCAACACGCTTTCTTGTGGGGTGTGTTGAGTCCATCGGCCCGGTCCTGGCTTTGATAGTCCAGTGTTCTTTGAAGAGGTGGGTCTTTCCTGAGCCTCTGAATGAGGCAGTGATGAGGTCCCTCTTAAAGAAACCATCCCTGGACCCAGACTCCCCTAGCCAACTGCTGACCTGTCTCTAACCTTCCCTTTATGAGAAAGATTACTGAGAAGGTGTTGCCTTTCCAACTGGAGGACCATTTGTCAACTTGTGACATCTGTGACCCACTCCATTTGCAGCCAGGTTATTGACTGGCCTTTCCCGGTCCTGTCACATTACACCTGTGCTCTGCTGTCTGCACTGGCTGTCTGTAAAGTGGCAGATCACCTTCACAATTGGTTTGCTGAACTTTAAGGCCCTGCACGGACTGGGGCCCGGATAGCTGCAAAACCTTCTACGGCTTTACTGCCCCTCTCTGTCCCCTCCAGTCAGCTGATGCGGGTCTTTTGGTGAGTGCAATGGTGTGCCTACAATCTGCTGGTACTTGAGCACTTTTGTTCCTGGCAATGACCCTATGGCATTCCCTTCCTCTTACAATCAGAGAGGCCCCATCAGTAAATTCCTTCAGAAGGGAGCAGAAGATATTTCTTTTCAGGAAAGATTTTCCCTCTTTTTAATTAACCTGAACTGTTTTTATGGTTGGATAGTGACTGTAATTTAAATTTAGTTTAATTAGCTTGCTCATGTGTACAGTGCCTTGAGTCGAAATTGAAAAGGTGCATTTTATAAGTAAATCAACTAAACTAAGCATGTTAGTACATCTTTGACAGTAAATATTGTGAACTTTAGAATACAGCATTTGATTTTACTTGGCGTTATTTAGAAAGGCATTACGCAGCATGATGGTAATACCCCTTCTGTTAGTGCATCATATCAGTACCGTGTAGTGTAGGTCTGTTGCCACAAGAGGGAAACCTAGAGAT
The DNA here is from genome assembly GCA_016271365.2 of Neoceratodus forsteri. Lineage (NCBI taxonomy): Eukaryota > Metazoa > Chordata > Ceratodontiformes > Ceratodontidae > Neoceratodus > Neoceratodus forsteri. The sequence continues at coordinate 220,608,607 of JADMNL010000023.1, forward strand.
AGCAGCTTAAGCAACTAGCTACAGCCTCCATCTGGTGGCAACAATCATATGCGACATTCCTTCTTGGTTTTTTTTGCCTGAATTTTGTTGTTTCAAATATTTTATTAAAATGCAGCTTTTATATAAAATAGTACACATGAACAATGATATAAAGTTGTATGCTACATAATACAAATGATAATCATTATTTAACTTAACCTGAAAAAACATGTTATTCTAAGGTAAGCCAGAGTAGTATCAAAGTAATAACTCTAAGGGATGATAAACAAATCATTCCACTTACATAGGAATTAATAAATCCAAAGAGCCTTAATCTAGTCCATCTTAGAATAATTACATGAGTATATAACTGATATCTGCAGTTAGTGCTTGCATAGAGGATAGCGACACCATGCAGGGGTAGACAAGGTCTCCCCACTGTGTGTAATTAGTAGTTTTGCATGCCATTGTTGAATATGATGCGCAGTGCATGGTGCAGTAATACAGTAGCGATGCCCTATCCCACAGTTAGTGGTTTTGCATGCCATTGTTGAATATGATGTGCAGTGCATGGTGCAGTAATACAGTAGTGATGCCCTATCCCACAGTTAGTGGTTTTGCATACCATTGTTAAATATGATGTGCAGTGCATGGTGCAGTAATACAGTAGCGATGCCCTATCCCACATAGAAACATAGAATTTGATGGCAGATAAGGACCGCTTGGCCCACCTAGTCTGCCCATTTTCCTACCTAACAGATAAGCTGCAGATCCTAGTTAACCAACAGCTACTTCCTCCTACCCCCCACTAGGACTGCCTTATGTCTGTCCCATGCATTCTTGAAGTCTCCCACTGTTCTTGACCCCACGACCTCTTCAGGGAGGCTGTTCCATGCATCCACAACCCTCTCAGTGAAAAAATGCTTCCCTCACATTACTCTGAGCCATCCCCTTCTATCTTCAAATTGTTGCCCCTTGTTCTTGCACTCTTTTCTGGAAGATGCTACCCTCTTGGACTTTGTTAATTCCTTGAGGTACTTGAAAGTTTCTATCATGTCCCCTCCTTCTTTCCTCAAGGGTATACATATTAAGCTCCTTTAGTCTTTCTTCATTATGTCTTCTGGTGCAGACCCTGCACTGTTTAGTTGCCCTCCTCTGGACAGCCTCCACTCTGTCTATGTCTTTGCGGAGATGGGGTCTCCAGAACTCTACACAGTACTCCAGATGGGGTCTCACCAACTGTCTGTACAGAGGGATAACAACTTCCTGTTTTCTACTATTGATGCCTCTTCCTATACATCCCAGTACCCCCCCAGCCTTCCTTACTGCCTTCTCACATTGCTTGCCCACCTTTAGGTCATCTGATATAATTACCCCCAGGTCCCTTTCTATTTTTACTGTTGTCAGTATCTCACCCCACAGTTAGTGGTTTGGCATGTCATTGTTGAATATGATGCGCAGTGCATGGTGCAGTAATACAGTAGTGATGCCCTATCCATGGATCCTAATGCACTAAGTGTGAGGTCTGAATGTGACGTCCTCATGGAGTGTGCTGGACAGTGCTGTGATGTCAGGTCAGTGTGCATGTGCAAGAGATAGTGCAGCACATGTGTGGCTACAACTGCGGACATAGCCCATACAGGCATATACAGTGTCTACATGTGACATACCCCACACACATCGACCTCAGTATATTATTAGGAAGTACACTTGCACAGCAGAACTGTTACTGTAGACACCGACACAAAGCACTATGCTGCCTAGCAACATACCCAGTTTCTATGACCTGAACATATGAGGTTCTGTATGGTTACTCTGACACAGATTGTACTGTCCTTGGAGTGAGGGGAGTGGTTCTGCTCCCTAGATCTCCAGGATGCATTCTTCCATATTCTAGTCCCTCTGCACCACTGCCATTATTTCATGTTCTGAGCAGAAGGGATACTGTACCAGTTGAGTCATGTCTTTCAGCTTGATGTGCACACCATGGGTTTTCACCTTGTGCTTGGCAGTGATGCTGGCCTTCCTCCACTACAAGGGAGTCAGGGCTTTCCTTTACCTGGATGACTGGCTCCTAGCAGGTGTCTCTAGGATGAAAGAGGAGAGGTCCAGGGATCTGGTCCTCAGATCTTTCAAGACTTGTTCATCTGATAAGCCCATCCAAGTTAAACTGGATGCCCTTTGGGCCAGTGTCAGCCTTCCTGTGAACAGGGCATCAGATCTTACATCCTTTGCCTGATCATTTCAAGTTGGAAAATTGCAGATAGCCTGGGAATTCTTCAGCTGTTGGGATACATGACAGCTTCGACCAATGTAGTTTGTTGGGCATGCCAGGCAATGGCGCCCTCTCCAGTAGTAGCTGTGCCACCAGTGGTCTCAATGCCTCAGTCACCTAGACCAGTCAGTCCGGTCAACTCAGCACCTTGCATTTAATGCCAAAAAGTGCAAGGTGCTGCATTTTGAGATGAAGAACCCAAGGAGGAGTTACCAGCTGGGGGGAGTGCAGCTAGCCCAGACAGAGGAGGAGAAGGATCTGGGGGTGCTCATTACAGGGTCAATGAACAACTCAGCACAAAGTAGGAAGGCAGCTGCAAAGGCCAACAAAGTGCTGGGTTGTATTGCAAGGGGGGTATATCCTCGAGGAGGGAGGAGGTGTTTCTGCCACTGTATAGGTCATTAGTTAGACCGCACCTGGAGTACTACGTGCAGTACTGGCACCCGTATCTGAAGAGGGACATTAAGTTACTGGAGGGGGTGCAGCGCAGGGTGACAAAGATGATCAAGGGGCTGGGGGACTTATCATAAGAGGGGAGGTTGAGGGAGTAAAACACGTACTCACTGGAGGACAAGAGGGACGGGGGGACATGATTGAAACCTTTAAATACATGAAAGGAATAAACAAGACAGGTACGGAGGGGCTGTTCAAAGTAAGGAAGGGGTGGGACACCAGGGTCCATGATATGAGACTGGAGAGAGGAAAGTTCAGGAGGGAGATGAGGAAACACTTTTTTACAGAGAGGGTGGCGGCTGGGTGGAATGCGTTACATGCAGAAGTGGTATCCAGTACAACAGTGGACTGCTTCAAAAGGGGATGGAACAGGACAAGTGGGAGGGTTAATGAAGGGAAAGGGTGGAAGGAAGGGGAAGCTGCAGAATAAGGGGTGCTAGCTGCACATTCGAGCAGACTTGATAGACCTCTAGGCCTTTATCTGTTGGCAAATTTCGTATGTTCATATCGAATTATGGCTGTGTCCCCATAATCTGGATGAAGCAGTTCCCTTTGTCTACCTGCAACCATCTGTCACTCTGACAATGGATGCGTCTCTAGTCAGGTTTGGAGATCTACTGGAAGACCACAGGGCACATTGTTCCTGGTCACTCTGGGAGACTGGATGCTACATTAACCTGCTGGAGCTCTGTGTAGTGTGTCTGGCTCTGATGGAATTTGCTTCGATGATTCGAGGTCAGGTTGTTAATGTCCAGGCGTACAACATACTAACATACTAAAATGCCAGCAGAATAGGCCTACCGGTCTTTCGTGTCTCCTCATTTGGTCTGCCCCCACCCTGGGAGCTGACCTTGCTGTCCCCGCACCCTCCCAGGCTTCTCCCTTTCCAGTCCATGGTATTCTCCCTGCAATGGACTTTGCTTCCACAACCCTTCCCCTGTACCTGTCCCACCACCTCTTGAACCCCTCCACAGTCTCTGCCTCCACCAGCCCCCCGGGCAGTACATTCCATGGTTCTACCACCCTCTCAGTGAAGAGACACCTATTCCTTTATCCCTAAGGTCCTCCCCCAGCTACCAATTACCTCTGGTTGCCCCCTTCCTTCGGAGCACCCTGACTGAGCCCCCTTTTACCACACCAGTAGTTCTACAGTGGTGCCCCTGCTCTATAACAATGTCTGAAGAATGGAAACATGAACCTTAAATATAGTCTCCGAAAATGTTTAGCTACTGTACTGTGGAAATACTTGCTTTAAATTTATTTTTAACTGAGCCCTGTTTCATGTGATATCAGAAAAGGTGACATGGGACACACTCTGTTCCTCTGTATCAGGAGGCCCTGTGCACTAGGTTTCTGATGCACAGCCTGCAGGCTGATCTCCTGGCGATCAGTGTTGTGGGAGAACACAGCCATCTGGCTATCAATCTCTACTGGTTCTGAGAGGTATTGCAAGAGTGGTCCCTGCACCTGGGCGTATTAGACAGCTGATCTCACGATGGGACACCCCTCTTGTTTACCTATTATCCTTGTGGAAGAACAGTAAACTGAAGCTGTTCTGTGCCCACCCCCTCAGACTGAGATGCTGGACCCTGGGCTTCTGTGTGCCTTTCCTCCCTTCCCTTTGGTTCACACCTGGACCCTGGTGTGCAGTCTGGGTGCAGGTCTCATGGTGATTCATGTTGTAGGAGGATTTTTTTTATTTCAAACAAAATATTTATTTTGCAGTAAAAGTGTTACAGTCATTAATCATTAAAAACTTAAGAATCTTGGAAATCACATTACAACAAGTGACTATATAGTAAATATCTTTATATATAAAATCATCATGACTATAAATCATTAATTAGCATCCTGCTCCCTTGCATATGCAGTACGTCTGTCTAAAATTCTATTCTGTCCCACTTACACTACTATTGCAACTGTGCCTGGGTTCATATTTTCCTCTATCATTAACAGATACCGTCATTTGTAGCCTTCAGGTTTCTGATAACCATCTAAAGTAGGATGTTGCAGGAGTAAACAGTCATCTGGTGGACGCTCTCAGTTGGGTAGGAGAGATGTCGCACGAGTGGTCCATGCATCAGGAGGTGTTCTTTCAGTGGGGCACCACTGCGGTGCATCGGTTTGTTCTCTCAGTGGGGCACCACTGCGGTGCATCAGGAGGTGTTCTCTCAGTGGGGCACCACTGTGGTGCATCAGGAGGTGTTCTCTCAGTGGGGCACCACTGCAGTGCATCAGGAGGTGTTCTCTCAGTGGGGCACCACTGCGGTGTATCAGGAGGTGCTCTCTCAGTGGGGCACCACTGCGGTGCGTCGGTTTGTTCTCTCAGTGGGGCACCACTGCGGTGTATCAGGAGGTGTTCTCTCAGTGGGGCACCACTGTGGTGCATCAGAAGGTGTTCTCTCAGTGGGGCACCACTGCAGTGCATCGCTTTGCATCCTGGGAGAACAGAAAAGTGATGTCATTTTGCGCCTGCTCCCCACAGTCCGGGACACTGTTGGGGGATGCCTTTGCTAGGCCCTGGACCCCAGACCTCATGTATACCTTCCCTCCCCTTTCCTCTTGATCTGCAAGGGGTGATAATGGCCCAGAAGTACAAGACAGGGATGATCCTGCTAGCTCCAGACAATCCCAGGCTGTTTTTATTTATTTATTTATTTATTTAGCTTTTGTTGACGGGTAAGTGCACTAGACAAATCCTGCCTATTTTCAGGCACGGCCCGGGGGAGGGGGATACAGATGAATGCCAACTGACCTTGAACCACATTAAGCTGTTGGTGGTATTTTTAGTGAATGAGGGTAATTTAGCCAGGACACCGGGGAAATTCCCCTACTCTGCATAGGTGGAGCCTTGCTGCTGGTCACACGATGGCCAGTCAGCTCAATCCCTCAGATGAGATGGATGTCGGTAGCTCTGGGGAGTGGGCCTCCTCCCCAGTGCTCACTTCCTTAGAGGCCACCGAGGAACGTTTAGCGGTAGCACATGGTTATGCTGATACAGTGGTGGAAACGGAGATGGAAGGAAGAAATAAGCTCACCCCAGTACATTCGGAGCTCCTTGAGCAACGCTCTGCTCTTGCCCTTCAGTTACACTCCATCGACTCGCAGCTTGCTGAAATCAGCCAGGCAATAATTGAACAGCCGAAAGACATCGCAACGCCAGCTAGGACCCCTGCAAATGTCACTGCTGCGACGGAATTCAGTGAACCTCCAGGACAAGCATCTTCAGACAAACAGGCTGGCAGTTTTTCGAAGATTCCCTCATCGTGCCAAAAGCCAGACTCCGACTTGCAAACTGAAGGTCTAATGGATCGAAATCGTCTCGTTGACACTGTAAGTCCTGCTCTCTCTCCTCCAAAATTACAGTTTTGCCCAAAGACTTCCTCTACAGCCGAAGTGTTTCTTTTTTCGGCAGACAAAAAACCTGGTTGGTCCAAACGCGGGGGTACTTTATTTAAACCTCTAGGAAAACCCCTTTTCTCAGAATATTACTCCCAGGATACTTGGTCCCTAAATAGCCCTTAAAACGCTGGCTGGGAGAAAGGGACGGAGGGACTTAGTCTTCAGACTCCCAGGATCCTGTTTACATTAACATGCTGGAGTCTGTTTCAAAGAGCTCAAGAACCCGGGTGAAGACCATTCACCTTCTCATAGTGGACTGCATTCTAAACATAAGACTGTTAATTCTGGTACTTCTGATACTACTGTTGTTTATTCTGATAAAGTCAATAATGCTTCTGGTACTGTTCTTGCTACACCTACTGCTTTTACTCCCTTATTGGCCACTGACAAAATTCCTTTCCAGGTCGGCCAGCGGTTTTAAACTACTGACCTCTCTTTCACTCTAAAAGGTGAACCTGCTCCCACGGAGGAATGCAGTCCGCTTAATATACAAAGGTGGACTGGACATGCCTCCTGATAAGTTTACATAGCCAGGACATTATTAAAGGGTCTATGAAATTTTTGCTTCTGAAATATTTGCTTTAATACATCTAGGGAACTCTAATTTTGATGTTAGTTTTAAACAAATCTCAGGTCTGGATAGATTCTGGGCTCAATATGATAAATTACAGTCCTCACCTATTTGGTCCTCTTTTCAAGCTATCCCCCTCATTAAACCTGCAATTAGAAATGTCACTATAGTTTTCAAAAATGAGGGGGTCAATATTGAAGATATTCTCTTTTGGCTTAATAAACGATGTGAAGTTCTAAATCGACCTATGCCTACATTAGATAGCGAACAGATTTGGGATGGCAGTTGGAAGGTTCGGGTTAAATTATTCCCCACTAATACTGGGCCGAGACATTTGCCTAACTTTTTCTTTTTGGGGAAAGATAAAGGTTTTGTTTTCTACGCTGGCCAACCTAAATCTTGTTTCAAATGCGGTTCTAGAACACATCTTAGTTCGGCTTGTGATATTTTAAAATGTAGTCACTGTTTTGAATATGGACATAATTCCTCCACATGCTCTAACTCTTTAAATGTAACTTATGGAAGAAGTCGCCATTCTTATGGTCGCTGTCCTGGCATCTCATAACAGGAAGACTGCCCACCACATGATGGGTTAATTACAATTGCCCAACAGTTACAGGCACAAAGACCACCTTCCGTGATGACCTCCTACTGCTTGTTTCTGAAGCTACAGATTCTACCTCACACTTCACTTCTGACCACCATATTCAGGAGGTAGCTGTTGTCTCTTCCGAACCTAATGACCTTCCTAAGGAAAGTAATGCTAAGCCACCTGATGTTATAATGCCTCCTCCTCTCCCCCACCTTCTATCCTGACTCAGATTTTGTTCCTGTTACCCATAAAAGGACTAGGAAAGGTCAGGCTGTGATTTGTTGAACTAAAGAAAATGTAGGCCCTACCTGGCAATCCAATAATAAATTAGCTGTTTTATCTATGGACCTTTCTGATAAAGATTCTGAGTGGGGATGACACGGACACTTCTTCGTTCGTTCCTTCCCAGATTTGGAAGGAGGCACTGACACCGACCTACTGCTAAGCGCATACTTACAATCTCAGAGGGTAAATCTCAAACGGCTACATAAATGGCTTCCTATCCATTTGCTCCTTAAATGTAAACAGCATTAAAGGCAAGAGAAAGCTAGGAGGTGTGTTTTTGACTCTTAAAGATCTTAAAATGATATTTATTGTTTGGTCGACACTAGATTGAAAACCCATGCTGAACTTCACAAGTTTCTCATGCCTGGTCTAGTGGCCTCTCTTTTGGTCTACTGGCCGGATACCTATGATGGCATTATTCTTGTTTTCTAGCACAGCATTTCAAGTTTCTAGACTAGTAGATATTGTACCTGGTAGAGCTCTACTATTGGATTTTTCTTATAACAAGAACGATTTCGCATAATAGGTAATTTAGTGCTCCACAAACTAAAGCACAAAAGAGTGACCCTTTTCATACCGTGAGGCCCTTTTACATACTTCTAGATTACTCTTATGGGTCGGTGACTTTAATTGTAGTTTACATCAGTCAGATAGAGGTTTACAAACCTCAAAGCTTTTTGTGATTCAGTTGCCTTACGGAAATCACGTCCACAGCCCTTTTAGTAGATGCCTATAGGTATTGTCTATAAAACTGGAGGTTCACTTTTTCAAAGGTCCCTACGGACCAAATTGATTTTATTTTTATCTCAGGTCTTGTCAATTCTTTCATGTCAGACAGTAGGTTGTGAATTTTCTGATCATGTGGCTCTTCAAGTCACATTTACTTGAGTTCTGCCTACGTTGTAAAAAATATGTGGTGATTAAATGACTCTTTATTAGAAATCCCATCTTTTTTACACTCTTGGCGTAAAGAATTTAAGGCTCGCATATCAGTCTTTGACATATATGACTCCATTATTGATTGGTGGGAAGACTCTAAGTTGAGTCGGAAATTGGCTTTGAAAAAAAAGGCTGCAGTTGTACAAAATAATAACAATAATAATAAAAAAAATACCTGACTTATTTGTCTCTTTGACAACAGTTGCAGCATTTGATTTCCTTGGTTGATTCTAATCATTTAGATTATAGTAAACAAATTGACAATATTTGCGCTCAAATGAGATAATTTCAATATGACAGAGCCAGTTCTTTGGACCAAGAAGCTCGTTTTGGTTCCCAGTCTAACAAAAGTTCCCTGGACCCTTTTAAAACCTGTAAAGGTAAGGTGGATTCTAAACTAATTCCATCCTAAGATCGCAGGGTGAACTTATGACTTCCCTGAAACCTTGGTCACAATGGTTGAACAACATGTTTCTTCTGTTTTGGTTGTTCATCAGTTTATAAGGGGCGCTGATCCTTTTCTAAATTCATTAAATCTGCCATAGCTCTCAATTTTGAAAAGGAAATATTGTCTACAAACATTTCTGAAGGAAGTACAACAGGCCATTGATTCTTTATGTTCAACCTCAGCTCCTAGTTCTGATGGCCTTACAGCAAAATTTTATAAAACTTTCTCCATGAATTAACCCCACTTTAACACTATTATTTCGGGAATTGTTATTTTCAGGAACCCTATCTAAATCTATGTAAAAGGCCATTTTAATTTTCTGTATAAAAAAAGGTGATTCCACTGATATTTCTAATTGAGACCTATTAGTCTCCTAAATGTTGATTACAAAATCCTGGCTAAGATTTTATTAGCTAGAACCATCAAAGTTGCTAAATATATCAGCCCTGTTCAAACATGTGGCATACCAGGAGCATCAGCAGGATAATCTTATTCTTTTAAGAGGTTGTTTGTTTTAGGAGAAAAAACGGATTTCTGGTTGGATATTAGGTTTAGATCAAGAGAAAGCTTTTGATAAAGTCTCATGATTTCCTGTTCCGAGTTTTAAAAGCCTATGGCTTTCCAGAAATATTTTTATTTTGGATTTTTCTTTAAACAAACATGCTATTATACTTCCCAATGTTAATGGATGGATAGGTAATCCTATTCCATTATCTCGGAGTCTTGACAAGGATGCCCCTTAAGTCCGTTACTATATAATTTTATATTGACACTTTAATAAGAGCCATTTACTTTCTCCTCAAATTATTGGTATGTCATGCTCTCCTTCCTCTCCATCTATCAAATTATTAGCCTATGCTGATGACTTGGTTTTTAACATTAGATAAGAAAATGAAACAGGAGGATCTTATCCAGTTATTAAGTTCCTTTTCAGCCATATCCCAAACAACCATTAATTCCACTAAAAGTACAAGGATTCCGATTGTACATGACTCTCTTAGGAAAATGAGGTTTATGCAGGGATTCCTGTTACACTCAGATACTTTAAATATCTAGGGAATTTATTTTGGACGTCCAAATATGGCTTACTACAATTGGACTGCAGTTTTGAATAAAACCGACAGATTAGTCATAAGTTGAAATCCACCCTTATTGGAAAAAAAAGAGAGTTGTTTTAATAAAATCTTTGGTTATTCCTTTATTTTAGATCTTAGCTACATATTTCCACCTCCTGTTTCTCTTTTTCACTAAATCGTTTGGGTGTTTCTTTAAAGGTTTTGTGGGATCTAGGCTTAACCTATAAAAGCGCAACATTACATATAGACCTATTAGTGAAGGAGGTATCAATATGATACATCCAGTTTGCTTTTCTATAGTCTGTTTTTCATTATAATTTTGGTTATGCTCTTAAACCTGAGAGTTTAATTTGGAGACCATATTTTATGGACTGTTTTTTTCTGTGTATTAGTACATGGAATCTTACTGGAAACATGCTCTCTAGATTCCTTAGAAATACCCTCGTATGGTAAAGAAAGTTTTAGTTGGCCCCTATCTTGGAATCTTTTTCCTTCAGATTTTGTACTTTATCTAGGCGGTCTTTATATGATAGAATCTGGAGATTAGAGGCCCAAGAAGAGGTGCTATTTCCTTCTGTCCTATTAGTCAGCTCTTGGGTTCTTTTTACAACTCGTGACCTCGCTACACCCCTCGTTTGGGATATTTATGGCTAAGTAATTACGATAGATTAGGGGTTAAAAATAATCATAAACATAAAGCTCTAAATTTACGCTATTGCCCTAGAACTGACTGTCTTGATGTTCCCGAAACACAACAACACTTATTTCTTGAGTGTCCATTTCCTTGGATATTTGGTTTACTTTAGCTAAAACATGGTCAGAACCTTCTTTTCTTCATTTGTCTTATGAGCGTATTATGTTTTGTACAAATGTTTGTTTAAATGCAAATATCATTTAGAAGCGTTATATGTAATTTTGCCTTAATTAAGTATTACTTAATAGCTTAGGTGTATCTTGTTCTTCATCATAAAGTTATACATAAACAGGAAGTTATTAGCAATATATATAAAGCTTTACGTTCCATTAAAAAACAAGATTATCATGTTTATAACAAACACCAAGTTGACTTGATGTGGCGCAACTGTGATTTACTATTTAACATTTGTACATATTGATTGTCTTTTTTGTATTATTGATTATTGTTTGTTTCTTGTAAAGAAGTCCACTTTTCAATAAAATTCCCCTACTCTTTTTCGATAAGTGCCATGGGATCTTTAACATCCACCTGAACTACCACCAATCCAGGCAGATGGGACCTCGGTTTAACGTCTCATCCGAACGACGGCACCTCAGAAGTGCAGCACCCCTCTCATGCTGCACTACAGTGTCAGTACTGGGATATTAACCCAAGTGCCAGATGTGGGAACTGAACCCACAGCCCTCTGATCTCCTGGCCTCAGAGGCGAGTGTGCTACCTACTGAGCCACTGACACTTTTGATATTCGGATGTCTTCAGCCTCAGCAGCAGGCCTCTGTGGTGGTAACTTCCTTGTCCAGACCTGCTGACCAGACAACAGGGGAAGGTCCTGCACCCAGACCTTCGTTCCCTGCACCTCACAGACTAGTTCCTGAGTTGCTAGAGTTCCAGGCCTTGGGTCTTTCAAAAGATGTACTTCATGTTGTGGATTCCTCCCAAAAAGAATCACCTCACAGGTGCAATGCACTAAAAGGGAAGAGGGTCTCCATTTGATAGCCAGGGCTGGGAGCTTGACCCCCTCATCTTCCCTGTTGTGAACATCTTTGGTCCCTCTCTCTGTGTACGTGACTACCCTCAACATGTATCTGGTAGCTATATTGGCATATCAGCTGTTGGCTGTTATGCTGATGGTGACCCAGGACAAGGTGGTCAGGCACTTCTTCAGAGGCCTAGACCATGGTCCTCTTCAGTGTGTAAACCCCCACCACGGTACCACCATGGGACCCACTGCTGCTGCTGGCTATGCTCATGGGCTAGTCATTTGAGCCTATGCATAGGTGTGAGATGTTACACCTGTGGTCATAACTAGCCTTGGGGCTGCAGCCATCAGCTGCACCACTGTAATCTGAGTATTATCCAAAGTCAACAAAAACTCATATGAGCCAGCAAACGATACTTCTATTAAGGCCTTACTCCAATGCAAAACTCTCTGAATCATGTGAATACTAAACAAGGGCACTCCATCCTGAACCCTGGAAGTACTGCACAGAAGTGGTTTCTCACTGCTATGCTTCTACCTACCCCTCCATCCTCCTAGTGCCTATCCTGAGCTTCCTTTCACTTAGCCTCCTCCTGACTCTACTATGTACTCCTCCCAGCCCAACATACCCTTATTCTGTCTACTGGGCCCCATCCCCAGCTCTCCTGTTCGACAGTTAGACTCCCCCACCTCCTTTCCCTACTATTTATCTTTGCTTCTTATACACTACAATGTGAGCTCTACTACGTGCAGCCTTGTTAACTCATTGAATCACCTGTCATTGCCACTGTCGCGCTCCAGGAGAATGTCACAATAATGATTCTTATCGATTATACTCTATTTGTGCTGCCAATGATCACCGCACTTGTACATATCTCTCTCTCTTAAGTGATTATATCTGTTATTTATCTTTGTGCCCCAGGTCACTTTTTGTAAATCAGTCTCATCTCAACAGTGCTCTCGCCTAGTAAAATAAAGATGATTGATTGATTGATAATGCCTATACAAGGATCAAAAGGCGCTCCATGCACTCTTGATGGAGTCTCCATATCTTATCTTCCACAAGGACAAAGTTAGTTGTTCGCCTCAGCCAAGTTCCTCTCGGTCGTGTTGGGTTTTACCTTAAGCAGGTGATCAACCTTCGGTATATTTTATCAACCCTAATCTCAAGGGCGATCGCATGGTCCATACTCTGGACCTGCGAAGAGTGTTACTATTACAAGGGCCCGGCTGCAGTTCATGGTGAGGCTAGCCTGTTTTGTAACATATGCTGAAACCATATCTGCAGACTAGCAGCAAAGTGGATGACTGGCAGGTAGATAAAAATTCTGCATTGATCTCTACTATGAGTTTGGCGGTAGGGGCCTCCCAAAGGGCTAGGCTCATTCCACTGGACGTACTGCTGCCTTGGTTGCTGCTTTCAGAGACATCCCACTACAGGAAATCTGTAGGGGCGTTACACGAGGAAAACACAGCTTCATTCCCACTACAGAATCAAAGTTGAGTAACATTGGAATGCTGCTTTTGGGACCTTGGTTCTCCTATCTCTGTTTCCCAATAAAGGTGCACCCTTGCTCCATCTTCTGGAGAACTGCTGCTAGGAGTCTACCAGACTGTCTTTAGTGAACTCTTTCCACACCCTTAGAAATATAGGTTGTTACCTGTAACTGTAGATCTTACCTGAGTCAGTCTTCACCATTCATAACTAGTGGACCATAGTCAGATCGCTGGACCCTCACAGGGCAGTAACTTTAAGATTTTGAGCTGGGGGCAAGGAGTCAGGGTCAGTGCTGCCCTAGGGCCAACATATGTATGTGGTGCTCACAGGGTAGCCAATAACTGGCCGCAGCTCCTCCACAGCCCTCAGTGCTGCTTTTTCCCTGCACTGGCCGAGGCAGCATCTCATGAGGGAGCCTGATTACTTATGGAATTGTGTCTGATCTGCTTGCCATCCAATTTTGCTTGGTGCCATGCTGTTTTTTACTAGTTGCCTAAATCCCATGGGCATGTTTGCCATGGGGCAATATTATGGTATGGGCAGTGTGGTGTCATTTTCTTGTGGTATTACCAGTGAGATCCTGGGAGGGGTTGAGAGTTGCCACTATTAAAATGCTGGCTGCACTGGAGCTTGAGGGGATTTTTCACAGTGATGAGGTACTTAAACTGTTTATTTCTTATGGTGCTTTCAGGAGGATCAGAAGTGAAGACCCAATTTGTACAGCCGTCAGGGCTTTACCTTTCCCCATAGAACTCCTTTTAAGAAAATCTAGACAGAGAGCCTATATTCAAAACTTTGCCCTTGACTAAATTAGCACTGCCGGTGTGCAAACATAGCGATAGACCAATGGCCCACTATATTCAGGAATAGCCCAGAGCTAAATTTGCTGAATATAGCGTTACAAGGAAACCCGGGCAAACTGGGCCAGGAGTGCAGGGCAAAATGAGCCTGGGAATAAGACAGCTCTGAATGTAGCAACCCAGTACAAGCCACAACATGGCAGTGCACACTGACAGAAGGACTGTAGAGGTGAAATATTTGGCCAATGTATGTGTACCAGCAGAGGTTAATTGTCAGCAGGCATGCTGCAAGCATCAGCGCATGTGAATGTACAGTGTGCAGAAATAGGGTCCACCTGTTGGCAGTCTGGAAGTACAGGGGCTGGCTGCATCTGCCCACAGCTCCACCTGCACGTCAGTTGGGAGGAGCATGATGGCAGCTGCAAGTTATGCTGACAGAACTGCGTGAATGGCCTTAACTGAGGGGACTGCACAGCACAGGCACTGGTGATGGTGCTGGATGCAACAGTCCACCTGGGTCCTATACAGTGCACAGTGAACCTTGGTACAGTGATGGGGGCTGGTAGTGTGTGGGACTGGCACTGTCTATGGTGTGGTCAGCAGCATAGACTGCTGCACTGTACACAGTGACAGACCCATCTTGCAGGTGTGTACTGACAGTGGACAGTACTGTACTGCTGTTGTGTGACTCAGATGCTGCACTACTGGCATGGGATGCTCACAGTGACATATACATGCTGGGTGCGTGTGCTGTGGTGTCTGTACAGCTGTGCAGCATGTGGCTGGGGGAGCCTTTGCATCAGACAGGCACACAGGTGTTGGGGTATTCACCACACTGGACCATTTGCACTACTGGCATGGGATGCTCACAGTGACATATACATGCTGGGTGTGTGTGCTGTGGTGTCTGTACAGCTGTGCAGTATGTGACTGGGGGGGCCTTACCAGTGGACAGGCACACAGGTGTTGGGTATTCCCTACACAGGACCATTTGCACTGTGTGGCTTGTCCCAACCATGTGGCAGCACCCAGTATGAGGTGCGGACTGGTCACCTGTACATCCCCCATGCCACTAGTGCTGCATGTGTGGGCTGGCATCTGTTGGTGTCCACAGAAGGGGTGATCTGCGGTATGTGCTGTATGGCTGCACTGCCATGGTTTCCACTGGGGGCGGGTCATCACGTACTACCTGGCATGGCTGGGACTGAGTGACAGATGATGCATCGTTGTGATGCCATCAGTGAGCGAACTATTTCCTCTATGTCTGGCTTATTTCTATGTGTCATACTTATTGGTTAGGGTTGTGCGCAAACCATGCAAATGTCAAGCAATGCCACACAAAGCCATTAAGTCATGCAAGGCTGGTTTTGCCCAGAGTTGACAACCTTTTCCTAGGCGATAATTTGCACCGCGCCAGTGTTGCTCTAAGTAAAAGCAAAACCATTTTGCACAGTGCTATTTGCTGAATATAGCATTAGCTGACACACCCTCAGTTTGCCCTGTACATTATCAGTTTGCCCAAGCTAATGTGGTTTGCATGCACTATTTGAGCTTTTGAATATAGCAGACACGTGTTAATCAGCTAAACCTGGGTAATGGATAACACACATAAAGTTTTGAATAAAGGCGCAGAGTCAGCAGAGAACATGGAGTTAGTTCCACAGCCATTCTTGTCTAAACTTAACTCTGGAACTATATGAAGTTTCACTGTGCTCTACTGCTTCTCTTTCCACCTCTCTAAACCGTGAGTTCAGGTATTTATTTATTTATTGGAATTTTGGTGATTAGGTAAAGTCCTCTGAGACATAAAGTTCCTTTTTCAGGGGTGACATAGGGTTAGTTACATACATTAAATAACAGGAATAACAAGGAATGTACATGGATTTTTCATACATATACATACAGTTTATATACCAGACATGGATTTAGTTACAGACACTAGAGTACAAAGAAAACTTACAGTAATCTATAAAGGCAGAGAATACAATGCGTTATTCATGCTTTAGCAGTCTTTGATAAGGTTTAAGCAGCTTGAGTCATATTAGAAAGGGCTTGCAGTGAAAACAGTTGCAGGGGAGCAGTCAAAGAGATTTAAGAGTTTGCTTAAACTGCCCCAAGGTGGGGCATGCTCGGGCTGCTGGGGACAAAGAGTTCCAGAGATGCAGAGCTGAAAATGAAAATGATTGTGTACCAATTTCGTACCGTACTTTCAGAACTTTCAGTGTAGGGAAGGCTGAGGCTCTGAGGGGTGAGCAAACTGCTTGCATCAAATTATGCCAGAGAAGCTAGGTGAGGTGAGGGGTTGCAGTAACTTGAAGTAGAGGCAATATAGGGGATAGTGCAATCTGGCTTCGAAGAAGGGCCATACCAAGGTAGTTAGCATTGTGCAGTGGTGGGTTTTGGGATGTGCACCAGCTGCGGATTGCCGTGTCCTATGGTAGTGTATTCTAAGCCTGTGTAGGGTGGGCTCTCGCTGAGCCTGGATTGCCTGGGCTCCATATAGTAAGAGAGGGAGGAGGGAACTGAAGGCAATGGTATGATGTGCCTCTCGAGACAGGTAGGGAGAAAGTTTATATAGATTTAGGTTGAGCGTTTTAGTCAGTGCATCTACATAGGGTTCAATGGTCATGGATCGATCTAGGGTCATCCCCAGGTATTTGAAGGTAGTACTCCTTATAACATTTCTGTCAAGATCAAAGTGTCTCCCTCTGTCTCCCTACCATCTTCTCCCTTCCATCTCCTTCCTTCCTTCCTTCCATCCTCCCTCCCTCATTGTGTTCTCTGTGTACCCCAGAGGCTCTGGTGCCCTCTGTACAACCCAAACCCTCCAGCAATACTATTCATCTCTCTTTCTCTCTCTTCTCTGTCCTTCTTTTAGCTTTTGTTTTCTTTTATTACTTTCCTTATTCTATCCCTGTGGCTCTTTTCCTCCTCCCTTCATTTCTTTCTTTTCTCTTTCTCTCTCTCTCTCTCTCTCTCTCTCTCTCTTCTCTGTCCTTCTTTTAGCTTTTGTTTTCTTCTGTTCCTTTCCTTATTCTGTCTCAGTGGCTCTTTTCCTCCTCCCTTTATATTTTGTTCTCTTCTCTGCCGAGCAGAACTGAGGGCTGGGGAGAGTCGGCATCAGTTACTGGCCAGTCCATGAGTGCCACGTAGTACATCAGCCTTGTGGGTAGTGCCGTCCCTGATGCCAGCTCCCCCAGCTCAAAATTCTTGAAGTTATCCCTCCCGTGAGGGTCTGGTGCCTCCAACTGTGACCTACCAGCAATGAATGGTGAGAATATGCAGGAGATCTACAATTATGGTGAGTACATACTTTTCTTTCTGTTAGTAGTATACGAGATTCCACATCAACACAACCCACCCAGCTTCCCCGGTTGGTCACCCAGGATCTTTGCTTCCAGCATGCAAAGATCTGACATCACAGAGGCGGAGCTGGAGGATACTCTACCACCTCGATGGTGGGAGTAACTTTGTTAAAGATGTCCAACAAATCAGTATTTCTGATGGAATGGCCAGAGTGTGGATATGAACTTTATATCAGTCCTAGACTACAGTTACAAATGAGTAACCTATATTTACTCACCTGTAACTATAGTTCTGTTAGTGGTACAGTTCACATCCACAGAACCCACCTGATCTTCCCTGGCAAGTGGCAGCCAGATCTGTGCTTCCAGCTGGTGAAGATCTGATGTCACAGGGAGGATCCAACATATGTACCATCCAGGTGGGGGGGAGGGGCTTAGCTAGAAGACTTCCGATGACTTATCTGTCTCAGCCGAACTGCCAGAGCATTGATGTAAACTGTATACCACTTGCAAAACTATGATTATGTAAGATTAACCCACTCCAGGCGTGGGTCTAAAGCTGCCAAATTTCTGAGGCCTAAAACTGGGATGGTCCATCCTGACCATGACCCCTTCCCCTCCACCATATCACCTCCACGGGCACTGCACAGAACAACACTGCACACAATCAATTACATTTTGCTGCTTGCTCTGACAATGCTGCCCCACAGTAACACCAGTAGCAAACATCCAGGTTAAAACAACACATCATTCTGCTGCAGCAAGTTCCAAATCATGATGTACAGAAAGTTCATTAGATGCAAACCTGCATTAAACTGTTATCAGACATTCGAGCTTCATGTATTGCCTCTCCTGACAGTCCCATCCAACCCACTTACACTCACCTCATTTGCTGAGCAAACTTCACTTCAGTGAGTCCCACCACCACAACAGATTGTTTTCACACCCTTCCCTACAGCTGATCAGGTTCAGGTACCTTGGTTCACTGCTGCCAGTCTCTTCTCTGTCTGGAGTCCCTCTCAGCTGCTGGCAGGCAGGCGTCCATATGCACTTGTTTGCACTACTACAGTTTAATCTAACAGGAAGGAATATGCTTTACTGTGCTCCCACTGACATGTCCGGGTGCAACACAGGCGAAGGGTTGAAGTTGCAAACTACTGTCCAGCCAGGCAGTTGCCACAGTGGTGCGAGTAACTGTCACTCATGGATTAGCAGTCAGCAAAAAAAAAGGGAGGACAAAACTGGGACAAGGAAGCAAAACCAGGACAAAAGTGATATTTTGCAAAACTTGTGGGGACACTGGGACATGCAGCCAAAAATAGGGACTGTTCTGGGAAAATAGGGACAGTTGGTAGCTTTGATGGGTCTCTCAGGGATTAATGTATGGCTGGGGGTGAGGTTGGAGGTTCCAACCACAGCCTATGATTAGTCCCTAGAGAGACTCACCCTTCTAGAGTGAGTTAATCCTCTTGTAACTATGAGGAAGAGAAATGGTTCAGTGCTCTTTTTATGTTTCTCTTCCATGTTACAGTTGCATAAAAGTGATTTTAAGTGCAAAATTACAAGGAGGATATCAAGGTTCCTACCATGGGGAAGAGAAAGGGTGTTGCACCTGACTGGAGAAACTGATGCCTAACTTTTATATTGTGACTGCAGCGATGAACAATTACTGATTACATGCAGATGTGATCAACATTTCAGAATATGTGCTCATTTTAATTGACTTAGTTTTGCAAACTGTGGAATCATCTCCTTTTTTTTGCTATGTTTGATGTTTGGGATTTGGCACCACCAGACTGCAAGGCAATCCGGTCAGGGTGGGCGGGATGTGTGCTTGCTCGCCCATTCACAGCGGTGTGGGTGCTGGGAGGCAGGGATGCACCTTATGCTGGGTAACACCCAGCCGTGAGATATGTGCCCCTAATGCTGCCCCTGGCAGTGGCATGGGCGTGGGAGCACTGCAGACCCCCTACATGCTGCCCAACCCATGAATTGGCACGGAGGGCTGGGGCAGAGGAGAGGGCACCCTTCCACCCTGAGCCTGCAGCACATATTGCACCCTCCATCTTGTTTTCATGTCCCGTGGGTGCAAGGTATCCACTCACAGACTGGGTCCAGGCATCCCATTGGATGTGCACCCAGTCTGAGGAACACTCCACCATGCACCTGTGTGCTGGGGGTGTGCAGCCACAGACAGGTGACCGGCATTAGTGAATGCTGGTAAGGGTGCACCTGTCCGTGGGTGCACAGCTACATGGGTGGGGTATGCTATGATTTTGTGTACCCCTGCCCGCTTTGTGCATAGGGCCCATTAAGGCTTGATAAGTCTCCCAGTATGATAGATTTAAGCAATAAACCAGGACAGGGTGTGGGTTATACTGGGATTTACCCATGCCTGGTGTGATTTGGTCATGAGGTGCAGCAGAGTGACCAAATTCACTCAGAATTTAGTAAATCCAGCATAACTAAATTCTGGAGTGGTTTATTATTATTCAATAGTTCACTTTTTTGGGGTGAGGAAAAAAAGGAAATGAGTTATTTTCTTATTTTAAATTATTCTTTTCTTTTATTACTCCACCACAAAAAAAATAGTTTTGTTAGTGGAAGACTGCTGCCTGCAGTCCCACTCTGTGCCCAGTGCCCCAACTATCTTATATGACCCTGAACTTGTTTCTAAATTTAACTACTGGGCTACATGAAGAAATGTTTTGGAGCCTTCAGTCCCTATTTCTGCATTGGTCCACATTGCTCCAACTAGTATTACATGTTTACCTGAAGGATAATGGTGCAAGGTGTGAAGAACCTGCTGCAGCGGTTTTGGTCAGAAAAAAAAACTAGCCACGAAGAATTACACTGTTGTAAGTGACAGAGTAGGTACTGTCCAACAACATGTTTTCTTTTAATTATTTTCCCACTTCTTTGGGCCACAAGGACCCTGGACAGCATGTCTGACTAAAGATTTCCCACACAGCGGCTGTTCGGCTGTGGTGAGTGAGCAGCGATGTTATTCCAGCTGCATTCACTTTTTGTAAGGGACTGGCAGGCTGCAAGAGTACTCTGGGACATTTACCGTAGAGATTTTCATCCTCCTGATGGAGTGACTCTCTCTCAGGTCCCACTGCTCCTATACTTGCTGATCCCCGGTAGTTCCCCCGTGGATTGCCCCCCCTACAACGGGGCCAGGAAGGAGGTTGCTAGCTTCTCCTCCCTCCCAGAGACCCAATCCAGAACCCAGGAATGTCCCCCTGGAGTGGCAGACCATCATAAGGCCTGCCAGGCTCATTCTCCTCCCTCCGAGAGACCCAGTCCAGAACCCAGGCATGGCCCCCTGGAGTAGCAACCATCATCGAGCCTGCCAGGCTTATTCTACTCCCTCCCAGAAATCAAACCCAGAATCCAGAGATGGCCCCCAGGAGTGGCAGACCATCATCGAGCCTGCCAGGCTCATTCTCCTCCCTCCCAGAGATCCAACCCAGAATCCGGGGACGGCCCCCAGAAGTGGCAGACCATCATTGAGCCTACCAGGCTTGTTTTCCTCTCTCCTAGAGACCCAATGCTGAATTCAGGGATGGCCCCTTGCAGTGGCAAACCAACATCGAGCCTGCCGGGCTCATTCTTCTCCCTCCTGGAGAACTATTCCACATTCCAGGGATGGCCCCTGGGAGTGGCAGACCATCATCAAGCCTGCCAGACTCATTCTTCTTCATCCCGGAGATCCAACCCAGAATCCAGGGATGGCCCTTGGGAGTGACGAACCAACATCGAGCCTGCGGGGCTCGTTCTTCTCCCTCCCAGAGACCAAAGCCAGAACCCGGGGACGACCCCCAGGAGTGGCAGACCATAATTGAGCCTGCTAGGCTTGTTCTCCTCCCTCCTGTAGACCCGACCCAGAACCCAGGGACAGCCCCAGGAGTGGCAGACTATCATCAAGCCTACCAGGCTCATTCTCCTCCCTCCGAGAGACCCAATCCAGAATCCCGAGATGACCCCCAGGAGTGGCAGACCATCATTAAGCCTGCCACACTCAATATCCTCACTCCTGGAGAACCAATCCAGAATCCGGGGATGGCCCCCTGGAGTGGCAGACCAGGCCTGTTCTTCTCCCTCCCAGAGACCCAACCCAGAGTCCAGGGATGGCCCCTAGGAGTGGCAGACCATCATCAAGCCTGCCAGGCTTGTTCTCCTCCCTCCTGGAGAGTAAACCCAGAATCCAGAGATGGCTCCCAGGAGTGGCAGACCATCATCGAGCCTGCCAGGCTTGTTCTCCACCCTTCTGGAGACCAAACCCAGAATCCAGAGATGGCCCCCAGGAGTGGCAGATCATCATCAAGCCTGCCAGGCTCATTCTCCTCCCTCCTGGAGACCCAACCCAGAATCCAGGGATGGCCTCCAGGGGTGGCAAACCAACATCGAGCCTGCTGGGCTCATTCCTCTCACTCACAGAGACCCAACCCAGAATCTGGGACAGCCCCAGGAGTGGCAGACCATCATTGAGCCAGCCAGGCTTGTTCTCCTGCCTCCCGGAGACCCAACCCAAAATCCAGGGATGGTCCCTAGGAGTGGCAGACCATCATCCAGCCTGCCAGGCTTGTTCTACTCCCTCCCAGACATCAAACCCAGAATCCAGAGATGGCCTCCAGGAGTGGCAGACCATCATCGAGCCTGCCAGGCTTGTTTTCCTCTCTCCAAGAGACCCAATCCTGAATTCAGGAGAGCCCCAGGAGTGCAGACAACCATCGAGAATGCCAGGCTTGTTCTCCTTCCTCCCGGAGGCCCAACTCAGAATCCAGGGATGGCCCCTGGCAGTGGCAAACCAACATCAAGCCTGCCGGGCTCATTCTTCTCCCTCCTGGAGAACCATTCCACATTCCAGGGATGGCCCCTGGGAGTGTAGACCATCATCGAGCCTGCCAGGCTCGTTCTCCTTCATCCTGGAGACCCAATCCAACCCAGAATCCAGGGATGGCCCCTGGGAGTGACAAACCAACATCGAGCCTGCGGGGCTCATTCTTCTCCCTCCCAGAGACCAAAGCCAGAACACGGGGATGAACCCCAGCAGTGGCAGACTATCATTGAGCCTGCTAGGCTCATTCTCCTCTCTCCTGTAGACCTGACCCAGAACCCAGGGACGGCCCCCGGGAGTGGCAGACTATCATCAAGCCTACCAGGCTCATTCTCCTCCCTCTGAGACACCCAATCCAGAATACCGAGATGGCCCCCGGGAGTGGCAGACCATCATCGAGCCTGCCAGGCTTATTCTCCTCCCTCCCGGAGACCCAACCCAGAATCCGGGGACGGCCCCCAGGAGAGGCAGACCATCATTGAACCTGCCAGGCCTGTTTTTCTCCCTCCAGGAGACCCAACCCAGCATCCAGGAATGGCCCCTAGGAGTGGCAGACCATCATCGAGCCTGCCAGGCTTGTTCTTCTCCCTCCCGGAGACCAACCCAGAATCCAGAGATGGCCCCCAGGAGTGGCAGACCATCACTGAGCCTGCTAGGCTCATTCTCCTCCCTCCCAGAGACTCAACCCAGAATCCGGGGATGATCCCTAGGATTGGAAGACCATCATTGAGCCTGCCAGGCTTGTTCTCCTCCCTCCTGGAGACCAAACCCAGAATCCAGGGATGGCTCCAGGATTGGCAGACCATCATCGAGCCTGCCTGGCTCATTCTCCTCTGTCTTGGAGACCCAATCCAGAACCCAGAGATGGCCCCCAGGAGTGGCAGACCATCATTGGGCCTGCCATGCTCATTCTCCTTTCTCCCAGTGACCAAATCCAGAATCCAGGGATGGCCCCCAGGAGTGGCAGACCACCATCAAGCCTGCCAGGCTCATTCTCCTCCCTCTCGAAGACCCAATCCCAAATCCAGGGATGGACCCCAGGAGTGGCAGACCACCATACAGCCTACCAGGCTCATTCTCCTCTCTTCCCTAGAGACCCAATCCTGAATCCAGGGACAGCCCCCAGGAGTGGCAGACCACCATAGAGAATGCCAGGCTTGTTCTCCTTCCTCCCGGAGACCCAACTCAGAATCCATGGCTAGCCCCCAGGAGTGGGAAACCAACATCGAGCCTGCCAGGCTCATTCTTCTCCCTCCTGGAGAACCAATCCACATTCCAGGGACAGACCCCAGGAGTGGCAGAACACCATCGAGCTGCCAGGCCTGCTCTCTTCCCTCCCGGGGATCCAATCCAGAACCCAGGAATGGCCACCAGGAGTGGCAGATCATCATTGAGCCTGCTAGGCTCATTCTCCTCCCTCCCGGAGACCCAACACAGAATCCGGGGATGACCCCTAGGAGTGGAAGACCATCACTGAGCCTGCCAGGCTTGTTCTCCTCCCTCCTGGAGACCAAACCCAGAATCCAGGGATGGCTCCAGGATTGGCAGACCATCATCAAACCTGCCGGGCTCATTCCTCCATCTTAAGACCCAATCCAGAACCCAGAGATGCCCCAGGGTAGCAGACCATCATCGAGCATGCCAGTCTTGTTCTCCTCCCTCCCAGAGTCCAAATCCAGAATCCACGGATGGCTCCAGGAGTGGCAGACCATCAGTGAGCCTGCCAGGGTTATTGTCCACCCTCCAGGAGACCCAATCCAGAGATTGGCCCCAGGAGTCGTAGGCCATCATCGTGCCTGCCAGGCTCATTCTCCTCCCTCCAGAAGAGCCAACCAAGAATGCAGGGATGGCCCCCGGGAGTGACATACCATCTTCGAGCCTGCCAGGCTCATTCTCCTCCCTCTTGAAGACCCAATCCCAAATCCAGGGGCGGACCCCAGGAGTGGCAGACCACCATAGAGCCTACCAGGCTCATTCTCCTCTCTCCCCTAGAGACCCAATCCTGAATCCAGGGACAGCCCCCAGGAGTGGTAGACTACCATAGAGAATGCCAGGCTTGTTCTCCTTCCTCCCGGAGACCCAACTCAGAATCCATGGCTAGCCCCCGGGAGTGGGAAACCAACATCGAGCCTGCCAGGCTCATTCTTCTCCCTCCTGGAGAACCAATCCACATTCCAGGGACAGACCCCAGGAGTGGCAGAACACCATCGAGCTGCCAGGCCTGCTCTCCTCCCTCCCGGGAACCCAATCCAGAACCCAGGAATGGCCACCAGGAGTGGCAGATCATCATTGAGCCTGCAGGGCTCATTCTCCTCCCTCCTAGAGAACCAATCCAGAATGCACAGATGGCCTCCAGGGTGGTAGACCATCATCAAACCTGCCAGGCTCATTCTCCTCCCTCCGGAGACCCAACCCAGAATATCTGGGGATGACCCGAGTGGCAGGCCATCATAGAGCATGCCAGTCTTGTTCTCCTCCCTCCCAGAGACCAAATCCAGAATCCACAGATGGCTCCAGGAGTGGCAGACCATCAGCGAGCCTGCCAGGGTTATTGTCCGCCCTCCAGGAGACCCTATCCAGAGATTGGCCCCAGGAGTCATAGGCCATCATTGTGCCTGCCAGGCTCATTCTCCTCCCTCCAGGAGAGCCAACCAAGAATGCAGGGATGGCCCCCGGGAGTGACATACCATCTTCGAGCCTGCCAGGCTCATTTTCCTTCCTCCCAGAGACCCAATCCAGAACCCAGGGACAGCCCCAGGAGTGGCAGACCATCATTGAGCCTGCCAGGCACATTCTCCTCCCTCCCAGAGACCCAACCCAGAATCTGCGGACGGCCCCCAGAAGTGGCAGACCATCATCGAACCTGCCAGGCATGTTCTTCTCCCTCCCGGAGACCCAATCCAGAGTCCAGGGATGGCCCCTAGGAGTGGCAGACCATCATCGACCCTTCCAGGCTTATTCTCCTCTCTCCCGAAGACCAAACCCAGAATCCAGAGAGGGCCCCCAGGAGTGGCAGACCATCATTGAGCCTGCTAGGCTCGTTCTCCTCCCTTCCGGAGACCCAACACAGAATCCGGGGATGACCCCTAGAAGTGGAAGACCATCACTGAGCCTGCCAGGCTTGTTCCCCTCCTTCCTGAAGACCAAACCCAGAATCCAGGGATGGCTCCAGGATTGGCAGACCATCATCAAACCTGCCGGGCTCATTCTCCTCCATCTTAAAGACCCAATCCAGAACCCAGAGATGGCCCCCAGGAGTGGCAGACAATCATCAAGCATGCCAGTCTTGTTCTCCTCCTTCCCAGAGACCAAATCCAGAATCCACGGATGGCTCCAGGAGTAGGCAGACCATCAGCGAGCCTGCCAGGTTATTGTCCACCCCTCCAGGAGACCCAATCCAGAGATGGGCCCCAGGAGTCGTAGGCCATCATCGTGCCTGCCAGGCTCATTCTCCTCCCTCCAGGAGAGCCAACCAAGAATGCAGGGATGGCCCCCGGGAGTGACATACCATCTTTGAGCCTGCCAGGCTCATTTTCCTTCCTCCCAGAGACCCAATCCAGAACCCAGGGACAGCCCCAGGGGTGGCAGATCATCATCGAGCCTGCCGGGCTCATTCTTCTCTCTCCTAGGGAACCAATCCAGAACCCACAGATGGCCCACAGGAGTGGCAGATCATCATCGAGCCTGCCAGGCTCATTCTCCTCCCTCCAGGAGACTCAATCTAGAATCCAGGGATGGACCCAGAGAGTGGCAGACCATCATCGAGCCTACCTGGCTCATTCTCCTCCCTCCCAGAGACCCAACCCAGAGTCAGGGGACAGCCCCCAGGAGTGGCAGACTATCATCGAGCCTGCCAGGCTCATTCTCGTCCCTCCTGGCACCAAACCCAGATCCCGGATGGCTCCAGGAGTGGCAGACCATCATCGAGCCTGCAAGGCTCATTCTCCCTCCCTCAGAGACCCAATCCAGAATCCAGAGATAGCTCCCAGGGTAGCAGACCATCATCGAGCCTAACAGGCTCATTCTACTCCTCCCAGAAACCAACCTAGAATTCATGGATTGCCCCCAGGACTGACAGACCATCATTGAGCCTGCCATGCCCGTTCTCCTTCCTTCCAGAGACCCAATCCAGAATCCAGGGATGGCCCCCAGGAATGGCAGACCACCATAAACCCTGCCAAGCTCATTCTCCTCCCTCTCAGAGACTCAATCCAGAACCTACAGATGGCCCTCAGGAGTGGCAGACCATCATCAAGCCTGCCAGGCTCATTCTTCTTCCTCCCAGAGATGCAATGCAGAATCCAGGGATGGCCCCCAGGAGTGGCAGACCAGCATTGAGCCTGCCAGCCTCATTCTCCTCCCACCCAGAGATCCAATCCCAAATCCAGGGATGGCCCCCAGGAGTGGCAGACCACCATCGAGCCTACCAGGCTCATTGTCCTCTCTCCTAGAGATCCCATCCCGAATCCAGGAACAGCCCACAGGAGTGGCAGACCACCATCGAGAATGCCAGGCTTGTTCTCATCCCTCCCGGAGACCCAATCCTGAATCCAGGGATGGCCCCCAGGAGTGGCAGACCTCCATCGAGCCCACCAGGCTCATTCTCCTCCCTCTCAGAGACCCAATCCCGAATCCAGGGACAAGCCCCAGGAGTGGCAGACCACCATCGAGCCTACCAGGCTCATTCTCCTCTCTCCCCTAGAGACCCAATCTTGAATCCAGGGACAGCCCCCAGGAGTGGCAGACCACCATAGAGAATGCCAGGCTCATTCTCCTTCCTCCTGGAGACCCAACTCAGAATCCATGGATGGCCCCTGGGAGTGGGAAACCAACATCGACCCTGCCAGGCTCATTCTTCTCCCTCCTGGAGAACCAATCTACATTCCAGGAACAGACCCCAGGAGTGGCATAACACCATTGAGCTGCCAGACCTGCTCTCCTCCCTCCCGGGGACCCAGTCCAGAACCCAGGAATGGCCACCAGGAGTGGCAGATCATCATTGAGCCTGCGGGGCTCATTCTCCTCCCTCATAGAGAACCAATCCAGAA
Source organism: Neoceratodus forsteri (assembly GCA_016271365.2). Taxonomy (NCBI): domain Eukaryota; kingdom Metazoa; phylum Chordata; order Ceratodontiformes; family Ceratodontidae; genus Neoceratodus; species Neoceratodus forsteri. The sequence goes on from JADMNL010000023.1 coordinate 220,635,797, forward strand.
TGTGCAGATGGCCCCAAGGGGTGGCAGACCATCATCGAGCCTGACAGGCTCATTCTCCCTCCTCCTGGAGACCCAACCCAGAATCCAGGGATGACCCTTGGCAGTGGCAAACCAACATTGAGCTTGCTGGGCTCATTCTTCTCCCTCCTGGAGAACCATTCCACATTCCAGGGATGGCCCCTAGGAGTGGAAGACCATCATCGAGCCTGCCAGGCTTGTTCTCCTTCATCGTGGAGACCCAACCCAGAATCCAGAGATGGCCCCTGGGAGTGACGAACCAACATCGAGCCTGCAGGGCACGTTCTTCTCCCTCACGGAGACCAAAGCCAGATCCCAGGGATGACCCCCAGGAGTGGCAGACCATGATCGAGCCTGCTAGGCTCATTCTCCTCCCTCCTGTAGACCCGACCCACAACCCAAGGACGGCCCCCAGGAGTGGCAGACTATCATCAAGTCTACCAGGCTCATTCTCCTCCCTCCAAGAGACCCAATCCAGAATCCCGAGATGACCCCCAGGAGTGGCAGACCATCATCGAGCCTGCCAGGCTCAATATCATCCCTCCTTGAGACCCAATCCAGAATCCAGGGATGGCCCCCGGGAGTGGCAGACCATCATTGAGCCTGCCAGGCACATTCTCCTCCCTCCCGGAGACCCAACCCAGAATCGGCGGATGGCCCCCAGAAGTGGCAGACCATCATCGAACCTGCCAGGCATGTTCTTCTCCCTCCCAGAGACCCAATCCAGAGTCCAGGGATGGCCCCTAGGAGTGGCAGACCATCATCGACCCTTCCAGGCTTATTCTCCTCTCTCCCGAAGACCAAACCCAGAATCCAGAGAAGGCCCCCAGGAGTGGCAGACCATCATTGAGCCTGCTAGGCTCATTCTCCTCCCTCCCGGAGACCCAACACAGAATCCGGGGATGACCCCTAGGAGTGGAAGACCATCACTGAGCCTGCCAGGCTTGTTCCCCTCCCTCCTGGAGACCAAACCCAGAATCCAGGGACGGCTCCAGGATTGGCAGACCATCATTGAACCTGCCGGGCTCATTCTCCTCTGTCTGGAAGACCCAATCCAGAACCCAGAGATGGCCCCCAGGAGTGGCAGACCATCATTGAGCATGCCAGTCTTGTTCTCCTCCCTCCCAGAGACCAAATCCAGAACCCAGGGACAGCCCCAGGAGTGGCAGATCATCATCGAGCCTGCCGGGCTCATTCTCCTCCTTCTCGGAGACCCAATCCCGAATCCAGGGATGGACGCCAGGAGTGGCAGACCACCATTGAGCCTACCAGGCTCACTCTCCGCTCTCCTCTAGAGACCTAATCCTGAATCCAGAGACAGCCCCCAGGAGTGGCAGACCACCATAGAGAATGCCAGGCTCAATATCATCCCTCCTTGAGACCCAATCCAGAATCCAGGGATGGCCCCTGGGAGTGGGAAACCAACATCGAGCCTGCCAGGCTCATTCCTCTCCCTCCTGGAGAATCAATCCACATTCCAGAGATGCACCCCAGGAGTGGCAGACCATCATCGAGCCTGCCATGCTCATTCTCCCACCTCCTGGAGACCCAACCCAGAATCTAGGGATGGCCCCTGGGAGTGGCAAACTAACATCAAGCCTGCCTGACTCATTCTTGTCCCTCCCTGAGACCCAATCCTGAACCCGGGGATGGCTCCCAGGAGTGGCAGACCATCATCGAGCCTGCCACGCTCATTCTTCTCCCTTCTGGAGACCCAACCCAGAATCAGGGGATGGCTCCCAGGAGTGGCAGACCATCATCGAGCCTGCCAGGCTCATTCTCCTCCCTCACGGAGACCCAACCCAGAATCCAGGGATGGCCCCGAGGAGTGGCAGACCATCATCGAGTATGCCAGTCTTGTTCTCCTCCCTCCCAGACACGAAATCCAGAATCCAGGGATGGCTCCAGGAGTGGCAGACCATCAACAAGCCTGCCAGGCTTATTCTCCTCCATCCAGGAGACCCAATTCCAGAATCCAGAGATGGGCCCCAGGGTGGTAGACCATCATTGAGCCTGCCAGGCTCATTCTCCTCCCTCCAGGAGAGCCAACCCAAAATGCAGGGATGGGCCCCGGGACTGATAGACCATCATTGAGCCTGCCAGGCTCATTTTCCTTCCTCCCAGAGACCCAATCCAGAACCCAGAGACAGCCCCAGGAGTGGCAGATCATAATCGAGCCTATGAGGCTCATTCCCCTCCCTCCTGCAGACCCAATCCAGAATCCAGGAATGGCCCCCAGGAGTGGCAGACCATCATTGAGCCTACCTGGCTCATTCTCCTCCCTCCCAGAGACCCAACCCAGAATCAGGGGACAGCCCCCAGGAGTGGCAGACTATCATCGAGCCTGCCAGGCTCGTTCTCCTCCCTCCCGGAGACCAAACCCAGAATCCACGGATGGCTCCAGTAGTGGCAGACCATCATCGAGCCTGCAAGGCTCATTCTCCTCCCTCCCGGAGACCCAATCCAGAATCCAGAGATGGCCCCCAGGAGTGGCAGACCATCATCAAGCCTATGCCAGGCACTCCTGATATTCAGTGGTGCCCAACCTTCTCCCTGTATGAAGCCAAACACAGAACAGTGGCACTCCCACTTTACCTTGTCCTTATCCAAATAATGCCTGGTGTTCAGTGGCACCCACTCCCTGTCTGAAATTGGACCCTTCCCTGTCCGATGCCAAGCATTCCCTGGTGTTTGGTGGCACTCCTTCCCTGTTTGAAATGGGACCCTTCCCTGTCCGATGCCAAGCATTCCCTGGTGTTTAGTGGCACCCCTTCCCTGTCTGATGCCAAGCATTCCCTAGTGTTTGGTGGCACCCACTCCCTGTCTGAAATGGGACCCTTCCCTGTCCGATGCCAAGCATTCCCTTGTGTTTGGTGGTACCCACTCCCTGTCTGAAATAGGACCCTTCCCTGTCCGATGCCAAGCATTACCTGGTGTTTAGTGGCACCCCTTCCCTGTCTGAAATGGGACCCTTCCTGTCCTGTGCCAAGCACTGCCTGGTGTCTAGTGGTACCCCTCTACTCATCCAAAGTGTTCACAGTTTCTAGTGGCACCCCCATTTCCAGATCATGACAGGCACAGCCCACAGTTTACAGTGGTGTAGTGCAAAAACTACAGTCAGCTGCAGCCAGTAGTGGCTGTGCTGCTGGTTGAACTGATAAAGTAAAGACAACAAAATAGACCGGGCATCTGCTGCACTCCCATACTAGAAACTAGAAACTGAAGTGCCCAGGTTGCCCCTGAAGACAGGCAGTTGTGCCTAGTGAGCCATGCCCGGTTAACAAAGAATAAAAAATAAATAAAAAAAACTGTGATATTTTGTTTTTAATTTTTGCTCTAAAAACTCCTTTATTGTAAGGGGGGGTGTGAAGGCTGCAAAGAAGCAGGTAAAAAATGCACCGAGAAGCTCCCACCAGGCACCCAAAGTTTCACACGGTGACTCTGTACTATGTCATGCGTAATGCATAGAGATTGTTTGCAGTCAAACTGTGGTCTGCCAGTGAGGTGAGAGGTGGGCTGAGGCAGCTGCTGTTCAGTTTGGGGGAAACATAGAAACATAGAATTTGATGGCAGATAAGGACCGCTTGGCCCACCCAGTCTGCCCATTTCCCTACCTGATGGATAAGCTGCAGGTCCTAGTTAACCAGCAGCCTACTTCTTCCTACCCCAACCCCCTAGAATTGCCTTATGACTGTCCCATGCATGCTTGAATTCCACCACTGTTTTGACTCCACAACCTCCTGGAAGGCCGTTCCATACATCCACAACCCTCTCTGTAAAAAATACTTCCTTAAATTACCTCTGAGCCACCCCCTTCTATCTTCAAATTGTGCCCCTTGTTCTTGCACCTCTTTTTTTGAAAGATGCTACCCTCTTGGACGTAAGTTGATTCCCTTGAGGTACTTGAAAGTTTCTATCATGTCTCCCTCTCCTCCTTTCCTCGAGGCTATACATATTAAGCTCCTTAAGTCTCTCTTCATATGTCTTCGGTGCAGACCCTGCACCATTTTAGTTGCCCTCCTCTGGACAGCTTCCATCCTGTCTATGTCTTTGTGAATTGGGTCTCCAGAGACTGCACAGTACTCAGATGGGGTCTCACTAGCTGTCTGTACAGAGGAATAATAGCTTCCTGTTTTCTACTGGTGATGCCTCTTCCTATGCATCCAAGTATCCCCAGCCCTCCTTGCTGCCCTCTCACATTGCTTTCCACCTTTGGGTCATCTGATATGACCACTCCCAGGTCCCTTTCCATTTTGTTGTTATTATCTCTCACCCCCATTGTGTACTCTTCCCTGGGTTTTGTTTCCCAGGTGCATTACTGCACTTCTTAGCATTGAATCTAAGCTACCATACATTTGACCATTCCTCTAACCTTGCCAAGTCCCTTCTCATCCTTTCCACTCCACCTTGTGCATCAACTCTGTTGCAGATCTTTGTGTAATCTGCAAAGAGACATACTTTTCCTTCAGTCCCTCTGCAATGTCGCTTAAGGACATTGAAGAGGACCAGATCTAATACTGAACCCTAAGTTGCCCACTACTAGCCTTTTTTCAGAGTGGACTCCATTTACTATTACTCTCTGTGTCCTATTCTCCAGCCAATTCTTTACCCAGGCTGTCATCTTGGGACCCACTCCCAGGCTGGCTAACTTGTATATTAATCTTTTGTGTGGGACTGTGTCAAATGCCTTGCTAAAGTCTAGGTAGACCATGTCCACAGCCCTCCTGATCAACTACTTTGGTCACCCAGTCAAAGAAATCTATCAGATTTGTCTGGCATGACCTTCCGCTGTGAATCCATGCTGCCTTGGGTCCTGTGCCCTCTGGCCTCTAGATACTCAACAATTCTTTCCTTCAAGTGATTCCATCATTTCCCTGCCACCGAGGTTAAACTAACAGGTCTGTAGTTTCCTGCTTCTGCCTTGCTCCCACTTTTGTGAAGGGGAATTACATCTGCCCTCCTCCAGTCCTCGGGTACCACCCCATCCTCCCATGATTTGTTAAAGAGGGTAGTCAGTGGTGTCACTAGTTCTACCCTTAGTTCTTTTAGAATTCTGGGATGAATCCATCAGGCTCCATTGCTTTGTCCACCTTCAGTTTTAAGAGTTCTTTCAGAACCCTTTCTTCTGTAAATGGGCTGGTATCAACTTCTGTATCCAGAGTGTTTCTACTGTTTGTTTTAGGTACTTCCCCTCTTCCTTTGTAAATACTGAGCAAAGTATTTGTTTAGTAGCTCTGCCTTTTCACAGTCACCCTCTGCCCACCTCCCTCCCCTTTATTAAGCCTCACTAACCGTCCCTTGGTCTTACTTAGCTCCCTGATGTACCTATAAAGGTTTTATCCCCTTCTTAACTGAGTTGGCTATCTTTTCCTCGGTTTGGGCCTTTGCTGTTCTGACTGCCTTCCCAGCTTCCTTTGCTTCTTAACTGATACAGTTCTCTGTCCTGCTCCTTCTGTGATTCCTTGAGCTTCCTGAATGCTTTCTTTTTCTCTTGAACCTTCACTTCCTTTGAGAACCATAGTGGTTTCTTACCTCGTTCGTTTTGTTTATTTGCTTTACACAAAGGCTTGTTACCTCTGTGATGGCAGTTTTATTATTCCCATTGTTCTTCCACCTCCTTCCTGCCCATTTGCTAGTGCATTCCCTAGGCACTCATCCATTTTGACAAAGTCAGCCCTCCTAAAATCCAGTACCTTTGTCTTTGTATGGCTTGACTCTATTGCTGTGTTTATTGTAAACCATACTGTTCGATGGTCGCTAGTTCCCAGATGGCTACCCACTTCTACATCTGTGATCCTCTCCTCATCTCCATTTGAGAGAACCAGGTCTAAGATTGTTCCCTCTCAAGTGGGCTCCAATACTAGTTGTCTAAGGCATGCCCCCTGTAGGGCATCTAGAATAACCCCACTCTTAGAAGTGGCTGCTGCAACTGCACTCCAGTTAACATCTGGCATATTCAGATCACCCATCAGCAATATCTCCCCTTTTTCTGCCATACTAAGTATACTTTCTATCATTTCCTTGTCCATTTCCTCCCCCGAGAGGGGTCTGTATACAACCCCTGTGCGGATTGTGGTGCCATTGCCGGTCTCCAAATTTACCCACAGTGCTTCTTCTCCTCCCTGTTTACCCTTTTGTTCTGTTGCTTTGATTCCTTCCCTTATGTAAAGAGCTACTCCTCCTCCTCTTTACCCTCCTGTCCCTCCTGTAGATAGTGTATCCTGGTATGTTTACATACCAGTCATGGTTTGTGTGTACCATGTTTCTGTGACTGCCACAATATCCAGATGTTCCTCCTCCATCAAGGCCACTAATTCAGGAAGCTTGTTACTCAGACTACGGGCATTGGTACTCATTGCTCTTCATTTTTGATGGCTTTACTTTCTGTTGCAGCATCCCCACTAACCTTTCTACCTCGGTCTTTTCCCATTTAGTACCCTGTTTTGTAGGGAGAGGCTGGGATTTTTCTGCTGCTTATCAGTGCCTCCCCCCTTGACTAGTTTAAAAGCTTGCCAATGAAGCATTTAAACCGATTGCTCAAAAGACTTGTTCCCTTCCTGGGAGTGTCCTAGCACCTGATAATGGTTCCTGGTATCGCACCTTAGTTTGGAAAGGGGGGAGTTGCTGGTACTGGAAATTGACTCCAGTCCCTAAAGCTGTGTTTTTGGGTGTGAGGGGTTGCTGGTACTGGAGATGGGATACTGGTGCTGGACTTTAGTTTCAAGAGGGGGAAGCAGCATTTGTCAGCATGGGAGACTGGCTGTTGTTGCTTGACTGCAGGCTGAAGGAAGGGGATTGCTGGCATGGGGGATGGATTCCTGTTATTGAACTTTAGGTTCGGGGGGAGGGGGTTGCTGGCATGGGGATGGATTCCTGTTATTGAACTTTAGATTTGGGGAAGGGGTTGTTGGCACAGGGGATGGGATCCTGTTGCTGGACTTTAGGTTTGGGGGAAGGGGTTGTTGGCACAGGGGATGGGATCCTGTTGCTGGACTTTAGGTTTGGGGGAAGGGGTTGTTGGCACAGGGGATGGGATCCTGTTGCTGGACTTTAGGTTTGGGGGAAGGGGTTGTTGGCACAGGAGATGGGATCCTGTTGCTTGGCTTTAGGTTTGGGGAAGGGGGTTTCTGGCATGGGGGATGGGATCCTGTTATTGAACTTTAGGTTTGAGGGAGGGGGTTGTTGACATGAGGGATGGGCTCCTGTTGTTGGACGTTAGGGTCATAGGTAGGGGTTGCTGGCACAGAGGATGGTCTCCTGATTTTGGTCTTTAGGTTCAGGGAGGGGGTTGCTGGCACTGGGAATGGGATCCTGTTGCTGGACTTTAGGTTCAGAGAGGGGGTTGCTGGCACTGGGGATGGGATCCTGTTGCTGGACTTTAGGTTTGGGGGAAGGAGTTGTTGTCACGGGGATGGGATCCTGTTGCTGGACTTTAGGTTCGGGGGGGGTGCTGGCACAGGGGATGGGATCCTGTTGCTGGACTTTAGGTTTGAGGGAAGGGGTTGTTGGCATAGGGGATGGGATCCTGTTGCTGGACTTTAGGTTTGGGGGAAGAGGTTGTTGGCATAGGGGATGGGATCCTGTTGCTTGGCTTTAGGTTTGGGGAAGGGGGTTTCTGGCATGGGAGATGGGATCCTGTTATTGAACTTTAGGTTTGAGGGAGGGGGTTGTTGATGTGGGGATGGGCTCCTGTTGTTGGACGTTAGGGTCGTAGGTGGGGGTTGCTGGCACAGAGGATGGTCTCCTGATTTTGGTCTTTAGGTTCAGGGAGGGGGTTGCTGGCACCGGGGATGGGATCCTGTTGCTGGACTTTAGGTTCATGGAGGGGGGTGCAGGCACTGGGAATGGGATCCTGTTGCTGGACTTTAGGTTCAGGAAGGGGGTTGCTTGCACTGGGGATGGGATCCTATTGCTGGACTTTAGGTTTGGGGGAAGGGGTTGTTGACGAGGGATGGGATCCTGTTGCTGGACTTTAGGTTTGGGGAAGGGGTTGTTGGCACAGGGATGGGATCCTGTTGCTGGACTTTAGGTTTGGGGAAGGGTTGCTGGCACAGGGATGGGATCCTGTTGCTGGACTTTGGTTTGGGGAAAGGGTTGTTGGCACAGGGATGGGATCCTGTTGCTGGACTTTAGGTTTGGGGAAGAGTTGTTGGCATAGGGATGGGATCCTGTTGCTTGCTTTAGGTTTGGGGAAGGGGTTTCTGGCATGGGAGATGGGATCCTGTTATTGAACTTTAGGTTTGAGGAGGGTTGTTGATGTGGGGATGGGCTCCTGTTGTTGGGCGGTGGGTGCGTGGGTGGGGTTGCTGGCACAGAGGATGGTCTCCTGATTTTGGTCTTTAGGTTCAGGGAGGGGGTTGCTGGCACAGGGGATGGGATCCTGTTGCTGGACTTTAGGTTTAGGGAAGGGGGTGCAGGCACTGGGAATGGGATCCTGTTGCTGGACTTTAGGTTCAGGGAGGGGGTTGCTTGCACTGGGGATGGGATCCTATTGCTGGACTTTAGGTTTGGGGGAAGGGGTTGTTGGCACGGGGATGGGATCCTGTTGCTGGACTTTAGGTTTGGGGAAGGGTTGTTGGCACAGGGATGGGATCCTGTTGCTGGACTTTAGGTTTGGGAAGGGTTGCTGGCACAGGGGATGGGATCCTGTTGCTGGACTTTAGGTTTGAGGAAGGGGTTGTTGGCACAGGGATGGGATCCTGTTGCTGGACTTTAGGTTTTGGGGAAGGGTTGTTGGCTACGGGATGGGATCCTGTTGCTGGACTTTAGGTTTGGGGAAGGGTTGTTGGCATAGGGGATGGGATCCTGTTGCTGGACTTTAGGTTTGGGGAGGGGTTGTTGCTTGGGGATGGGATCCTGTTGCTGGACTTTAGGTTTGGGAGAAGGGTTGTTGGCATAGGGATGGGATCCTGTTGCTTGGCTTCAGGTTTGGGGAAGGGGTTTCTGGCATGGGGATGGGATCCTGTTATTGAACTTTAGGTTTGAGGAGGGTTGTTGACATGGGGATGGGCTCCTGTTGTTGGACGTTAGGGTCGTAAGGTGGGGTTGCTGGCAGAGAGGATGGTCTCCTGATTTTGGTCTTTAGGTTCAGGGAGGGGGGTGCAGGCACTGGGAATGGGATCCTGTTGCTGGACTTTAGGTTCAATGAGGAGTTACTGGCACTAGGGATGGGATCCCTGTTGCTGGACTTTGGAGTTTGGGGGAAGGGTTGTTGCACGGGGATGGGATCCTGTTGCTGGACTTTAGGTTTGGGGAAGGGTTGTTGGCACAGGATGGGATCCTGTTGCTGGACTTTAGGTTTGGGGAAGGGGTTGTTGGCATAGGGGATGGGATCCTGTTGCTGGACTTTAGGTTTGGGGGAAGGGGTTGTTGACAGGGGATGGGATCCTGTTGCTGGACTTTTTGTTTGGGGGAAGGGGTTGTTGGCACAGGGGATGGGATCCTGTTGCTGGACTTTAGGTTTGGGGGAAGGGGTTGTTGGCACAGGGGATGGGATCCTGTTGCTGGACTTTAGGTTTGGGGAAAGGGGTTGTTGACACAGGGGATGGTATCCTGTTGCTGGACTTTAGGTTTGGGGGAAGGGGTTGTTGGCATGGGGATGGGATCCTGTTGCTGGACTTTAGGTTTGGGGGAAGGGGTTGTTGGCACAGGGATGGGATCCTGTTGCTGGACTTTAGGTTTGGGGAAAGGGTTGTTAGCACGGGATGGGATCCTGTTGCTGGACTTTAGGTTTGGGGGAAGGGGTTTTTGGCACAGGGGATGGGATCCTGTTGCTGGACTTTAGGTTTGGGAAGGGTTGTTGGCATAGGGGATGGGATCCTGTTGCTGGACTTTAGGTTTGGGGAAGGGGTTGTTGGCATAGGGGATGGGATCCTGTTGCTGGACTTTAGGTTTGGGGAAAGGGGTTGTTGGCAGGGGATGGGGATCCCTGTTGCTGGACTTTAGGTTTGGGGAAGGGTTGTTGCCATAGGGGATGGGATCCTGTTGCTGGACTTTAGGTTTGGGGACAGGTTGTTGGCACAGGGGATGGGATCCTGTTGCTGGAATTTAGGTTTGGGGAAGGGTTGTTGGCATAGGGGATGGGATCCTGTTGCTGGACTTTAGGTTTGGGAAGGGGTTGTTGGCACGGGGATGGATCCTGTTGCTGTACTTTAGGTTTGGGGAAGGGGTTGTTGGCATAGGGGATGGGATCCTGTTGCTGGACTTTAGGTTTGGGGGAAGGGGTTGTTGGCACAGGGATGGGATCCTGTTGCTGGACTTTAGGTTTTGGGGAAGGGGTTGTTGGCATAGGGATGGGATCCTGTTGCTGGACTTTAGGTTTGGGGGAAGGGGTTGTTGGCGCAGGATGGGATCCTGTTGCTGGACTTTAGGTTTGGGGGAAGGGTTGTTGGCATAGGGGATGGGATCCTGTTGCTGGACTTTAGGTTTGGGGGAAGGGGTTGTTGGCAGGGGATGGGATCCTGTTGCTGGACTTTAGGTTTGGGGGAAGGGGTTGTTGACATGGGGATGGATCCTGTTGCTGGACTTTAGGTTTGGGGAAGGGGTTGTTGGCACAGGGGATGGGATCCTGTTGCTGGACTTTAGGTTCAGGAAGGGGGGTGCTGGCACTGGGGATGGGATCCTGTTGCTGGATTTTAGGTTTGATGAGGGGGTTGCTGGCACTGGGAATTGGTTCCTGTTGTTTGACATTAGTTTTTGGAGGGAGGTTGTCAGACTTGAGATGGGCACTGAGTGTTGGAATTTTGTTTCAGAAGGGGTGGTGTTCGGACTGGGGATGGAGCCTCTAGTGTTGGCCTTCTCTATTAGGAGAAGAAAGAGCAGTGTTTATTAGACTGGGGCAGGCACCTAGTGTTGGACTTAGGGTGTTTTTGGGGGTCGACTGTGGTTATTACAGAACAGTGGGACAATAGCGTGTGTTGTGATTGACTGAGAGGATTTTTCACTATGATTGATGTGGTTTACAGTAATCTGTTGTTTTTGGATCAGTGAAAGATGTGGCATCTTTGTATGCTGTACCCCCATGCAAATATACAACACCATGAAAGATTCTAAAAACTAAATTTTTTGAGATTATAAGATGTAATGCTATAGAATAGGTTTTATTTGTTGTAATTTTATTTCCATTTTATTTGTGGACGGGCATCTCCCTTGAAAATAGTCACCACAAACAGAAGAGTGAGGGGGGGAGAGAGAGAGACAGACAGACAGAATGAATGAGAATGAGACGTCTCCGAGTCCTGAAGTAGTAACTGCTAATGATCCACATGGTTCATGCAAGGGTACCTTCTCTTGTGTGTCCACAGTCTATCCCTAACTGCCATTAGAGGAATACTAAAACTAGGTTAATTAAAAGCAAGGATGCCACCCTGCTGAAAACTCCAGATTGCAGTCAAAAAGAAAATGGCAGCTGGTTGGGGAGTGACAGACAGCCTTTATGGTTGATGACGTTGATGGGTTACTCAAAAGGTAGATGTGTGAACTCTTCCTACCTCTATCTGGGAATATACATGGTGGAAAATGCTTGACGGAGGTACGAATGGGGAGGCTACGGAACGCAAAAATAAACTGGTTCTGACGACTCAGATGTCCAAACAAAATCACTAAAAACAAGACAAGGCTCTCAGGCAGGCTAAACAGCTCAAACTTTTTTGAAAAAATCCAGGTACAAATATATAGAGATTTTACCATTACTGGAACCAAAGTTCAAGCACACATTTCAAAAGCTTGGGGTGAAAAATGGCCAGCACTTCTATTTAGGGTTCAGAATTCACATTTAATCCAGTACAGTAAATAAAGAAATAAATAAAACAATACAGCAGCAGCAGAATAAAGTGTTGGTAACAGTGAATAATTTATTTATTTATTGAAATCTAGGATTAAACACCTTTTGAAACTAGGAGCTCGTTTACAAGGTTCACGTCAGTGGGAGGGTGAACAGTAGTTACAAAGGTTGGCCAAGTAGCAAGCCAGTAAAAATACTGGCATTATATTCACAATACATTAGGTTTGAGTAAGCAGTAAGCAAATCCAGTGAGAGCAAGCGTGAGCATGGCTGGCAACACATAATAGGAGGAAAACAGAGATAAGAGTTAGAAAGGGGCAATGAGATTACGTGGGTCATGGTGAGGACATGAGTGAGGTGGGGAGAAAGGGGCAGCAGTCAGTGACGTCAGAGTGAGGAGTGGGAATGAGGCAGCCAGGGGCCTTGTTAGTGCAGGGATAATAAAGTCCATATGCGGTTCCAACTTGCCATACTTGTCAATTCTAATTCCACGGACTGCATTAACCAAAATGCCAACTTCACAAAATCCGTTTACGTTTCAGCGTCATAACTGACACCTTCATCAGAACATCTCAGAGGTCCAGTCTGTGAACTAAACCACAAAGATAAGCTGTTCTACAGTATTTTGGGAGAGATTTGTACCTCCTAGGTGAAATAAGTAATCCACATCGTTGGCATGTGCAAACTGACTGGCCTTGCAGTTCCACTCCTAAAAGGAATTTAACTTCAAACTGAAGGAAGCTCCCCAAAATAGAGTCCTGTACTCATTGAATTAACACAAAAACGGCCTTTTGTGCGTAGATGTGGGCTCCAGGTTGAAGACATGTGTCTAGACCAAGATTATATAGAATTACATTTACAGGTGCTCACACACCAGCTGTATTACAGAGATTAGATTCATGGGCTCCTACACATACGTATACAATCTAGTATAGCTAGTATAATATGTACACGTAACCAAGTTACTTATAGATGCTAACCCGCATGCTATTAGGGTTGAGTAGTCTGTTCAGTATTAAACCCAGACTTTGCACATTAATATCTTTGGCACCGTTTGATGAAATGAGCTATGATTTTCATGTGTTGTCTAGTAAACCAAGATCTTGATCTGTGGAAAGTTTCTGCCAGCAGCATGTGCAGTTTCAGAATATGCATCTGATCAAGGTGCATAGCACACTCTGCATCACCCTCAAAGTCACTCACATGTGCCTCTGATGAAGAAGATGACATGTCACTGGGCAGTTTATCATGTGGAGGAAATACTCAGAACCAGATGAATAGTCATCCTCTACAACTTTTCGGGAGTACTGAGAAGCTGAGAAGCAAGAGGCATACCTGTATCAACCATAGTGCTCATACTGGTAATATGCACTGTGGCAGGGATACCAGACTGTGGTGATAGTGTTACAGTAGTGGCAGGGTTCAAAGTGTCAGTAGTGGCCGGATGACAGTCACAGTTGCAGGACTGGCTGTAGTAGTCATGCTGCCTGTTGTTGTAGAAAAGGAAGACAGGGTCTCTATAGTGGTGGTAATGACAGATGTGATGGTACTGATGAGAGATGGGGACACATTGGTGGTTGTGGTGGGAGTTGTGATGGTACTGGTGAGAAATGGGACACATTGGTGGTTGTGGTGGGAGTCGAGAACAGTGTCCTTCTGCTTGTGCATCTTGTATCACTTTGTCCTGTGCCAGCCACAGTACTACTGACACTGAAAGACATAGGCTTGGAGGGGGTAAAGAATAATTTTGGGCATCGAAAACGGGCTGTCGCTCACATTCAGGTTCAGCATCACCAACCTGTTCCTCCATTGTAGATTTGCTTGGGCTGGAGCAAGTATGCTTTTCCACCTCTACCTATCATTGTCTTTGTCTATGCCAACAAGTTCTAAACACTTTCAAGTACTTAATACTTTGTAATTGTACAAAAGTTCAGTTTTATTGTAGCACAGAAAAATTATTGCAGTCAGCACCTGCTGCAGAACTGCTTTACTTCACACAGAAAATTGTTGCAAGCAGCACGCACGCAGGGCAGGCAAGGGTGTGCACACGCTGCAAGCATCACTACGTAGCTCTAAACCTGGGGTGAGAATGCAGTCAGCTGACTGCCTTCTGAGACTGCTGGTGGCTACTGACTTTAGTGAAACCCAAGCCCAAGCTCAGATTATACCACACATATTTCTACACGAGATTTCTATGGCAGAACTACTGCAATTCAATTATTTTTTTTATTTGTAAATGCAGAAAGGTTCTGCTGTATTTCAGTCCAAAAAAATGGTTGCAAGCAGCAGTGCTGTTTTATTTTCGTACAGAAAAATTGTTGCAAGCAGGATACGCAGGGCAGGGAAGGGTGTGTGTACATTGCAAGCATCGCTACCTAGCCCTAAACTGTGGGGGGTGGGAGTGCAGTCAGCCGACTGCCCTCTGAGAATTCTGGCTGGGCTACTACTCCCCTCCAGAAATTCTTATTATTTACACCACCCAATTAAAGACTTCTTTTTTAAAGCAGTACAGTACAGCAGTCAAGGTAGAAGTAAGAACTACTGTAATTAAGGAGGTAAACTGCAACTTGAGTTCTCTGCAGCTCCTCCTGGCAAAATAAATTAGACAATTTCTCTGGGGAAAATTTCAAAAAGCCTCACACCACCACTACCAGGCAGGCAGGCACTAAGAAAAGAAACACTACTCCTTCACTTCCAGAGCACAGCACAGAGGCCTCTGAAATGAAGGTATACTAGTTTCTCTCTGCAGCTCCTAGCAAACAAAATCACTGCATCAGACGATTTATCCATAAACAAAAAACCCTCCCAGTGCTCCCACTAGTACTTGGCACTAGGACACATGGTACAGATTAAAGAAATAAAGGTTTTGTTGTACAAATATTAGTTTTGCAACTCTAATCTCTACTGACTCAGAGCTCTCTCCACTTCCACTGCAGTCTCTCACTACACAGTAATGTCAAAGTGTCACATGATCTGGCTTTGGCAAATGCTCAGCGATTGGCCAGCAAGTCCTACGAGATCTTCAAATCCCATGGGAACCCTGAATACCGAATATTGCTGAATAGCTGCACTATTCGATATTCGGCTTCCGAATATCGCATTATTCATGGCATTTGGGATTTAATATTCGTTACTTGCACACCCCTATCAGAAACCTAGTAACTGGTTGATAATCACATTAACAGTTCCTAACAGGTAGTTATAGGACCTTTGTTTGTACTTCACTGTGCTTTCCACCTGGTTTACAAAATAACCTTATCAATATGTACTTCTCACTGTTGTGACCCTATTGAATGTAAGTATGTTGTGTCTTTTTAAGCTCAATAAAAAGATTAACTGCAAAAAATGGCAGCATGGGCCCTGATGTGATCCTACCCAAGCTGTTGCGCCTCAAGGCTTCAATTCTAGCTCCCCCACCGTGCATATGTAACCCCTAGGTGGCGCTATCCGAAGGGATACTACCCCTGCCTGCTTGACTACTGACAGGTTGAGGGGCCTAGGTTCTATGGCGGGTGCCTCCACCCAGAGGTCAGGGTTTGTAGTAGTTAGACTAGCTTGATCACAGCCCTCTGGGACACCGTGACCCCCTTTGGTTCCCTCTAGTGGCTCACACAGTACACAGGAGTTACAGCCCCAATACCTCATGTATACACACTGTTCACTCATAAAGTACCACTTACCCTCGAGACTGATTCTGCAGCACGTCTCTGAGGACCCCCTGTAAAATAAGATTAAACAACATACACAGCGAAATACAATACTGATTCCATAAGTACCAACACCACAGACAGTACATAGTATAACAACAACAAATCTGATTTATTTAGGGACAGTAACACGGAGGGGAATCAGGTTAATTGGTGGCATTAAATCACAATACTGTGCACACATACAGGGTCTGAAAAGTCATGCTTTGGGTACCCAGGTTGGGGGCTAGCCAGGTCCGTTGCCGGGGTTGGCCGGCAGGTGTAGATGGAAAGGGCCCTGTAGAGAAAATATATGCACAACACCCAATTGTAATCCGGAGCCGGATGGCTCAGTCCATGAAGCAGTGAAACAACAAGAATTAGATGACACACTTGTGATTGAAAACAGGCTGCAGGGGAATACCCTGATTTGTACTCACAATACCCAAGCTGAGGACCAGATGGTGGATGTTCTTCTGGAATGCCAGAACAACAGGGCATGGAGACAAAGTCCTTGTGACTGGACCCCACTGCAGTTGACAGCAAACGGATTTAGTCCGAGACAAGCTGGGGTTTGCTTCCAGCTTCAACACACAGCACGAGGATTGGAAATAGCAATTCTCAAGCACTACTCACATTCATATGTAAAAGGAAAGTACTATACCAGGCAGGCTGCTCCTCAGTCCCGATCTTTATTACTGCAAAATACCGGAGCACACACAGCAGCTTCAGTTCCTGACAGACTGAGCGATTCAACAGTTTCTCCAGTCTTCTACAGGGTTAGCCTGGTTTCCACTCTTCAGACTTCCTTCTTTTCCTCACAAATCGATTCAGTCTGAACTGGCACTTCAATGGCTGCAGGCCAAACCTCAGAGGCCTCACATGCGCTTCCAGCGTGAAACTATACCGCAGAGCACAGAGCTCCTTCTCTTTTCACTGTCAAAACTGATCTGATCTTTCCAGTCACAGAGTAGGGCATTTCCTCAGCTCCACACCATTCTGTTGGCTGGTTCGGCTGTCACCACAATAAGACTCCTCTGTTGTGAAAAGAGCCAAGGTCAAAACTACATTTCCCAGAGTCACTGCCCATACAATCCCTTGTGGCTGGCTCAAAATTGAGAGTCCAAGTTCCGATTTGTCCACAGGCTCCATTTTAGGGTCTCCTGTCATCCTGATTGGTCCAAGTCATCAATTCAGGACCAAAATGAAAGAGCTACACTGAAACAGTTCATGCTGAAATGAAGACAGGTTAGACAAATTACATTTTCTCAGTCACTCTAAATGATTTCTGGCAAACAGTTATATCTTTCAACAAGGCTCCCTCTGCACATGTAGCGACAGCAGAGACGGAGCGAACTTGACAGCAGCTTGAGCGGGATTCGAGCATTAAATACACAGTCCCCCATACAAACTAATTAAGTCTGCAAGCAGATAGCTCTTGAGGAGACAGTATGTGGAGGCTCAAATAGCACTCACTTGGGACCACATTTAAACAGCTCAGACGCCAAACACCGCCCAGACTTGGAGCATTCAGGCAAGCTCCTGGAAGACTTTTGGGAACCCCCATTGGCAGGGGGGTTACACATATTTTTAACTTGTCACTCTCCACTAGCATTGTTCCTGATGCCTGGAAAACTGCCACGATTATGCCAGTGCTAAAAAAAAGGGGACCGGAAGCTTTTGAATAACAACTGGCTAATTGCTTTACTTCCTATCCTTAGCAAACTGCTGAACAGGGTTGCTTGCCTTCCAACTGATGAAATTCCTTCAGTCACACAACTTTCTGTCATCACACCAGCACAGGTTTAGGAAGAGACACAGCACTATTATGGCTTTGATATGCCTAACCAATGACATTAAACATGCTTTGGGATAGTAATTATCTCACTGGAGTCATTTGTATTGACATCTACAAGACTTCTGACACTGTGAATCACACACTGCACCACTCCAAATTAATTATTAGAATCGGGCCTCTCCCTCCATGCAACGCAGCATCTTGATTTGGGAGATACCTCTCTGGGACATAGTAATTTCTCCACTTCAGTAACAGTCTCATCTCTTGCTCCAGTACATTTAGGTGTACTACAGGAGTCTTGGTCACCTGCTGTTCTCAATTTTTGACAAATAACCTTCCCTCTGTTCTGTCTTGATGCTCCTCACTCATGTACGTGGATGATATTGTCCTGTACATCAGCTCTTCATCCATCTCCACATTCCAGTATCAGCTACAGGAGGACTTCACCTTGGTCCAGTCATGGCTCATCAAGAAAAATTAATCTTCAGTTCCTTAACATACTATTTGCCAGCAGATTAGGCCTTATGGTCTATCGAGTCTGCTCGAACCTCAGATCCCTAGTTGGGTGCCGAGGCCCTCCCCCCCTTGTGTTCCAGAAACCTCTATCCTCCATCCCCACCCCACTGGGACAGGCCATCATCTGATACATCCACTTTCTGTGTCTGTCCCACCCTCTCTTGAAGCCCTCCACTGTGGATCTCTGAACCAGCTCGCCAGGCAGTGCATTCCAAGGGTCCACCACCCTCTCAGTGAATAACCTCCTCCTCTTCCCCTCACCCTTCCACCTTCCAACTTCAAACCATGCCCCTGGTGATACCTCCCTGCTTTAGTCTAAAGATCCCTCCATGTTTACTCTATTTATTCCCTTGAGGTACTTGAAGACCTCAAGACCCAAGCTATATGATTTGAATCACATGTCAAAACTCATCCTGCTCTACTCCCCTTCCATCCTAAGCAAGGATGAGTCCCCCTTTGCCATGGTGACAGACGTCAAATACCTTGGGGTCACCCCGGATTTGGGCCTGGATTTCTCTCTCCATGTCTCCCAGACCTGTAAAGCAGTAAATCCTAGGCTTTGCCTAGCTTACCATGGGAAACACTCTCTCATACCCAAGGCCAGGCTTGGAATTGCCAAGGGCGTCCTCTTTCCATGCTTACAATATTGTCTGATTATTTTTTTCCATGCCTCCAAAGCAGCTTGTAGCAAGTGGGAGATGTCCTGCAACACCATTTACCATTTCTTCCTGTTCTCCCCTCACCTCATGCATCATTCCTCCCTGTACACTTCCCTTGGCTGGCTCCCCAGTCTCTGGGGCCCAACTGTGTTCCTTTGGGTACTTTATTGACAAATTATTAAGATCCCAGCTCAGTCTATTCCCTCCCTCCTGCACCTCTACAAGTCTATTCACTGAGATCAGTGGGGCAGCCCTACTGCAAGTTCCAACATGCTTTGTAAGATGGGGAACAGGCTTTCTCTGTCTTTGCCCCATAATATTGGAACTCCTTTCCTTGAAATGTGTAGTCTCCCCTAACATGGGCTTTATAAAATTGCCCTACGTAGGTATCTGTTGAGTTTGTCAGCCTGTCGCTGCACTGATTAGCTTCCAGTGGCTCTGGTTTCATGCATTGTGTTGAGACTGGATTATTTTATCATGCATTTGTTCTTCCTCTTGTTATGTGCTTTTATATGTTCGCTTCCATTTATGGTTTTGTATCCATTCAGATAACATTTTGTTGTATGCTTCTGTTTCCTAGTACATGCTTGTTCCACATTAGTTGCTAACTGTATCATGTATTCTTCCTGTGTTTTGCTGTCTGATGTATTCTCCCGGGTTGTACCTGAAAATAGGCATTGACTTGTCTAGTGTACCTTACCCGGTAAATAAAAGTTAGTAAATAAAACAACATATTCTATGGGTGTATGTACATATTCTGCCATACACACACTTCATGGGGGTGTTTAGGCACTGGGCTGCACCACTGCTGAACAACCCACTAGGTATGTGTCTATTGTACATCAGAGTTTAACCACCACATTGTCATGGGTTATATAACCATGACCTCTAAAAGTCTCTGCAGTAGAAAAATACTATTGTTTTGAACAGAAGTTAATCTTTTAAAGCTATCCCGTATAAGAAAAAAAATGGTTTGCTTTTAGCTCTATGCAACATAAGAAATAATATTGAGCATTTTAAGTGATAAATATTAGCAGCATAATAACAGCAAATAAAATGTCAATCTACCTTTAGGAAAATATATTTTATGTTATATTGTGATTCTGCAGTCTGACTGAGATCATTGAAAAGGACCACTGCAACATCCTTGAGCAAACTATCATGCAGATGATTTTATTTCAGCTGCATTGACAACTTCACCAGACCACCTTAAAAAAACACCGTGATTGAAAGGAAGCAATAAATGAGTATGTAGCATCCATTCCTGGTGTCATTTATTATGCCAGAAGCCCTGAACTATATAAGCAGACTAGTAGGACATGATCCTCTGGGATGAATTGGAATTAGCGACTGTGGGAACGTGTCAACTGTAAATTAAAACAGACCTCTGGGAATCAATGCGGGAACAGCCTATTGAATACAGCTAGTGGAGGTGTTTTTGCAGTATTGCCACGGAGGTAATGAGAGCAGCAGCATCAGCGGCTAAAGCCAGGTTGTTCTGTCTGGGCTTCATGTTACAGCTGTTAGCACCCGATTGAAAAGTGGATCATATTTCATTGATGCCGAACTGACAACAGGAAGAGAAGGACCATCTTTGAGTGTCAAAGTGATGGCAGAGGCAAATCCCAAGAGGCATTATGAGACTCGAAGGAATGCGGTAAGGGCTCTGCTTGCAGTCCTCTAAGACGTCTCCCAAGTTCAAGTGCAGAGATGCTGCAGCACGGTGGAAGTGCAGTACTAAAAGCACAGACTGCTGAACAGGGTATTTCAGGAGAGAGAGAATCAATGCAGATGTCTATCCTTATGCTGCATGCACAGAATATTGTACTGGTGATATTTATTAAGCATGTACAAAATCTGCTAAAGGTCAAATCATGCCCTGCTTGAAAAAGATAATGTCACATTCTGTATTTTGGTTTTGCATGTAAGATATACTGTAGGCCTGTTATATTTTTGTTTGTTTACACTTTTACCCTTTGTGAAAGGCTTATGACCTGGAAAAAATGTTCTGTAAAGCAAGTGCCCTTATTAAAATGATTCAATATCATTTGAAGATACTCAAAGTACAGGGATTGTCTTTGTAGTTTAGATGTGCTTAGTTTATTATGTGCTTTAATTATGTATGCTTTCTTTATAAAGCACAATTGAGAGTTTGTGAGGGAAAATTGCATTTCAAGCTGTTATTGAATGCCAGGAGTTAGCTCACAGTATATAGGCAGTTCGCTCCCAAAGTGCAAGAGGAGTAAATAAAAAAACAAAGCAGAACTGTAGATTGACATTAGCTGCAGTACCCATCTATGATTTGGAGTAGAATTAATTCCTCCTAGTCTGTCTAAAGTTCATACTATGTCCTATGTGATTGTTATCTATTTCTGGTTCTGAAAGACAGCTGAAACAGGAAAAATCTATAGTATGTAGTGAATGAAATCACTGGGTCCTGTGGATCTGAACTTTTTATGTTCGAGGCCCTTTGTAGCCTGGTAGCAGATGGCTCAGTCGTGTGCACTTTTTAGGGATGGCAGTATAGCCTAGAGGTTAGAGGAACAAGGTGTGAATGAGCTTGATACATCCAGCAGACCAGACCTTGGTTTGATTCTCACAACCTCCACTTGCATACTGTGTGACTCTGAGCAAGTCACTTAACTGCCCAGTGCTCCCAGGTCGCCCCTGAAAACAGGCACTTGTGCCTAGTGGGCTTTACCCGGTTACTAAAATAAAGTGTTTTTTTCCCCTCACTATTTGATATATTCCTGGCTTCCCTCCTCATATCTTGTACTATACTGGTGGTGAGGCTATGCAGTGCTATATGTCTCCTCATGTCATGGTCCCATCACTGGAAGCTATAGCTCCAGCTGCAAAGGGCAGCTCAACTAAACTGAGTACTCCTTCCCTGCATTCTGTCCTCCTAAGGGGGAAACTACCATCATGAAATGCAGTTCCCCTTCCTTTTCCAGTGTTTGTTTTTTACATTCCTTTTCCTCCTTTGGCCCAATCAGTTGAATCGCATTCCACTGAGTCAACTGGCCATGTACTCAACCATGGTGTCCCCTCTGACCACATGTTCCCACGAGGCTCCCTTGCCCACAACCTCTGGTACCCCCGAGATTCCCTCCTGGGGTGGGACCCCACCTCAAAATACCTGGGTGGGATACTGTATATCCCATTCTACCTGGCCAAAAATTTGTGGAATCCCTGGATGCCAGCTCAGAACTGGGTGTGGGGTGGGGGAGACCGTGGACCTTTGATGTACGTTGGAGTTCAGCATGGTTTTCTCAACCTCCTGGCTTCTGGATTTCATTATTACATTCCACCCAAGCATACACATTCAAGGTGCCATTAGGCGATGTCATACATGCTGTGCCAGCATCCATGCATACTCTCCAACCCAACTGCAACAAGAACTCCAAGTACACTGCCACCTGTGGGCATGGAGGTGGTGGTTTTCCAGTTGGAGGCACCACCCAACCTTCCCAGAGCAGGTAAGCACCTCTGGGATGTTCAGTTCTGCTCCTCCTAGCTAGCCTGTGCTGACCCAGGCTCATTCTGGAACACCAACGTTTGTGCTGACATGCCGCCCTTCCTCTCCACAGTCTGATCAGGTTTGTAAACTTTCTGAAGCTACCTTCTAAATATGGTGCACTAGTGACAAATGTGTCAGCAATGCAGCTTGAAATAACTGACAACTGCAGTAAGCGGTACCTGAGATAAAGAAATACTATGTTTCTGATTTACAGATCATCTGCATGATAAATCTCATTCAGTTTTCACTTTTAAGATATATTTCATCTACATTTGTAAGACAGTACTTTTTTATAAAGTGAAAATGACATTGACAAATTACCACTGTACAATGTTTGTCACTGCAGTTTCTTCTCATTTTCTTGGCACTGCAAAGTTTCATGAAAAGATCTTTGATATCACTTAGAGCCAGGTACAGTTTTTTTCCCATACTAAAAAGTGGCAAACTCACCCTGTAATATACAGATACATAGAAGTTGACGGCAGATAAGGATCTCTTGGCCCACCCAGTCTGCCCTATTTATCCCTACCTAGTATGAGGTCTGATGCACAAACTGAACTCCAGAGCACCCCCCCCCCACCCTCTTACCTCCAGGATACCCTTGTGTCTGTCCCATTCCTTATTGAATCATGTGACCATTTTTGCCCCTGCTACCTTCTCTGGTAGGCCATTCCAAGCATCCACCACCCTCCGTGAAAAAATATTTTCTGTGTTACCCTGAGCTGTCCCCCTCTAACTTCATACTGTGTCCCTTGTATTGGAACATCTCTTACTTTGAAAGATGCTCACTTCCTGTACTCTGTTTATACCAGTGAGGTATTTGTATGTCTCTGTTATGTCCCCCCTCTGCCTCTTCGCCTCCAGGGAATAACAAATTATTTTACTCTCTTCATAGGTCTTCTCCTGCAGGCTTTGCACCATTTTAGTTGCCCTTCTCTGCACTGCCTCCACCCAGTGTATGTCCTTTCTCAGTTGGGGCCTCCAGAACTGGACGCAGCACTCCAGGTGTGGTCTCACCAGTGTCTTATACAGGGACAAAATAACCTCCCTCCTTCTACTTGTGATACCTCTCCCTATGCATCCATGCATCCCACTAGCCTTCTCTGCTGCCTTGTCCACTGCCTAGCCTCTTTGAGGTCACCAGAAATGATAACTCCGAGGTCTCTTTCCTGCTGTGTGACTGTTAGTACCTCCTCCTAGTTTGTAAGTTGCCCTTAGGTTCTTGTGCCCTATGTATGATCCTGTGCTTTTTGCACTGCATATCAGCTTCCATGCTCCAGACCATTCCTCCAGTTTTTAAGGTCCTCCCTAATTTTTTCAACCCCGGCATATCCACCCTATTACATATCTTCGTGTCATCTGGAATAGGAATACCTTCCCCTCAGCCCCTGTACAATGTCCCCAATATAGACATTGAAGAGGATTGACCCTAACACTGACCTCTGAGGCACCCCACTTGCTACCTCTCCTCCCAGAGTGTTTCCCATTTACCACCGCCCTCTGACTCCTGCCAGTAAGCCAGTTCTCTACCCATAGTACTATTATAGGATCCACTTTTGGTTACATAGTTTGTTTATCAGTCTTGTATGAGGGACAGTGTCAAAAGCCTTTCTAAAGTCCAGATAGGCCACGTCCCTACCCCGCCCTGGTCCACCACCTTGGTCACTCAGTCAAAAAACTGTATTAGGTTTGTCTGGCAGGACCTCCCCTTGGTAAAACCATGTTCTCCCGGGTCTAGTAGGCCATTAATATCAAGGTATTCAACTAACCTTTCCTTCAGCAAAGATTCCATTATCTTGTCCCCTACTGAAGTCAGGCTGACGGGCCTGTAATTTCCAACCTCATCCCTATCAACTGTCTCAAACTGCACTAGTTCCTGAATGCCAGCCTAACTTTCCTGTTGTAACATAATTTTAATCTGTAATAATCAATCACTGTATTTGTATCGGTACTAATTTGTATTTGTATTTGTGCATCTGACCTATTATGTGTGACGTGGAACCTTTGTAAAGGAATCTTTGACTCAAAGGTATTTCTGATTATTCTGAAAATAAATAAAATATCACCACCTTTGTTGAGTGGGACCACATCTGCTCTTTTCCAGTCTCCTGGCACTTCCCCTGTCTCTAGCAATAGGTTGAATAACTCTGTGAAGGGTGCAGCCAACTCTTCCTAGAGTTCTTTTAACATCCTGGGGTGCACTGCATCTGGGCCCGTCACCTTGTCCACCCTTAGCTTCTTTAGTTCACTCCAGACTCTTTCCTCTGTAAAGGGGCTGGAGTCCACCTTTCTGCCAGTTATGCCCCTGTCCTGCATCTCCAGCCTTGCCCCTTCCCCATCCTTCATGAATACTGAGCAGAAATTTCTATTCAGTATGTCTGCTATTTGTCAGTCCTCCTCTACGTGAACCCTCCCTTCAGCCTAATTATTCCTCCCTTTGTTTTCCTCCTTTCTCCAAAGTGCCTGTATAATGTCTTGTTCCTGTTCTTAATTGTCTTGGCTATAGCCTCCTCCGTTAATGCCTTTGCTCTCCTAACTGCCCTCCCCACCTCCCTTTGTTTATCTTATCTTATTCCCTATCCTTCTCCTCTTTCTGTGTTCTTTTGTAGTTAATAAAGGCTAGTTTTTTTGCCCTTACTACTTCTGCCACCTCCCTAATGAACCAGATTGGCTTCCTCCTCCTCCTGTTCTTGCTGACCTGCCTAACGCTTAGCTTGGTTGCTCTCTCAATACTATATCTTATTACAGCCCACTGTTCCTCCACCCTTTTTCTCCCCAAATTCTGCCAGGGCTTATCTCAGGCATACCCTCATTTTCTCAAAATCTGCCGTCCTGCCAAGTCCAGGACCCTCGTTTATGGTGTGATTTGGTTCCGTCTCAGTTCTTACATTAAACCTCACCGACCAATGGTCGCTGGTCCCAGGTGATCCGACATCCCTCGTTGTTGACACAGTCTCTGTTTGTTTTGTATGAAGTCTAGCACTGCAGACCCAGAGTGGGTTCCATTACAAGTTGCCTGAGGCTCGCCCCTGCAGAGAGCCTAGAATCTCCCTGCCCCTTGAGGTTGCCACTGCTGGGGGACTCCACTTCACATCCATAAGGTTGAAGTCCCCACCAACAATTTTCCCCTTACTAGCCATCATTTGTATTGCTTGCCACAGCTCTCTGTCCTCTTCTTGTCCCTGTGCTGGAGGTCTGTATACCACCCCATGCGTATAACGTGACCCTTTTCTCTTCTCTAATGTGACCCACAGTACCTCCCCTCCTCCCTGTCCCCTTTATATTTCTGTAGCCTTTATGCAGTCACTTACATAAAGAGCTACCCCTCCCCCCTTCTCCCTTCCCTGTCCTTCCTAAATAGAGTAAAACCAGGTATGGCCAAAGTCCCAGTCCTGATGCTTCTTACACCAGGTTTCCGGAATTGACATTAGATCCAGGTGCTCCCCCACTATGATGGCCTCTAAGTACATGTGGACGTGGGAACAAATGGAGTCCAGACAGTGTTTCAGGATGCAAAACTTAGTATCAAATGCATTTATCCAGCAGACAAAATAAGCGGACTGAGAACGGAAAAATAAAGACATAAAGCAGAACCAAAATAAATACAGGTCTAAAGTCAATTTCCAATAATAAGTCCTTCATCCACCTAGTATCAGGCTAGGGGACTGGTAGGGTAAAGACTCCTACCAACCAACAGACTAACAACACATTCTGCAGTACATTTATACAGAGAATCAGTCACATGATTACATTAGCTCCTCCCACTAACCATCTTTAAACAAAAATAAACCTCAGAGAGGTTCAATTCCTAATTCATTGACATAACAATGCTAAGAAACAGCACTTTTTATAGTTTGTAGCATAGTAATACAAATAATAACACTGTAAACCTAAAAGAAAAGATTACAACAGAGGTTCAGGCACCTCTCACACGCTATCATCATAAAAGGGTAGGGAGACATGGCCGGATGGCCCTAAGAAAGACATACAACATCAGGAGGTCCTGGGAACTCTGTAGCAGGAAACCCCAAGCACACGAAAGGTAAAAACTCCACAGATTTTCAAACACTACAGAGTGTTCAGAAGTTTACCCAAAATGTTTATACAACATTTATGTTGTCTCACTAACTGTCAGCAACTGTCTATTTATTTATTTGCATTTCTTGAACAACACAGTGACCCAGAGAAATGAGAGCTGAGCTTAAACTGAGGTTTCACTGGCTTCTGTGTGGACTGCATTTTGTTTAGAATGCTGACATTTCCTTTCTTTCTTCGGGGTGGGGGTTACAACCAACAGAAAAGATTCATTTATGCCTCTAAATACAGGTGCTTTGCAAGAGAGTTTAAAACAAGCGAGTGCCAGTGCTCGTTTTACAGGCGTTCAACATTCGAGCAGTGAGCTGGTGCACGACTATCGGGAGGTCCGTTTTGTTCGGAAAACTTAAAAATGGACATACAGGCTGATATTTGGACTTTCAGAGAGACAGAAACTGAGGGATGGAGACACTAAGATACCTACAGTTGGCCAAGGTATAGGTAGGAAAGTACAAAGCTAAAGTAAAGAGAAAACGAGAGTACTGTTGCAACAGTTTTAAAACAGGAAGAGAGAGATATCACCCTAGAAAGTCCAAGAAGACTTACCAATGCCCCAAAGAGGTAACCAGTAGCAATTTTGAAATCCCCCATAGTACTACTGGTTTATACAATTTAAGACTTTTCTTAGACAAGACAAAACTCGGAAAGTAAGAAGGGGGGGGGGGTTAACAGGCCCCTATTACACTACGGGATTTTAATTGCCAAACTATGAGCATTTGCACACATGACCCTCCATGTGTTTTTCCCTCCATTGGTACCATACCCCATTTTACCTCGCTCCCCCACTATTGGGGAGCACCAGCTAGTTCCCACTTTCCTTGATGGCCCTTTCTTTCTTCCTAGCCTCATGCTTTCCCTTAACAGTTTAACTTCAGGACCTCATCCATATACCCTCTTAGCTTCCCTCAAGGACTCTTGACCCTCCTCACTTAGGTGCAGTCTGTCCTAGCAAAAGTCCCTCATCCAACCATCCATTTTCCCATTCTCCAAGACAAACAAACCCTTCTACCCTGCACCAGTCCTCAGCTATTCATTAAAGTCCTCTATCCTCCTTTTCCTCCCTGTGCTGGCGCAGGGTACTGGAATAACTTCAGAGAATTCTATAGAGCCCGCTACTATTCTGCAACACTCTGCCAACTTCCTGAACCTCTGCTGGAGAACCCTCATCTCATTCCCAGCCAAATCATTTGTTTCCAGGTGAATAGTCAAGTGGGGTTTACCCCCCCACCTGTTTTGCTGCTTTCATAATCCCAGACCCTGCCCTTCCCTCTTCCATCCCTGGTTCACAGATGACTGATCACCTGTGGTTTGGGTCCCATTTCCTTACCCAGTGTATGCCCTTTATGATGGAATCTCTAAAGATCACCACTTTTCCTTCCCTCACCAACTTTTTTCCTTCATGGCTGCTCTAGGTGAACTTCTCCCCCCGCCTATCTCTTTCCTCACTGTTATCTCGACTGAACAGACTCTGCAGTGCTCTATTTCCTCTACGACTCCCTATATTTCACATTTTCCATCCTGTCCCCTGCCATCCCCTGCTGCACTCCCTTCCTGGTTTTCCCACAGTCCCACTTATCCTTCCATCTGTGCCTCTTTCTGCCATTTATTTCTTCCCACCCCCTGCTTTACTTCACCTCCCTCTTTCTTTATAGTTGTTTTTGTGTCAGGATTGTTTTGAGTCCAAGCTACCTCATGATCCCCTGGTCCACCAAACTTGCCAGTGCCTCAAATCTATTTGATGCAGGTCCTTTACCCCAGTGGGAGCTCCTCATCCCTTATCCTTGCCCTTCTGCAATTTGCATATACAAGTTTCCCCTTCATTTCCTATTTCTCCTTACCTCCTTCCATTCTCCAATTCTTTTGTCAACTGGTCTATATGGATCTGCCTTCTCCTCTCCGAAAGCCTTTGTGCCTCTCCTACTTTGACCCTGTGCATGACTCCTAAGCCAGCAGTATCCCCAAACTATACCTTTCTCCCATTGCCAAACCCCCATCCAGCTCCCTCCTTTTCTATTATCCACTTTAGCCAGTTAACCTCTGCCTTCAGCTGCCTCAGGTACCTACACACCAGGCAGCATCCTGCCCTTCACATTGTGTCCAAGAATACTGCCTCCCCACATCCGTTACAGCTGAATATCCTCCCCCTTCGTTTCCTTCCCCATATCAGATCAGTTAGGTCTGTCACTGTAGGTTCACATCTAACTTCTTTTTTTAAAAAGTTAATTTTTAGAGGTCTGGAAGTACATATATAGTGCAACCTGTCTATTAAGGGCCCCATCAGGACCATAAAATCTGTCCTTCATATCCAAGTGTCCTTAGAATACATGTTGCACAGTACTTAGAAATTATAGCCAGGACTGAAAGAACTGTCCTAAACATTGGAATATTCTTAATTATCAGTGTCATTAAAAGGCAGATTTTACTCTACAGTGGAACCCCTTGGTGCCAAATAATCAGTCCTTAAAATCCCTTTGTTGTCTTAATGGGGGCTGTTCGCAGCATGGTGGCAACCCTAAGTTTGAATGCCTTGCCCTAGTGGTCCCAGGGATCCATGGCAGCATGCACAGTCTACTACTGCTAGGACCATTCACCCAGCTGCATGTGCAGATGATCCTGAGGAGTGTTGAGGGCATGCCCACACTCCACCCCATTCATAAAGGTGCTGAGTGCCAGGTGAGGGGTGCAAGATACAGCAGCAGGGACCCTGTCTTATCCACTATGTGCCCCACAGGTTACACCTGCTGACTATGGTAGGACGACCACCCACCATGCTGCCCCAGTCCTTGGGTCCAGGCATGGAGGACTGAGGGGGCAGTCATTCAGGCACATGCCCAATTGTTTTCACTTTTGAGACTCATGCTGTTCCACAGCCCTGCTCAGTGTGGAACAGGGGATCCACTACTAGACCAGGATGGGCGCCCAATTAGATGCCCAGCTGTTTCCTCTGATCCACCCTCCCACACCAGCATGCCTGGGGAGAGAGGGCCAATGACAGGTGCCTGATGGTGGCCAGTGATTTTGAATGCTGACCTACCATGTGCCTGGCCATGGGTGTGCAGAGCTGTGTGGACTGGGTACGGCTCGCGTACAACCAGGCCAGAAGAGTGCATAGGCCCAACAATGCAAGTTGAACATTACTTAAGAAATTGCAGTCAACACTATAGTATAAGAAAAGTCCTTTATATCATGAGGTTCTCAATATGCACTATCCTAAATAGACAGGTTTCACTTTAATTAGATGCTGATAACTTAAATGCCATCGTCAGAATGTTGTGCATATGAATGATCGGAAAGGACAGTACTGAAACAGTGGTCACGATTCTGCCCTATTAGTTGGTAGAAATACTTAAAGTAGGTGGGCCTGATTGTGCATTTGCATTTGAGGCAGTGCAAAACAAAAACATACCCTTTATATCCATTCGCTTGTGCTGCTACTCAGTTGCACCATGCAAAAAGGAGGTTTTGCACTGGGGTGGGAGGGGTGTTGTAGTCAACATTGTGAGTGTGGTGCAATGCAGATTCCCAACGAATGTATTACTAGTACCAGCTAACATCCCAGCAACTGCTACCAGACAGAGTACTATGTACGGTAATGCCCAGTGCCAGGTTCCACCTTGACAATGGATATTCTGATGCTATTGTCATGATGCCCTCAGTCACAACCAGTTGTGATGCTTGGCGTCACATGGTGTCTTTGTTTTTAAATGCTACAAATATACATTTTCATATGCAGGACTGTTAAAGAGTCAGCAGGAGGATGTCTACTGAAACAGGGCTGTGCAGATGTATGCCTTCAGAAGCCTTTTAGCCTGCATGCTCTAGAGTTAAGCTGGCAAATTGCAAGGAGACAGGCAAGTGCAAAATGTGGCACTGTGCCATGCACCTGAAATGTTTGACAGTTATACAGTACAGCACTCTATCTGTGACATTGTGTCTCCCAGCTCTACTCCTGTTCCAATAACTATTTGAAATCCAGTGGCGTCTATGTCATTGGTAGAAAATATTGGCCAAAATGCAAGGGGTAACTGTCCTTCTCTTTCCAAAAGTATCACATGATCTTTCATTTTAACCTGGTCAGCCACCAGAGATAATCAGAAGAGAACTTGGTTTAATGTCTCATCCAAAAGATAGCATCTTCAGTAGTGCAGCATCCCCTAGTGCAGCAGTGCAGTTTGTGATTAGCTGAAGTGCCTTGTGTGGAGCTTGAACCCACACCCAGCTGATCTATCTAACTCAGAGGTGAGAGTGCTACCAGCTGAGTCACTGACGCTGCAGTGCGTATCAGCTTATGCCATTCCACGAGAACCACATTTTGTTATCCAATCTCTTGGTCTGCCAGTTTGGTCCCTCAGACACCTGCTGCAGCACTCTTAAACCAGTGGTGTCCCATCTTCACCTCATTCAGTACCTCTTTCTCCCTTTGCTGTCCCCAATCACCTGATGCATTGCCAATCACTGGCTGTCTGACCATCACCTGATCCGGTTCCCTGGGCTTTTGATACAGTCCATGAATCACTTGCCCAGTGTTGCCCACCGTCATCTGATCTACAGTACTCTCTCTATCCCATCCCCAATCAATAATGCATTGTCCATCACCCAGTACCTTTCCCATTACTAAAGCAAGTCCCCTATCTCTCAGAGGAATGCCAATCAACCTATGTCCCCACATAACCCAATGTAGTGTCCCCAATCAGCCAGTCCTGGCCCTTCACATTGATGCAGGTCCCACACCATCTGATACACACCCACCAGGTACTGCTGCAATCCCCATATATCAAGTGCAGTCTCCTCCGTGAAATTAGTGATGCAATTTCTCCCCAATCATGCCACTGCAGTTCCCTAATAACCAGTGCAATTCCTTTCAACTAATCACAAAGTGCAGTTCCCAGTTACAGATGCAGCTCACCCCCATTACATTCCAGGTGGTACTGAAGGGAGAGTGCAGCAGCCAGTGACTTGATTTGTAAGGGTTTCAATACAGTGTGTCCCTCCCTTACTTGAGCACCCACATATGATTTTGCAAATGCCCAGAAGAAGTTTGCAACCCCATTGAGCATTGCTTGAAGGGGTCAAAAACTTTGCATAGGCACAAAGTGGCCTTTGTGGGTTTTTTGGGTGTTTTTCATTGAGCTTTCCCTCCTGGCCATGTCTTTCAGGGATATTCCCTATTCCCAGGAATTCACCCTGTTCACGCAAATTACCCCCTTCATCATCTCTAGGTTCCACCTGAGCACCTGAGTGATAGTAGAAGGGACAGTGAGAATGCCTTTGTGAAGCATATCTTGGATTCAGGGGGTGAGGGGGTGGGATATGAGTTTACCTTTGTTTGAATTGAAAGGGTAAAAATGGCCCCTAGAGAAGGAGCTTTGGGCAGTAAAATACTACGCAGAAAAACTTTCTGGATTTACCAGCTTGGTACTTTAAGGCTCCCTGCTCATAATGATAATTTTGATGTAGTTCCATTCTTGAAAAAAAATTAGCTTCCCGCCCCGGCCCCAGAGATCAACTTTGCTGTAAGCTTTTTTCAGCTGCATGCTTTTTTTATTTATACATACATAATTGCATTTTCTAAACAAACGTTTATCTGTTTATTTTTATTTCATTTTTGTTTACTGGATAGGTGTGCTAGACAATAGAATTACCTATTTTTCAGGTATGACCCGGGAGGGTTACAGACATGGTGACAGAAGAAACGTGAGGTCAATACATTTCAGAGCAGAGCATATGAGGTTGATATGGAAATACAGGACATCACAATACTTTACGAGACAGAGCATTTAACTGAAGTATAGCAGTGCTTTAGTAATGCTTTACAGAACGGAGTATTACTGCGGTGCAGCAGATTAGACAGTTATAGGGGTCAAAGCAAGATACTACAAACAGAGCCCAGCAGAATACAACAAGACAAGAATGATAAACTGGAAGGATGCAACCTGTCCTAAAGCATGTAGACAGCAGTTGCAATAGAGTGCATATCAGTAGTACAAGTCTGAGGCACTTTGTCGTGTGGAGGGGATATGGGTGAGTTTTGTAAGGGCAGGGCAGAATCAGCCACATGAGTATTTATCATTGCAAATAAGGATCTTACAGAGTTCCTTCTTGAAGACCATGTGTGAAGGAAAGAGTCTTAGCACAAGAGGGAGAGGGTTCCAAAGTTTGGGAGCGAAATTTGAGAAGGCACTTTCACCCATTTTTGATATGCATTTGGGTACAGCCACAAAAGACATGGCGTTTGATCTCAGGGGGTAGTTGGAAGTAGCAGGTTTGAACATACTGGCCAAAGCAGTTGGTACACTGGTGGTGGAAAATTTATAAATAAGGCAACAAGTGGTGAACCTCCAAAATGATGAGGGCAAGAACCAGCCAAGACTGGAGCAAAGTGAGCAGTTGTGCATTATTTTGGGCACTGAAAGGGCAAATCAATAGATATTATTGTAACAGATGTTCCATTTGTTCATCAGTCCTTTGTTGGTCTCCTGACATGCTAGAGGCCCATGAGCATGGTTCGGCAGGAGGACGCCCTAGGCGATTACCAGTATAGCAGCTGAGACAAGGTTATGTCTGATCTTGTAGGCGAGCCCATGTTTTGAGTTGACAGCTTTGGTGATGATTGACAAATGTACAGAGAAATCCAAGGTAGGGTCAAGGGTGACTCCTAGATACTTAAAGGATATGACCCAATTTAAAGGTGAGCCATCGTGGCAACTCATGGTTATCTGTGGGGGGCAGGTTCTGATCCTAGGTTTCGAACCAAAGAGCACAGAGATAGTCTTTTTGGTATTTAAGATGAGCTTGTTATGCTTCAGCCAATGTTGGAGAATGTCAAAGTCAGTGTTCAGGTTATGGTTAATAGTTGACAGGTCTGCTGAGCTGGAATAGAGCACCATGTCATCGGTGTATAGTAACATAGAACATGGGCCATTCATCAGGAGCTGATCATTTGTAAACAGAGAGAACAGAAGAGGACCCAGGATGGATCCATGTGGAATGCCAGTGACAGTGTGGGCAAGTGCAGACTTGGCACCGTCCGTCTGTATGAACTGCTGCCTCTCAGAGAAATAGCTAGTTGCAATAGAGGAGTATGTTTCCCTTAATCTGTGTAACTATTTTAACTAAATATTAATTACTGTTGTATACACACTGTTCTCGCATCTCCTTTTTCTTTCACTATTGGATCTTTACCACTCTCTTTACTTTCTAAAGAGTTTTCTTCTACTTCTTCCTTTCAAACTCACAGTTACCTATTGAATCACCTCCCTCTTTATTTTTTCAACTTTTAGTACAGCTCTATTATCTCCAACCCCCCCCCCGTCTTCAACCTGCTTATTTTTCCTAAGTTAGCATTACACTTTAGTTTTGTAGCATCAGTAGATTGTGTACTACTTCATAGTGCTTTATTTTGCCATTCTTCTAATTATTGATAATTCTCTTAGTTTCAAATTGATCCAAGATGAATTACATGATGGGATGGAACTTCCATCAAAAATGATGGGATTATGAAACTGAACAAAAAAAGCACTGTTGGAACCATTCTTGGTTACTAGCCACTGGACTATTATTAGCACCTCGATGTCCTATTAACTAATCATGTGTGTTATTTTTTTGCTGTTTTTCAGCCAAGTATTCATGTAGACAAAATAGGATGTTTTCTGCTAGTGGCAGCTAAGACATATTTTTTTGTTAAGTTTTACTTCCCCTGTCAGCACTGTTACCCTAACACTGCCCCTTATAGTATATGCACTTTTAAAGTACCAACAGTGCTGCAGACTAATCATTCCTGACAGATCACACACGAGTGAAACTGGTTGTGAGTTATTTGCACTTTTCTTTAATAATGTGTGTGCAAGTATCCTTGGTGGATGGCGCCATTCTCTTTTGTAGCTGTGTACCCACTTTCCCCCCTCGTTTACTAATACTGCATAATTTGTTTGAATTGTCTTACTGTGAGTTTTCCACATTTAGTCACCCACTCAAGGTCTGCTATTGTGGCTTCCCCATTTGGATGAAACTCGCATTTCCCCATATATTTGTTTTAATTCTAGCTTCCTCCCTACCAGGGTGGGGACAATATTCCCTCCCTTTTCAAAATTCTAATTCTAGCCTCCTGCCTATCTGGGTGAAGCCCATATTTCCCTCCATTCTGTTTTATTTCTAGCTTCTTCCCTATCGGGGTGCAGCATATATTCCCCTCACATTTCGAAATTTTAAATTCTGGCCTTCTGCTTATCTAGGCGAAGCCTTGATTTATTCAGGTTTTATCCCTTCTGGGTAATATCCCCATCCTCCTTATTAAGTGTGTGCTCTATTTGGGTGAAATGTGTCCCCTCACCCATTTATTCGGTGCAAACTGCAGGGCAAGTCTTACTTCACCACTCTTCCACTATGCTGCTTCTAACCTTTTTCCTCCTTCCCTTCTTGCTTACCCTCTCCTTTCTCTTCCTTCAGTCAATCCCATTTTTCACATCTCACTCTCCCCTTCACCATCACCCACCATTCCCTCCTCCTGTCTCCCCACCCTTTCCTACTGTCCCTGTCATTCTAGTTGAAGTCTCCTCTCATCTCCATGGCTTCACTTCAAAGCCATCAGATGCCGCTGTTCTCCTTCCTGCTGCTTTGCAATGTCTGTGTTAGGGCTCCTAGGCTTGTGAAGTCTGAACACTTTGCATCCACACTTCAGAACAACCTTAACCATCCCTCTATGTTCTGGAAGGTAATCCATGCCCTCTTCTTTCCTCTGATGACCCAGTCTTCTCCCATTGTTCTTAAGGTGGGCAACTCTCATGTGTCTGACCCTGCTGCAGTCACCTTCTGGTTCAACTCTTTTTTCACTTCCTGTACCCATTCCTTCCTCCCTACCTCCTCTCCTTCACGTCACTCTTCCTTCCCCTCCCCTCCCCTTCAGTCTTCCTCCTACCCTATCCCTACCCCCCAACCCCTGCTCTCTTTTCTTCAAACTTGGAGGAAGGTGGAGGCCATCTGTTTTAGATCTGTTTTTGGATATACCACTGCTCCAAGTGCACACCAGATCCTTTAAATGTGTCGGTATTAAGTTTGGTGCAGACATGAGTTGCATGATCCTCCTTGTTTACCAGTCCTTCATGGTATGAGGAGGATTCATGTAGGAGTTTTCTGAAGTCATCACCAATTATTTTTGGCAATTTCAATGCTGGATTCACTGGTGACTTGGAGTTTGTTACCTAGCAACTCCTTTGGCTAATTTCAACACTGGACCTTATGCACAGTTGTCTTTGCTATACATGAGAGGGGTCCATCCTCAGACCTGGTGTTTGTAATGGGGCTTAACATCACTGATATCAAGGGTGATCCAACAGCTTGGTCAGATCATTATGTGGTGTAATTTTGGTTTAGGTCCTCCATCTCCCCCCCCCCCCATCATGGAAATGATTCAGTATTAGCCTAAGCACACCCTTGGATCCGAGATGTTCAAGGAAATACTGGACATTGAACATGTTGGTCATCTGTGTGATGGGTGTTAAAGGAGCAGTAGATAGCTACAATGCAGTTTTTAAACTTGAATTTTATTACTTTATTTTATAGATAATACAGTGAAACAATAAAAAACAGACAGGGTACAATACCAGGTAGTACATATACCATGACACAATAAAATAGATTGTCCATATCTAGTATCAGTTATGGAGTAATAGGGTACACAACAAGCATTTGTCAATGCCGAATGTTGTCGCGCTGGCATTGGCTTTGGTAGTGCAGTGTGGAAAAACATTTTGGGCAGGATGTGAAAAATGACAGCTGAACAGTTCATAAGGAGGTATAAAAAAATGCCAGTGTTAAAAATGTGGCATGTAAATATTACAAATTTGCAAAGTTACAAGTGTGCGTGGGAAATGCTCAACGCACGCTAGTAACACAGTCATTTTATGGACATTCAGCACCAAATTTTCAACATAGGCATTTTAACACCTCTACTCATGTACAGTGTTATTTCCTCAAACTGTCCCAAAAAGTGATTTCGCACAGCGACCGCGCTATTCTGTGCCGGACGTGTGAAAACACATTTTGGGCAGGATATGTGAAATGACATCTGTACTGTTCATCAAGAGGTGTAGAAAAATGCCAATGGTGAAAATCCAGAGTGAAAATATTACAAATGCACAACATAGCTGTGTGCAACTGCGCAGAATGCACTCATCAGAACACAGTCATTTTATGGAGTATCGTCACCAAATTTTCAACATAGTCATTTTAGAACCTCTGCTCATGAAGAGTGTCACTGTCATTTTGTAATCTGCCCTGAACACTGATTTCCACAGCGACCATGGCATTGTGCTGCCGGTGCGGAAACACATTTCAGCCAGGATGTGAAAAATGACAGCCATACTGTTCACAAGGAGGTGTAGAAAAATGACAACATTGAAAATCTGGCATGAAAATATTGTGAATCCACGAAGTTACGAGCGTGCGTAGCAACTGCACAACGCACGCTCGTAAAACAGCCATTTTTTTGATTTTTTCCACCAAATTTGCAACATAGGGTTTTTGAGAGCCCACCTCATGAACACTGCCACTGTCTTTGTGTTAATCTGTCCCAAAAGGTGATTCCGCACAGTGACTGCAAAAGTCATAGCAGTGACAGAATTCATGAGGAGGAGTCCCAAAAACCCCATGTTGAAAATTTGGTGCATAAATTCCAAACAATGTCTGAGATAT
The DNA here is from genome assembly GCA_016271365.2 of Neoceratodus forsteri. NCBI lineage: Eukaryota > Metazoa > Chordata > Ceratodontiformes > Ceratodontidae > Neoceratodus > Neoceratodus forsteri. The sequence goes on from JADMNL010000023.1 coordinate 220,672,560, forward strand.
GCATCAAAGCTGAAAAAACCCTATTTACTCCATTATACAGCTTACCGGCATTTCCTCAGTTCGCGGTCGGCTTTGAAGAGTACAGACGTATTCGAGGTCCACTGAAGATCGTCGCGCCGGGCTCCGGAGGTAAGTATGGGGTGAGGGGAGTGTGGGGAGAAACAGCGTGCGCAGTGGGTGGGTGCGGTGGTGAGAGGGGGGTAGGAGACCACGAGGGACCATTTTCTGTTTACAGGTGTTAAAAAAAAAAGACATCGGGGACCATTTTCATTTTATTAGGTGCTTTGCACGCTGGGGTGGGCTCCCAGTGTGCCACCTGAGTGTGTGTGTGTGTGATTTAGCCGAGGGGATTGGGCACCCTGTTGGCAAACAAGGAAAGGGAGGCGAGGAGCCGAGGGATTGGACACCCCTTGGCAAGCAAAAAGGGTGGTTATGATGCCGACGGGGATTGGGCAACTCTTATCAGCACACACAACGGAGGTGTTGGCAGGCAACAGCGGCAGTCACTGCCACCATGATGTCTGCACGTAGGGGGAGGCGTGTTGTGTTCACGCATTGCAGCGGACCTTTTCTCTGATGTCATTGCCTTATTAGCTAGGCAGGGTGTTGGCCCCTGCTGCTGGCTGATTGGGGAATGTGGGACACACCTACTGGTGCGTGCCCTGTATTCGCCCAACAGTGTCCACGCCCCCAAATCTGCACTACCGCAAGATGTTGGCTGCGCAAGCGCGCCATCATAAAAATGACCAGGTTCCAGAAAATACTGAAAGGTGCCACTGCAAATTTGTCCTTTAGCAGTATAGTTCATGGTATTCCCCCCTTCCCCCAGTAGTAAACAGCCTCTTTGGATGCTTCTGTCCCAGCATTACCACCTTTAGAAGAAATAAGTTGGAGCTCGTGTACTCATTTAAATACCTTGGTCTTTGACCGAATCGTAAGATTTCCTTCAATAAACATATCAACAGTCCACAGGAAGCTGAAACCCAAAATAGGCTTCTATATTGGAAATAAATTCTGTTTCTTTGCCAAAAAAAAAAAAAAAGGATTAATGCAAGCTGCACCCTGCTACTACTTCACTATAGTGACCTAATCTACAGAAGTGCAACTGCTACGAACCTAGCCAGACTGGATGTTCTTTACCACAGAGTGTTTTAACTTATAAATGGTTTATCTCCTAGGACCAACTATTGTACCCTGTATAGAGCTGTCGGATGGCTATTGCTGACTACAAGGAGGCTGAGAAACCTGTATATCTGAACGTTTCAACCGCACCTTGCTAGATATGCTAGGCACCCTCCACCCAAAAGACAAGCCTAGATGGAGCCAACAAATTAGCACTCTGGTACATGCCTACAACTGCACCAAAAGTGATGCCACTGGGTTCTCCCCCTACCGCCTGATGTTTGGAAGAGAAGCTCAATTGCCGGTAGATGTGTGTTTTGGAGTCTCTCCTGATGGGGTTCGAGCTGATGATTATTTACAGTATGTGCAAAAGTTAAAGGCCCAGCTAAATCATGCGTACCAACTGGCTCAAACCATGGCTGCCAAAAGGAACTTGGCCAACAAAGAGAGGTATGATAAAAAGGTGAAGGCACAGGAACTCCAGGAGGGGGATCGGGTATTGCTAAGAAATTTGGGACTGCACGGCAAACACAAGATTGCTGACCGATGCCACCATCTCCCTCACATTGTAGTGGGCAAACTAGATGATCTGCCTGTGTACAAAGTAAGGCCAGAAAACAATTCGAAAGATGTAAAAACTTTACACCGAAATCACCTGCTGCCAATTGGACAGATTTTGATAGAGACTGAGCCTCTTAATGCACCTCCCTGTGGGCCTATAACTAGAACTGCTGCCAAAAAGAGATTCCAAGGGGTGGACTCCTCAGAACTTAAAACCTGGGGGCCTTCTCCTCTCCCCTCTGCTGAAATTGATCCCCCGTCTGTGGCTGAAGACAGTGAACATGATGTGGACAGTGGACAGACTGTGCAATCCACTCTGTCTTCAGCCCGAGAGCATTTTCACAGGAACGCTGTGAGGAGTTCGCTCGATTCTTTGCAGATAAGGTTGCCACAATCAGGTCCGATCTCCTTCTAACTCTCTCAAATGGGAGTTGTAGTGGTTGGCAGGAGATGTTGGACACCCAGTTTGTGTGGTCTGACTTTGACTGACCCACAATCAGTGACATAGTGATGATCGTCCAATCACTGCAACCGACGAACTGTAGTTTGGATCCGGGCCCCACCCGCCTCTTAGTAGGATGTGTGGATAAAATCGGCCCGGTCCTTGCTGAGATAATCTGGTTGTCATTGGAGAAGGGGATCTTTCCTGACCCCTTGAAGGAAGCTGTGATTAGGCCCCTTCTAAAAAAACCCTCCTTAGACCCGGAATGTCTGGCCAACTACAGGTCTGTCTCTAACCTGCCTTTTGTAGGCAAGGTTATTGAGAAGGTGGTTGCATTGCAGTTGCATGATCATTTGACCAGCCACAATGTCTATGATTCTCTCCAGTCAGGATTTAGGAAAAGGCATAGTACCGAGACAGCCCTTGTTAGAGTACTTAATGACCTCCTAATAGCGAGAGATCGAAAGACTGCTCCATCTTGGTCCTTCTTGATCTCTCATACGCATTTGATACCATTGATCATGGAGTTCTTTGGAGCGCCTATGGGTTATCTGTGGCTATCTGGTTTAGTCCTCAGTTGGTTTTGATCATTCCTCAAGGGTAGAACTCAGAGGTGGTGTCTGGGATTTGTTCCTCGACATCATTCCCCTATCCTCTGGGGTGCCGTAGGGCTCTCATTTTAGCACCCATGTTGTTTGCGTGTATATATGCTGCCATTGGGAGGATCATTAGGCAGTACGGCTTGAGTTTTCACTGCTATGCAGATGATACTCAGCTGTACATGTCCTTTGTACCCGGCCAGGATGATGCTGTCTCAGTCTTTAATAACTGTCTTACTGAAATTCAGGACTGGATGACTGTGAGCTGGTTGCGGCTAAACCCTGAAAAAACTGAGGTGTTGGTTGTGGACCCAGGCCATCGAGGGGTAAGTTCGCTGACTGGGTCATCCTCAGGTCTTTGGCTTGGGGGGACCCAGCTGATGACCTCAGACCGAGTACGGAACTTGGGCGTTATATTTGATGATTGTCTGACCCTTAAACATCAGGTGTCAGCTGTTGTCAAGACCTCTTTCACCATCTGAGGAATATAGCCTGAGTGAAGCATCTGGTTCCCGTTGATGACCTTCCAACATTGGTCCACGCCTTCGTTACCTCCCGCTTGGACTACTGCAACTCCCTGTACCTAGGGTTACCGGGGGTGGATATTCGCTGTTTGCAGCTTGTGCAGAATGCAGCGGCCAGGCTTTTGACTGGTACGTCAAGGACCAGTCATATAACGCCTGTCCTCCGTGGACTGCACTGGCTGCCAATTCAATGGCGAATCACCTTCAAGGTCGGTTTGCTGACCTATAAGGCTCTACACGATCAGGGACCTAGCTACCTGCAAGATCTTCTTCACCCTTACTGTCCTTCCCGTCGGCTCGGATCCACCGATGAGGGATTGCTAGAGATTCCCAGGGTTCGTTTAAAGACATCAGGGGCAAGATCATTTAGTTTTATGGCTCCAACCCTGTGGAATTCTCTACCTCACCGGGTAAGAGAATGCCTGACTGTCCAAAGCTTTAAATCAGCTCTGAAGACGTATCTGTTTAACCTAGCATATCCAGATTTTTAAAATATATTTATGGATTGTTTTTAAGATTTTGAGTTTTTGTATTGATCAGTTGTTAAAGCGCCTTGGTTTTGGAAAGGCGCTTTTTAGAAATAAAGTATTCATTCATTCATTCATTCATTCATTCATGTGGAGTATTACCACTCTTATGAACTAAGTCAACTTTTTGAAGGCAACCCCCTAGCTCACTCTGGGGATGAAGTTGGGTTTTGTGGACTGTCTGAGCCCCCAGCTTTGTCTTTGGAGCCCATACTCCCGAGGATGAAGTGAGTGGCCTCAAAGCTGAAGAAGTAGGGTCTATGAGTCTGGCTGAATTATCTGGGCTGGCTGAACTGTCTGACTTTTCAGAAGAGGAAAGTGATGTGGGGGAATCTGTTCGGGATCCACCTGAGCAAGAAGAATACTTTGAGTGCCCTGATAGCATCCCAGTAGTGCCAGAAGTGCCCTTGACTGAACTAAGTAGTGTAGGTCCTGATATAGAGGGTCATGTCCCCTAAAGCACTATGGGCACGGGGTCCCCTTCTCATGTAGAGGTTCCCTCTACTCATCTAAATGAGGCAGAAATGGAGCCAGGGCCAATAGCTGATTTTATTGAGACCTCTAGATGCACTGACCAAGAAGTACGGCCTGTAATAAGGTTAAGTTATGAGTCTCTGGGTCAGCCTGTGGACCTGCCACTAAATGTAGTACATAAGGAGGTCTATGTATCTCCGAGTTCATTGCCCAAGCTAGTTTTGGGGAACGATGCACAACTGTTAGTATTACCCTCTGAGTAGAGTACTACTGCCCCAGTTAGCCCTCAGGTAGTGGATAGGGAAGGGCCCCCTTTATCCAAGTGTCATAGCCAGGAAGTAATGACCTGATGTATAAAAGAAAGGGGTTGTAATATGTGTACTGTTGTATAGGTAAAAAGTAAACTGTGTAATGTGTGTAATCAAAAGTCTAATGTGCTGTTAATTTAAATAGTTTCACCTTAAAGTGATTTAAGGGTAACTACTTGACATGGACGCCAAGTTCTTTCCAGGCCAGGAAGGGTGTAACCCCCTACAAATGGGGGTTTCTAACAGCCGTCTAGGAGCTGTCTAAGCATCCCCCTGGTGGTCGGCGTTTGACGCTTAAAGCCATTTAAATGGCTCTGTGAGTGCTTGTAGAGCCTCCCCGTACTGTTTCTTTAAGAGCTGTCTGCTTGCAGACATATTCACTGCTTATGAGGGGGTTGTGTGTTCTCCTGCTCGAGTCCCACTCGAGCCACTGACTAATTGCTCCGGTTTCAGCCGTCGCCGAAGGGGCAGAGTGAGCACTTTCCAGAAAGTGTAACTGTTTGTTCCATACCTTTAGATGTGGTCGTGGGAATGTAAGCTGTGTAACCTGCCTTTCTTGCAGCTGGACTTTGTGTGCTGTGCCCCTCCATTTTGGACCAGGACTATCTGAAGGGTCCAATAGGGGCAGGGGATATCTAAAATGGAGTAACTGGCGACCAACCAGGATCGGGACTCTCAATGGAGCCTGCTGACCAATGGGGATACAGCTAGAGGTTCTGGGAAGTGAAGTTCTGGACCATGGCGCCTTTTTTGCACCAATGAGGGGTGAACTTAGTTGCTGGTTCCAGCAGCCCACCAATGGGATTGGGTGGCGCCTGAACAGAGAGTCTTGCCCCACACTGTCCAAGGGGCAGAGACATGGTGCCTGTGAGCAAGTAAGGAGCTTGGGACTCCGGTGCCGTTTTGAGCGATCACGCGGGAAGCGTGTGTAAGGCCAGTGTCGGGCGTTTTTAAACGCCAGTAATTTTTGGACTAAATCCACTGGGAAGCGGTCAGAGGAGGCCGTGCAGGAGTGCAGCTACCTACCAGGCTCACCCTGTCGACGACTGGAGAATCTGCTTGAATCGCGCTTGGTCTGTCAGGAAGAGTGAAGCTGCATCGGTTGGGCCCACTGTATGGCGGGCAGGTGATCGAAAAGGACAGCAGCTGCCTGGTATGGTACCCCTCTGCCTTGCATATAAATGTGTGGAGAAGTGCTTGAAGTACAGGCTGGGTCCTGAGAGAGGTGAAAGAGCGCTCTGTCTGCTGGAGTCATGATTACTAAATCAGGGTAGCTCCCTGGCCAATGGTCCTAGTGAGGGCAGGACGCTTTGGGTTCTGTACTGGTGACACTATCTGGGCCTGCTGGCTCCATTTAATCTTTGTAGGAATTAAAGGCTCGTTTGTGTCAGGGCCCCAACCAGCTGCATCGAGGAACTAGCCTTTAGGGCTTGGGTACCCATAGACAGTAACTTATAGGTTAGGCCTGTGCACAGAGCCCTAGGTCGATACTCATATATTGTAGTGGTAAGCTAATCAACCTGATTCCCCCCCCGGTCCTTGTTATCTCCCCTTAAATAAATCAGATTGCTTGTTTTGCAAAGGTGCACTGGCTAGTTTGTGTGTTAATGGTTAATTACTGCACAGTGAATATTGTGTAACTGCACCTTACTTTTCAGGGGGTCCACGGAGCAAGCTGATTGGTTCGAGCTGGGGGTAAGTGTTTATGGTAAGGACACTATAATTGAATTGTGTGGGCCACTAGTGGGAAGAAAGGGGGGATGCAGCAACCCCAGAGGGCTGTGACCAAGTCATTCTCGACCGTTCTAACCCCGACCTCTGGGTGGAGGCACCTGACAATGGATCTAGGCCCCTCACCCTGTTACAGCTAGGGCAGACAGGGGTAGTAGCCCTTACGATAGCACCCCTAGGGGTTACATTAGTTTAACTCTTGTGTCACAGAGCCTGGAGAAAGATTAGCTCAGCAATTTCATGGAATGACAGGTGTAACATAAAACAAAGGAGGCTGATGGAATTCACTGGTGTCTGAAGTCACTCGGGCTGAACATTCTCTTACTGGTGACTGCAAGTTAAACTATGTTCAGGCATTCCTGCAAGCTTCACAAGGCATCCAAATTCATTTATTTGAAAGGCTTCCTGGATAGATTACTTTTTATGTTTGCTTGCGTGCATGTTTAAGAAACGTGACAACTTGCTAGAGTACCAGGTTGTGGAGGTGCGGTCGTGTTGTGGCCAATGCTCGTACTGCTTTGTGAGGCTTGTCTCTGTGGCACCAGTAAATGAGCACACTGTCCATGAATGCAGTGCAAAAACGTGCCACCAACTTGAAACATTTTCACCACTGCAATGAGGGAGTGCCCACCTCATTGTAGGGTGTGCCTTGCCTGGTGTTACATTTCATTAAACATGGCGGCTGCTGCTGTCCACCTCTAGTATCCAGAAAGCCAATGTATGGGGGTGCCCAATCCCCCTGTTGGCATGTCCCCTGCCTAGTTAATTTTCCAACAGAGGAGCCCCATCCCCATTGGCATATCTCCCTATAAGAATTTATGTGCCAAGGGGTGCTAATCCCTTGGCATTATGCTCACCCCAAAACACAGACCTCTTTTCCTTTTTTGTCAATGGGGTGCCCAATCCCCATTGGCTGCAGTCCCAAAGAAGAAATACCCAGGTGGCATGCTGGAAGCCCACCACAGCATGCCAAATGTCCGTATAAAAAAGAAAACCTTCCCACGACGTTTTTTTATAAAATGTTTTACCTGTAAAAGAAAAAATTGTCCCTCGCTGTTTGTGAAGCCTCCTCCCCAATCCGCACCCACCCTCTGCATGATTTTCAACATTGTCATTTTTCTACACCTCCTTATGAACAGTACAGCTTTCATTTTTCACATCCTGCATGAAATGTGTTTTCGCTCATCCGATGCACAATGGCGTTATTGCTGTGGGAAATCAATGTTTGGGACAGATTAAGAAAATCACAGTGACACAGTTCATGAGTGGAGGTCCCAAAATGCCTGTGTTGAAAATTTGGTGACAAAATTCCACAAAATGACTATGTTACGTGCGTGCATTGTGCAGTTTCCACGCACGCCCATAACTTTGACAATTTTTTATATTTTTACTCCAGATTTTCAACATTGCCATTTTTTCACACCTCCTTATGAACAGTTCAGCTGTCATTTTTCACATCCTGCCCGAAATGTGGTTTTGCACATCTGGCGCACAATGGGCGCGGTCGCTGTGCAAAATCAACGTTGAGGACAGATTAAGAAAATTACAGTGCCACTGTTCATGAGCAGAGGTCCCAAAATGCCTATGTTGAAAATCTGGTGTTAAAAAATTCCCCAAATAATTGCATTACGGGTGTGTGTTGCACAGTTTCTACACACGCTCATCACTTCACCAAATATTTTTATATTTTCACTCCAGATTTTCAACATTACCATTTTTTTACACCCCCTCATGAACCGTACAGCAAATGTTTTACATCCTGTTTACAATGTGTTTTCGTACCTGTGATGCCAAATGGCACAGTCACTGTGCAAAATCACCTTTTGGCTAACGAACTGATAATATCACTGCTCATGCGGTGGGATCACAAAAAGCCCATCTTGAAAACTTGGAGTGAAAATACCAAGAAATTCCCAGGGCGTTAGGGTGTCCGACCAAAATGCCCTGCCCTGTAGGGACTGACAGGTGTCAGGGTTGTGACTTGGGATTGTCAGCAGTAATGCTCACGCCATTCCACCCCTGCCCACACCCTGCAGCCAGTGACAGGCATCGAAGGTGTGCCTTGGACTCTTCTGCCCCAGAGTTCACCCCATTCCTATACTGCACCCATTTCTGCATATTTCCTATGGAATGGAATGGGGTGACTGTAAAGCTGAACACCCCAAGGCACACCTCAACAGGGTAGGGTGAGGTGAAATGGCGTGAGCGTTATGGGCAACAACCCAAAGGTACACCCCAGTGCCTGTCCATCTCTGCAGGGTGGAGATAGGGTTGGTGTCACTTCAATACCTCACTGCCATTCCTGTTCTGCATCTGTCTTAACTCCTGCGCTTCCAATGCTAATACCAGCAAGCAAACATTTGGCATTGACAAATGCTTGTTCTTTTTGTTTTCTAATTTGTTTTACTTTTTATCATGACTTTATTATAGTAGTGTCTTTCAGTTTAATTTCATTTTGATTTGCTCCTGCGGGGCATAAGCCCACAGTTGCTTCATAAATATTTGACAGTCAAGCCCTATTAGTAGGGTACCTTAGACTATGGTAATCCTGATAAGCAATGTATTTAAAGAAAAAACGTAGCACTAGAGCAGTGTGAATTAGAAAATTCTGTGAAATTCCACTGACTTTCATTACATTTTTGAAAATGTTTTTTTAATTTTATGTGGATTCCTCCTTCTTGGTGCCCTACACAGTTCCTTTCTCCACTACATTTTTCCGAGTTCATCTAAGTCATAGACTTTCAAGTACATCAGGCTCTCAGGACAGTCGATTTTTCTGGGTGTGACTCCTATATATCCTGCATTCAAGTTGGAATTGCCATCCCTCTCTGTTTCCTTGCTTCAGCTGGGGTCTACTATTCTTGTGCTACCCAATTCAGTTGTTTCTTGGTGAATGCATGCATCTAACTCCTGCAACTGATGACCCCCTCCCACACTAGCTACCTCCCCAGCCCTTATCATGTAATTTAAATCATCCCAACTTCATGTCCTGTGACAAGACCAATAGCCCCTTCCTCTTAGCACAACTGCAGTATATCCTGAGCATGCAGGCATTCCTTGACCCAGAATGCCTTGTAACTTGCCAGAAAAAGAAGTCTTTCCCTTTTGCAACACAGTCTTAGCAAAGGATAGCTAGTCTAATTGATTCCATTGCCAAAGCTCACAGGACCCAAAACCTTTCAGGCCTTGGAGAAGATCTCTCTTGACATCTTTCCCCTTAGGAACATCTCTTATTCAATGAGGGATCTCCTCGTGTCCTTAGAACTTGTACTTTTTATCACACTGTACACTACAGTTAGCTAGTCCCGCTACGTGTAGTGCTTAGCTACAATATGAATCACATTCGTTTGACCTACACTGCCCACAGGCAAATCCCCTTATCTCCATTAACAAAATGGTCCTGCAATGCTCCTCCAATGTTCCTGCTACTTTTACGGTGGAGTCCCCCATGAATCCAACCTTTTTGCTACTCGCACCTGCCATTTCCTTTTTCCTCCATAGCAGATTAGGTATATCACAAGGAAATGTTCATGGATATAGCTTCCACCAAATTACCTTGAACGTTCACAGTTTTCATAAAGACTCATGGAATCGGACTTTAAGTACATACAGGATAGTTGTAATATTTGTTTTTATATTCTAATTTTGTCCCCTGAGGCCATGGTAGGGGAGGCTCCCTTCTGCTGGCTGCCACTCCCCACTGTCCATCACCTCCCAGGATCCTGGCAGTGAGGGCACCCCATGGATTACCCCTCATGGCAGGGTCAGGAGAGGAAAGTCCACCCCGAAGATATTATACACAAATATGAACATACGAAATGCCAGCAGAAACAGGCCTCACGGTCTATCGAGTCTGCTCAATTGTGCAGCTAGCCCCTCAACTTGCAGCTGCCCCACCGTCCCCTCCTCATAACCACCCCCTCACTCTCTCTCTCCCACCCTCTCTCAAATCCTCCTACTATTCTATATTATAGCACTTTCTCGGGCAGAGTGTTCCACTTATCTACCACCCTTTCTGTGAAAAAGTGTCTCCTGATTTCCCTCCTGTATCTCCCTCCTCCAATCTCAGCTGATGTCCTGTCGTGCCCTCCCCCTTCTGATCTGAAGACTCCCATCTGTATTAATTCTGTTAATACCCTTTAGGTACTCGAATGTTTCAATCATATCCCCGTGTAACCCCTAGGTGGTGCAATCCCCAGGGCTACTACCCCTGCCTGCTTGGCTACCAACAGGTTAAGGGGCCTAAGTTCTGAAACTGGTGCCTCCATCCAAAGGTCAGGGTTGGTTTTGGTCAAGCTAACCAGGTCACAGCCCTCTGGGACACTGTGACCCCCCTCAGTTCCTGCTAGTGGCCCTTTCAATACACAGGGGAGACCTTCCCTATACCCCAGATATGCAAGACACATACACAGATATCTGACACTTACCCCCAGGACTGATTCCTTCAGTGCGATTCTGGGGAACCCCTGTAAAATAAGGTTATGCAATACACACAGCTATAATGCAATACTTTCAACATATAATGACGCCACAGTCAATGTAGATTTCAAAGAAAGGAAGATCTGATTTATTCAGGGGACTGTAACAAGGATGGGGGCAATCAGGTTAATTGGCTTATACACACTAAGAATCACACTACTGTGCATGCAGTCAGAGTCCCAGTCAGTCACACTCTCTGGGTACTCAGGATGGGGTAAAAGGCTAGCCAGGACCGTTGCCTGGGGTAGGCCGGTGGTGCAGCTGGTTGGGGCCCTGTGAAGGAAAAATAACATGCACTCACACAATTTATAATCTGGAGCCGGAGGGCTCAGTTCATGGACACAGAACAACCCAAGAAACAGATGACACACTTTTGATTAAGAAAGGTTGCAGGGAGCTTCCCTGATTATTACTCACGGTACCCAGGCTGAACACAGGAGGGCTGATGGATGGATGTTCTGAATTGCCAGAGGATGCAGAGCCCACACGAGTTACTTCTGCGTTGTTCTTGTTCAGGCAGGGAGCAGGGACTGATCCATTGGCTGGTCCATCATCAATGGATTTTCTCTGTGCAGCAGGGCAGGGAGACAAGGCCCTCATGGCAGGGCCTATCTGCATCAGGCAACAACGGATTCAGTCCGAAATTAGCTGGGAACATTCTCCAGCAACTAGCACACAGTTCACAGCAAAGGGGGATTAGATTGCGATCCAGCACATAGCACATTCACATGTACTAGCCAGCAACACACAGCTAACTAAATCGCGATTCTCTTTCAGTACACAGTACATTAATACACCAGAATTCTACCTATACCAGGCCAAATGCTCCCCAGTCACGATCACAAGTCTGGGAGCTCAAAAGTGACTGAAATTCCTGACAGGCTGATCACATTCAGCAAAATCCTCGGTCTTCTACAGGTTAGGCCTGGTCCCAAATCCGTAGTTTGCTTCATTCTCACCAAATTCGGATTTAGTCCGACAAAAGTCATCTTCCCCCCCTCAGGGCAGAAGGCAGGCTAGCAGGCCAGAAATCAGGCCTTCCATGATTCTCCCACGCGAACTATTGTGCAACACGACTGCTCGAACTAGACGAGCTCCTTCTCTCTCAGCTTCCAACTCGAATCTGGCTTGCCAGCAGACAGCTCAGGGGATTTCCCTTAGATCCAAAAGGTTTGGTTGGGCAGTTTAGCTGTCAATCACAGTAAGAGCTCCCGCTTATGTTGCAAAAAGGTGCCAACAGTCTAAAACTACAAATCCCAACTGGTAATCCACACAGTCCCATTTCAGCAGGCTCTATTTTAGAGTCCCAGAGTACTGATTGGTCCAATTCGGCAGTTTGGGACCAAAATGGTGGAGCTAATCTGAAAAGTCCTTGCTGCAAAGAAAGCAGGTTAGAACAAACTACATTTTCATTATCACTCTAACAAATGCTCAGCAAATAATTACATCTCTTAACAGGGCTCTGTCTGCGCCACTAGTGACGGCAGAAACTGAGTGAAAATTCAGCAGCCCCGCTATCTCTCCTCTCTTCCAGGGAATACATTTGCAGCTCTCCCAGCCTCTCCTTGTAGGATTTTCCCTCAAGTCCTTGTGTCTTCTTAATTGCCCTCTGCTGCACCCCCTCCAGCAATCTGATGTCCCTCTTCAGGAATGGACACCAGTACTGCACGCAGTATTCCAGGTGCGGCCTGACCGGTGACCTGTACAGGGGTAGGATCACTTCTCTGTGCCTGGAGGAGATTCCCCTTGCTATACACCCCAGCATCTTGTTTGCCTTTGCAGCCACCCACCTGCGTTGAGCTGAGTGGTTCATACTCCCCGTTATTAGTACCCCTAGATCCTTTTCCTCCACTGTGCTTACGAACTGTACCCCTCCCAACTGATATTTCCTCCCCTGGTTCCTTGCTCCGAAGTGCAGTACCTTGCACTTCTTGGCGTTGAACCCCAACTGCCATGTCTCTGACCATTCCTGTAAATTGGTCAGGTCTTCCTGCAGCCCCCTCCACTCCTCCATGTCATCTACCACTGCACAGATCTTAGTATCATCTGCAAACCAACTGATCCTACGCCAGATCCCATCTGAGTTTTCAGCTATGAATATCCCAAACAGCACTGGTCCCGGTACTGAACCCAGGGGTACCCCACTCATAGTGTCCCTTGGAGATGAGAGTTCCCCCACCATCACCACCCTTTACTGCCTACCCCTCAGCCAAATGGTGATCCAGTTGACCATTGTTGTCCCCACCCCAATGTATTCCAGTTTTTACCCCAGCCTCCCATGCGGCACCGAGTCAAAGGCCTTGTTGAAGTCCAAATATAGGATATCCACTGCATGGCCCCTGTCCAGTTCTGTGGTAATCGAGTCATTGTACTTGATTAGGTTTGTCTGGCAGGATCTGCCCAGTACAAAACCGTGCTGATGGCGTCTTAGAGCCCATTGTCTTCCAGAAAGGTCACCAGTCTTTCTTTTAGGATTGACTCTATGAGTTTCCCCACAATTGAAGTGAGACTCACTGGTCTGTAGTTGCCTGGATCATCCTTCCGGCCACTTTTATGAATGGGCACCACATGGGTCATCCTCCAGTCCTGTGGCACGCATCCTGTGTCCAGTGATGTACTGAGCAGGTCTGCCAGTGGTCCCACTAGGATCTCTGCTAGCTCCCTAAGTTCCCTAGGGTGAATGTCATCTGGCCCCAGCACCTTGTCCACCCTCAGTGCCCTTAGTCCCTCCAGCACCCTGTCCTCTGTAATTCTGATATCAGTCATCCCCGCCCCCCCCTCTGCCCACTCCTCCCTTCCCATGGGGTATTTGCCCCCCTCTTTCCTTCGTGAACACATAGCAGAAGTACTCATTCAGTGCCTCTGTCTGGTCCTCCCGTTTCGCCACCCGTCCCCCATCTTTCTTAATCCTCATGATCTGGTCTTTGTTTCTTCTTCTCTCGCCAATGTATCTGAAGAAGTTCTTTTCCCGTTCTTGATTCCCTGTGCCAGTCTTAGCACTCGCCTTGGCCACTCTGACTAGCCTGGTAACCTCCCTGGACTTCTTCTTGTACTCGTATATCCAGTTTCCTCGCTTCAGGCCACCCGGTGATGTGGTGGATAGAGGTGTGGCCAATGGTTGTTATACACCCTAGCCATACCTGTCCTTTTTCCTCCCTTTATTCTCCCTGGGGCCTCAACAAACCTAGTTGTGCATGTGCGTGAAGGTGCACATGTGCACCAGAACTGGTGGTGCCACTCCATTCACTCTGGCCTAGCATCTGGTTGCACAGCACTACCACGAGCCTCCATTCGATGACAGCCAAGCACCAGGAAGACCAAGCTCCCCAGTCTGGGAGAGGAGAGCTGCCTGATGGCTGCTCAGTCCTGCTCCCAGCCCCTCCCCATTGACCCATGGCACTCGAGCTCATTCCCAACCTTGGGTCGCTGGCATGGGAGAAGTAAGGTAATAGGGTGCTAAGCACCTTAACTCTCTGTGCCACTGGGCTGGCTTGCAGTTTTTGACAGCTTATAACATTGAAATCCTTTAAACAAAAAGAACACAAATTGACACATACAGTCTTCTTTAGTAGGTCTATGAACCTGCTCAATTTAATTGCATTGTACTGTGTAATTTTAAAGTGGAAGTGGCTTATAATGTTGCAGTTTGCATACTTGAAAAATTGAATTTACATATTTCGGAAAGTTTGGCTAAGTATTTAGAACTTGGTCACCTTTAAAGCAAGAATTGTAAAATATGGCACACATATTGATATGGTATAATAGTTTAAATATTTCAAATTTGGTAAATTTGGATAAGCTGTTTTAAAATTAGATGGAAAAAACTGAAATGAAAATGTTATTGTCTGCCTATAACTCAGCACCTTTTAGAACTTGAGACCTAAAACCTGGTACACATACCCATGTTTTATAGAACTTTAAATCTTGAAAGAGTGGAGAAATGTGGCCAGGAAATTTTAAAATTAGAATAAAATAACAGAAAATGAAATTCTGATTAAATGTTTGCCCACCTATAACTCAGCCCCTTTTAAAGTTAGGAATCTGCAGCTTGGTACGGTCACACAAGTGTACATATTTGGGCGTGTACTGTTAAAATTAGATTGCAATAACTGAAATTTGCATTTTGGCTGAATTTCACATAATTTGCACAGAACTGTTGTGGAATCGGAATGGTAATCCTGCCTGGATTCTGCTGGTGGAACTTTATATTCTGCATACTGTAGCTCTGTAGTACTTACCACTACTCTCAAGGTCTCAGATGTATCTGTTGCTACTTTATCCATGGCGCTCACATTCTTGAAACTGTACGATATGTTTGGCAGACCCTTTTATAAGCTCAGTGCTCACCAACACATCAGCTAGGAGTGCATTTTGTTCCCAGACAGGCCTGCAGGACTAACTAATAGCTTATAGATTCAGACTGTCCTCCTGTCTTAAATCCCCAGGCACATACTTGGACTCAGTATAAAACCTTGGAGGATTTACTTTACTAATTTAAGAAAAACTTGTTTTTCATAAGGGCACATAAGCATAACTCTA
Organism: Neoceratodus forsteri; assembly: GCA_016271365.2. Classification (NCBI taxonomy): domain Eukaryota; kingdom Metazoa; phylum Chordata; order Ceratodontiformes; family Ceratodontidae; genus Neoceratodus; species Neoceratodus forsteri. The sequence continues at coordinate 220,687,866 of JADMNL010000023.1, forward strand.
ATTTTAGGGTAATGACCAGCACCTCAAAACCGAACCCGGGTTACCTGCTTCTTTTATTATATTCACTTTCTGATGATACTGAATGTAACCTTTGGGCCCAGCATTAGTAGAATATCTAAATCATGGCTAGACAACAATGTTAGTGAGAACCTAAATCTACCTGCAGCCTTAGGGATGTCAAGCTGAGAGGCCTAGTTAAGCCCGTTGCACATGCTGCAGCAAGTTCGTGAAAGAAACTCTTAACTCATTGCCTCCACAGAAACTCCTGAAGTTGCATCACTTGTCTCCTGTATACTGTTAACAGGGAATCCTGGGCCTTTCTAAGCAAAATCAAGCTATAGTCAGCATGCCACAAACAAATCCTAATAGCTCAAGAACCGTAAGTGCTAGACACAAAGTATGAGTGGCAGTTATTCAACACAAAATTACCTTTCCAATGGTGGTATGCAAATAATAATAAGTAATTTTGTTTTTATTTCTATGCTGGTTGAAACAGCAAAAAAAAAAAAATTCACTAAAATAGGCAACAACGCCATATACACCATACCATAAACAAATGCGAATAACTCCTAAAGTACACATGATGTACACAAAAGAACAGTGGCAGAGTTGTTCAGCACAAAATTACCTTTCCAACGGTGCTATGCAGTCAGATATATATTATATTCTGTTATATTATATATATATATTAAAATATATAAGTGACGTCTCCAGACGTTGCACAGGCAGGCACACAGGAAGTCAGTAGCTGACTTCCGTAGGCGTCCTCAGGACACACCAGTGTATTTGACTGACGACTACAGGTGTCTGCTAGGAGACAATGAGCTGATACCAGCAATGCAGATAGTGTGGTTTCACACCAAAATGTCAGCAGACACATGGGGCATGCCTCTGCTCGACCAGTCCATATTGGGTCACTGTTTGTTGATGCCCTGAGTTTGGGGAGCTGTAAATTTTAATAGGAAATGTAAAACGCTGTGTCAAAATTTATTTCAGCACTTTTGAAGTACAGTAGGCAATCAAGCCATGAATATGTAACAAAGCTGCTTCTATTTTCTGCTCGCTCTGTTCTGCACTGCGAATCACACTTTCTAAAAGTAAAACAAAAAGTCTGGCACAATCTTCCTGTGTTTTTTAAATGTGCTGATAGATTTGACTGTGTGGCCTTTTGGGCTCACTTTCTGACACTGTATACATTATATACTGTTTTATAAAAGGCTTAGACAAAACTATTATTACTTACAATTGTACCTGTCGATAGTTATTATTTGATTACTATGGAATTCAATATAAAGCCTCTTCTTGTGTATGAAATTGGCATTCTCTTGTAACTGTGTAGTCTGTATTCTATAACAAATGAGCTCAAGCGCACAGACGCCAGTTAAAGGGTAATAATTACAGAACAAATAGAAGAGGGCCATGGATAAGCCAGAGAGTAGCTGCTAACTGGAATGGATTACCTGGGGAAATAATGGAAAGCAATATAATCAACATCTTTAAAAGGAAATTAGATACATGTTTAAGTAGAAACTTCTACTGAAAGATGGCGAGTCATATTGGTGAAAGCTATTGACTCACACACCATCCTACGAAACCTATCAAGCTACTGTATGTAAACAGGTTGATCCTGAACATGGGATTCCCCTCCCAGTGATCCAATCCTGAATCAGCATTCCTGATCTGGAAAAAGCTAATCTGAAGGGTGGAGGTTGGAGTGTGTCTGGGTGAGGTGACAGACTGAGACTGACAAACTGCATTTTTAGATCCCATTATAATACATGGTTAGGCGTTTTCCCCATAGGAAAACTGCAGACTTAACATACCATAAAACAATAATTAAAAAGATTGTGACATCAGTTGAAAACACCATACTAAATGGATCGGCTTAAAGGTTTTTAACTTTGAAGTACACCCAATTACACATTTATACCACCCTACTATAACTATAAACTAATGAATTAATTGTGACATCAACATTACTCAACTTGTTAAACCATGGCATGATTGGCAGTATGGCCTAGAGGTTAGGGTTGGCAGTTAGTCTAGAGGTTAGCGTAACACGTGAATGAGCTTGGTACATCCATCAGACCTGAGTTTGATTACCACAACCTCCACTTGCATACTGTGTGACTCTTAGCAAGTCACTTAACTTCCCCAGTGCTCCCCGGTCGCCCCTGAAAACTGGCCTAGTGGGCCTTACCCTATTACCAAAGAATATTAACAAAGAAAAATTCTCTTTGCTTCATAATTGTATTTTCATAATAAAGCTTTGGACATTTTGTTTCACACCCTGCAAAGCTATGAACATATGCAGTGCTACAAACCCTATTAGAGCCAAGAGTGTGTAACCTTTCACTGCTCATGTGATCTCTCAATTCTGCACTCCACCCACCTGTGGTACAGAATAGTTATAGAGCAGGACTCTAATGAAAATAAGATCTTGCATCTCAGATGGGGTAACATAGACAGAAAAACAAAAAAAAAAATGTTAATAACATGATAACACACATTGTAAACAGTTTAATTGTAGCCACCCCATTTAGCAAACTTCATAGCAAAGCTACCCATTTTACCTTCTCACCATTTGATTTGATGTTGTATTTATTACCTAGAATATAACATAAATGGTTATATTAAAGCGTAGTGCCCTCAATGATGGATTTAATACTGTATGCTCTGTACCTGACATATAAACTGTATGTTTTGAAACAGTAAACCTAGGCCTGGATATTCAGACTGTACCAGGCAGCGGTGGCAAGGCTGGGCGCAGCCAACTGTGATGCCGGGGCCAGGTCCAGGTCCAGGTGATATTCAACGGGATGCACCACGGGCGCAGCACCGCTGAATATGGCACAGACAGCGCACATACTGCGGATGGTGCAGTGGCACTGCACCAGTGCAAGCCACAGATAGGGGAGCACGGGATGCGCCAGCACAAATGCAGTTAAACTAGGTGCATCACCCGTGATATTCAGCAGGGGCATGCAAATGAGGCCATAATATATGCAAGGCTCAAATGGGGCCATTTGAATGTCATTATGGCCCCATGTGCATGCTTTGCTCAGGGCAGTCCGACAACTTGCACCTGGTGCCCTGCAGAGCATGACGTGTGCACAGTGGAGTTCCTGGAGCATCCCCGGCCCGTAGCCGTGATCGCGATACAGCTCTGCAATGTAATTCCCTGGCAGTCTAGTGGAGCCCCCCCCCTCCCAATTCCATGATAAATGTAAATGAAAACACACCCTGGTGGTCTAGTGGACCCCCCTACCTCCTGAATCCCTGATCGCGGTATACGTTTTGGTACCCAGTCCCTGGTAGTCTAGTGGACCCCTCCCATCCCAACCCAACAATCACTGACATGTTTCCATTGAATGTCCCTGGTAGTCTAGTGGTACCCCACCTCCCATGTCCCCGATCACTGGTTATCCGCCATTAATATTCCCAGGTAGTCTAGTGTTCCTCCCCGCCCATTGCCCCGAGCACGGTAAAATGCCATAATGCAATTCCCTGGTGATCCAGTGGCATCCCCACTTCTCCCACCCACACAGACCCCCTTGCCCACCCCGCTCCCCCCACCATCATCGGTGGGTGGCTGCAACCCGCCTGCATACTACCTGGCTGCTCGCTGAATGACAGGTACAGTATGGGCTGTAAGCCCATTAGTCCACAGTGTGGACCAATGGGCTTACAGGGCATATAGTACTAGACAGTCCCGAATATGTGAATGAAGTCATTCACATATTTGGGACTGTCTAGTAAAGTCTGCCCTGCAAGCTCATATTGTACCTGTCATTCGCTGGCCAGCTGGGCGTATGCAGTAGGTTGCAGCCACCTGCCATGATGGGGAAGGAATGGGCAAGGTGGTCTATGGGTGGGAAAGTTGGGGTGCCACTGGATCACCAGGGAGTTGTATTATGGGGTTTTACCATGATCGCGGCAATGGGTGGGGGGGGTACCACTAGACTACCAGGGAATATTAATACAGCAGCTAACTGGCAATTGGGGACACGGGAGGGTGGGGGGTACCACTAGACTACCAGGGACATTCAATGGAGACATGTCAGCGATCGTTGGGTTGGGATGGGGAAGGGGGGTCCACTAGAATACCAAGGACTGGGTACCAAAACGTATACTGCGATCAGGGATTCAGGAGGGAGGGGGGTCCACTAGACCACCAGGGTGTGTTTTCATTTACATTTATTGTGGAGTCGGGAGGGAAGGGGTACCACTAGACTACAAGGGGGACGTGGCTGCTTGTGGACGGTGTTCTGGGTGGGCTGGTGGCCACTCACGGCTGGCGGCTGCTGTGTTGCACCCTGCAATACAGCAGCACACCTGTGGGTGGCCGGACTTTGTTCCCTCTTTTCACTGTCTCATCTTTGAGCCCCCCTATGCAGTGCAATGCAGGGTTGCGCCAGCATATGCACTGCACATCCCTGGCTGAATATCAAGGTGTGCCATATATGCATGGGCACCGCCTGCAACTGCACGCGATGCGATTACATTGTGCCCTGGTGCATTGGGATTTGCACTGCTCCGGGCAGCCCTTTCAATTTCTCCGCATGGTGTAATGTGGTTGCGCCATGCGAACTCCCTCTGAATGTCCGGCCCTAGAGTTTCAAAAATAATAAATGAAACTCATTAAATGCTAGAGCTACACTGACTGAGGACCTAGGGAGAAAGCAAGACCCCAAACAATATGTTGCATTACATCTCTTTGGACTTTAAATCGATTTCTTGAGTAGTAGAAAATGTTATTGTTGGACTATTATAGTCTTTACAAAAGTTTTTAAAAACAAGTTTCATCAATAGTTATCACACTTTACACAATTACAGATATAACATTATTCATGAAGTCTCATACAATTAAATATCCATACATTTATCTCAGTTTTACTTAATACATTTAAAAACAGTATAACCAGTGGTTTTATGATCTTTATGCTGGCAGCAAAAGTTAAAGCATATCCAATTACTTTTACACACAAGGTTAGTTTGCAATAAATGCATAACATTCCTAGAATTAACTATAAATTACTTTAACTTAACTTTTTTAAAGTAGCTGTCTTTTGTTTTCTTACTTTAACTATGATAGTCAGATAAGTTGCAATCCTTTTTATTGTTCCTTCATCCTCAGCTGTCATTAAAATCACACTTAATTGTCACCGTCACCAATTGTATGCATAAAAGGACCTAGCCAATATTCTCTTGCTCTGTTACGCCATGTACAATGCCATAGCATATGAGGGAAATTTTCAGTTCCTCCGTGTTGGCAATAGTGATTTCATGAGTACTGTACAAAACACTGTAAAAACTAAAAACAGAAATATAACTCCATAGAAATAATGCGTTTCACCACAGCACATATTTTGACAGAAGATAAGTCACCAATTAGCACTCCGCTAATACTTAAACAAGCAGCAGTAAGCACTCCCAACAAAAGTCTTTCATGAGCTTAACTCCCACCTTGCTGGAAACTTTTTAAAATCTGTTAAAAAAAAACAACAAAAAAAAAAAAACAACCTTAAAATCAAGCTGTGTTTTGGCTAACAGAATATATTATATACAACAAAAGATAATAAAGTACCATACACTTGTAAAATAGCTCCATGTTATAGTCAAATGAGCTAATAGAACTTCAACCTGGGAGTTCATTAAGTTGTTTGATCCATGTTTGGGTTTGCTTTACTTGTACACTACCACCTCCCTACCCGATTTATTCACTAATTTTTTTTGTATCAGAGGGCAGTCACTGCATTGATTGCTGTGGGGAAGGACAGACTGACTGAGCTCTTTCACACCGTAGACATCTTATTACGTCCTCACTGCCTGGAATACAAAGGACTGTTTAGCTCAGAAATATTCAAAGAGTTTGGTAGGTTGTTACTTAAAAGGGTGTTAGAAGGCAGTTAGGAAAAGCAGTCTGGCCTACTGCATTTACAGCAAAGTAAAGCAAATAAAGGGATGAGAGTCAGCTTAGCAGTCGGAATAGGAGAATGGAGAGAAGGGATAAAGGCGAGAAGTCAGTAGGTGGAACAGCGGCAAGCCAGTATTTGGCCCTAGGAAAGAACAGTGTGAGAAACATGGACGCACAATATTTGTCAGAGGAAAAGGACAGCTTGGCCCACCCAGCCTGCCCAGATAGTCATCACCTATTCTGCCTCTACAGATCCTATCTGGTCTCTGACGGCCCTTCCACTGCTCAACCTCTTTTCTAATATACCCCTATGTTTATCCTAAGCATTTTTGAAGCCTTCCACTGTTCTAGCCTCCACCACTTCCTCTGCTAGTCTATTTCAGGCATCTACCATCCATTTAGGGAAGAATATTTCCTTACATCTTTCTTGCACTCCCCCCTCCAACTTCATCACATGCCCTTGGTCCTTGTGCTCATTCTCCTTTGAAAGAGACTCCCTAGCTGCACCTTTTCACCTCTGTGAGGTACTTGTAGGTCTCAATCATGTCTCCTCTCTCTTTTCTCTTCTGGGGTGTACATGTTGAGATCACTCACTATTTCCACATAAGGCCTCTTGTGCAAAACTTGCACCATTATAGTTGCCGTCCTTTGAATGTCTTGTACCCTATCCTGCCTATGTCCTTTTTGAGGTTTAGTTGCCAAAAATGGACACAGTACTCCATGTGGGGTTGCACCAGCAAGTGATACAGTGGCAACACCACCTCCTTCCTGCTACTGGAGTCACTCCCAGTGTACCCCAGCATACCACTAACCCTACCATCTTGAAGGCCCTCAGACAGGATAACCTTGAGGTCCCTTTCCTGCTTGTTGACTGTCGGTACCACCCCCTTTAAGAGAGATATTGGATATTAAGGGAGGGATATGCATAGAGAGTGAGCACTGTTAGTGAAACATGGAGAACTAAGGGCAAAGCAGTGAGAGTTTAGTAGTAAATGTTTTTTATATACAGGTATAGACTATTAGGCAAAGCCTATTTAAATGTTGACCTGACAGTTTATTTATTTATTGAATTTTATTGACCTGGTAAGCCCACTGGGCCTAGAAGTCCATTTTTCCAGGGGCAACAGGGTAACAGGGGATACAGATGGTAACTGAACCTGTTGGTGGTATTTTTAGTGAATGGGAGAAATTTGGCCAGGACACCAGGGAAATTCCCCTACTCTTTTTTGATAAGTGCCATGGGAATCTTTAGCATTCACTACCACCAATCCAGGCAGATGGGACCTCGGTTTAACGCCTCATTTGAAAGACGGCACCTCAGAAGTGCAGCACCCCCCCCCATGCTGCAGTACAGTGTCAGTATTGGGATATTAACCCAAGAGCCAGGTGTGGGAACTGAACCCACAGCCCTATGCTCTTCCAGCCTCAGAGGTGAGTGTGCTACTTACTGAGCAACTGACAGACGTACCTGTTACAGAGATAAAACTAATCACAAAAGCAAAGCAGCTGAAGGTGTGAGACAGGGACATCCCTGGGTACTAAGTAGGCACAAGATTATTTTATGATAGTTCTATGTTTTTGTTTTTTTTACTCAAAAATGATTTAGAGAGTTTTATGAGGGCAGTGCCACTTTAAGAATTGGGTCCCCATTTAGAAATGTGTTCAGCGATACTTAGTAACATACTATTTGCCAGCAGATTAGGCCTTGCAGTCTATCGAGTCTGCTCGAACCTCGGATCCCTAGTAGGGTGCCGAGGCCCTCCCCTCCCTTGTGTTCCAGAAATCCCATCATCCATCCCCACCCCCCTGGGACAGGCCATCATCTGATACATCCACTTTCTGTGTCTGTCCCACCCTCTCTTGAAGCCCTCCACTGTGGATCTCTGAACCAGCTCTCCATGCAGTGCATTCCAAGGGTCCACCACCCTCTCAGTGAAAAACCTCCTCCTCTTTCCCCCCTCACCCTTCCACCTTCCAACTTCAAACCATACCCTCTGGTGATACCTCCCTGCTTTAGTCTAAAGATCCCCTCCATGTTTACCCTATTTATTCTCTTGAGGTACTTGAAGACCTCAATCATGTCCCCCCATCTCTCCTCTCCTCTAATGAAAACAGGCAGAGCTCCTCAAGTCTGTCCTCATACGTCTGTGTTAAGAGTATGCCGCAGGTGTGGAGTACCTACCACATTAGTAAGCTGTTTCATTTTTAAGAGAGGGTCTGTATGCATGTAAAATTTTTTGTTCCCTTGATAAGGGTGCCTAGTTTTTACTTTCTTACAGAGACAGTTTGCAAGCTGTTCCTGTTTCAGTCAGAGACCTACAGTGCTGTGCATGTGAACTCCACTGCATTTCAGAGCACTACATAAAAGTTTTGTCAATATTTGTATTACTGGTTCTGTGTCTATGTTTTCTCTTGGGTGAAACTGAATTCTTGAAGGTTTTCTATGTTTTATTATGTACTTCATATTACTTTTTGCTGTGTTTGATTGGAGAGCACCACAGATACAGAGTAATGTTTTGCTTTGTTTTCTTAGCAGTATTGTTTTTTAGCTTTAGTGGTCGAAATTAAGGTTTCTTTACTTACAGTAGATATTACTTGTGCTTCATGTTTCATTCCATGACATTTCGGTTTGCAATATTGTATTTTGGAGTTGTTTATTTTTTTTTTGGGGGTAGAGCTTCTGAGTTAGTAAAATGTTTTTAGCTGTACTTTTGAATGTTTGGGTTTTCAATGTATACAGTATGCTTTTGGAGTAATTTTGCCTGTGTGTGTGTGTGTGTGTGCGTGTGCGGTTCTTGTATCTTAATTTCTGCCATGTGATTGCCTCATTTGCATAATACCTGATCTTGCTGGGTTGTGTGGTTGTGCAACCTGCACATCAACCTTTTAACCACAACAGGTTGTACTTTGATAAATGCACTCTTAAACAGCTGCTGATGCCTGAAGGAAAACTTTGAACAACATCCCATTTAGGTACAATTTATCTTATATGCAATATATTCTTCTACAGAGTCCTCCTCCCTGTTATTTACTACTCAGGAATACAAACCAAAACAGGATCATAATCCCTTAAAGTTCATTTGATCATGCAGGGAAGCAATAAAAGCAAAGCAAAACATATGCAAACTTCCATACTTGAAGTTATAGTACTGTGTTGTAACATTACAATCTTTAGCCATGGGGTAACTGTGCCATCATGTGAAGACAATTATGACTTCAAGTGGGGGATAAGTAAAAAGAGCAGATAAACTGTCAAGTAGCAAAGATCCTGTTGTCATGCAAATGATGTTAGAAATAAATAACTGGAATTTGAAATAAAGAACTAATGTGAATTATATAACTGTGTCTAACTATGTTTTCAGAAATTTTCCTGGAGGCATTGATCATTCTTTAATTGGTGTATATACTATGTTAATAAAGTCCCATGTGATGGATGGGGTTTTGACCAATGAACAGGCAGAATTCACCAGACCCTATTGTATAAATCTCTGTAATGTACTGATTGGTGTGTGTTATCTCAATTATAAAATTATTTTTAACAGATAGTAAGAGACCAGAATGAATTTGTCATTGTTGATTCCTCATTCCCATTCTTTATTTCATGGGACTGGAGGTACAGAGTAATAAAGTTCTGTGGTTAGTCTCTGACATTTGATGTGTGAGCATATTATTAGACATCTAAATGGTTCAAGGGGTTTCATGTCATAACGGCAATCGTGGAAAGACAATCACTGTTATGGCAAGTGTACATCGCCGAAAGTCAATTTCAGTGATGCACACTCGCAGTGATAACAAAAACGGCACTCGAGACCTATGGGTTTCATTTTTAATGCAGGGGGCTGTGTCCCCCACACCCCCCAAGGTACTTTGTACCGCACCCCATCCTTATGGATTCTTAATCGGGTGCATGTTGGGGTGTATAAAAACTTAAAAAATATAAAGCCGCCTGCTGGCAAAAAGAAAATGCACCGCACTGTGCCGGACCCGAACCCTGTTACCTGTGCCTCCCACCCTCCTCACCATGCTAATGGACCAGGTCGACAGCTGCCCATCACACCCCCTCCCATGTGCCATACCTCCCCTGCCTCTCTCCTCCCATGCGTGTATGCACGCATATACCCGCTACTTCACATTACAGTATTTCATCAACCCTAGTATCCGGTCACCCCCCTGCTTGGTAGCCGTGAACACAGGCACCGTAACTGAGTCGCCGTTTTTGTAGGCACCCAATTTCAGTCACCTTGTTCACTGGATACTTGTTCAAGGTGTTTGCAAATGCAGTTAAAGTGTGGGTACCATTACAAGTGTGTTTCAAAATTGGTGTCCCTCCAAAAATTGTTAGGGAGGTGGGTTGGTACTGCATCTGAGGGGGCAGCATTCTATTGGATTGTGGGTCCACTATTTCATTCTCTGGGTGGCAGTGTTGTGCTATCCCCATTAATCTCTGTCCAAATCAACCCCCTCCCATGAGAGGATTTTAACAAGCCTAGACCCCTCAACATTGCTTGGCACCCACAGGTGCAAGGCAGGGGTAGTAACTAAGAAAGTAACACCTGTACCATCTGCACGGCAACCCGGTTACATATATATTGATTGATTTGTTTATATTAGGAAATGCCATTGAACAGCTTTGCCCATTGTCAAAGGTTCCATATCCAGTGCAATCTACCTCAGAATATCCACAGTAAAACAAATACAGAACAGACAGTGCACCAGGCAATGATTTACAATGTAATGAATGACATTTACAGCAGCCTTGTAAAGAAATGATTCTTAGTGATCGTTTAAACTGAACAAGATCTAACATATTAAATAGTGTGTCCAGTAGGTCATTGAGCTAGCCAGCAGCCCTAACAGCAAAGGAGTGCTAACCCTTTTTTGTTGTACAGGATATCACTAATGTATTCCTTATAATACTCCTGGGGCCCAATATTCAAAAGTTTGCTTGGGAGCAAATCCTATTTTTCCCACGCAAACTGGGCTTTGTGCAGATTTCCTATATTCAACAGCCTGCATGGCATGGGCAAACAGGGTTTGTGCCTGGGCAAACTGTGGAGGAGCGCCAAGCAAATGGAGAGGCGGGGACCTAAATATCCACACAGTCTGATATCCTAGAATATTTGGGCAACGCAAGGGCATTTTGTGCAGTCCCCCTTGCACGTACAATCGCTGACCAAAACCATGACTTATTCTCGTGCAACCCTAGCGGTTGGCAGAGGCAGTGTGGTGTCCCCTCCCCCAAACCCCAACACAGTAGTCCCTGGTGTCTAGCAGTCCCTTCCCCCACCTGATCCCTGTTCCAATAGTACATAACCATATCCCTGGTGTCCACTGGTCCCTCCCCCAACCTGATCCCTGTCCCAATAGTATATAACCACATCCCGGTAGTGGGGAAGATCATGGAAGCACTACTGAAGGAGAGATTGGTGGAACATCTGGTTGTCAATGGGCTACAGGACCCAAGGCAGCATGGTTTCACCAGGGGGAGGTCATGTCAGACCAACCTTGTTGAATTTTTTGACTGGGTGACTAGGGAGGTGGATCAGGGGAGGGCAGTGGACATGGCCTATCTGGACTTCAGCAAGGCCTTTGACACTGTGCCACATAGAAGACTATTACACAAACTGGGGAATATGGGTGTGGGCAGGACAGTAGTGTGGTGGGTAGGTAACTGGCTGGGTGGCAGGACACAGAGGGTGGTGGTAAATGGCTGTCACTCCACAGAGGGAAGAGTGACCAGTGGGGTACCACAGGGATCAGTGCTGGGACCGGTCCTATTCAACATTTTCATCAGTGACATTGCGCGGGATCTAGAAGGCAGAATTTCACTGTTAGCTGATGACACAAAGCTCTGTAACAGAGTAGACACACCAGAGGGTGTAGACAGAATGAGAAGCGACCTGCAGAAACTTGAAGAATGGTCAAGGGTTTGGCAGTTGAAATTCAATGCAAAGAAGTGCAAGATAATGCATATAGGGCACAAAACCCTGGCACAATATATCAGTTGGGGGTGAGGATATAGCATGCACCAAGCAGGAAAGGATCTTGGGGTTGTCATCTCTGATGACCTCAAGGTAGGGAAACAGTGTGACAAGGCAGCAGGTAAAGCAAATAGGATGCTGGGATGTATAGGCAGGGGCATCACCAGCAGGAAAAGGGAGGTCATAATTCCGCCATACAAGACACTAGTGAGGCCCCACCTGGAGTACAGTGTACAGTTCTGGAGACCATACCTACGCAAGGACATAGACAGGGTAGAGAAGGTTCAGAGGAGGGCAACAAAGATGGTGCATGGATTGCATCACAAGTCCTATGAAGACAGGTTGAAGGAACTGAACATGTACTCCCTGGAGGAGAGGAGGAGAGGATATGATAGAGACATACAAGTATCTTACAGGGAGGAACAGGGTGCAGGAAAACACTATTTTAAGCGAAAAGATGTTCCAGGACTAGAGGCATGGGATGAAGTTGGAGGAGGACGATTCAGAGGAAACATGAGAAAGAATTTCTTCACAGAACAGGTGGTGGACAAGTGGAACACCCTGCCAGAGGAAGTGGTGGGGGCTGAAACAATCACGGATTTAGATGCATGGGATAGACATAAAGGAATTCTAGAGGTCAGGGGTAAGGGCAACAGACTTCTAGGAAAACAAACTGAACTTACAAGCTCAAATGGGCAGACTGGGTGGGCCATAGGCCCTTATCTGCCGACACTGTCTATGTATCTATGTATCTATGTATCCCTGGTGTCCAGTGGTGCCCCAATCCCATTCTCATAAAGGCAATATCCTGTCCTGGTGTCCTGTGGTCCTCCCTCCTGCCTTGTCCAATAGTGTAATCACCATCTCTGGTGTACAGTAGATCCCTCCTCGATGCCCTTCCCGATAGTATGGAACCACATTCCTGGTGTCTGATGGTCCTCCCGATGCCCTTCCCGATGGCATAGAACTCACATTCCTGGTGTGCGTAGGTCCTCCCGATGCTCTTCCCGATAGCATATTCACATCTTGTGTACGGTCTTCCGGTGCTCTTCCGAGGCATAGAATCACACTGGGTAATGGTCTCGATGCCTTCGCTAGCATAGAACCACATTCTGGTATAAGTGGTCCTCTCGATGCCCTTCGATGGCATGGGAACCACATCCTAGTCTGTGGTCCTCCCGATGAGTATATAACCACACCCTGGTGCAGTGGCCCCCACCCTATAAACAAGCAGCATGCTCCTGCTCCCTGTCAGATGGCAGGCAGCCGAGGTGGTGTGGGGAGGCCTGTGCCACTCACTGTCGATTCTTTGAAGCACCAACAGGCAGGTGACGGGGACAGGGTGGGTTATTGGTGCCATGGGTGGGAGGGGAGCCAGTAACCACCACCAAGAGATGGGCTAGGGAGTGCAGATCACTGTTTATGAACAGGCCCGGGCTTTGTTGTGTGTGTGGGGAGAACTTACTTGCAAATGGCCTGCCACACGGCAGTGGTGGGCTGGCTGTCGCTAGTGGAGGGGAGTATTGATAAACTAGGGAGGGGCTTTCATTGGTGCTGGGATGGGGATTGGGTGGGGGAGGGACCAGTGGACACCAGAGATGTGGTTATATACTTTTGAGAAGGGTATCAGGAGGGGAAGGGCCACTGGACACCAGAGATGTGGTAATATACTGTTGAGAAGGGCATCAGGAGAGGAGCGGCCACTGGACACCAGGGATGTGGTTATATACTATCAGGACAGGAATTAGGTGGGGGAAGGACCACTGGACACCAGGGATGTGGTTATATACTATTTGGATGGGGATCAGGTGGGGGAGGGACCACTGGACACCAGGGATGTTGTTATATATTATTGGGATGGGGATCAGGTGGGGGGAGGAACCACTGGACACCAGGGATGTGGTTATATATTATTGGGATGGGGATCAGGTGGGGGGAGGAACCACTGGACACCAGGGATGTGGTTATATACTATTTGGACAGGAATCAGGTAGGGAGGAACCACTGGCCACCAGGATGTGTTATATATTATTGGGATGGGGATCAGGTGGGGGAGGGACCACTGGCCACCAGGGATGTGGTTATATATTATTGGGATGGGGATCAGGTGGGGGAGGGACCACTGGCCACCAGGGATGTGGTTATATACTATTTGGATGGGGATCAGGTGGGGGAGGGACCACTGGACACCAGGGATGTTGTTATATATTATTGGGATGGGGATCAGGTGGGGAGAGGAACCACTGGACACCAGGGATGTGGTTATATACTATTTGGACAGGAATCAGGTAGGGGGAGGAACCACTGGCCACCAGGGATGTTGTTATATATTATTGGGATGGGGATCAGGTGGGGGGAGGGACCACTGGCCACCAGGGATGTGGTTATATATTATTGGGATGGGGATCAGGTGGGGGAGGGACCACTGGCCACCAGGGATGTGGTTATATACTATTTGGATGGGGATCAGGTGGGGAGGACCACTGGACACCAGGGATGTTGTTATATTATTGGGATGGGGATCAGGTGGGGGAGGAACCACTGGACACCAGGGATGTGGTTATATACTATTTGGACAGGAATCAGGTGGGGAGGAACCACTGGCCACCAGGGATGTTGTTATATATTATTGGGATGGGGATCAGGTGGGGAGGGACCACTGGCACCAGGGATGTGGTTATATATTATTGGGATGGGGATCAGGTGGGGAGGGACCACTGGCCACCAGGGATGTTATATACTATTTGGATGGGGATCAGGTGGGGGAGGAACCACTGGCCACCAGGGATGTGGTTATATATTATTGGGATGGGGATCAGGTGGGGGGAGGGACCACTGGCCACCAGGGATGTGGTTATATACTATTTGGATGGGGATCAGGTGGGGGAGGGACCACTGGCCACCAGGGATGTGGTTATATACTATTTGGATGGGGATCAGGTGGGGGGAGGAACCACTGGACACCAGGGATGTGGTTATATATTATTTGGATGGGGATCAGGTGGGGGAGGGACCACTGGACACCAGGGATGTGGTTATATACTATTTGGATGGGGATCAGGTGGGGGGAGGAACCACTGGCCACCAGGGATGTGGTTATATATTATTGGGATGGGGATCAGGTGGGGGAGGAACCACTGGCCACCAGGGATGTTGTTATATATTATTGGGATGGGGATCAGGTGGGGGGAGGGACCACTGGCCACCAGGGATGTGGTTATATACTATTTGGATGGGGATCAGGTGGGGGGAGGGACCACTGGCCACCAGGGATGTGGTTATATACTATTTGGATGGGGATCAGGTGGGGGAGGGACCACTGGCCACCAGGGATGTGGTTATATACTATTTGGATGGGGATCAGGTGGGGGAGGGACCACTGGCCACCAGGGATGTGGTTATATATTATTGGGATGGGGATCAGGTGGAGGGAGGGACCACTGGACACCAGGGATGTTATATATATTATTGGGATGAGGATCGGGTGGGGGAGGGACCACTGGCCACCAGGGATGTGGTTATATACTATTTGGATGGGGATCAGGTGGGGGAGGAACCACTGGCCACCAGGGATGTTGTTATATATTATTGGGATGGGGATCAGGTGGGGAGGGACCACTGGCCACCAGGGATGTTGTTATATATTATTGGGATGGGGATCAGGTGGGGGAGGGACCACTGGCCACCAGGGATGTTGTTATATATTATTGGGATGAGGATTGGGTGGGGGAGGGACCACTGGCCACCAGGGATGTGGTTATATATTATTGGATCGGGATCAGGTGGGGAGGGACCACTGGCCACCAGGGATGTGGTTATATATTATTGGGATGGGGATCAGGTGGGGGGAGGGACCACTGGACACCAGGGATGTGGTTATATATTATTGGGATGGGGATCAGGTGGGGGGAGGGACCACTGGACACCAGGGATGTTGTTATATATTATTTGGATGGGGATTGGGTGGGGGGAGGGACCACTGGCCACCAGGGATGTTGTTATATACTATTGGGATGGGGATCAGGTGGGGGGAGGGACCACTGGCCACCAGGGATGTTGTTATATACTATTTGGATGGGGATCAGGTGGGGGGAGGAACCACTGGCCACCAGGGATGTTGTTATATATTATTGGGATGGGGATCAGGTGGGGGGAGGAACCACTGGCCACCAGGGATGTGGTTATATATTATTGGGATGGGGATCAGGTGGGGGGAGGAACCACTGGCCACCAGGGATGTTGTTATACACTATTGGGATGGCGATTGGGTAGGGGGAGGGACCACTGGGCACCTGGAGCATGAAATTGTTTATACTGGAGTGGGATCAGAGGGGGACTCACTAGTACCAGGGATAGTTTTCTGGGACTGGGCAATTGGGGTGTACAAACCAGCCTTCTTCCCCATGCAAATGAGCCCATAATGACATGCAAATGGGTACTTAATGCCTTCCATGCCTCAATGGCCTCATTTGCATGAGTCTGTTTGAATATCAGAAATTGTACTCAGTACTATCCGTTGTGGCACCATATTTCCAGGTGCCAAGTCGGGGCAGCAGTAAGTGCTTAGTGCTGGGCTAAGTAGCTAGCGCTGGGTCTTCCTGGCTCTATATTCAGCTGAACAGTGCCAGTGCTATTTCACTGAATATAGCATCTTTGGGCATCTGGGCTATTGTAAGGCAGAGTGCACATTTTTGCACTCCACATTGCACATTTTGAATATTGGGCCCCTGCTGTTGTACTTGTCAGCATGGCAGAAGCAGTTGTTTATATTGGGGGAGTTCCAGCAGGGCCTTTTTCTCTAATATGCAGATTTGGTATCTGATTCTGCTAGATGGGGGCAGTTAATTGGTTTTATGATATAACTCACAGCTGTGGGTTCGTTTTCAGCACTGAAAAGACACCATCAGGCTTTATTATTTGCAGATAAAATGAAATAAAATGGAACACTCACGTATAGAGAAGCAATTCTTTATAGAGCCAAACCTTCAAGTGCAGCACAAAAACACTACTTATTGCCCTACAAATGAGGCTTCTTCAAGGGCCGTGATCCTTTGTAACTTAATGGTAGTTATACCCGGCATAATAAATATTTATATATGTAAATAAGTTAAATTAGCAACCAACCACCACAGCCAAATAGTGGTAGCGAATTAAAGTGACAGTGCTTGTATAAACCAATGTACAGACAGTATGAGAACAAAAACAAAATCAATCTGTGTGGCAGCAACCAAAGCAAAACGTCCAGTTACACACTGGAATTTAGAGTGTTAATTAAACAGCTGTTAATACTGTACCAAACAACTGGGGACTGCAGACAAAGTTGCCTTTAATAAGGATGCTCAAGCCTAACAACTTGCTAAAGAGCCCTCACAGTGCTGATTAAACTGATCTTAAACAATTTCTTATTTTTCCGAAAAAAGAATTTAAATAAAAAAGCCAACTTGTTTGCAGAGCATAACCCGCGACACAAATAAAAAAGAAGACAAATATGGAGATCCAGCAGGACCTGTCAAAAACAGAAATATAATCATAACTTCGAGCATTTTATTGTAGTAATGTTGCTGAAATAGCCAACATACAGAGCAAGACTAAACTGCTGCAAATACATTAAAATACACAGCACTACAGTATATCCCAATTATAAAAACATAAATCCACATTAAACAATGATTTAACTACTTCTTACTACAAGAAGTCCACACTTAGTTTTCACCCAAAAATGGTTTAAAATCAATTACTTCATTCAAACCTGTGGTGTGTGGGAGTTCAAGTCCATGATCCAGAAAGTTTCCTCTGAAAAGGACTCGAGTTTGATCCTCTCCATGAGGAAGTTCCTGAACATGTTGCAGGGCCCTAAACTGAGACCATTTGGATTACAGCCATGTTTTTCTTTAAAATGGTACCTAGAGTTATTTTCCTTTCCATTATAACTAGCCTAGATATGTTCTTGTAATCTTTCCCTTAAGGGGTGAACTGTATGTCCCACATACAAATAACCACTTTGACACCGACCTACATATACTGTACCGTAACAGGTGTATGGCAGTCAATGTATTGTTTCAGAAAGTATTTCTTTCTTGTTTTTGGACGTCTAAAAATCCCTTTCTGTACATACTTGCAAATGTTACATCTTCTGCATGGACAAAAAAAACTATTTGATCATGTTGAATCCCAAACTGACCTCTTGAAAAAATGGCTATGTGATAAATAATCTCTAAGGTTTCAACCCCTACAAAAGATGACCCTTGGAGTCACTAGCCACAGAGTAGACTGTGAGGACACTGTCAATAAATTACACTATTGTACTAGACACATCCAGACATCTTGCTTCTTGAGTGAGACTGTCATACTTTCTGAACAGGGCTCATAGTCTCCTATTTACTGTCATAACCAGATTACCAACGTGTAGGACAAAGGATAGGGCATCATCTTAGAGTAGCTCAAAGTATTTAAAAACTTCTACTTGCTCCATCTTTAATCTCTTTGCATTAAAGTTATCAAAAGAAGGTACATTCCTCTTCTAATAAGGGCTCGTGAAAAGCATAGTCTTAGTTTTCTAATAGTTGAGAACCAGATTATTGTCTGAGAACCGTTTTTCAACAGATTCAAAATTGCAGTTTTCTAGTGGCAGCCTGCCTGTATCAGAGTGCCTTGTATAGATTATCATCGTCAGTGTACAGAGAACATAGTCAGACTGGCAAGCATCTGACAAGTGATTTATGAAGAGACCAAAATGTAATGGGCCCAGAACAGACCCTCGGAACACTCCAATAGATATACTCTGGTCATCAGAAGATGAACTCTCAACTTTTACTTTCTGTTTTCGTTTCATCAGGTAACTTTCAAACCATGTTTCTGTGTCCAGGGACAGTCCCAGATCAAATACATTTGTTAAGCAAAAGATCATGATTGATGAGATCAAAGGCCTTCATCAAATCAAGGTAGATAACCCTGACCATATCACCACTGTCTGGGGCCTCATGGAAATAGCTTGTGTACCCAATAAAGGCTAAATTGGTGCTATGTAGCCTCCTGAACTTGTGTTGCTGAGCACATTTGGACATCAGATTTTTCCAGGTAGGAGATGAGTTGGTCACTAACTATCTTCTCAAGCATCTTTCTTGGGCAATAGGGAGAGGATAGAATAGGCCTATCATTTCTAAATTTGTTCAGGTGTGACCAGTTCTGACATCCATTTCTCCATGATCTGAGAGTACTGCATAGAAAAGTTGAAGATTTTTGTAATAGTGTATGCTAGCTGGTTCAATGTCATGGCTAGCAGCTCCATATCAATGGTGCCCTCAGTCTTACCTCATACCTTTTGATATAATTTAAGGTATCCCTTTCCAATACTGACCTGAAATAACATTTTGGTGACCAGAGTCTTGGTCACTCAGCAGTTCAGATCATCCCCATTGCTGTTACAGAGTTGAGGTACAGGGTCAGAAGGGATAAATGAGCTTCGTTCATAAAGGCTACATTAAAACTACTGGCAATCTCAATAGGGTTTACAATTTCTTTCCCATCAATCCTTAACATTGTTAGCGACTACTCTTCCTTACCTCAGAGTTGGGACACATTTTGCTGAAACATTTTGTCATCATTCCAACTAAGGGTTTTGTTGGGTCTTCTGAATTATGACTTTGCTATTTTATCCCACTTTTGCATTTGTTTCTTAAATATTCTGAGGCTTAATCTTCACTATTAAGTCCCACTTATGGGTCTAGCACTGGAGTCTAGCAGACTGATGTCTGTGCTAGTGCCACCGCAGGCAGTCAAGTGATGTCACGCTTATGGGTAACCAGTAACTGACACCACCCTCTACCTTCCTCAATTCTGTTTTTATTGCGATTGTGTGCACACTGTGGGAGTGTTCATCATCTTAACTGCATCACAAACCCTTCCTTAATTTGCCACCATACTCCTCAACACGAACCCTCTTGGTGCTGTCTTTTTATTTTATCATTTAGTGCAGCACTGAACTGTTTTCCTTCCTTTTTCTTGTTTTTTTGTCTACTGCACCATGTTCAGTTCTGAGTCCATAAGAGGAAGAGTCATAGCGCCCCCCCCCCCACCATGCTTCGGTGTTCCTGTAGGAGTCACATTGCTGCTCAGGACTGACATGATATTTGTTTGACCTGCCTTGGTGCCAAGCATGGTATGGATAGGTGCAATGCCAGCTCCTTGATGGACTACCACACCCTTGAACTTCACCCATTAAGGGTGGGGCCATGAGCCACCCACTTTCAGAGGCAGGCATCACACCGGGGACTCCAAGGTAAGATCCCTGGGCTCTTCCCTTAAGGCCCTTCCCAGCAGTATACATACTGAGGAAGACCATGGCTCTCCATGCGATCATCATGCCGAAATGTCAGAGGCCCTGGGGGAAGGGACTGGTGGACACTCTGTCTCCCTCAGGGGACCGGCTAAGCACCCCTCCCAGTCTGTTGGCCCTTCAAGGCAACAGCTACGCCTGGTGGTGAAGATGAAGCTGTATTCTGGGTCTACACCATTGAGTACCCTGGTGTTGCAGCCCTGTGCCACTTTGGCTCCTAGTACTAAGGCCAGTACTGGTTAGCGAGGTGGTGCCAACCATAAGACCAGGCCTTCCCCCAGCACTTTTCACAGTGCTGGAGGAGGGAAGATTTCTGGAGCTGGTCTTTCACGTGCCCTTGAGGTTGTGGTAATTTTTTTCTCCTGAGCAATTGGATTAGTCAGAAGAGGATCTTGGTGTCGACTTCGGGCATGCAGTTGGGGCTGAGGATGATGGTTTTTCTGGGTGTGGTTCTGAGCCTGGCTCACAGCTGGGAGCTTCCTCATGGGCAGTCTCTGTGGTCGGTGCCAGGGATGGTGCCAGGACCTCTTCAGGTGCCATTCACAGTACTGGTTTGGGTCCTGGTGCCTTTCCTGGTGCCAACCCTGATCCTGGCACCGTCTGTGGTGCCAGGGATGTGGCCGGTGTGCTTTGCAATGCTAATTCTGAGACTCACTCTCCTGGGGGCTTCGGCCTAGAGTCTGGGCTTGAGGGCAGCAGTGTTAGCATTGGTGAGTGGAGGAACATGGTTTCTGAACTACAGCTCACCTCTTGCCTGGAGTTGGAGGGTAGCTCTGGCAGGAGTTGCAGTCTTAGTTCAAGGCCAAGTTTCTCTGTAACCAGCTAGCCTTGTCAGTAATGGGGATTGG
This sequence comes from Neoceratodus forsteri, assembly GCA_016271365.2. Classification (NCBI taxonomy): domain Eukaryota; kingdom Metazoa; phylum Chordata; order Ceratodontiformes; family Ceratodontidae; genus Neoceratodus; species Neoceratodus forsteri. Next base: position 220,708,947 of record JADMNL010000023.1, read on the forward strand.
GGCTGGCCCATGGGATGTATATGGCTCTGCTCTCACCAGCTGAGGGCTACCCACGAGGGTAGCTTCTGGACTAGTCTGCAGATGTTGATCATCTGCAGATGGGCAGGTTGCCAGACCCTCCCTGGGTGAGGTCCCTGAACATTCTTGCAGCTCTGGCAGAGGACCTGGCCTGGTCTCATGATCCTCCTCCTTTCTCTCCTCCTCTACTCTCTTCTCCACCTCTTCCAGGCATTTTCAGTCCTCTCGGACCCATGACCTGGGATCAATTCAAAACAGAAGCTGGTGTGTTAAAACCAATGCAAGACAAAAAGTATGTCAGCAGGAAGCAGTGTCAAACAAAACAATTAGTTTATTGTAGCATAACAATACCTGGCTGTGCTGTGCAGATACAATAAAGCACAAAAGACACTGGCTGGTGTATGATCCAATGAGTTTTGCAGTCCCCTCAGACACTGCATAGCTAGCTGGCTAAAAGACAAGACAGTTATGCAGAAAAAAGCCGCTCCGCTGCTAATCCTGTGCCATATAAAAATAACTGAGCAGTGCAAGATAAAACATATGGCACCAGGAAGCAGTGTCAATCAAAACAATTAGTTCTGAGGGGAATTCACTCTTTGGGTCACACACCAGCTGGTGTCTTTTGCACTGTATTATATCTGCACAGCACAGCCAGGTATTGTTATGAAACACTGAAACATAGAATTTGATAGCAGATAGGGACCGCTTGGCCCAGCTAGTCTGCCCATTTCCCTACCTGATAGATAAGCAGCAGATCCTAGTTAACCAACAGCCTACTTCCTCCTACCTCCCACTAGAATTGCCTTATGTCTGTCCCATGCATTCTTGAATTCCCCCACTGTTTTTGTTTCCACAACCTCCTCAGGAAGGCTGTTCCATGCATCTACAACCCTCTCCGTGAAAAAGTACTTTCTCAAATTACCTCTGAGCCATTCCCCTTCTTTCTTCAAATTGTACCCCCTTGTTCTTGCACATCTCTTTTCTGAAAGATGCTACCCTCTTGGACTTTGTTGATTCCTTGCGGTACTTGAAAGGTTCTATCATGCCCTCTCCTCCTTTCCTCGAGGGTATACATATTAAGCTCCTTTAGTTTCTCTCTTCATATGTCTTCTGGTGCAGGCCATGCACCATTTTGGTAGCCCTCCTCTGGACAGCCTCCACCCTGTCTATGTCTTTGCAGAGATGGGGTCTCCATAACTGTGCGCTGTACTCCAGATAGGGTCTCACCAACTGTCTGTACAGAGGGGTAACAACTTCCTGTTTTCTACTGGTGATGCCTCTCCCTGTCCATCCCAATATCCCCCCAGCCCTCGTTACTGCCATCTCACATTGCTTGCCCACCTTTAGGTCATCTGATATACTACCCCCAGGTCCCTTTCCGTTTTTGTTGTTGTCAGTATTTTACCCACCATTGTGCACTCTTCCCCTGGGTTTTTGTTTCCCAGGTGCATTATATACTTCTTTGTGTTGAATCTAAGCTACCATACATTTGACCATTCCTCCAACCTTGCCAAGTCCTTCTCATCCTTTCCACTCTACCTGTGTATCAGCACTGTTGCAGATCTTTGTGTCATCTGCAAAGAGACATATTTTCCTTCCAGTCCCTCTGCAATGTCACTTATAAAGACATTGAAAAGGACTGGACCCAGTACTGAACTCTGTGGTACCCCACTACAATAAACAATTGTTTTGATTGACACTGCTTTCTGGTGCTCATCTCTAGTCTTCAACACTTGACAGGTCACAGTGCTGTTACCCTGGCACAGTCATTCCTTGCATAATAATGCCGATATACCACTGTCACCCCTCCATGGACCCCAGCCTTTTTTGGAGGCATCCAGGAATGTCTGACTCTGTCCCTTTGCCCCCTCGCTAGTTACTAGGGATGTCCAGTGCAGATATTGTCATCCTGTGGTGTCTCCAGGGTCCATGCCTCATCTCTCTTCTGGGATGTTGGTACTGCAGACCCCCTCTGCTATCTCTCTACCTGGATTTAATCTCCCTAGAGAGCTAGAACCTGGGAAGGTGAGGTGGGGGTTGTCCAGTGTATATAAGGTCAGATCTGCAGGCCTCAAAAATATAATTAAAAGAAAAAATATAGTGATTTTGGATGGGGAAAGAAAAAAGAGATTTGTGCACAGGTGGTGCAGAGGACATGGTGCAGCAGCAGGTTAGTCAGTCTCAAACACTATCACAAAAACAAGTAGCCACTGCACTCAAAAGTTCTCAAAGGTAAAGCCATGTATTTGTATTAAAAAACATGCTCATTTTTTATTTATCCAAGTGCAAGTACAGATTATAAACAGTGCAATACAAATGAAGCGAGGTATTGGAGCACAACATTTGGCTAGTTACACCACTCGCCCTGGTGCTTCAACCTTAGTCTTCACCAGGGGCAAATGAATGGCTTTACATTGGAGAACTTTTAAGTGTTGCAGCTGCTTGCTTTAGTGACTTAATGTAGCTATCAAACTGTTTCTGGGTCGTGGTTTATTTATATCCCACCAGGAAAAGACAATAAAGTTACTGAATCATTTATAATTTATTATAAACAAACAAATTAGAATTAGGAAATTATAATCACTTCACTGGTGACTTCAGCATCAGTTGGAATTCTAGGACCAGCACTATCTACGGAGATATTATTGCAGGCCTGTATTGCAGCTCAAATGGTCATGTACTGTACCAGAATTAAGTATAAAATTTGTAAAAAAAAAATATTTCATTTGGATACTGGTAATCCACAAATACAGAGTCAAGGATGTTCAGGTTGTACGGACACTTTAAGTGATCATAGCCAAAACCCCCCACACACACAATTTATCTTTAATCACCTCTTAGCAAGACAATCAACACTTGCTGCCTAGTCCAACCCCTCCCCAGACCCCAAAATACCATAATCTAAAGTTGCCTCCCCTCTGACCCCTGATTAATGGAAATGGATTTAAGCCACCCACCCAAGAGCCACTCAGTTTCTCCTCTTTTCACTCTATCCTAGACCATCAAGCAGGTATATCCAAGAAATTGCTTCTAATGGTAGAATATCTCAATGAAGCCCCCATCACACACACTAAATCTCACCTCATATTGACTTCTCATCTCCCTGGGCCACCAGGGCAAACAGAAGTCAGTATTCAAAGCCCTTCCTTGTGAAGGAAGTAAGCCTCTGATGGGATTCTCAGGTTAACATATTTATTTTCAATGACTGGAGGCAACCATAGTAGGTCCCTTCTCTAACATTTATCCAGTGGAGAATTTCAACTTTTGCGAACTTTGATTAAGGAACCCATACTCAGTGTTGATCCTGCAGTGCAATGCAAGGGAAATTGGTGCTATCTGGTTGTAGCTGATGCTTTTCAGGTGAGACATTATACTGATGTTCCTTCTGTCTATTTTTAGTTGTAGTCCAGCCAGATGTTAACTGTTGGATCCATCAGAGACACCACTAGTTATCAAACAATGGATTTTTTTACTTAATATGTATTGACTGAGGCTAGTTAAAGAGCAGATTCCTACTTTCAGCGTTGCTACTGTCCCCTAGCCCGTTCGATTCCTTGCCTGACTGGACTAGAGCTACTGATGCTTGTCATAAAAAGTCCATCAGTTTGCAAAGTTATATCCCTTGTAATTTCAGAAATCGCAATGGTGCCAAAAAAAAATACCGACTTCCTGGTTAGAAAAACACACCCCCACGTCGGCCCACGCTGCACTGTTTTGTGATGTCATAAAACGAAGGCTGCGGGAGCACGCTCCATTCAGTTTTATGGGGCTGGTGTTTGCTAATATATTTAAACCCTTTAGTGTTGGGAATTTTTTATATCAAAGCGATCGATTGACTAATAGGGTCCCTATTAGAACTGAATGGGGCCACTCCTGCAGCCTTTGTTTTGTGACATCACAAAACAGTGCAGCATGGGCCGACATGGGGGCGTGTTTATCTAACCGGTAAGTCTGTCTTTTTTTCTGCACCATTACGATTTCTGAAATTACGAGGGATATAACTTTGCAAACTGATGGACTTTTTATGCCAAACATGAGTAGCTCGATTCCAGTTAGGTAAGGAATCGAACGGGCTGGGGCAGACAGCTACTAGCAAGCTGCTCTTTAAGCTAGTTGCTTTAATTTTAGTAGAAAATCACGTAAAAAAGAATCCAGCAGCCAAGATTCCATACCACTACTTAAAAGAAGAAGGGGATTGCCCTGGCATCCTTTTCAACATTTCCTCTCTCACTAGAGCAGGGTATAATGCCATTGTATTGTGAATATGTGTGCCTGGGAGTGTAGGTGTGTGTATGCACATGCATGTGTGAGATGTGTGTGTGCGTGATGATGTTAGGGGTTTAATAGGTGCTACATGTGACTGTAGGCAGTCACTGTGCTACCAGTACCCTTTGTAAAGTACACTGAGGTATTCTATGAGCAAAAGGCACCATACAAAATCAGCAATGTGTTCTATTCTGTTCTTCTATGTTGACACCTTCAAAAATACTGCACTGAGTGTTATTCTGCAGTGCAAAGTCTGAGTGGGCACAGTGTGAATTTAATATTCAAGTAAAAGTAATACATTTAATTGGTGTTAGCTAAGCTGGGATTTTCCAGATATAGTGTATGACTGACTCTTCAAAAACATATAAACCAGAAGGTATAATTTTTTTCCCATAAATTGGAATTTTCAGCTTCAGGTAATTTTTTTAATCTTTTTTGTAGACTGCAGGCTGTAGGCTTCCAGTAGCCTGTTTCTGTGGAAAAACAAAACAAAAAACAAAACTTGTCTCTTGTAGTCCAAATCATAGAAACATAGAATCTGACGGCTGATAAGGACCACTTGACCCATCCAGTCTGCCCATCTATCCTTACCTACATTGTTACATCAGACTGTGCCCAATTTACAGCTCTTTCTCCATCCCACTTCCTTTCCACTATGATTCCTGTGTGTTTATCCCATGCATTCTTGAACCCCACCACTGTTTTTGCCCCCACCACCTCTACTGGAAGGCTGTTCCAGGAATCCACCACTCTTTCTGTGAAGAAGTACTTCCTCACATCTCTCCTGAATCTACCCCCCTCCAGCTTCATAGCAAGTCCCTTTGTTCTTGAGCACTTTTCTTCTGAAAAATACTCTCCTCTTGTACCTTAGTTACCACTGTGAGGTATTTAAAGGTCTCTATCATATTCCCCCTCCTCTTTTCCAGGGTGTACATACTGAGGTCCTTTAGTCTCCCTTCATAGGACTTTTGATGCAGACCCTGCATCATTTTAGTTGCCTTTCTCTGGACCACCTCGACTCAGTCTATGTCCTGGAGATGTGGTCTCCAGAACTGGATACAATAATCTAGGTGGGGTCTTACCAGCAATCTATACAGTGGCAACACCACCTCTATCTTTTTGCTGGTGATACTCCTCCCTGTGCACCCCAGCATCCCATTTGCCCTCCCTACTGCCTTGTCGCACTGCCTGGCCACCTTTAGGTCATCCAATACGATTACCTCCAGGTCTCTTTCCTGCTTGGTGGTCATCAGTACCACTCCGCCCATTTTATACTATGCCCCTGGGTTTCTGCGCCCTAAGTGCATTATTTTTTTACTTCTTCTTATTGAAACCCAGCTGCCATATCCATCACCACTCCTGTTTTTCTCAGGTCTCTGCTCATCCTTTCCACCACCCCCTGGAGTGTCCACCCTATTGCAGATTTTGGTGTTATTTGCAAAGAGGTAGACCTTCCCTTTCAGCTCTTTTGCAATGTCACTTATATAAATATTAACCCTTACAGGACCGTACACTGATATATCCATCCAGAACTCCAATATGTTATAATTCTGTTGACAGTCTAAGGGTTAAAGGACAAGTACCAACACTGATCCCTGAGGCACCCCACTGGTCACCATCCCTCCCTTTCTTGGAGTGAACTCTATTTATCACCACACTCTGTCACTTATCTCCTAACCAATTTCTTATACAGTTTACTACCTTTACTCCTAAGCTACCCAGCTTACTTACTAGTCTCCTATGTGGAATGGTGTAGAAAGCCTTACTGAAATCTAGGTAGGCCATGTTCACCGTTCCACCCTGATCTAGTTCCTTGGTCGCAGTCAAAGAAATCTATCAGAATCATTTGACATGACGCTCCTTGTGAAACCATGCTGCCTTAGGTCTTGTAACCACTAGATGCAAGATATCCCATAATCCTTTCCTTCAGCAGTGATTCCATTAACTTTCCACCACTGATGTCAGGCTGACTGGTCTATAAATGCCAGCCTCCTCCCTGCTACCACTTTTGTGTGGTGGGACTACATCCGCCCTCCTCCAGTCCTTGAAAACTCCTGTTTCTAGTGAGCTGTTAACTAGAACTATCAGAGCTGCAGACAATATTTCCCTGAACTCCTCAATACTCTTGGATGCACCCCATCTGAGCCAATTGCTTTGTCCACCTAAACTGGCAAGTCCTTTCAGGACACTCTGCTGCAAAAAAAGGACTAGTGTCCACCTCTCTCTTCCAAAGCTTTTGTTACTTTTTATGGCCCGTGCCCTTCTCCTTCTTTGAACACTGAATCAAAGTATTTGTTCAGGAGGTCTGCCTTTTCTGGTCCCCCTCTGCACAGTTCCCCTTCTCTTTTAGCCTTAAAATCTCACCCTGGTCTTCCTCTCTTCATACATACATATATATATATATACACACACACCACAAGGAAAGGAAGCAGCTCCTAGTGGGGGACTCAGTTATTAGGGGGATAGAACTGGGGGGAGCAGGTAAAACTAAAGTAAGGTGCCTGCCTGGTGCCATGGCTTGGAGGGACAGGAAGCGCATCCTCAGGATCATGAGAACAGCTGCACGGGAGTCTGAGCTGGATGTCATTGTCCATCTAAGGACAAATGACTTGGCTCATTATGAGATTAGAGCAGTGCAGGAGGACTTTGTAGAGTTGGGGAGGGGCCTAAGACAAGTAGCACACACACAGTATCCTTCTCAGAGGTGCTGTCTGTCTATGGCATGGGTGAGGCGAGGGTACTTTGCACCATGCGATTTAATGAATGGTTGAAAAAATGGTGTGGAGTACAGGGGTTTGGCTTCATTGGGGACTGAGTTCCGCCTGGAGGGACACCAGCCTATACTGGCAGGATGGTCTGCATCTGTCCAGGACGGGAACAAGTATTTTGGGCAATCGGTTTAAATGCTTCATTTGGCAAGCTTTTAAACTAGTCAAGGGGGGAGGCACTGATAAGCAGCAGGAAATTCCCAGCCTCCCCTTACAAAACAGGGTACTAAATGAGAAAAAGACCAAGGAAGAAAGGTCAGTGGGGATGCTGCTACAAAAGGTAAAGCCATCAAAAATGGAGAGCAATGAGTACCAATGCCTGTAGTCTGGGTAACAAGCTTCCTGAATTAGTGGCCTTGATGGAGGAGGAACATCTGGATATTATGGCAGTCACAGAAACATGGTACACACAGAACCATGACTGGGACATAAACATACCAGGATACACTATCTATAGGAGGGACAGGGAGGGTAAAAAAGGAGGAGGAGTAGCTCTCTACATAAGGGAAGGAATCAAAGCAACAGAACAAAAGGGTAAACAGGAGGAGAAGAAACACTGTGAGTCAATTTGGAGACAGGCAATGGCACCCACAATCCGCTACAGGGTTAGACATACTCTCCTCAGGGGAGGAAATGGACAAGGAAATGATAGAGAGTACCTTAGAATGGCAGAAAAAGGGAGATATTGCTGATGGGTGATCTGAATATGCCAGATGTTAACTGGAGTACAGTTGCAGCAGCCACTTCTAAGAGTGGGGTTATTCTGGATGCCCTACAGGGGGCATGCCTTAGACAACTAGTATTGGAACCCACTCGAGTGGGAGCAATCTTATACCTGGTTCTCTCAAATGGAGATGGAGAGAGGATCACAGATGTAGAAGTGGGTAGCCATCTGGGAACTAGCGACCATCGAACAGTATGGTTCACAATAAACACAGCTGTAGAGTCAAGCCATACAAAGGCAAAAGTACTGGACTTTAGGAGGGCTGACTTTGCCAAAATGGGTGAGTGCCTAAGGAATGCACTAGCAAATGTGCAGGAAGGAGGGGTGGAAGAACAATGGAAATAATAAAACTGCCATCACAGAGGTAACAAGCCTTTGTGAAGCAAATAAACAAAACAAAAGCGATGTAAGAAACCACTATGGTTCTCAAAGGAGATGGCAGTGAAGGTTCAAGAGAAAAGAAAGCATTCAGGAAGTACAAGGAATCACAGAAGAAGCAGGACAGAGAATTGTATCAGTTAAAGCAAAAGGAAGCTGGGAAGGCAGTCAGAACAGCAAAGGCCCAAACTGAGGAAAGATAACCAACTCAGTTAAGAAGGGGGATAAAACCTTTTATAGGTACATCAGGGAGTGAAGGAAGACCAAGGGAGGGATAGTGAGGCTTAATAAAGGGAGGGGTGGTGGGCAGAGGTGACTGTGAAAAGGCAGAATACTAAACAAATATTTTTGCTCAGTATTTACAAATGAAGTGGGGAGGTACCTAAACCAAACAATAAAACACTCTGGATACAGAAGTTGATATATATCTATATATGTAACCTCTAGGTGGCACTATCCCAAAGGCTAATACCCCTGCCTGCTTGGCTAGTAGCAGGTTAAGGGCCTGAGTTCTGAAACGGTGCCTCCCACCCAGCGTCAGGGTTGGTAGTGGTCAAGCTAACCTGGGCACAGGCCTCCAGGACACTGTAACCCCCCTCTTTCCTTACTAGTGGCCGGAACAATACACATTATTCACTTTCACAATACCCCTGATAAATCACACATGTACCCACACTGTTTGCACTTACCACCAGAAGTTTCCTCTGGCTCGGCCCTGGAGACCCCCTGTAAAACAAGGTTATACACAACAAATAACAGCAGTACAGTACTCTTGCACAAACTGGAACCACAGTCAGGGTAAATGCAAAAAAGAGTTAGATCTGATTTATTTAAGGGACTTTAACAAGGGAGGAGCGTAATCAGGTTAATTTACTTAAAGGCTGTATCAATTAAACAGTTATGCATGCACTTCAGGGTCCATAAACAGTCACATACCCTGGGTACCCACATGGAGAATGGTGGGCTAGACAGGAATGTTGCAGCTGGTTGGGCCCTGTGATGGAAGAAAAACAACTTGCACAACACACACTATTTGTAATCCGGAGCCGGAGGACTCAATTCGTGAAAAGAAAACAACAAGACAATCAGATGACACACTTTCAGATTAGGCTGTTGTTGCAGGGAGCTACCATGATGATTACTCACGATACCCAAGACTGGACATAGGCTGGATGAAAATCGAGACAGCAGGTGGTTAATCTGGAGTGCCAGGAGAAGCAGGGCCCACACGAATTGCCGAGGTGTCGTTCGTGTTCAAGCATGGAGCAGGGGGCTGATCCCCAGGCAGGTGTCTCATCAGTGGCTTTCTCTGTGTAGTGGGCTAGTCTGGCAGGGCCAGCGTGGCATGGCCCAGGCCCGAATGGAGATGAATGCGGATTCAGTCCGATTAGGCTGGATAAATCTTCCAGCAAGCAGAACGCAGTTCACACAGTGGGGAAACAAATCACGACTCACTTTCAATACACAGCATATTTACATGTAAGGAAATTCTACCATACCAAGCAAACTGCTCTCCGGTCATGATCACAAAGTCTCTGCACAAACTGGGGATTCAAAAGCAGCTGGAAATTCTGACAGGCCAATCGCATTCAGCAAAATCTTCCATCTTCTTCAGGTTAAAGCCTGGTCATAGTCCAGTGGCTTCAATAGTCCTCACAACTTGGATTCAGTCCGAATAAATTCTTTTTTCCCTCTCAGGGACAGCAGGCAGACAGGCAGGCCAAATCTCAGCCCTTTCACAGTTCTCCCATGCAAAACTACACAGAACTGCAGCTCAAAATCACTTGAGCTTTTACTTTTTTCACTTCGTGGCTCAAAACTGAAACTAGCTGTAGCAGCCTGGGAAATTCCCCAAGATCCCAAATGTTCGGTTGGCTGGTCCTCCTGTCAGTCACAACAAAGGCTCCTCCCTTCAGGTGCAAAAAGGCACAAAAAGTCCAAAACTACAATTCCTACAGATTTTGACTCCAGACAGCTCCTGTAGTCTGGCTCCATTTTAGGTCCCACCAATACTGTTTGGTCCAATTTGCAGTCCCAGGACCATGATAGTGGAGATAAACAAAACAGTCCTTGCTGCAAAGAAGGCAGGTTAGACAAACTACATTATCATTATCACTCTAAATGATTTTCAGCAAATAGTTACATCTTTCAACAGAGCTCCCTCTCAGATTACTTATGACTGCAATCCAGGCAGCTCTTAAAGAGACAGTACACAGAGGCTATACAGGCACTCCCTGGCAATCACATTTAAACTGCTAAAATGCAGGACACCAGCCTGGCAGTGAGCATTTAGGCAAGCTCGAGGAAGACTTTTTCGAACCCCCATTTGTAGAGGGGGTACATTTAAAATGTCTTGCCCCTCGTTGCCTCCTGGGCTATTCTCTCTCTTCATTTAGCACCTTGCACTCCTTACTGCTTTCCTGCTTCCTCTGTTTCCCTTGATACCTCCCTATCCTTCCTCTCTGCATCTCCTTATACCTCTTGAATGCTACCCTTTTATCTTTTACCCTTTGGCCTCCTCATTCAAAAATCATAGTGGTTTCTTTTCCTCTTGCTTTTGCTCACTTGTTTGATGCAGGAGTGCGTTGCCCTTACTATGCTTCCTTTTATCTTTGCCCACTGTTCCTCCACCCCACCCAGGTCACCCACCCCTGCTAGGTCACTCCTGAGGCATTCACCCATCTTTTTAAAATCTGCCTCCTGAAGTCCAGGACCATCACCCTGTGTGGTTCGATTCCACAGCTGTCCTTATATTGAACCACACTGAGCGGTGATCACTGGTCCCCAAGTGGCCTTTCACCTTGGCATTCGCAACACTGTTCCTGTTAGTGAGCATCAGGTCCGGTACTGCCCCATCAAGTGTGGGTTCACTGACCAGTTGCCTGAGGAAAGGCCCCTGCAGGGAGTCCAGGATGTCCCTGCTTACAGCAGAAGCTGCTGCTGAAAGGCTACAATCTACATCGGGCAGGTTGAAGTCCCCCTCCAGCAGCACCTCCCCCTTTTCTGCCATGTTGCCAGTGACTTCCACCAGTTCCTTATCTAATTCCTCCCTCAGCACTGGAGGTCTGTAAATCACTCCAGTGCAAATAGTGGCTCCTTTCCCCATCTCCAGGGAGGCCCACAGTACATCTTCCTCCCCCTGTATTCCCTGTATCTCTGTGGCTTTTATGCTTCCCCTTACATAAAGCACCACACCTCCCCCGTTCCTTCACAACTGGTCCTTCCTGAACAGAATATAGCCCAGTATGGCCATGTCCCAGTCATGGTTTTCAGTGCACCATGACTCAGTAATGTCCCCAATAGCCAGGTCAGCTTCTGTCATGATGGCCTCTAGGTCCAGAATCTTATTTCCTAGATTTCTACCATTCACACACATGGCCTTCCAAATTTTGATTCCATTCTGCTTGTTGCCCCTCTTTTTTCCATTTTGCCCTCCCTCCTTCCCACCTCTCATTTTAATGCTCCCGTTCCTTTCCACCTTAATTTCTACTACCCTGCTCCCTTTATTAATGTGCACCCTGGTGGATTCCTCTCTCCTTGGGTTCTCCTTATTCTCTACTTCCACCTGTGAAGGGAGGTAGTTTCTGACCCCCCAATTCTTTCTGCCACCCCCTTGGATAGTTTAAATGTTCATCGAAGTAACACTTAAACCATCCACCTAGGACTGTGGTTCCCCTCCCAGATGGATGCATGTCTCCACCCTGGTATAGGCCCTTATCTTGTCAGGTGTTCCCCAGTCCCCAGTGTAGCTGAACCCTTCATCTCTGCACCACTCCTTCAGCCATGAGTTGAAGCTCCTGGTGTGACATTTCCTCTCCTGTCCCGTCATAGACAGGCAGCACCTCAGCGAAAGCTCTGAGCAAGCCACCTGAGACCCCTCCCCAGCTCTCTAAACTCCCTTGCACTATCCCAGCACTGTCCCTAGCCAAGTCATTAGTCCCAGGTGGCCAATGACATCCAGCTCTCTCCCATCCCGCTGCCCTAGCGATCCTCAGGATTCACTTCCCATTCCTTTCTGACTTGGGGCCTTTGTCAGAAATGCTCTTAAAGAAGGATAGACATAAGTGTACTAATTCTTCCTTTACAGAATTACATTATTTTGAAAGTCTGCTCAAATTAGTGTGTCTAATTTCCTTCCCTTTTTTCTAATGTATATTTCAAATAACATTTTTGTTCCTGCATCTGTGTAAACAATATCACACTCACCAATAAAAGGAAATCTAAAAAGTCAAGCATCTGGTGCCTGAGATTCAGAAGAGTACAAGGCTCAGTGCAAAACCGTGTGCGGTTGATTGCGATTGGCCAGGAGTCTGAGGATGATATATTTAGTGGGATAGTGCAGCGGCACTATCTGACTGACTATAAAACCATGTTGGTGCAGTAATAAGTAAGCAGCACTGCCCGCATGGATCCCAGTATGCCATTAGAATGGACAGCACCAGGCGCTATCTGCAATATTCAAAGGGACCCATGCAAATGAGCCCATTGGGCATGCAAGGCACTAAGGGACCATTTCATGCCCATTGCAGGTTAATTTGCATGGGTAGTGAGGCAGGATAACAAGCACTGCTCCCACATTACCCAGTCCCAGACATGTATGGATATCCCTTGTGCTAGTGGTCCCCTCGCAGCCAGTATTGTAAATCACAGACTCTGTGGTGCTAGTGGTTCCTCCTTCTGATCACTGGCCCTACTGTGCATTAAAGATTCCCTTATTGCATGGTCTCCCCACTGATTGCTGACCCGTACAATTGCAGACTCCTGGTGCTAGTGGTCCCTCCTCTGATTGCTGGCTCATATTGTAAATTAAAGACTCCCTGGCACTAGTAGCCCTGCTGATCACCAACCCGATTGTAAATCACAGACTCCTGGTGCTAGTGGTCCCCATCTGATCACTGCCGTACTGTACATCAAAGACTTCCTGGTGCTAGTGGCCCCTAAATGCTGGCTGGTATTGTACACCAAAGACATCCTGGTGTTACTGGTCCCCCCACAATCGCCAACCCTTTTTGTACATCAAAGACTCCCTGGTGCTTGTGGTCCCCCTGATCACCAGCTCATATTGTAAATCACAGACTCCGTAGTGCTAGTGGTTCCCCCTCTGATCACTGGTGCATATTGTACATCAAAGACTTACTGGTGCTAGTGTCCCCCCCCCATCCAATTGCTGCCGGTATTGTACAGCAAAGACTCCCTGGTGCTATTTTCCTCCCCAATTGCTGACCTGTATTGTACATCAAAGGCTCCGTGATGCTAGTGCCCCGCCCCCCAATCACTGGCTGGTATTGTATGTCAAAGACTCCCTGGTGCTAGTGTTCCCCCGGTCGCTGGCCCATTTTGTACATCAAAGATTCCTTGGTGTCAGTGGTCCCTCCCTCCAATTGCCAGCCCCTACTTACCAAACAAACCCTCCCTGGCATCCAGTGGTCACCCCCAGACACCAATCCATGGTACCACAGGGTTTTAAATAATTGATTAGCAATTTTTTCCTTGGGACGATACTAACTGTACAGAAAGCATTTACATAGGTTTTCTAGAAGTGTTATATTTGTTAAACACACTGAGGCAAGTGCTATGCATTTTCACAATGTTTTAGAACTTTTATGTGCAAAATGCTAATCAATTTTTAGAGTTAAATAAAACCCTGTACCACCAATGGAAATACCATAATTTCTGGCATCTAGTGGCCCCCGAAGCACCAAACACCTATCTCCCTGTCATCTTACCAGTACCCCGGTGCTGTGGGTGCACATATGATGACTGGCGCTGCTCTCCTAACACCTCTTTGGCTGGCCACTATATGTCCAGGTAGGCAGCATGCCTCTTATTTATAAGACAGGGCGATATGCCCTCTCCTATGAATAAGAGGCTTGAGCTCCCTGTCTGGACATATGGCGGCTGGCTGAGGAGGTGTGAAGAGGGCTGTGCCAGTCGCTGTATGTGCACCTGTGGTGCAGGGGTGTTGGTATGGTGACTGGTGGTGGGTGAGTGGTGCCATAGGCGGGACTGCTAGATGCCAGGGATTATGGCATTTCCAGTGGTGGTACCGTGGATCAGTGCCCCGGGGGGGGGGGGACAACTGGATGCCAGGGAGGGTTGGTTTCATACATAGAGGTTGGTGATCTGAGGGGGGAGACCATTAGCACCAATGAGTCGCGATGTACAATACGGACTGTCGCATCAGAGGAGGGAATTACTAGCACCAGGAAGTCTTTGATGTACAACAAAGGGCGTCAATCAAGGGAGGGGGGTGCATTGACCACAGGGGATGAGTGTGCTTCCCCAGTGGCCAACCAGCTAGGTGGCTGAATTACCACCAGCAACCACTAGGGTTGCTCAGTGTAAGTCGGGGTTTTGTTTGGCTGTATTTGCACTGCACAAAAGGACTGCACTAAACCCTTTTGTGCAGCAAAAATCCGCTGAATGTGGGGTAGTGCTGCTATTCTTGGCCACATCCCTCCCCTCATCCACCTGCATATATTATATTTTGCATGGGCACTAACACTCTCTGCCCATGCAACAGCCCCTTTTGAATATGGGGATCTGAGGCAAATCCCGGTTTGTGCAGGCAAAGACCCATAAGCGCCCATGCAAACCTTTGAATTTTGGGCCTCTAGTCTTTTCTGCAATTTAAATGTAGGTTAATGTCAGCAGATTCAGATAGGCAGTTTAGTTCATTTTCTTAGAAACACTTAATGTTTCATGTATATATATATATATATATATTAGTGTGATGATGTCAAGTTAGTGCGTGTTCTCACAGCATAGTATTTATACCTGAAAGCAGGAGGTGAACACAGACCCAGTTGCCTCACGCTGTACCACAACTATTGGTACAGAGATGGTGCGAGGGAGCCTGCAAGGGCCTCCCCAGCAATGGAAAGGGTACTTGCAGGTCTGCTACAGCCTTGTTATCAAAAGACAATGTCTGATATATACTTTGCTTCAGAATACCACAGCTAGACTGCCATTGCATGATGGACTTCTGCATAATTCTCCAAGGGATTAATCAATTAATTAAATGCTAAGAGTAATGCTAAAACTAAAGTCTGTGAGCTCTTGAACTTTGTACAGTATTTCAGTTTGGGTAATGTAGTATTTCTTTTTTCTTTGCCTACCCATCTATCTCAGTCTATATACACAATATCTGGCTGGTCTGTAGTCAGATGGGAGACCTATGACAAACACCAGGTGCTCTGGAAAATAGTGCTGGTAGCTGTGCAGAGTGAGCACACCAGACAACTATAAGTAACCATACTGATTTCACAGCATGGAGTTTGGGGAACACAGTACTGTTGAGTGGTGCCATCATTAGAATTAAATATTAAATGAAGGTTCTGTCTGCCTGTCCTGGTGGTTGTTCAGGTGGACATTAACTGTATAAATTGTAAAGGCATATCATCACTGATTAAAGCAAATGATGGGACAATAGAATCCTTATGGGTGAAAATCTCCACTAAACACATATTTAAAAATGAAGGAATATTTGGTGCTTGATATAACTCACCTAACCCTGACCTGCATGGCACTGAGTTGTTATTGGAAGAAATTATGAAAATAAACTACTTGAATGTAGTAACAGCCAGAGATTTTAGTTGTCCTGGTGTTAACTGGAAAAGAGAGACAGGATCGAGCATGATGGAATGTGCACTATCAAATACAATTCAGATGACAAATCTAGAGCAATTTGTTAAGATTGAAACAAGAAAAGACAATATTCTGGACTTTGTATGTAACAGTAATGGACTGATTAATAATTGTGAGTTGGGTGAAAACTTTGCAGAGACTGACAATAATAAGATTACATTTGATACTGCTCTCATTAGGGATACATAGATACATAGACACTGTGAGCAGATAAGGGCCTATTGCCCACCCAGTCTGCCCATTTGAGCTTGTAAGTTCCCTTTATGTTTTTCTAGAAGTCTGTTGCCCCTTACCCCTGACCTCCAGAATTCCTTTATGTCTATCCCATGCATTCTTAAATCCTGTAATTGTTTCAGCCCCAATCACTTCCTCTGGTAGGGTGTTCAACTTGTCCACCACCCTTTCTGTGAAGAAAAGTCTTCCTTACGTTTCCTCTGAATCACTCTCCCTCCAACTTTATCCCATGTCCTCTAGTCCTGGAACATCTTTTTCACTGGAAAATAATGTATTCCTGTACCCTGTTCCTCCCTATAAAGTACTTGTATGTCTCTATAATATGCCCCTCTCCCTCTTCTCCTCCAGGGAGTACATATTCAAGTCCTTCAGCCCGTCCTCATAATACTTGTGATGCAATCCCTGTACCATCTCTGTTGCCCTCCTCTGAACCTTCTCTACCCTATTTATGTCCTTACGTAGGTAAGGTCTCCAGAATTGTACAGTGTACTCCAGGTGGGGCCTCACTAGTGTCTTGTATAGCGGAATTATGACTTCCCTTTTCCTGCTGGTGGTGCCCCTGCCTATGCATCCCAGCATCCTATTTGCTTTTCCTGCTGTCTTGTCACACTGTTTTCCTACCTTGAGGTCATTAGAGATGATCACCCCAAGATCCCTTTCTTGCTTGGTGCATGCTATATCCTCACCCCCCAATTGATATATTGTGCCAGGGTTTTTGTGCCCCGTATGCATTATTTTACGCTTCTTTGTGTTGAATTTCAACTCCAAACCCTTGATCATTCTTCAAGCTTCTGCAGGTCCCTTCTCATTCTGTCTACACCCTCTGGCATGTCCAATGTGTTACAGAGCTTCATGTCATCAGTGAACAGGGAAATTCTGCCTTCTAAATCCCGTGCAATGTCACTGATTAAGATGTTGAATAGGACCAGTCCCAGCACTGGTCCTTGTGGTACCCCAGTGATCACTCTTCCCTCTGTGGAGTGACAGCCATTTACCACCACGTTCTTTGTCCTGCTGCTCAGCCAATTATCTGCCCACAGCACTACTGTCCTGCTCACTCCCATATTCCCCAGTTTGTTTAAAACTCATTCATTCCCAGTGATGCCATTTGGCGTCTGAACCCTCCATTGCTGGAATGGACCCAAAATATCCACCGGGAACAAATCAGTTAATAGCCTTCTGTGTGGCACAATGCCAAAGGCCTTGCTGAAGTCCAGATAGGCCATGTCCACTGCCCTCCCCTGATCCACCTGCTTTGTCACCCAGTTGAAAAATTCAATAAGGTTGGTCTGGCAAGACCTTCCCCTCGGTAAAGCCATGTTGCCTTACGTCCTGCAGTCCATTGGCAACCAAATGTTCCACCAATCTCTCCTTCAGTAGTGCTTCCATGTTCTTCCCCACTACCAAGGTCAGGTTGACTAGTCTGTAGTTCCCTGCTTCCTCTTTGTTCCTGTTTTTTTATAAGGGGACTACATCTGCTGTCCTCCAGTCTTTGGTACCTCCCCTGTTTCCAGTGATTGGCTAAACAGGATTGCCAGAGGTTCAGCCACCACCTCTCTTAGTTCCTTTAGGACCCTGGGGTGCACCCTATCTGGCCCCAATTTGTGATAAATTCATAACAATATATTAGAGGAAGCAGAAAGTAAGTACATAGGATACGAAGGCATAGAATAGTAGGGTTAAAAAAATTAAACATGGTTTATAGCCATGATAGGGAGACTAATAAAGTTAAGGACAAGAACCTAGAGAAGGATGATGTAAACTCACAATAACTTAACTAATATCAAATATAAATCATTACAACAAAAATGTAAAATATAGAATAATGGATAGGGAACTGTGCATAACAAGGCTGTGTCTCCATTGATGAGGTTAATGGTGTCATAGACCTCAAGAGCGAAGCTTGAGAGGTCCCTATAATGTCATCAGCTCCTGCAATGGAAACACAGCCTTGCTTGTGGACAGTTGTATGTCTGTTATTTTATATAGTATGTGTTTTCTGTTTAAAAAATATTTATTTTTCATTGTTTAATCATGTTTAACTCTCCGTGCTGCTCTCTCCCCCCACTCTGTCTGCCCGTGCCTGCTGCCCCACATGTCCACCTTGTTCAAAGAAGGCAGGATTTTGGCAGGAATCTTTTCTTCTTTTTTTTCACAGGAAGCACATTATAATTAAAAGGCTGAAAAAGAACAGATGCTGAAGTTAAAAGTTCATCCAGCATTGAGCGCAGACATTCACCATGAGGCGTGAACGCTCAGACATAGAATGTTAAAGTTGCTGTAGTATAGTAGTGACATAGCTACTACACAACAACAATTTTTATGACCTTTGAACTGTCCTACAATAGCTTTTTGCGGTACATCAAAATCTATCTACAATAAGGGACAACCATATACTATAATTCAGTTTGTAAAGAAAAAATGAAAATTAAATCTAGCAAACAGGACCCATACATTCATTAAATAGTCTGGGAAGACAAATTGGGCCAATGTGATGATGAAAAAAAATTGTTTGGGTATGGCAAACGTCCTGAACCAACACTATTGTAGTTTATTCAGTAATGATGGTGGATATAAGGAATGTGATAGGAAATCTGATATTCTACTTATAGCAAGGACAGGATGTAGCAATACAAACATGAAAGGACAAGCATTAAAGGCAAATAGTCCAATAATCACAACAAGGGAGGATATCATAAAAAGATTAAACAAAATCAAACCTAATACTTCATGGGGGGCTATAATGCACCACCGCTAATAAAACATGTCTATACATATGTTGTGGATCCACTGTCTATATATTTAGTAGTTCAGTAGCAACTGTGGAAATATCAAGTGACTGGAAAAGTATGATAATGATCAAAATTTTCAGAAAGGAGACAAAACAAAAGCTGTGATCTATAGATCTGTTGACTTAAGTTCCCTGTTGGGTAAATGTCTAGAGAGGGAGTCATTAAGGAATTCATTACCACCTTTATAAGAGATAATAACTTATTAGACAACAAACAACATAACTTCAGGACTGGGTGCTCATGTTTCACTAATCTAATAACTGTTTACAAACAAGTTAGCAAAGTCTGGACGTGACCAAACCAGTTGATGTAATTTTCTTTGATTATTTAAAAACATTTATTTTAGTATCACACAAGGCAATAATACTGAATATGTGTAAGATGGGGGTTACTATTTTATAAAATTAACCAGATCAAAAATTGTCTAAATAATAGAAATAAAGAATAAGGGTTAAATTGTTTAACTAGAGGGGAATAACGGCCTATAATAACCAGGACGTCCTTTTTCCCATAGGGAAACCATGGTGTAATTTGCTGTTATAAAGGAGCATTTATAAAGGTGAACATGCGCCTGGTTTCTCTCGCACTGCGCAGGTGCCCTCACCTCTGAAGGTCTTCCTCCTAGTAACTATCTGCCTGCGTCTTTCCCCTCTGGACTGCTTCTCTAACTGCAGTGAGTGCTGGCAGGCAGAAATGAATATAAATAGAAATGCCCTCAAAATGTTGGCTCCACACAAAATGAAATTTAAAAAAGTAAAAGCGTCGACCAACGACCCGTGGAGTGCGTGCTTACACCTAAACAGACTGCCTGATCGCACAAGAACATCTTTTTATTTTATATATATTTGCTGTGGGAAAAAGGACATCCAACAATTATATAAAATAAAGCATAGGTCTAGGTGTATATAAACTCGAATTTTACATACACCTGAGATAGATACACATAAACCCCTAGAGCTTGCTCTCAGGGTTTTATGTAGCATCAAACCCCTAGGTGTGTAAATTCTCATTACACACCCAGACCCATACTTTATTCTCTATGTAATAACCTACTGCATGAAGTGGTGGGATGCAGGGACATGGTCATTTAAAAATAAGCTGGATCACTTCTATTAGGGACTCTTCCAGATATCCCCTTGTGTAATGGGGCAAGCATCATATGGGCCATGTGGCTTTCCTTGCTCATTTCTTTCCTATGAGATCTATGAAATAGAAGCTATCAGATCAGGAACAGTGACATGTGGAATGCCTCAGAGGTCGGTTATGGGACCAGCACTGTTTCACATTTTCGTATCAGATATAGTAAAATATTATAATAGCTGGCTAGAGAAATTCTCTGATGGTACCAAACTAGGCAGAACAGTGGACTGTAAAGCATACTGTATAGAACTTCAAAGGAATCTGGACAGGATTGGAGATGGACCAAGGAAAGGGGCATGAAATGGAATGTGGAAGAGGGCAAGGTGATGCACCTTGGACTGGGGACAAGTAAACACTAGTACTTATTCAAAAACATTTGGTTACAGACAACAGAGGAGAAAAAGATCTTGGAATTATAATTAGTAACAATGTGGAAACACAACACTGATAAAATAGTGAGCAGGGCAAACAGGATACTGGGATATACTGTATAAGAAGAATTTCATTTCTCATACCATGTGGATTATGTGGCCACTGTATACAAACTATGTCAGAACTCATATTGACTATACATCCCAGTTCTGGTGCCCTATATCTATAAAAGGACAAAGATAAAATTGAGACAGTACAACATAAAACAACAAAAAATTTAAAAGGTATACAGGAACTGGGTATCAGAAGAGACTGATCTACACAGATCTTATGGATATCTGAGGCTAGGAAGAGGATGGGTGACCTGTTGCTCATGTCTGCTTTTATGAAGGATTAGGTACTACGGGAACAGATGGGTATTTCTCTTAAAGGACATACAGTGATAAGTAGAGGCAAGTCAAAGTAAATAAAGATGCATGATGGTGGTGAGTGAGGATTTAAAACAACAAGAAGGAAATTATTTTTTACTCAGAGGGTAGTGGGACTATTGGATGACTGACCGCATAATTAAGAAGATTTTTGAAAAATAAGACAGATAAATTGATTCAGGAAGTGAATCCAGCAAGTTATTACCTCTGAGAAGTGTGTGTTTGTGTGTGTGTGTGTGTGTGTGTGTGTGTGTGTGTGTGGTGTAGTCCTAATAGTTCATATTGGCCTACTTCAACCCTGAAAATTCTCCTGAGTAAATCTGAGTAAATATTAAAGATCCCATGGGTCTTTTCAAACCAGTAATGACATTTCTCCAGTATCCTGGCCACAGTTTAATTCCCCCATTTACTAACCCAGCAAGAGATTAATCTGGTTCAATATCAATTAGCTTGCATATGTAACTTTGGATGAGGCAAAATACTGAAATATTCCCATGTCTACCATTCCAAATCAACCAAAACAAATAATGAACTTTCTCTATATGTGAAGTTTAAAAATTTTATCTAATTGCATTTTTTTCTTTGCAGACTTCTTTCCAGAAATCTACACTTGGTCTTGGTTCTGCGACCCACTGGGTTTTCAAGCGCACCTTCACTGACATTGGATTTCGATTCAGTCAGGAGGACTTCATACTTAAACTGCCAGTATGGAAAGATTAACTATTCTTTGATTTCCTGGAACTCTGTTTGGAAATGGTTGAGTCTTTATGATAATGACCACACAGTAGTAAATGTTTAATCCTGTTATATTCATTGTATTTAGGATATACTATTAGGGCTCATGCACAGCCCTAATAATAAGCTTTACAGCCTCTTATAAACCTTTTGTAAGTGTCCTCTGCTAAAGGTTGTGTACTTACTATTAAATGGTCAGGCCAACATGCATTATTGGCTAGTACATACCTAGAGCATCCTCCAGTAAACATTATTCAATCAGTGGCCATGGTGGTCACTACAGAAAATGTAATAATACCTTAAACAAGTTTACAGTTTTTGACAATTTAAGATTAAAAATACATTTGTAATATGTTTACATAATATGTGCTGTAACTGTCACATGGTATAAAGTGTTATCTCTTGCAATATGGGTGATGGACCTCAAAGTAAAGCTGACGAATCTATCTGCCAGATTGTGTGAGATGATGCTCTTAAAGTATAAAATTATCTTGTACAGTACTGTACACATAATATTCTTATAAATCACTTGAATTAGATAGAGTGATTTTAAAACAACTTTTATGTTCCGTTTCTTAATTTAAAAAGTAAATGTAATGCTTTTCACCATGCTTCTATGGTTGAATTTCCCCCTTTAAATAACAAGCAGAAAACGTTATTCATTTTTAAAAGTGGTCAGTTGTTTCTTATTCCTTCCACATTATTTTACTTTTTCCATTTTGTTCAATAGAGGCTTTTTACCTGATAGTACTAGCTGTGATGAAAAGAGTTTTGACTCCCACCTAAATCTATGTGCTGTGTGTACAGTATGTATGTGTGTATACTAATATATATACAGTATTTATATATATATATATATATATATATATATATATATATATCAGATAGATAGACGGATAAAATAGAAGTGTGTTAGTGCCTGTATATATTAGGTTGAGTATGCATGTCTATGTCAAACCCCAGTTTTTGGACCTTAATAACTCCCCATTCAACTAATTTCTCCAAAATGTTGGTAGGTGTGGAGCCTGGACCCAGGGTCTCAGGGTCCAGAAAATGTTCTTGTAATTGGTTTGTGGAGAAGCATAGTTACAGAGGTGCAAAAATGCAAGAATTCACCCAAATTAAGAGGGTTTTTTTTTTGCTCACATGTAACAAAAAAAATGTGTTTTATTAAACTTGAAACTTATGGGTTTGGTAGAGTCTGGCCAAAGGTGTGTACTTTCACAAGTTTGAAAATTTTAAGCTAGATAGTTTTTAAAATATAAGATAACAAACTGTTCTGTTTGCTGATCATGTTTAGTTAAAGAGCAACTGACATCACTGGCCAAAAGTGCTACACTGCAGAATTAGAATAAGCATACCCCCAGTAACTCTCATACCAAAACCTAGATTTTTACGTTACTTCATGTTAAGGTTATGAGCTATTTTGTAACCCTGATGTCACTACCTGTTCAAGAAAGCCTGTTTCATTGAAGAGATGCTGATGGTATCATCTAGGGGACTCACAGTCTAGTATTCCCTGTCAGCAAGCTTATAGGACCTGTTTCTCTAAACTTGTAATGATCATGTGCAGTGGTTTTCACAAGTAGAAGGCAGCACCAGTCAATAAACATTGCTTTAAAACATATGTGTGTTTCAGGTTTTGTAACAAAGCTGACAATATTTTGTTTAGGTGCCTTTTTGTTGTGGTCCTTTTTTTCTGGGGTGGCTGGATGCGGAAACATGGTGTCAGAGTGACACCACAGTCCTGACACCAGCACAGTGACAGCGGAATCCAGACTGCCTCAAGAGCAACTCACCACAGCAGCTGACATGCCCCCACAGCAGCAGCACCACTGTGGCCACTGTGCACTGTGCACCTGGCTCCTGCCCACCTGTGGTGCTCCATGTGAACTATTTGGGCACCCATTACCCCTGTGTCTGCTGCCATCAGGCATCCCCGGTCCTGGCATTGCTGTCATGCTGCAAATCTGCTGCCCCTGTTATGCCTACTGGTGTTACTGCCCACAATCTGCAGTGTTGCTCTGCTGTCCATCAGGTCTGTTGTGGTTCAGAGGGGGGCACAGTGGCTGGTCCAATGCTGTAGTGTAGGTGTCATGGGCCATCTGTGCTAGTGCATTGTGTCTGTGCTGTCCGTCCCGTAGTCCATCAGTGTATCTGTTGTGGCTTCTGTGTCGGGTTCGTGGCATTTGATTTGGGGTGTGTTGGGTTCGTCTGTGGTGGTTTCTGGGTGTTGCTGTGGGGGATGTCAGCATTATTGCCATCACCATACTGTGGTGCTTCCGCTGGATGCTGAGTCTTAGCACACTGTTGTGAAGTTTGCAGACTGAATAAGTTTCTGATGTGGTGAAAGGCTGAGATCATTCACAGCTATCATTCAGTTGAGGCAAGTTCTAAGAATGGCACTTTAAAGCAATTATTCCATCTCCTTGTAAATGGGGTAGGAGAGTAATGCTGTTATGAAACCTTACTAGGAGTGTCTAATTTAGCCATCACAATGTTTTCTCCTATCAGGTTGTTCTGACACACATTCTGGCTCATCTGTGTTCCCTCTAAATTAAAATGATCATTTACACTTCCACCCTTGTAGGAAGTAATACATATAAGGCCCTATTAAAACATATTATAAAGCAGACACTGACAAACAGCAGTGAAGTTACCATCATTACAGTACTAGCAGCAGTACAGCTTCCTAACAGGCACAGTACAGTAGCACTACAAATGGCTTCAGCAGCCTGGAGCATGCTGACTCAGCATCCAGCAACCCTGGAGAAGTGGACCATACCAAAAAGACATTAAAAATACAAATCTTTCAACTTTGGTACAAAACCTGAAACACACATAGTTTTAATAGCAATGTTATTTGAATGATGCTGCCTGTTTTACTTTTGATGACTATGTCACATGATCTTTAAAACTTTGGAGAAACAGGTCCTATAAGCTTGCTGAAAGAGAATACTAGACTGTGAGTCCCTCGGTGACATTTCATCAGTTCTTCACTGAAACAGGCTTTTTGAACAGATAGTGAAATCAAGGTTGCAAAATGGCTAATTACCTTCACATGAGTAACTTAGAAATCTAGTTTTGGCATGAGATTTACTGGGGCATGCTATTCAGATTCTGCAATGTAGTACTTTTGGCATTAGCATCTCTTTAAAGAATGAGCGTTCTAAGGATAGCTGTATTTTTGCTTTCATAGTTTGAGTGAAAGTGATTTACTTCAAACTACTTTGATCAACCAGTTGATGAAAGCAGTTTAAGGGACATCTGAAATGATTTCAGCAGAAGTGATTTTCTTCACACTGCTTTGGTTAGCTGGCTGACAAAACAGTGTGAAAGAAATCCCTTTCACTCACACTGCTAACACACAGATCACCCAAGAATGCCTGCCTGCCACTGTTACAATTACTGGATGGCAGGTACCCAGTCCTGCCACCGGTATCCTCCCTCCTGATCCACATTTCATTTTATATTACCTGATAGTGGATGCCCAGTTCTGTCATTGGTATCCTCCCTCCCTCCTGACCCATTTTTTAAACAACTAAAAACAGCCAGCAGGCACCCAATCCTGCCACATGGTATGCATTTGTAAAAACCAACATTGGGGTGCCCACCCCAGTGCAAGCTGAGAGAACCCTCCCTGAATAAGAAGTGGACTGGGGTGCCCATCCCCAGTACCACTGTAAACAATCCTCACCCATCCTTAGTCCACCACCTACCTGCCCCCATACATAGCGACATGAGAGTGCCCTCCCGGTACTGTGAAAGGCGCTGTCAACACTGTGGTGCCCAATCCCCAGTATTGCTACTCCAGAAAATAAAAACTGTCCCTTGAAGATCTTCCTTCTTGAAGCATGACAGCAAACTGAAGAAACAAAGGAAGAGCTGTCAATGTGTTTCAATGCATTTTGCACTTCCACTCATAACTTTGTAATTTTTAAATATCTGTGTACAAAATATTCAACATGGCCTTTCTGGGATACCATGAATGAGGTAGAGTAAAATTTTTCAAATCTGACCCAAGGGGATGGCACTGCCATGAAGCAGCACTCCCACTCTGGGAACAGATGGTTCTATGTTGTACTGCATGGGCAACAATCAGCCTATGCATCCATAGCTGTATGTAAGGGTGGAGCTCAGAGGGGCCCTGTGCTTCCCAAACAGATGGAGTCTTGGCCCTGTATGTCAACATTTGTAGCCACATGAAAGCACAGGGCCCAGAGGGCTGTGCACTTTTGCAGCTGCATGGGTTCTTTGTATCTGTAGCCACACTGAAGTGCAGGGCCCAGAAGGCCCTGCATTTGTGCAGCCAGATGGACTCTTCCCTTAGTGCAGGGCCCAGAAGGCCCTGTACATCTGCATCTGTTCATATAGGCCCTGAAGTGACCTGCATGAATGAGGAAATGATCCTTTATAGAAACATAGAAACATAGAATTTGATGGCAGATAAGGACCGCTTGGCCCACCCAGTCTACCCATTTCCCTACCTACTGGATAAGCTGCAGATCCTAGTTAACCAGCAGCCTACTTCTTCCTACCCCCACCCCTAGAATGGCCTTATGACTGTCCCATGCATGCTTGAATTCCACCACTGATTTTGGCTCCACAACCTCCTCTGGAAGGCCGTTCCATGCATCCACAACCATCTCTGTGAAAAAATACTTCCTTAAATTACCCCCCTCTATCTTCAAATTGTGCCCTCTTGTTCTTGCACACCTCTTTTTTTGAAAGATGCTACCCTCTTGGACTTTGTTGATTCCCTTGAGGTACTTGAACATTTCTATCATGTCCCCCCTCTCCCTCCTTTCCTCGAGGCTATACATATTAAGCTCCTTTTGTCTCTCTTCATATGTCTTCCGGTGCAGACCCTGCACCATTTTAGTTGCCCTCCTCTGGACAGCTTCCATCCTGTCTAATGTCTTTGCGGAGACTGGGTCTCCAGAACTGCACACAGTACTCCAGATGGGGTCTCACCAGCTGTCTGTACAGAGGGATAATAACTTCCTGTTTTCTACTGGTGATGCCTCTCCTATGCATCCCAGTATCCCCCAACCCTCCTTGCTGCCCTCTCCTTATTGCCCCACCTTTGGGTCATCTGATATGACTACCCCCAGGTCCCTTTCTATTTTTGTTGCTGTTAGTATCTCACCCCATTGTGTACTCTTCCCTGGGTTTTGTTTCCAAAGGTGCATTACCTTGCACTTCTTAGAATTGAAACAAAACTGCCATACATTTGACCATTCCTCTAACCTTGCCAAGTCCCTTCTCATCCTTTCCACCCCACCCTGTGCATCAACTCTGTTGCAGATCTTTGTGTCATCTGCAAAGAGACATACTTTTCCTTCCAGTCCCTCTGCAATGTCGCTTATAAAGACATTGAAGAGGACCGGACCTATCTACTTTGTCACTCTATAAACAAATAACATTTATTTGTCATGGATTCATCTGAGGTAAATACAAATCTTACTAATTGGCAGTATGCAAACAAATATTTTTTACACTAGCACAGTACTCTATAAAAACATAAACTGGGTTTGAATCTCATTTCGATAATGCTTCCCTGTATTACAGTTATAAACAATACTAATCTGATGATTTTTGAAGTTGCAGCATGACAACATTTAATCCTTTTAAAAGATTATTGATGTTTGTTTTTTCTGTTCAAAGGTTGAACCATTTTTTTTATCTTCCATAAAAGCATTTGTTTCATAAGTAGCGCCAGCAAACTCAGGTACTCACAGAAATTGCAGTTTTCTTTCTTTATGAAAATAATGACCAGATCAGTAATTGGTAGTATTGTACTTGAAAGTTCAGATTTTGTGTCCTGTGTGTAGGCACAATTTGGCATTCACATGAATGTACTATATTATTTATCACCACTCTCCATTTTTTGTATTGATGTCAATGAAGGAGAGAACAAGGGCAACCAGTTGAGCAGAGAAGATATCAGTAACTAGCAGAAATTTACACACACACACACACACAAACACCTTCTGTATGTCCTCTGCTCAGTCCTCTGTATGTCCCCTGATGTTAATGTGGAAGTTGGAGATTTTGCATCTTTGAGAAGCAGACCCCAAGTTACTGTATGCAATAAATAAATAAATAATACTTGTGTGTTATACTGCACATAACTACTAAATGTTGCATGTAATTTATTTTGCTAACTGATATAATAAAACTCGTCTGACCTTTTGAACACCGGATTTTCGATGCAGCATACAGACAGGTTGTGTAGGGAGAAGAATACTGTTGGCAGGATAATTGGTGTACACTGCCGCTGAAGCTGACCCATGAAGAAAAGTACTAGTTAGCATTTTGGAGGAGGAGGATATTTAAAAAAGGACTGAAATTAATAAAATAAAGACAGGTACAGAGACATTCTAATTCTTGGACTATATATTGTCATACAGCCTGCTGATGCTGCATACTACATACATGCCTTCTAATGTTGAATTCTGCATGTTTTCAGAGAAGAATTTTAGAATTTATATTTTAAGGTATTTTTCACAAAATAATTTAATAATTGGGGTTATAAGTCTGACCTCCATTATAGGGAAAATCATGGAGAGCTTTATTATAGAACTGATTGATAAGGATCTGAGTGCAAAGGGTTTGGTGGACATAACCCAGCAGGGTTTTAAAACAAGAAGATCATGTTTGACCAACTTACTCCTCTTTTCTGAACCAATTAGCAAGGCACGTGATGTGGGACTTCAGTTGATGTATTATTTTGGACCTCTCAAAGCCTTTGATACTATCCCAGACCTAAATTTAATAAAAAACTACAAGATATGAACTTTTATACCAATATTGAAAGTTGGGTAAACTCCTTGTTAGATTGTAGAAGACAGAGAGTGAGTGCAGCAGAATCTTTTTCTAACTGGGGGGCTGTGACCAGTGAAGCTCTGCAGGGTTTGGTTTTGGGACCAACTTACTCACCGTTTACATATCAACAATGCAGAGCTCAAACACTTCCTGGATATGTAAATGTGCTGATGATGCGAAGATTGAAGCAATTGTTGATGCAATCAGTAGTACTGAAGGATTCCAGAGTGAAATAGAAAATATAAAAAACTCTGGGCTGGACAACACAAACTAGTATCCAACTAGACAAATACAGGGTAATCCATCTTGGTAGTAGAAATTTGATGGCATCATATAACTTAGGGGTACCATATTAAATGATACCATGAGAGAGAGATATATATATATATATATATATATATATATATATATATCGGCATGTTTATTACTGTAACAAGTTATTACCAGATGAACAATGCAAAGAAGCTGCTAGAAAAGGCAATAATATCTTAGGTTGCATCCTAACAAATATCAGAAGTAGAAGAGAGAAGGTATTAATGCTGCTCTATAAGGCCCTCATTAGACCCCATCTGGAATACTGTGTCCAGTGTTGGGCACCCCAAGCAAAATATAATATTGGACTACTCGAGAAAGTCCAAAGAAGGACCACCAGCAATATAAGACCACTAACAAATATGACATATAGTGAGAGGTTGGTAGAACTAAACCTGTTTTAACTTGAATACAGGAGACTTAGAGGTGACCTCTGTCTAGTGTACAAGGCATTTCATGATGAGGGCCTCTGAGAATGCATAGGATAAGAATATAAATCAAGCGAAAGAGGAAGCAGGAGTCATAGTTTTCAGCTTAAAGGTGAATTCTGCAAGACCAGTAAGCGGGGGTGTGGTTTAACCAGAGGTGGCGAACCACTGGAATGGACTACCTGAGGAAGCAGTCCTAAGCAACTCCTTAACCACCTTTAAAACTGCACTGGCTAGATCCATGGGTAGTAGAAAGACCTCTTATGGTAATTAAGAGACAGCAAGTCCTATAGGCCAATGGCTTTCTGACTTGTAACATCCTGTGGTCCTATAAAAAATAAGGCATCTGTTGAACATGCATTCATTTCACAAGTTATATTTTTTTGTCTCCCCCTGAAATCATCCACCTAAGCTTGTTACCAACTCACATCCAAAGCCGACCAAAAAACGTTAATAACTAAAACAATTTAAGAACTAAAATCATTTGCCTCCCTCTGTTTTATCAGAAAGTAACACCTGTACTTATAATGAAGAATGCACATAAATGAATCATGAGTGTAATTTGCAAGCCATATCATATAATATGAGACATTGATAAATCGGGTATTGAGACATAGATGCACAAATTGAAAACAAATGGCGCTTTTACTTCTAAGAAACTGAAAAATATAATAACATTTATATACTTACTCAGTTTGTATGATTGACATCAACCACACTATATTTGACCCACTCACCACTGATTCAAAACTGATTTTCTCATGCACTACATGCTCATGTTAATTCATGAGCACACACAGTGCACTGCAAAAGATGTCAGGCTACTGATGCTGTCTCGAGCAAATAAAAAAAAAACAGTATGCGTTTAGCTAACAGTGTGAGTACTGTGTCCGGTTCTGGAAGCTGCACATCTACACGGACAGTGACAGGGAGGAAGTGGTTCAGGGGAGGGCAATCAAAATGATTTGGGGATTACATGAGACACCATATGAGGAGAGACTGCAAGATATCAATGTGTACTCCCTGGAGGAGAAGACAGTGAGAGGAGAGACATGACTGAGACCTCACGGTGGTGAACAAAGTGCAGGAGGGGAGTCTGTTTCACAGGAGAAGGCACACCAGAACACAAGGCATGCTATGATGCTTGAGGGGGGAACATTTAAGAGGGATGTGAGGGAATATTTCTTCACAGAAAGCGTAGTGGATGCGTGGAACAGCCTGCCAAAAGAGGTGGTGTGGGTGAAGACAGTGGGGAGCTTCAAGCATGTGTGGGATAGGCACATGGGTATAATAAGCAGAGGTAAGGGAGGTGGCAGGGACACCTGTGATCAAATAGGGCCCAGGATGTAGTAATAGGTAGAGAAAATAGGGCAGACTAGATGGGTCTACCAGTCCTTTTCTGCTGACACATTCTATGTTTCTGTGTTTCTATACATATACTGTGTATGTATAGCTATATTACAAGAAACTATGTTAATGCAGACATTAGGATTGAAGAATGCAAAGTGTGCATAGCAGGAAAATGAAAAATATTAGGGTTCTGGGTCTCTTGAGTTCTGGCAAATCAATGGTGGGGTCTTCCTTGGGATTGTCAACCCTAATGCCCATCCCCTCCCCTTCAGACTGTAGTCTCCTGTCCAAAGCACAAGGTACAGCTCCAAGCCAGTACCTCACAGTGATACATTCTTCAAAGGTAAAGAAATATGGCTCACCACACATTGCCACCAGAATCTGCCATAGCTTTCTTTGGGTCCTGCATGAAAAAAGGAGATCAAGTCTGACCTTGTTTGCTTAGAGGAAGGAGTGGGCATTTGGTATGGCAGCTCCAAGGAAGACCCCACTACTGATTCGCAAATACTCTGTAGACCCAAAACCCAACATTTTTTATTTCTCTGCTTAGTGCGCTTTGCATTCTTCAACCCTAATGTCTGCATTAACATAGTTTTTTCCAATTAATCTTCCTTCTTTCTCTGATCGTGGAATTGTATCCTCATTCACGCAGGTCTCTCTGGGATCTGCGAAAAGCGAAATAATCAGACTATTGGGAGTTATTTCTAGCTCTGCTTCACCAACCGACACGTGAAAGTCAACAGCACCTTAATAGTTGTAGTTACACTGTTGCACTGTATGATGTAATGGTGTAATGGTGCAACTAAGTATTATAACTACAAGCTGTGATACAGTACTAAAATAACATTTCTTACCTGGATACTGTGGACTGCGGTATGGTTGAGGGAACATCCAGTTGTACCTGTAAAATAAGAATAGCAACAGAGTCACAAAGGATCTACAGTCACTAAGGATCTACAGCTCTATAGTAACTGACTGGAACAAATAAGGGACTCAAAACGTGAAACCATACTTATCTGATACACATAGTCCGTGTCCTCCAGTGCCAGTGCTCACATCCATTGGGCCTGTAGACATAAAGTGGAAAATGGGTTACCCAACCTTCATCCTGCCAGGTACAGTTTCCCCATTTTTCTTGCCTTCCTACTCGTGCAGACACAGTACGGGCAAATCAGGCTCGACATGCACCAACCTCTTGAGAGGGAAGGCTCTCCAGCCTGCCACAGATGTCGTGTGTGGGCCAGAACACTTCTCTGTTCCTCCCAGGCTGCCCCATGCTAAATGCTGCAGTGTCTTTCCTGAAACCTCAGCTCATTCAGCCAGCTCACGGAGCTTGCACCCAGATTCAAGTCACTAGCACAGGAAGGCAATGTTGTCCCCACTAGACAATGACTATCCCTGCAAACAATGTTACTTTATCAATTTTTTTTGACATTTTATACCCCCAAATTTACATGTCATTTATAAAATACTGGATGAAACATCATTTCAAGCCACAAGTGTGAAATCACAGTTGGGTCAGGATTTGAAAAATGACAGCTGTCAGATTCATGAGGTGGTGTGAAAAAAGGCTATGTTGAAAATTTGGGATAAAAATATTGAAAATTAACAAAGTAATCAGCGAGTTTTGAAAAAATGTCAGCGTACCTCCATAACTTTGTTGTTTTTAATATTTTGACCTCAGCTTTTCAACATAATATTTTTATGACTCCATGTCATGAGGCCAGTAAAGTGAAAATGTTAGCACTCCTGCTGAACTGTCATTTTGCAACACAGGTTTGGCCAGCATTTGAAAAATGACAGCTGACACATAAATGAGGTGGTGTGAAAAAATAGCTACGTTGTAAATTTGGGGTCAAAATATTGAAAACTACCACAGTTATTATGAGCAAGCATAGAAACATTTCAATGTATGCTCACAACTTGGTAATTTTTTAAATATTTTTAGCCCACATTTTCAACCTGGCCTTTGTGGGACCCCACCTTAGGAACAAGGGCAGCGAAAATTTTCAAATCCTGCCCAAAAGGTGATTTCACACTATGACTATGACTACGACTATGAAATCACCTATCGGTCCGATTTTTATAATTTCACCACTCTGCTTATGAGGCGGGGTCCCAAAAGGCCATGTTGAAAATTTATGCTAAAAGACCAAGTTATGATTAGAAGTTCAAACTGCACTGAAATACATTATACCAACCTTGTTGTATCATATTGCAGTCACCAGTTTCAGCAGCAAGACATATTTTGATTAGACAGTGAATCTACACCATGGGACACTTTTAGGTGAGTGAGGGTGTATGTGGGAGTGTGGGGTAGTGGAATCTGAGTGGGAGGTCAGGGTGGGGAGGGTGGGGCAGATTCTTTTCTTATTTACAGGTTTCTAAGGAAATAAAGGACAAAGACTATTTTCCTTATTACAGGTTGAGAAAGACATCCAGGACCTCAGACACTGGTGATTGGGCACCCCAGTGTCAGCTTCATACCTGGGGCCACTGGGGGTAGGAATGCCAGTATCCAAGACTGCTGGGTTGAGGGGTTGAGTATGCTGACATTGTGGATTGGGTACCTGATTTCAGCACACTGACTGGGAAGGAGGGGCACAAAATGGGAGGAGATGAACCAGCACCAGGGTTGGAAACCTCAGCATTAGTATATTAAAATATTAAAGCGGCACCAGGGATTTGGCACCCCGTGTCAGGTTATGGCAAGCAGGCCAGTGCAGCTTGCTAATGGCAATAGCCAGGGAGGGGAAAGTAAAACCCATGCGTAGGCACATTCAGCAGGAGGGACTACCCGCTGTCATGTAGCCCTGTCCCTGCTGAGTAAAAACAGTACAACAGCATATTTAGACAGGAAACTGGCACTGCCAGCTGATAAATAAGCACATTTTCATATCTGACCACATGGCTTTGTGGTCATTAAGATTTAGTTAGCTTTAGAACACTTATTTTTAAAACTGTGCATGCTCAGAAATTGAACCGTTTTTCTTAATGGTATATAGTGTGTGATTACACATATATAGTAGTAATCACACAAAGTTTATCACTCAGAATCACACAGAAATCTGATGGCAGAAAAGGACCCCATGGCCCATCAAGTCTGCCCTTCTCCCCACTCATCTCATTTTCAAGGGCCCTCCCTACCCCCCACTTACCAACCGCATGTGTCTGTCCCATGCCCTTTTGAATCCTTCCAACATTTCAGCCCCCACCACCTCCTCTGGTAGTTTGTTCCAGGCCTCCACCACCCTCTCCATGAAGAATCTGCCCCTTACATTGCCTATATATCTTCCACCCTCCAAACTTAGGCTATGCCCTCTAGTTTTAGCTCCCTCCTTCCTTTTAAATAAGCTCCCTTCCTTCACCTTATTGTTCACCTTCACGTACTTATATGTTTCAATCATGTCCCCCCTCTCCCTTCTGGTATTGTTGCTTAAAATTGTGCAGTAATACTGCAGCAAGTGAGATACGCATGCTATAGCAACTCCATTGTCTTCAATGATAATTTCATCCAGTTGTTCATTTTTTCGTGACTGCCACTGTAGCTCTTTCTGCTTCTGCTCCTCCAGCTAAGATAGTAATTAATACTTTGCTTTCTATTCCTAGGTTGTCATGCTTAGTTCAGTTGCTGAATTACTGAACTACATTGATGAGAACCAGCTGACAACTGAATTTGGAGGCACCCTGGAGTACTGCCACAGTGACTGGGTTATATTCAGAACAGTATGTGACCTAACTTTTCTTTAACAGTAAATGATTTGCATTTAAAGGTTGGGATATTAATCCAAAAACAATGAAGGTAGCTCAGAGTACCAGTGCATCAGTTTAACAAGACTTACATGCAAAAGGAAAAAAAACTCTCACACAATGCCTGTTCAGTCAGCTTTAGAACAGCTATATTTCCAGGAAAGTGCAACACAGCAGCTGAGCCCTTCAGCAACGTCCCTATGTTTCGCTAATTGTTTTGCCAAGAGACTTGGCTTGAAATGCTAGAAGCATTGATGGAGGGTTCAGCTGCTGCGTTGCACCAATACTGGAAATAAAGCTGTTTGAAGCTGACTGAACAGGTGTTGTATGCGAGTTTTTTCATTTGCGTTGTGATATGACTGTCGCCATAAGGCTATGACAATGATTACAGTTGCATAAGGTATGCTGTCAAGCACTTCACAAATCACCGGTCCATGAACCAGAAAGAGATTACTTTTGTGGGAACTGTTAAATCTTCAAACAAAACCTCTGCTTTGTGAAAAGATAAATGGCTAGCTATGAATTGAATAGCAACTTGTGTGGGTAATAAGTTATAATTAGGGATATATCTAGTGTTTGCTTCTGCTTTTGAAAGGCTGTGTTAGATTGGGCAAATCAGAACCAGGACCAGAAAAGTAAAATATAGTAGAATGAAATTGTGAAATCAATTAAGAAAAATAAAGTTAATATTCTTACTATTTCATTTGTATACAGCAGTTCAAAGTATCCTGCACTTAAAAGGCCAGTGTGAACCTGAAGCTTCACTTTCTGTCCCTTTCTGTTTCATCTCAGCTAACTTTCCTGGAGTTACATTGGCTGGATCTCTCACTTTTAGAAACCAATGAAACTTAAGCTACTGCAGGTGCCTTTACTGGAGACTGCAGTTTAGTGGCCCCATTCTCTCCAGATTGTCTGGAAGGCACTTCTATGATGCCATACTCATAGGTGGGGAGCTGCCACACATTCAGCTAAATCTGCCTTCCTATACTTCTGCCCCATTCCTCCCCATCCTCCTCCCCATAACCTGCCTCCCAACATAAACTAGATCAGTTCCATGGGTTCTCACCCAACATAAACTGAATCAGTTCCATGGGTTCTCACCCAACATAACCTGGATCATCTCCTTTGGTTCTCAGATCATATATATATATATATATATAAGACTGATCACATCTATAATGGACTCTTCCCTCTCCCCTTTTTCTACCCCCATATCTGTCCCTTCCACATTCCTTTGACCCTGGTTCCAGCTCTAAATTCTCCATACCGTATCACTATGTATCTTTTTATATTAGGTTTTATTTGTGTTCAGTACACCT
Organism: Neoceratodus forsteri; assembly: GCA_016271365.2. NCBI lineage: Eukaryota > Metazoa > Chordata > Ceratodontiformes > Ceratodontidae > Neoceratodus > Neoceratodus forsteri. The sequence continues at coordinate 220,744,436 of JADMNL010000023.1, forward strand.
GATATGTATATTTCTTTACTTTTATGAAAAATTGTGTCCTACCCAAAACTAGCTGTATCTTCTGTTCCAAACATATACTACTGTCAATGCTACCTGCTGATACTTTGTGTATACTGTATTATTGTACCTCACTTTGTTTATATTACTATTTTCTTGTGTGTTGCATCCCATGTATATTGTCCCTTGTTCCTTGTTATAAATCCAGGTCCACCTTGAAAAGGAGCTTACTCACTCGATGACCGCCTGGTTAAATAAAGACTTTGATTGATTGATATATATATATTTAGAAAATGGGTAACGTGAAACTCGCCTCCTGATTGGCTAAAACAGCCTGGCACCCGGGCTGTTATTTCTTAACAACGCCCGCAAAATAACAAGTTCCACTTTGGCATGCCCCTTTACTTGCAGTATCCTACAGCAACCCTGGTTTTCTAACATCACTACTGCCATTTTTCCTACCCGCTAAGCCACTGGTAAATTACTCGACGTCTTCCTGTCACTGCAGCCGCTCGTTTAACCCGTCACACTCACTCATGATTTAAACCACAACCTTTCGTAAACCAAACTTTTTCCCTCCCACAACCAACAGCACTGCTGACAATGTGGCTTAGTTTAAAAATGCTGCACACAGCTTACCTCTCACGAGTATTGGTTTCCGTGCCTGCAGCTCCATGATCTCCATATCAATCTCAAATCGTTCACACAACAATTACCCCATTCTAAAACAACAAATATCTACGTCTTTCTGGCCATGTATTTTACTTCACCTAGCTCGCTCCACCTCAGCAGCTGCATGGAACCGTGGCCGACTCGCTCTATATACAGAAACAACATGTAATCAAAGAACGATCATTTGAACGTGAGCAGCAGTTGTCGGAATGATCATCACCACAATACCAAAAGTAAAACCATAAAACACTGGCACCCTCTAGTGTCAGTTTTTCGCAACTGTGCCAGTTCAGGGACTACTTTACAGTAAATGTGCTTTTTTACTAAATTGTATATATTTTATGTTATTTATTTTATGTTTTAAATTTTGTATTTAAAATGTAATGTGCAGCCCATTTTCTAAGTGTAATAATACCCTCCAGGGTGGACATTATGGGATATAATGGACCTTCCAGGGGCTATAAGGCCCTCCGCCTGTGGCGTCGGGCCTCATTACGCCCCTGAGCTGTCCGTTATATCCCAATAATGCCCAACCTGTCGGGTATTATTACTTACATATATATATATATCTTCATGGTAAAAAAATCCATTTAATGCATCAGTTAGGGTTGTTCAACAGTGACAAAGAGAAATTCAGTGTTAGGGTTGTCACCCCTTGCACCCCACACCCACCCCGGCCCCACCAACAGGCATTGGGGTGTGCACTGGGTTCATCGGCCTTAACTCTTACTCCATTCCACATGTAAATAAGCTGAGGTGGTGCAGTATGGGAGAATGGGGTGAGATTAGGCGATGACCAAGGCACACCCTGATACCTGTTGATGGGGTTGGGGTGGGCGTCGTGTGCAAGGGGTGACAGCCTAACACCAAATTTCCTCACTTTTGTCACTGTGAACAACCTAACTGATGCATTAAACAGAGTTTTTAGCCATGAATTTTCCTTCTTTTTGAGAATGTGCACTATAAATAGTGAATGGTATGTGGTGGTGGGAGCGCAGGGCCCGCTGCCCGTGTCTGCATTAGAACCGTAACAGTAACACTAACGCTAACAGTAATGGTGACAGTAAGTGAAATGCAAACACTAGTAGTAACTGTAACACCAACATAAATGTGAATGCAAACTCAAGCGATAACTGTTATGGTAATGCAAATGGAAATGCATGCACAAGTGGTAATGCAAATGGTATTGCAAACACAAACGGTAACAGTAGCAGTGATGCAAATGAAAGCGTGACATGCAATGGTAATGGTAACGGTAATGTAACCACAAACACTAACAGTAACAGTGATGCAAACGTAAATAGAAACACAAATGGTAATGGAAACACAAGCACAAACTGTAACACAAATGGTGAGGGAAATGCAAATGTAAATGCAAACAGTAATGGAAATGGAAATGGTAACAGCGAGCTGATGTAAGGCAACAGTAGCAAAGTCTGTATCTCGCTTTATTTCCAATATAATGGCACAAAGGCGATGTGATCCAACAGTAGTGAAAACTCTGTATCTCGCTTCATTTTCGAGATAACGGCACAAAGGTGATCTGAGGCAACAGCAGCGAAAAGTCTGTATCTCATTTCATTTCCAAGATAACGGCACAAAGTCGATGTGATCCAACAGTAGCGAAAAGTCTGTGTCTCGCTTTGTTTCCGAGATAACGGCACAAAGGCTAATGTGAACCAAACCACTGAAAGGCACCTCCGTATCACTAGGGCTACCTACGCTATAAATTTCAAGCCACTAACACCATGCATAATGCTATGTGCAAAACGATAAGTGCGTCATGCTGTATCTCCACAGCAAATTATTTTCCCAACATGTAAACAGCATAATTCATATCTCCAGGACATCCACTCAACACCCTCCAAATTTCATGTGAAAAGACCAAACTGTTCCAGAGATATTCACTTTTTAAGTTTCTGCACCTTTAAGAAGTCTTTCGCCACAAAATGGCAGAACTCAGCCGAAAAATATCTGACTGCGCAGGGGTGCAACTTCAAATGCTTATAACTCTGGAATGGAACAACATTTTTTCACCAAACAAAAACTGGCATGTTCCCGGCAGAAAAGGCTTTCTATTTGCCAAGTGTCAGACCAGTCAACTACACAGTGGCCGCGCTATGTGTCACACAAGACAGTGCAGAAAAATAGCAAAAACAATGTTTTACACTGCACTACTCAAAAACCATATGGACCAGTGAAATATAAATTGGTAAATAGATGCACCATTCCACTCCATGTATACCAAATCATATCCAAAGCTCTTCAACAGTTGCAGAGCAGCACGAGCGTAAGACTTTGCACGAGTGGCAAACAATACATTTTTGGGCACTTCATTCTGCAAAAAACATGCAGGTGTCAAAGGAAAATTGCACAGAAGTACCATAGTAGACGAAGTATAACAAATGTCACAGAAATCCATGAAACGCAAGTGTTAACGCAAATGAAAATGGTTACACAACCAGTAACGTAAACACAAATGGTAACGTTAACGCAAATGGTAATGCAACAATGAGGTAAAAGAAAATGGTAACGCTAACAGTAATGTAAACGCAAGCACAAATGATAACGCACATGATGACGCAAACAGAAATGATTAAGCAAATGATAAGACAAATGCAAGCACAAATGTAAATGCAAACACAAATGGTAACGCAAACAGTAATGCAAACGCTAACGGCAATGGAAACGCAAACACAAACGGTAATGAAAATAGTTACAAAAATGTAAAAGGTAACACAAACACGAATAGAAATGCAAATGGTAACTGCAACGGTGATGCAGAAGGAAACAGTAACACAACTGACAACGGAAATGCTACCGAAAGTGCAAACGCTAAGGCCAATGGAAATGCAAATGGTAATGGTAACACAATTGGAAACACAAATGGTAACAGTAACACCAATGATGATGCCAAAGGAAACAGTAATTAAAACAGAAATGCAAACACAAGAGCGAACCCAAACACAAATGGTAACGCACACAGTGACACAAAAGTAAACGCTAATGAAAATGGCAATGGAAACGCAAATGGTAACAGTAATGCACATGCAAGCACAGATGCAAACGCAAAGGGTAACGCACATGGTGACGTAAACGTAAACGCAAACGGTAATGGAAAAGCAAGCAGAAATGCTAATGGTAACAGTAATGCAAATGCACACACTTTTTTCCCAAAAAGGTGCACTGAGAAGCATGGTGAATTCAAAGAATGTGTGCATAATAATAGCCCTCAGAGCAGAAAATGAGCACTTGGAATACTAAATTGCTTATATCTCAGGAACCGTACGATGTAAAAAGAAAATCAAAATCTCATATTATTTATGACTTTCCAAGCTAGTTTTGCACTTAGCCCCCCATTGTAGTTAGACTGATGACCCCAATGCACACCCCGATGCCTGTTGGTGGGGACAGGGTGGGTTTGGGGTGCCAGGGGTTGGAACCCTAACATCGAATTTCCTCGCTTTTGTCACTGTGGAACAACCCTAACTGATGCATTAAACAGAGTTTTTTTGCCATGAATTTCCCTTCTCTTTCAGAATGAGCACTATAAATAGTGAATGGAATGTGGTGGTGGGTGCGTGGGGCCCTTTGGGCCTTGTGCTCCCACCATGTGATTTTGTGTCACATAGTAATGGTAACACAAATGCAAGCGCAAACGGTAATGCACATGGTGAAGAAAATGTAAATGATAATGCAAATGGTAAGAGAAACACAAGCACAAACGTTAATGAAAACAGAAATGGTAGCATAAAATGCTAATGGCAACAGAAATGCAAACGTTAATGAAAACGTATAACGTGAATGCTAACGTCAACGGAAACGCAAATGGTAAGAAAAATGCAAACGGTAACACAAACGCAAACAGAAATGCAAATGGTAAAGGCAACAGCATCGCAGAAGGAAACAGTAACACAATCAACAATGGAAACGCAACTGAAAACACAAACGCTAAGGCCAACAGAAACTCAAATGGTGATGAACATGCAAACAGTAATGGTAACGCAATTGGAAATGCAAACAGTTACAGTAACAGCAACGATGACGCCAAAGCAAACAGTAACGCAAACAGAAACGCAAATGCAAGTGCATATGGAAACGCAAATGGTAAACACATGGTCACGGTACCGCAATTGGAAACACAAATGCTAACGGTAACAGCAAAGATGACGCCAAAGGAAAGAGAAACACAAACATAAGTGCATATGCAAACGCACATGGTAATGCAAATGGTGACGCAAAATGAAACGCAAACAAAAACAGTAATGGAAACGCAAATGGTAACAGTAATATAAGTGCAAATGAAAATGAAAAGGGTAGCGCACACAGGGGATGTAGACGGGAATGCTAATGCAAACGGTTATGGAAACACAAGTGGAAGTGGTAACTATAACAGTAACGAAAATGCGCACTCTTTTTTTCCCCAAAAGCTGCATTGAGAAACACAGTGAATACAAAGAATGTATGCATAATAATGGGCCTCGGAGCAGAAAATGAACACTTGGAATACTAAATTGCTTATATCTCACAAACCATACGACGTAGAAAAAAATTTAAATTTCATATAATTTATGACTTTCCTGGCTAGTTTTGTACTTAGTGGGGCTAAGCATTTTTCTGATGAAAAGTCTATATCTCGAAGCGTTTCCGAGATACGGGCCCCCGAAAGGCGCGGTGGATGCTGTAATGTTAGCCTATAGGAAAAATCATCAACTTCAGAGTACTGTAACTTTGCAGCCCTCTAATATTTTGTCACCAAACTACCAAAAGGCACATCTGTGGGATCTTGCCTGTCTTCCCTTCAAATTTCAGCCCAAAAGACCAAACCATTCTTTTGCAGCAGGGTGGCAAAGATTTCCTAATCTTTTGGGCATAGTGTCAAAAGTAGCATTGCAAATCACAACACTTTCACAAAATAAATCATGAAAGTGTCACAAGTGCGACACTACTTTGCGACACTACAGTTTACAAAAATTTTAAAAACATATTTCTGGGGTGTTTAACCCCCCCAAAAAAGACATGGCTAGCATCCTCAGGGCTCGACTAGGTGAACACAAAAATAATTGTGTCCCTAGAGGGTCCCAAATTTAAATGCCAAGCATTTCTGTGACCAGTAACTGAAAACAAAATGGCAGATTTGTGACACTACAGGGGTCATTTCCGACACTAAAAACTGCATTTGCGACACTGTCATATACGGTAGTTTAACTTTTCCCATTGACTATAATGGAAAACTTGTTTTTTGAATAACTTTTGAACCGTTTAATATTTTTTTCATGAAATCTTCGAAAGGCGCATCGGGACCCCGGCTGCATGTTCCCTGAAGGTTTCGGACTGGTCGCGCAAACCGTGTGACCTGTAGGAGCGAGCAAAGAATGTGCAAAAAAGCGTAATTACCACATTCTGTGGTGCTATGTAGCTCCACAACTGTATATCCAACCATTGCAAAACTTGGCAGATCCAGAGATCTGTGGTACTGCTCAGTGCCTGCCAAATGTCAGGCACATCAGTCATATGGTGGCAAAGTTATTAAACTGCCAAATTTCACACTTTAACCTTAAATGGGGTACTCAACCCTAGCTATAGTGGCACTTCGTGCCACTATAATATATATATATATATATATATATATATAATATGCAAAAAACTGTGTTAATGCATCTTTAGAAGTTAAAACAAAAAGTCAGGAAATGAAAAATCTTTAGGTTTCCCTCCCCCACCTGCCAATCATCCCCAGATTGACAGATGGCGGGGTGTGTCATTGGGGTTGTGAGACCTAACGTCACTCCATTTCATGTGTAATCATATTGAGAATGGACAGTGTAAAAAGTGGGTGACATTTGGGGCTCCACAACCCCAATGACACACCTCGTCATCTATCAGTCTAGGGATGATTGGTGGGTGGGGGAGGGCAACCCTAAAGATTTTTCATTTCCACGACTTTTTGTTTTAACCTAAATGATGCAACAATGCAGTTTTTTGCATAGAATTTCCTTACTTTGTGAGAAAGAATATAAAACAAAAATATTGCAGAAGTTGGTGGGAGAAGGGCCCACGCTCCCACCAACTTATAAATGTGTGCTAACCATCAACACCCCTCAACTTTCAATGTGAAAGACCAAACCGTGTCCAAGATATAACATGTTAAAATCTGAGATTTTCATTCGTTGGAGTTGCACAATTTTGGACCTGTTGACATTTTACAGACACAACGACTGAAAAGTACATCCATGACACTAAAGCTAGGTACCCTATCAATTTCAAGCCACCAAGACAATGCAAAATGCTGTCTGCAAAGTGTAAAGTGTGCCACGCAATATCTCAGCAAAAAATATATTGTCTGACATGTGAGCACCATAACTGACATCTACTGGACATGCAATAAACACCCTCCAAATTTCAAGTAAAAAGACCAAACCGTTTCCGAGATATATAATATCAAAGATTAGTAATATTGGCCTATCTAATGCATTATAAAATCTGGCCATCTTGTCCCTTCGTGCGATCAAAGATCGCGATCAAAGAATCTCATGATCAAAGAATTTGCAGGCTCGTGATCAAAGGATTTGCAGGCTCACGATCAAAGAATACAAAATGCTGAAAAACAATATTTTGAGACAAATGCGGCAAACCACCACTGTGGTTCGACAGAATGAAGCCCCCTGAGCAGAACCCACCCTCATTTGTCTTCCTAGGCCACCCCTGAGCTGAGAAATTTGCATTTTTCAAAGGGCCATCTCGTCCCTCACTCGCGATGCAAGATCACGATCAAAGAAATTGCACGCTCATGATCAAAGAATATAAAATGGTGAAACGCGAGTTTTTGGACGATTTAGATGAAACCACCACCATGCCTCGATAGAACGGAGCCCCCTGATCAAAACCCACCCTCATTTGTGTTCCTAGGCCACCTCTGAGCTGAGAAAATTTTATTTTTAGCTTGCGATGCAAGATCGTGATAGAAGAAGCTCGCGATCAAAGAATTTAAAAGTTTATAACTCTACTTTGACCATTTTACACCAAACCAAAGGCATGGCTCGACAAATCGAAGCCCCTTGAGTAAAACCCATGTAAGTTTTACTTCAGGAGTGACCCCAGAGCCGAGATATTTGATTTTTTACAATCAGAATTTAAAAACAAGATGACAGACCTCGCAATCAAAGAATTCTCAGGGACAAAGATTCTTTGACCGCGAGGCTGCAAATTCTCGAACCATGAGACTAGAACAGATGTCCAGAACCCCATTCTTTGTTTGCAAAATAACCATATAAATGTTCCCATTGATTTATAATGGGAACTTAAAAGTGCTATAACTTTTGAATACCTCAATATTTTTTCACTGAACGAAAAGTGGCATGTTCGGCCAGCAAAGCTCTTTCAAACAAGCCATGTTGCAGAGCAGTGTGCCACATGACGCCGTGCAGCACCACAGACAATATCCCAAAAACTGTCTTCAAAACTGGATAATTTTGCATTTTTCAGCATTTTCGTGCTCAAATACTGTAAGTCTGACTGAAACAGAATTTGGCAGATCAAGAGATCTACCATGCCCCACCGTGCATATCAAATTTCATGCAAATCTGTTGAACGGGTCCAAAGTTATTAGCGCCCAAATTTTGACTTTAACATAGAAGCGCCTTCATAATCCTAAATATAGTGGCGACTGTACCACTATAATGCATATATTATACAACTGAGACCTAAGCATGGAGCATTTTATCCCAGTAAGTCCTGTCTTCCACTTCTAGCTCTCTGTGAGCTCACTCAGAATGATCTTGCTGGTGTTTGACTATATGGATGTGATTTATAGCGCTGCAGCTAAATTCACTCCAGCCAGACTGGATCCCCTTTTCCACACTTTTCGTCACTGTGCCTTAGATGCATCTCATCTCACCCATCACTGCATCTTCTAGTCTTTCCCTGTCCTTGGGTTGCCTTGACTCTAACATTACTCGACATGTCTAACTAAATTCTGGTTAACCTCCTTCCCTCCTTATCTTTCTTCCATCCTTTATCCATCCCTTCAGCTTACTCTCTTTGTCCTCTAGTTCTCTTTTTCAAATCCCACACTGCAGATCCTTAGTTGGCCAGTCCTCCTTTTTCGTCCACCTGCCTACCCCCTGGAATGCCCTCCCTCTCCCTGTCCATCTGCCAACATCCCATTTCTCTCCCAACATCCTCTTGCTACCCTATTTCACTCAACCCTATTCTTGTTTGAGGCACCTTCTTCCTTTGCTCCTTTCTTCTTCAGTATTGTACTGTCATCTTATCCTCCTGTCTAGGCCTTTCTTTTTTACTTGTAGCATACTGTTTTGAAAATGATCTGTATTTTTTTTTTTTGCATTTTAAGTATGTACCCACATCTGCTACTCTGTTTTCTTCATTTATTTAAGCAGTATATTGTCTATTGTGTTTTTTGAAACCTTGTTTTGCTCTCTGCCTTGCACATCCTTTGTAAACCCCTTCCCTTAGTCACACCTGAAAATGAACTTTGTCACCGTGTGTCTCTTCTGGTCAACACATTTTAAATAAGTAATTAAAAAAGATGCATTGGGAGGGACTTTCGGATGGCTCCCTAAAGTTCGGCACTGTACTGTCATTTCTGGCCCTCATTTATATTGCATCGAGTGGCCTTCTGATAATCCCCAGAATGTAGCACTGCCCTGGCAAGTGATCATTTTTTGTTTTGCTGTGAAAGCCTTTTTATAGTCCCAAGACATCTGAGAAGTAATTAGTAAGCCCCCAACATAATGTAAAAGGTAGATGAGACAGGGAAGAGGGACGTGGCAGTTTTCTGGTTGGAATTATGGCACCAGAGAGTTGCCTACCATGGCTGGGGGTCTAGACACTGCAGTCTCCAGTGTGGGGGTATACATACATCTTCCAATATTCAGATTTAGTGCCCCAAGATTCTGAAATAAATGTTGGGGCCCTGAGGACAAAAGGCCTGTGCCAACCTCCTTAGTTAAAAAAAAAAGGCATTCCTCTCTCTCCTTACTTCAACCCCTTTCCCTCTGTCACTAACAGTAGAAAATGGTATCTGTATGTGGGGGCAAGGCAATGTATGCCCTAATCTCCTGCTCTCTCTTCTATGTCTGTAAAGGGGGATTCTTCATGTTGTATTGCCAGCAGTCCCAGGTCAGCACCTTTTTATGTTTTTAAAGAGTCTTAGGCTTACTGTTAGGGAAGCATAACAATGTGAGGTCTTATCCTTAGTTGCCCATCATTGAGATGCAGAGTACTGCCAGCCAGGGAATTAAGCAAGAGATCATTACTGATGATACAGCACTTTTGAAGTTAGGGCAAAACACTGGGTGCATGTGGCATAGGTTTGATAGTATGTGTAACCATTCTGACTGCAACACTCATTTTGGCGGCTATTCTCCAAGGCGCAACCATGCCGCGCAGGCAGCGCACAAGTGCCATGCGTACGTGCACAGCACATAAGGTGCGCACAGCATGCGGCATTCAGCAACAAGGCCGCACATGGGGGCGGTGCCAGGTGCGGCGTGCAACAACATGTGGAGCAGCGCACAGGGGTGGGGCCAAGGTCTGCATGGCCCAGGGACATGCCCTGTGACCCCTCCAAATAAGGGCATGCGCAGAGGCGGCAACAAACATGGAAGTGAGTGGTCACTGGCAATGCCAGTGGACAACACTGGGGACACAGGGGGGGAGACCCGCTGTGGAAGACCATCCCAGACCAAGTGGCAGGGGCACGAGAGGTGCCGGCAAAGAAGGTGAGGTCCAGCAACTTCACCTCCACCCAGGTGACAGCCCTGGTAACGGATATACAGGCCAACCATGACATGCTGTATGGAGAGCAGTCACTGACAGCACCTGCCGAGACCAAGCCGCGGCTATGGCTGGAGATCCAGGTGGCCGTCAATGCTGCCGGACCTGAGGCACGGACCCTCACTGCCATCAAACACAAGTGGAGGGACCTCTGGTCCACTGTGAAATGGAAGCTTGGGGTGGCACACAGGGCACAGATGGGAACAGGGGGTGGGCCACTATCACCCAGAACAAGGCTATCACCCCTTGAGAGGACTGTGGCACAGACCATTGCCAAGGTCACCTGGCAGGGCGTGCCGGACTAATGTGACACATAGGCAGGTAGGCATGAGAGGGCCAGCGAGGGGGAGGGAAACACAAGAATGCACTGCCCACTGACCGTGCCACATTGCAGACTCCACAAGGGCCACACAGATGTGGGGGTGCAACACAGAAGGTGGCGGAACATGCAGCACTGCCATGCACAGAACCCGCCAGCCTACAGCTGCACAGTTCCCCGGCACACCACGAGTGTGCAGTAGTGGATGCCCCTGCCAATTTGCCCACCCCCTGTGTGCCAGTGGGACCCGGACCCTGATGGCACCAGTGGCCCCCTGACCAGGCAGCAAAGCCCTACACACGTGGGACATCTCTGGGGGACACGCCAGACAGTGGGTACCATGGTCAGAAGACATGAGGCCAGTGAAGGGGTGGTGTCCAATGCTACTGTGCCACACTGTGGACCATCACGGGCGCATGGGTGGGGTGTGCCCAAAAGCCAGTGACTGTGGCCATGGCATGCCACACCACCACGCAGGTTGGGTGGGTGGCCTGGATGCAGCACACACACAACACACACCGAGGGGGCTAGGGATGCGACCACAGCATGCCTTGGGGCACACCTGCCACTCAGCACTGTACATAGGGTGTGCCATTGCATTGTCCATGCTGGACAGCACTTACCATGGACCCAGACATGGCCATGGGCACTCAGTCCACGGGATCATCACTGTGCCCATGGCCCACGGGATGGTCAACCGAAGGCGCTATGTGTCACAGTGTGGCAGACTGCACCCTCGGTCGGTGTGTCCCATTCCCCGTCTGGTGTCGGCGGCATGTCAGAGGGCCACATGTCACATGGGGAAAGGGGAGGCAATGACAACCCATGGCGGACACAGATGTTGTGCAGCATGCACACATGGTGAACACTCTGCAGGCAGACCCAGGTGCATGCATCGTCATGCCCCCCATGTGGTCCAGGCACCAGAACCTCATCTTCAGGATGCCAATGGTGTGCTTCATGCACCCACGTGTCCTGCGATGCATCTCGTTGAAGGCCACCTGAGCCCCGTCCTGTGGCGCAAGGTATGGTGTCATCAGGTAATGCTGCATGGGATATCAGCAGTCACCTGTGGGGGGGAAACATGCACATGAGTACAGCTGCTACAGCCATGAGGACACACACACTGACATGCCATCAGCCACACACAGGCACGCACACACACCCAACCACACACATACATGGTCGTACTGTTCCGACTGGGGCACTCACCTAGCAGCCAGCCGTTGCCTCCAGCCACTGCTGCCAGCCGCGCACCTTTGCTTGAGTTGTCGAACACATAGGTATCATGGCATGAGCCGGGGTATCACGCGTACACGTCCATGATGCAGCACCGGGCATCACACATCACCTTACAGTTGAGGCTGTGGTAGCCCTTCCTATTCCGATATGCCACCTCATCCATGGCTGGTGTTATTACTGGCACATTCATGCCATCCATGATGCCCAGTGTGTTGGGCATGCCATGCATGGTGAAGAAGGCCTCTTTGGCAGCATACTGTTCCTGCACTGTTGAGGGGAACCGTATGTGAGCACCCACCTCTCGCAGCAGGGTGTTGGTGACCTGGTGCATGGGTCTGGACACCGACGACTGGCTGACACCCATGACGCCCCACATACCTGCTGGAATGATCTGGTGGTGTAATAGAACAGGGCACAGAGGACCTTGTTCTCCATGGTCATGGCATGTGAACGCTATGTCTGTGGCTACAACCTCGGCCCAATGATGGTACACAGGTATGCCACTGTAGCATAGTTGACACGGAATCTGTCCATGCACTGCTGCACCCTGAGGTCTGAGGCCCTGAGCAAGGAACAGTATGTCCTGGGCCTATTCCATACACACTGTTCCCATCAGTCAGCATTGGCAGCGTCCAGCAGTGTGACGTTGAGCAGCAACCCAGGGCACATCATGGTGGCTATGGGTGTGTCCACCTGCACTCCATTCGCAAGCAGCTGTGGATGCTGCTTCGGAGCTTTGCACCACCCTTTTTACCTGCTGTTGCCTGGCCACCACTGGTGGTGGCATCTGGTGCCTGCATGCCTTGGCCTGTGGGCATGGCATGCAGTCGGGCATGGCATGCCATTGCCTGTACATCTATGGACCATGACGGTGGCAGCAGGTGCAGCCGGGCATGGTGTATGTGTGGGAAGCCTCGCAGTCTACCCACAGAAGCTATGGCATGTTGCTTAATGGTGCTATCAGGATGGCCTCAAGGTAGATGCAATCTTGATGGTCACTGAGCCCCCGGAGGTGAGTGACTCATTGTGCGCCCAGACCAAGGGGTGGCCACCATTGTGTGCATCTGCTGATCAGGACCCTGTGTTGCAGGCTGCTACTGGGTGGCTGGAGCGCTTTGCTGTGGAATTATGCAACCTTGGGGATGGCATCATCAGAGAGGTGGTGGTGAGGTGGCGGGACTGGCCCCTGAGTCCACCTGGGTTCATCACCCTGAGGACTGGCAGCATGGATGTGTACTACAAGGATGACTGGGGGTGGTACTGGTGTGTCGTGGAGCCATCCAAGGTACGTTGCTTACCATTGCAGGTGTCTGGGTGGGGCTGAGGCTGGTCACATGAGGGGGACTGATGTGTCTCTATTGTCTGTGTTCTCTCCCTACAGGGGTACCAGGGCCCATTGTGGAGGATGCTTCTGGAGGTGCAGGACTATACTGCCACTATGCCTGAGCGGTCATCCAATGACTCGGCGGAGGAGGAGGAGGATGGGGCCTTCTAGGGCTGGCCATGTGTAGGCCGCACTGTGGACATGTCTGGTCAGGGCATTGCCGGTCAGCCTCCCACTGCTGGACCTTTCCAGATATCTCTGTGGCTAGCAATACTGTATGACTGGGGGGGGCTGTGTGCGGGCCTATTGCTTGTGTACTGGGGGGCCTTCATGGCCATTGCCACCCTGACTGTTTGGGGGTTCTCCCATGTGTTGTTCAGGTCCTGCTGGGGGCATGATTGTTCACTTCTGCTGCGGTGGGGGTTGTACCCTGTGTGGCTGTGCTGTGGTGGGTGGGAGGGTGCCTTCTGTTTTCTGGTGTTTGCATTGGATTGCCTCTTTGTACTGTTCATGGTGTCAGTTTGTGGCAGTAAATATTCCTGACCCATGCCCCAGTGTCCATGCTTCTTTTGAGTGCCTGTGCTGTGTGTGCGTGGTGTGTCCTACTGTGTTCAGGGCTGTGGGGGGTGTGCCCACTGTGCTGGCCAATGCAGACCTCTTTGCTGTTGTCCACTCATGCACCTGTTTCCATCTTCCCCATCAGGATATATGACTGCGCTCCCCTACGCACACCGTTTTCTGACTTATCATCGTTTGTGCATGTGCGTGGGTGGCCACCATGTTCTGCTCCCAATGGCCATGCCCCTTTGCCTGTGCATAGTGCTGGGTGTGCGGAGGTGCAGAAGCACCTCCGCTACGCTGTCCTGCGTGGCATTTGTGACTGCCGCTTACCCGGTTGTGCGCTGTGTGCTGCGCAGTTCTGGGACTGTGCGCTCTATGGGCGCGGTGCATGCCTTGGAGTATAGCCCCCATTGGCAGTGATCTGAATAGATCTATAGTTATGGATCTCAAGTATTACAGTTACTTCAGGTACATTTATTCATTTTATTTCTACAGAAAATAAAGAGTATCATTTTTAAATACTTCTCATATAGTAAATCCACTTTATTTTACTGGCTCAACACAGCCAAATGACTAGGTTTGACCAAGATACTATTTGTGCATCACAAGTTCAGAGGTTCAGTATGAAAACACAGCATGACGCTAGTGCAGTTATCAGATAATCATATCCATGCAGCATCTTTTCAGCTGCATAGTAAGTTCAAACTTATTAACCAACCATTTGGCCATTTCAAAACAAATAGTGCATGAATGCCAATACAGTATTTTTTAAAGATTACAATTGTGTGCTATCCCATGATAAATTGTCTCAGTACAAATGTAAGCAATTCACTGTAAATCATCCCAGTTATCATTTAGTCCATCTTAGATTGTTTTGTTTTTTGTTTACTAATTACAGATTTTCTTGTAAACAAATTAACAATAATTTCAATAATGGTTACAAAATCACAGTGGGTAAATGTTGTCCAGCATAGATTTTGAACTTTTATGTTTCTGAGAATTTCACCGGGAAAAAAGCAAGTGTCTGAACTCAGAAGTACAGTATTATTATGACACACTATGGAATTTTGAGAAATAGAAAATTACTTCTAGATCTGCTCTACCTCAGCTAAGGAATCTTTAAGTAAAACACGTGCACAGTCTTTTACAGATAAAGAAAAGTGTAATGATTAAACTGTAAATGTTTACTAAATGAAAAGGATAAACATAAAAGTTTATGGATTCATTTAACTGGACATCCAGATACATTTCAGCTTCCAGGCACTAGCATTAAATACATGAAAGGTATTGGAACCTTAAGAATAAGTTAATTTGTTTATGAAGAAGTACACTGTCACATGCAATGTACAATAGTAATATTTTGTCATTCTTTGTCTAAGATCATCAAGTAGTCGAAGTGTTTCTCCATGTCCTTGTTTGATTATAGAATACTACCTCCATTCAGAAAAGGCAATACTAAATGCACGTCTGTCATTCCACAGGCAATAGAAAATTTTGCCGTGACTGTGAAGGGGAAATTGCACAAATGTTACAGGCCTTTGGCACAGAGCTGGCAGAGGCAGAGTTACCAGAAGATGTACATGCCATAGAATATCTCTTAGCCAGCCGCACTGAAAAGTACAACCAATTGAAGGTATGAACTAATACAGTATGTCAGCCTATTTTTATAAATTGGTTTGTGCAGGATCGACACACTGCTGTGGAATAGTTTGTTTACAAGCATCCTGTTTATGACAGATTCTGTTTGAAATAAAACAACTGCACACTCTGTTGTATGACTTGTTTACATTTATGTTTCTTGCTCACGGCGTGACAGTTCCTCCTTGTGGAGCACAGCACTGTGGCCCTTTTATTGCATGTCCATACACTGGAGCTATAGTGTTGCTAATGGCCTGGCTGCATCCTTACCCACCAACCCAGTTCCATTGCAATGTTTTTTGGTCCCACTTCCTCCCTGAACTCAACTTGATGGGTTGTCCATTGGTTGTGCTCCCTCCTTGAACCCAGTCCTGGTGGGTCTGGTTACTCAAGTCCCACTTTCTCCCTAGCAACCCAGTCTCAGTGTGTATCTATTTTTTTTTATGTAAGTCCAGCTCCACTGGCACCAAATCCTGGTTCATGTGTTTTTTTTTCAATCTCACTTGCTTCCTCCTCTTGCTAACTCTTGGGCACCTTACCTTAGTCCCAGAAACACTGTAGGCAGTGGAAAACGCATGTACAGGTTCAAACAGCACCTGCAGCATTTTGGCTCTCCTCCACAGCAGAGGATCACATCATAGGGGATAATGTATGGTCATCGATGGTTAACCGGTTTGTTAACCATCGAGAGGTTGCCAGGGTGACCAAGTAAACTTTGAGAGCGAAGCTCAAGAGGTTTAGGTCGCCATGGCAACCTCGAGATGAGTTAGCAAAACAGTTACCTATCGATGTACCATACATTATATTTTATAGTGTATGGTACAATTTTTTTTATACAAAAGAAAGCAGTTCCTTACTGCAGTTTTTTTATGTTGCCGCTGCTCTGCCCTCACCGCCGGGGCTGTTTCTAGGCCGTCCAATCCATTTGCGCGCATGCCCAGACTGTTCCCGGTTGTTAACCCATCGATGTGATGTACCATCGATAGGTTAACAACATCATGATGTCACATTGATGGTAAAACATTGTTATAAAAAGGTAGATTTCTACATATAACAACGTTCTACCATACGTTATAATCAAGGCCCCTAGAATTCTGCGGCCGCAGAATTTTGTGCAGAACTTGCAATCTACCGCAGACCTTCTGCGGTGCCACAGAATTCACTCTTCCTGTTGATTTTTTATTAATATTTCTGTTTTTCCATAGAATCTGGTTCCCTTCCCCTCTTTTTGTATTCAACCCCCCCCATATGCTCAGAATGTGATGTTATCATTGCTATAACATCATACATTAGCTAATGAAATTGCTGCAATCTGTGACAGAAATGAGCAGTCACTTATCTACCACAGCTCCCACTGCCAGAGACGGTGGCACAGCACATCAGGCATGGTGATATTTGCTCAACCTGCACTACAGCCTAATACAATTTTCAGTCTTACATTATTGCACTAGGGCCAACTTAAACAAAACCTTGTCAATAGCACAGACCGTTAAGTCCATACCTTACTTTGTACAAACTTATTTGTGCCTTTAAGATATAGAGATGCCATCTGAAATGAATAACTGGTAAAATTAATTTAACTGTCATTTTAAGAAAATAAAGTAATTATGCCCAGAAAAGTGGAATATAATAATGTGTAGACCTGTTGAAAGAATAGACCTGTTAAATAAATAATTGCACTGTACGCATTTTTGCCAGGGTTATTGATTACATATTGTCATTGGTTGATAGAATCACCTAAAAGTTATGGAGAAATGCTATGTGCAGGGACAGCTGTTGGGCCAGAGGGTAGCATGCTGTGTTTCCGTGACGACAACTCAGGTTCAGAGATTAGCTCTGGGAGCTGGCTGGGCAGCACAAGGATTGGTGGAACACATCATTGCTCGGAGCCTGGGAAGGTATGGTGCAATGTTCTGTCACATGGTGGACACATTGTGCTGGTCTGGAGAGCTCTATCTCACAATCAGTTCACTTGCATGACATGGCCTGATGGTGTTATGCAGTGTGTCAGGGAAAGCAGGTTGACGTCAAAAATGAGTTTTGCAATAACTCCTCTATTCCACTTCTAATGGGACCTGTATGAATGAGGATGCAAGTTCATGGAAATTAAAAATATATACACACACACACACACACACACACACAGTATTGCTGTCTCACACACACACACACATTTGTATG
This sequence comes from Neoceratodus forsteri, assembly GCA_016271365.2. Lineage (NCBI taxonomy): Eukaryota > Metazoa > Chordata > Ceratodontiformes > Ceratodontidae > Neoceratodus > Neoceratodus forsteri. The sequence continues at coordinate 220,762,165 of JADMNL010000023.1, forward strand.
TATGTTACAGATTGCATATAAATATATAAGTGATACACAGTGGGAACCTCATGAGTGGTGTAGAAAGCACATACAAATATATGCGTGATAGACAGTGGAAACCTCATTAGTGGGATAGATAGCATGCATATAGAAATACCTTATTTATCACATAAGATCCCCTCTGCATATGTCATTTATTTAACAGGCTAGGACCTTAGGGTAGAGACATTTGTTTAGCTTTTTTAGGCATAAAATTATTTTTATAATTCTGTTATTTTTTGAACTAGTGTTACTGTGCTTTCCACCATCCTGATTGCTATAAAAACTGCCATGAAAGTGAAGTCAGCATGACAAGCTGTCACTGTGATGTGGTAGTTTGTTAGTGCCACAGAACTTCATGAAATTACAAACCACCGCAGAACTTGGTCCCACTGTGCCGCAGAAAAGTAGGGGCTCTGATTATAATCAGATTAGATCATCTCTATGATGCTCCAGTTTGTATCCACATCACCAAGGCAGCCACTCTGCACACGGCAGTGCAGGAAGGTCAGTGAAAACACATCTACAGTACAGAGCCATACACAATCCATATATCTTGTACTGACACATTGCAGATTAGTATGGGAAATATCTATGGGCTTGACTTTTATGCTGTAATAGATTTCCACCAGCATTTTAGCATTTCACTTTTTCATATACTTTGTTATCAAAAAGAAATATGGATGCTCTGTTTATCTTCTAGTAACCCACTGCCCTCACAATTGGTTGGCATTAATTTTCTTTTTTTTTCGGGTTCAGAATACTCTTTTCTGAGACATTTCAACAGATAATACAGAAAATCTCTTTTGATATTTCTGGAGATTATCTCTTTGTGATCCAGTATCACATCTTAACACAAAAATGTGTACCTAACTCCCTTCCTATGAACCTACTTCCCTAGTACATTGTATCTACCTCATCCTATCCCATTTGTTATATAGCATTTGTTTAGAGATTAGTTAATGGACTGCCTCCCAGGTCTTATAAAAAGTGTTGGGTCTTGCTAGACTAAGGAAATGTAACTGCTTAGTTCATGCAATCTACAGTATAAATAGGTTCCTCCAGAGGAAAAAAATCTGGTGGGTTATTATCCCTCAAGTGCCTAGTTATACACTTTCCAGCATTAATAAATGCCCTAATAATTATTTTGCAAGCACGTCCTTGGTGTAAACTTTGATTTGTTGAAGTGCCTAGTAAACATAACTTAGGTTCAGGATGTATTTTCATATCCTGAATGTTATTTTTATATATCTATAACTTTCTCCTCAAAATGCTTATTCTTGGGTGATTGACTAAGACATGTTATAATGTTCCTCATTTGTGTCACATCTACTGCACATTGGAGAATTGTCTACATCATTTTATTTAATAGATGGGGTATATGGAATAGTCTGTGAAAAATATTAAACTGTATTTGATTTAATCTGTTAGTCACTGAAATTTGTATAAGGTTTATAGCCTCCTGCCATCTGTTTCCTGAAATATCCTGTTTAAGTTCTTTCTCCCAGCTGTTTCCTTATTTAAAGAATGTGGATCCATATTTATGATTTTATTATAAATTTTAGGTATAATCTTGGTTTTCTTTTGGTCTTTTACGTATAGCCATTCCTGTGCAGATGTTAATCTTGGTTTATGTAATTTTGTAGCTAACAAGTTTGTACAATAGAATCTGATTTTTATATAATTAAACATGTTGGTTTCTGAGAGGTATATTTTTCCCTGAGTGGTGAGAATGAACTAAACTGATCTGAAGGTCTCCCATTTCAAATATGTTTTTATTTTTCCATGGATTATGATCCAGATCTTGTATATTACCAGTCTTAATTGGGCTATGAATATTCAGTCTAATATTTTCTTTCATCAGTTTATGGTAAGTGATCCATGCCATAATTGTTGCTTTTGTGCAAGGGTTTGATATTTTCTTGATATGTTTTTTTCTCATAGGATTTATCCGGGCCCCTACACCCCTATTAGTGGGTTGTGTAGATGTTATCTGCCTGATCCTAGCTAAAATTGTTTGGGGGTCCTTGGAGAGGGGTGTCTTTCCAGATCCTCTTAAGGAGGTGGTTGTATGACCACTCCTAAAAAAATCTTCCTTGGACCCAGACTCATTAGCCAACTACAGACCTGTCTCTAACCTTCCTTTCATTGAGAATGTTATTGAGTTGGTGATTGTGATGCAATTGGACGATCACCTTGTGACCCACAATATTCATGATGCGCTCCAGTACAAATTTCAGAAGAGACATAGTACTGAGACCACACTTGTTCTGGTATTGAATGACCTCCTGATAGCAAGGGATCAAAAGGCATGTACCATCTTGGTCCTTCTTGATCTCTTGGTGACATTTGACACTGAGGAACATGGTGTGCTTCTTGAGTGACTGCTGTGTCTCTGTGGATCTTTAGGGACAGTTCTAGAGTGGTTTCAATCTTTCCTCACAGGCAGGTCTCAGAGGGTAGTCATTGGAATTTATTCCTCTGACTCACTTCTCCTATCCTGTGGGGTCCTGTAGGGCTCCATCTTGGCACCCATGTTGTTTGCAGTGTATATGCTGCCATAAGGAGACATCATTAGGCAATACAGTTTGAGTTTTCACTGATATGCAGATAATACTCAACTGTATCTGTCCTTTCTACCCAAACAGAGGGATGCGGCCTCTGTATTTAACAACTGTCTTGCCGAGATCAAGGACTAGATGAGCACCAGCTGGCTGAGACTGAACCCAGACAAGACTGAGGTGATGGTTGTGGATCCTGGTCATCCTGGGGCAGGTTTTGGGGCTGGGCATGCGTTGGACATATGGCTCGATGGTGTCCAGTTCATAACCTCCGACCGAGTGCTTAACTTGGGCGTTGTTTTTTATGATGGCCTGACCCTGAAATTTCAGGTGTCTGCTGTTGTCAAATCCTCCTTCTACTATCTGAGGAACATCACATGAGTGAAACATCTGGTTCCTCTGGATGATCTGACAACATTGGTCCACATCTTCATCATCTCCCACCTTGACTACTGCAATGCTCTCTACCTAGGACTTCCTGGGGTTGATATCCACCAGTTGCAGCTAGTGCAGAACACGGTGGCCAGGCTTTTGACTGGGATTTCTAGGTCCAGTCATATTATGCCTGTGCTGCGCAGACTGCACTGGCTACCTTTTCAGTGGTGGATCACCTTTAAGGTAGGTCTTCTGACCTTCAAAGCCCTACATGAACTGGGACCTCACTACCTGCAAGAACTCCTGACTCCCTACCACCCTCTCCGTCCTCTCTGATCCACCAATGAGGAATTGCTAGAGGTTCCCAGGGTACATTTGAAGATATCTGGTGCACATACATTTTTGTTTGTGGCCCCTACCCTGTGAAACTCTCTACCTCATCAGTTGAGAGAATGCCTGACTGTCGAGAGGTTTAAATCAGAGTTTAAAACTTACTTCTTTCAAAAAGCTTTCCCAGATGATTTTAATTAATTTATAGTGATATATTTTATTTACTGATGTGTTTTATTGCTGTTTTATTATATATTAGTATATATTTTATTTACTGATGTATTTTATTGCTGTTTGTGAAGTGCCTTGGTGCTAAGAAAGGCGCTATAGAAATAAAGATTGCTTTGCGTTATACAAATGTTGATAAGTTCTCCAATTGTAGATTGAGGGGGTTGACTAATTAAGTTGTTTTAGTCCTCCCAAATCATAATTTGCCATCAATTTCCTTAAGTTTAGCCTGAGTTTCTTACTTTTTCATAAATAATGCCTGTATACCTTTTTCCAAATGTTTACATTTCTTATATGGAATCAAAATTGGTAGTGCTTGAAAGATATACAATAGTCTAGGTAGGATATTCATTTTAATTACTTGGACTCTTTCCATTAGAGTCATAGGTAAATGTTACCTCTTTGCCAAATCAGATTTGATTTTAACTATTAATGGATCTATATTATTATCAATAATATAATCTATATTCTTAGTAAGACATATACCTAAATATTTAATTTTACCATGAACTTCTCTAAATGTGGTAGAGTAACTTTTTGGGGGCATTTTGTGGGTTTAATTCCAGTAACTCAGATTGTGTCCATTTTACCTTGTAACCTGATAGTTGCCTAAAAGCTGAGATTAAATTTATAAGTTTTGGTATGGCTATTTCTGGGTTTGCTATATAGAGTAATATATCATCTGAATATAATGAGATTTTGAGATGTCTTTCATCTGCCTTAATCCCTTTTATGTCAGGACATTCTTTAATTTGGTGAGCCAGTGATTCTATTGCCAGTGCAAGAAGTAATGGTGAGAGTGGGCAGCCTTGTCTTATGCCTTTTGAGAGTGTAAACCTTTCAGAGCATTCTTGGTTTGTTAATATTGCAGAACATGGATTTGTGTGTATTAATGTTATCCGTCCTATAAATTCATCCCCCAAATTTGCATTATACATTACCTGAAATAGATAGTCCTACTTGATCCGGTCGCAGGCCTTTTCTAAATCTAATGATAATAGTATAGTATCTGTATCCTTATTCTTTATTATAACATTTCAAATATTAAAGCTTTTCCTTTGTTTCACAAAACCTGCTTGGCCATCCTTTATTAAAGAGGGAAATATTTGTTCCAATCTAGATGCTAATATTTTTTAAAATACTTTATAATCAGTTTTGATCAATGAAATTGGGTGATATGAAACATATAGTTTAGGGTTTTCCCCTTCTTTTGGTGACACTGTTATCAATGCATCTTTAAATGAGTCCAGCAATGCACCTTGTTTCATAAATGAATTAAACAGTTCTGTCATTACAGGTATTATTTCGTTTCCCAATATTTAATAAAATTCTATGGAAACTCCATCTAAACCCAGTATTTTCCCTATTCTGATTTTAATAGCTTCTTCCACTTCTCTTTCTGTTATTATTGCATTTAATACTTCTTTTTGGTGTTCTGTAATCCTAGGAATATCTATTCTTACTTGATCAATATCATTTCCCATTGTTTTTTTTTTCTGTTGTATGAAATTATGTATAATAATTTTTAAATTCCAAGTTTATGTTTTCTGAGTTATTAGTAGAAATTCCCACTTTGATTTCTTTAATCATTCATTCTGTTTTCTTCTTTTGCAGTTGATAAGACAAACTTTTCCCTGATTTGTCAGCTTGGGCATAATATTTTAGTCTCTCCATGTTTAGATTTATTGAATTATTGTATTCTTTTGTTTTAAGTTAGCTAGGACTAACATATCTACTTTCTGGCTGGTGTGGATATGTTTCATTTCAGCCCTATTAATCTCTTTTTCCAGATTATCAATTTTTCCCCCTTCTTTCTCTGTTGTTTTTACTAGTGTATTTAATTATCACCCATCTCATAATCACCTTCATTGTTCTCATATATTACGTCTGGATGGTTCATCATTCCAGTTATGTTCTAAATATATTCTCTGAGATCCGAAGCACCAGGAGTGAGTGCATTTTTTTGTTCTCCACTGCCACCTGACTTTAATAAAAAAGCACTTTATTGGCATCCATAGTTTTCTGGACTTTGTGATTTTTTTGTGCACCTGTCTTTCTTTCTTTCTTTGAGTAATGATGAGTGCTAACTGGTTGAGACTGAATCCGGACAAGACTGAGGTGCTGGTGGTGGACCCAGTTCAGCGTGTAGAGAAGTTGACTCTTGGGTTTCCTTCTGCCTTGTGTTAGGGGGTAACCAGTTGAGACCTTCTGAACAGGTGCGGAATCTGGGCATAGTGCTTGACAGCAAGCTGACGCTTAAGGCACAGGTGACAGCTGTTGTCAAGTCCTCTTTTTACCATCTGAGGAACATAGCCTGGAAAAAACACCATGTTCTGCATGATGACCTCCTTGTGTTGGTTCATGCCTTTGTGTCTTTGCGTCTTGACTACTGCAGTGCTCTATATCTAGGGTTACTGGGGGTGGATCTCCATCGCCTGCAGCTGGTGCAGAATGCTGCAGCCAGGTTGTTGACTGGGATACCAAGAACTTGCCATATCACACCTGTGCTGCATGAATTGCACTGGCTGCAGGTGCAATGGAGGATCACCTTCAAGGTTGCATTGCTGACCTACAAGACCCTACATGGACAGGGACCGGGTTACTTGCAAGATCTCCTTTGGTTCTGCCGCCCCCTCTGCCCACTCCATTCCACTGATGAGGGATTGCTAGAGGTTCCCAGGGTTTGTCTTCAGTCATATGGGGCCAGAGATTTTTCCTTTGTGGCTCCAACCCTGTGAAATTCTCTACCTCATCAGATTAGAGAGTGCCTGTCCACTGAGTCTTTTAAAGCTTCACTGAAAAGTTATTTATTTGAGTTAGCTTTTTGAAGATAGCATTTAGTTTATTCAGCTACCTTTTAAATGTTTTATATTTGTATTTATTTTTGGATGTGTGTTGTCATATTTATTATGTATCTGTGGTTTGGCATTCTGAAGAGTGCATTATAAATAAATGCTGATTTGATTTGATTCTAAATGTATCTTGAATTCTTTTTTAGATGTTCTTTAAATTCCTGGTTTTTTTACATAACAGTAAGTCTGTAGTCCATTTATCATCTTGATGTAGGATTAAAGTACATTTTAAAGCTTAATAATCTGATAAATGTATACCTTCATATGATATATTTTCCATACTTTGTAATATTATTAAAATACCCCAATATCCAGTCTGTTCTAGGGTATGCATTATGACGGGTTAAGAAATAAGAATATTCATGTGTCCCATTTTTATACCTCCATATGGCAATCATTCCTAGAGCTTCCATATTACAGTATTTAAGATAACTTTAGCAGTCTTCATCAGGATAGAGTGGGAATCTGATCTGTCTTGGGATGGAATTAACACTGTATTAAAATCCCCTCCTATGATACATGGCTGTGAGAATTGTGAAAGCTGAGTAAAAAATTCTATATAAAATTCAGGAGAGTCTTCATTTGTTCTAAATAAGCTAGCAAATGTCATAATGTCATTCATTATCTTTACTTGCACTATGACATATCTCTTATGTTTAGTACATACATTAACATTTCTACCTTGTATTTCTTTAGAAAAAATGATAGCCAACCTTTTTAATTTGCCATCTGATCCTGAATGTATTACAGTTCCACCTATAGTTTACAACATGTTATTTAAATCTGTCTTGCTTAGGTGAGTTTCTTGCAGCATTACACAATCCATTTATGTTTTTGTATGTAATTTATAATTTGTTTCACTTAAATGGAATTTTTACACCATTAACAGTCCAAGCTAATACGTTATATTCTGACATGTTTAATATGAAAAGACAGCCCTCCGCATTGTGTTATTGAGCAATAGTTTTCCTTTGCTGTTATTACTTGACCTTTGTCACACTTACAAAATTTCCAATAACAGATTACAATTCTGTTCTGAATATTTTTTTCTTCATTCTGCCCATATTTTTTTGAGCTATTTGAAGGAGGAGATATTCTCTTGCCTTAGTCCAATCCTCGCCTTCCTGTTTATCCTGCCTGTAACTGTTTACCCATTTCCCATTACCCGTATCTCTACTCCCAACTCTGAATCCTCTTTCCCTCCCCAAATATGTTGATTCTATAATCCCATAGACCCTAACATATTCCATCCACTGCAAAATGGAATCTCTCTTGTCCAGTGCTGCAGCGTATGTGAACACCATTTCACTTTATCATTTTTATTCTTATCTTCTACTATTATTAACTTTGCCAGCCTTCCTTACTATGCCTGATTCCATCTCCCATATGTTTTCCCTGAAGTAGTCATTTATTTATTATCTCAAAAAAGGGAAGAATTGTTTCACATCTTTTATATACAATATATATTTTTGTTCATTTTTCTCGGTAGTCAAATTCAGAACTTGATATACATCTTTTTCAGTTTCTCTGGAGGATTCCACAGTTTTCACTTTCCCCATGTACACAATTCTTAAATTAGTAGGAGTTGGTAGGGAAAAAAAGGAATCTGCTAGTCCCATAAAAAAATATTAATTTCCTCACACACACTTCTTTTCTTTTGCATTTCTGGCCCTAAATCTGGAAAATCAGAATTTGGTTGTTTTCAACCATTAGGGGCTTCTTTTTTGCTTAATTTAATGCCCTTTCTCTGTCTTGCTGTCTATGAAATTTCACATAGACCACTCTGTGGTATTTAAAATTGGGATTTTGTCTAGCAGGAGATCTATGTGCACTTCCTAGTTTCGCTTTATCTGCAGGAAATTTCTTCCCTAAAATGTCCATCAGCAATCTATCAAAGAACCCCAACATATCTGTTTTTTTAATCCTTTTCAGTAGCCCCAGAATGTTTAAGTTATCGCTTTTGGACCTTCATTCTAGTTGCATTTTTTTCTCTCTTATATTTTTATTAGTTCCCCTTTTTGCATTCCTATGCCTTTTTTGATTGTTGGGAGAGCATCTTCTACCCCTTGGAGTCTTTCTTTATAGTGTGTCATTCTGTTGTATAGTGTTTGTACCTCTCCTTTTATACGTTTCACCTAATTTTGTTCATCTCCAGTTTTTATTTCCAACCTTGCAAAACCAGATCTAACTTCTTCCAGAGAATCTCTAAGAAATTCTTCGGCATTGTCCTCCATATCCTCCTTTTTTCTATCTTTCCATTTTTCTTTTGGTTTTGCACCATGTATCAAATACGCTAACTTTGATGAGACTGTAACGCCATTCAGCATGCTACATACCACTGGGGGTGGGGATAATGGGGTATCACACTCTGCCCTTCCTGAGCTAGGCATTTTGGGCTGTATAGGTTTCTCTCTTAACCTTATTGCTGCTTATCCCTATAATTCCCGGTATCCTATTAACATTTTGTGCAGATGTACTATCTTGCACCAAACCTATTTTAGTCATTATTATTTAGTGACTTCTCCTGTATTACTTAAAGAAGAGAGTTCAGTTCTTTGCTATTTGCTGATATATATTTTCTATTAGGAGGATTTATAAAGGACTCTGTTCCATCCTCTGATTTGTGGCTGTTTCTGTGAGGGTATTTTGCACAGAACTGCTAAGGTTACAAAAGGTGTCATTTGGCTGGGAAGTTCCATTTAAAATTACTTTCTCTTGAAGCTGCAAACTAGCACTCACCTTGATGTTACCAGGCAGACTTCCTGTTTTTCTCTGCTCATCTGTAATAGAATCTGGGTTTCTGGCTCCCCTATATTCGCTTTTATTACCAGGAGGGGCTCATTATACATGGACTGTCCTGTTTTTTTTGTGACCATCTCCAGCCAGTTGCTTTCTCTCAGTCCCCAGTAGTGCTATATTTTCAGCCATGTTCACAGTGTTTAACACTGGTAGCTGTATATATGCTAGAGTCCATGACAGAGGATTCTGACAACCTTGCCCTATTTGCTATTCTGTTCTCCTCGCTGCATGTGCCTATTGTCTGCCCTCTTTCTGCGGCTTGTGGTTTTGGTGCAAAAACCAAGGAATTATTTATGTTATATGCTCTATCAGGGGAGTTAGGGTGCTCCAAGTCTTTCTATTAAATGTTTATTGCTCCCTGTCTGGCTATGTTCAGTAAAGTATGTTTTAATTTCTTTGACATTTTTAGGATGGCTTGCCATTTCATTAGCTCAATCTGGTGCCAAAAAGAAAAGGATTGCTGTACTTACTTTTGTGGGTTGAATGATTAGCAAAAGCTTCAAATATGATACAGTGTGGGAGAGGTAAGTTTGGTAGGCAGGATCCACTTTTCAACTCTAATCCAGATTCATGGTGCTGAGATGCATAATACACTGATTGCACTGCATACATTTTCAGGGTGGAACAGCACAAGTGCATTTGTTAGGAAAGGGATAATCAAACCCTACAACATCCTGCAAAAACAAAAGCAGTATCTGGCAACTTTCCACGAACTTGTTGACACAGAACGTGTATTGGATGCCATCCAAGCTGACCTTGAAAGATTTGTCTGCTTCTTTTATGGGCTGCCGTCAGATACTGATATCGACAAACTTCACTTGACATTGCAAGACAGAAATTTCACACGAGAAGCAGCCAACTATTGTCAAATTATGATGGCATTGATCTGAGTCTACTGCCTCCATGTTGGTCAACACTGAGAATGCATGTACTGAGAGTGAATTACCAAGCCCTTGTCTGGAAAAATGCCCATGTGTCACACCCTAATATCCCAAGTCCTGAAACACATGGGTGGAAACTTAATAAAACAGGAATCCTGGAGATGATTGGTGTGATGGTGGCATTATACCATAGGAACTGGTGGATACTGTGTCCCAGGAGGAAACCTTGAATTAGTCAGATGAGGAAGATGACACTGACGTTCTTTCTGCCAGCCTGGCAGATGAGATCTTTGATGTTGAGGATAAAAACAGTAGGGATTAAGATGACAACTAAATTATAATGGCAAAGATATTACTGTTACAGTCTGTCAATGTAATCATACACTTATACAACAAGTATTGTTACAACTCCATATTCTGATACCACTAATTTCCATAGTTTCAAAGACATAGCAAAGTATTCATGTGTACGTCAATATGACATCATTACTGATGTTACAATTGAGCTGAATCTTTTCTAATTATAATAAAGTCATAAATGAGTATATAACCTTTTTATTGATACCCATTTTGTCATTATTTGACTTACATATATAGACTTAAATCAACAAAAACTACCTCTTCCCTATCTTTGTTGTTTTTTCTTTTCTGATATACAGTGGTCACACATGTTAGCCTGTAGCAAACAAAAGTTACCATTGTGAGATAGCAAACAAGTACATTCTAAACTATTACAGAGTAAGCTTCTAAGAAATAAATGCATTGAAAATTCCCTATCAAGGGAGGGGGTAGTCATAGCCCGCAGACTATACAATCTTTCCTGTTATTCACTAGTTTGATTTCTTATTTTTTTCCATAAAAGTTTGTATTGATTTTTTATTTCATGTGTATAACGTAATTACAACAATAGTTACAACAGTGTAACTGTCTGAGCATAAACATGTACAGGTAAATATGCATAGATCATTGGTATGTAGGTATACAGACAGGCAGGTACATTACACATCAGTACTGTCATTCAGATTCTTATAATATCCTACCTCCTAGTTTAAATGCTGACTATCGGGGAGAACAGTCCAATTTTTCTGTGTCATGTGTCTACAGCAAGTTTCTTTGAGAAAGTGGGTGTGGTTCACTCCCTTAGTACAACTGGAATCTAGTATTGAAGGTGTGTGTGGGGGGGGAGGCTGGAGGATGGGTTATTCCTAGATCAATTTGAGATAATCTTTGAAAAACAAGGGTAGTTGTGTCAATGATTCTATAGCTGTGTCTTGGAATGTGTTATCTCTATAATGAATTGGTGTGGCCTAAGATATTGTGTGTCCTTTGCAGGAGGTTTGAGAGGTCCAAGACTCTATAGGCTGTGGCATGAACTTGGGTATCGGCTATGAGTGTGCTGTCTTACTGAGTCCCATAGAGGGAAGAGGTTTGTTTGGTGGCTGGCTTCATCTGTTTGGCAGAAGGGGTTGAGCTTGCAAGCTATGCTGCCTTATGTAGGGGCCCCAGGCTTTCCAGAATGTGGTTGCTTTGCCTGCCACCACATGTGCAGTTTTCTCATACCTGGAGGTTATGGTCAGTAGGGTTTGCCATTGTTGTACATTTGGGGGCTCAGGTTGTCTCCAGTGTTGCAGTAGTACCCTTTTAGCTGCTGTAAGTGCCCCGTTAACCCCATTGTAGCTTGTAGATGTCTAAGGGGCAAGTGTCTGGAGGTAGGCCCAGAATTCCTAGTCTAGAACCACTGGTCAGTGGTAGAGATATTAGCTGTCTACATGTGTTCCATATTGAGGTCCAAAAGTTGTCAGTTTCTGGACAGGTTCAAAGTATGTGTGTTAAAGCAACCTGTGGGGATGCACATCTCCAATAGTCACTGTCTTGTGTCAGTTTGGCTTTGCGTAGCCAGTGAGATGTTCTGTATGGTGGTAGCTGTACAGAAGTTAATCAGTACTGAGGTAACGCTGAGGTATACTGAGCCACTCAAGTCATAGTTTGCACTGGCTGTAATGTGATTCTGCCTCAGCATACCTCAGTGCCTAGTCAACTTTTTTAAGACTACCAATGTATGTTCTATGTAGTATCTTGTACTGAATGTTTTTCACCTGTATTTCTCTGTTTGCCCTATCGGCTAAGGTCCAGACTCTGTCCCAGTCTTCTTGGGGAATAGCCATGTCCAGTTATTTCTCCTTTTATATTCTTGCATTCTGTTGAGTCAGTGGGGGGATTTCCCTGTTTCTCTTTTTTTATGTATTGACTAACTAGGTGTTTTGTGTGTTTCAGTTTGCTAATGCACTCCTCCTACGGGTCCAAAGCCATCAAAAATAGCAGGGGGGAGAGAGGGGGCAGCCCTGCCTTGTATCCCTATGGATGGGGAAAGGGGGTGAGATCTCACTATTCGTGAGAATGCATGCCATGGGGAAATTGTACATAGTAAGTATCCACTGTTTGAAACTAGGCCCAAAAACATATTCGCCCAGAATTTCATGGAGATATCCCCATTCTACTGAATCAAATGCTTTGGCAAAATCTATTGCCAGGGCTGCCATGGGTAGGAGGGCCCTATACGCAAACCACTTAATATTGAGCAACAGACGGGTGTTATCCACACCCGTTTTCCCTCTCATAAATTCCGTTTGCACCAGGTGGATTATTGCAGGGAGTACCTCTATTAACCTAGTGGCCAGAGCTTTAGCTAATATTTTGGTATCTACTGGGAGCAAGGAAATTGGGTGAAAATTTGCACAATACAGGGGATCAGAGGATTATTTTGGCAGGAGTGTGATGAGTGCATCCCTCATGGATGGGGGTAGAAGGCTCTTGTTATGGGAATCTTGCAGGGCCAATTGCAAAGGGGAGAGTATATCAGATCCTAAAGCCTGGTACAACTCTACAGACATGCCATCCGGCCCGGGAGCTTTCCCATGTGCCAATTGAGAAAGTGCTACTCGTAGTTCCTCCCACATTAGAGGGGCATCCAGATGGCCCCTTTGTTCAGCAGACAGAACAGGCAACTGGGTATTCTGGCAGAATGTCAACAGTCACTGGGGCAGATCTGCAGGGCTAAACGTAGTGTGAGATTGGTACAAGGATTCATAAAATGTGCGCACTGTGTGGTTAATTTCGTTTGGGGTAGATGTAACATCACCCGACTCTATGCGTAATGAGTGGATCCTTGTGGTGGTTTGTTGCTTGCGCAGATGGAAGGCCAGCAACTTCCCGGATCTCTCCCCATTGGCCCAAAAATTCTGCTTGGACCTCAGAATAAGCCACTCAGCTTTTTGCTGTAGTATGGTGTCGATCTGATATTTGAGACTGAGAATATTACGGTAAAGGGTGTTGTCTATATTGGTCTGAGAGATTGCCTTAAACAAACGTTCCAGCTTGGCTAGGTCTGTCTGCAGGCAAAGCAACTTGGCTTTGCGAGCTTTGTCTTTGGCGGCTGCGAAAGCGATGATGCATCCCCTCAAGACTGCTTTACAGGTGTCCCAGACTATGCTGGGTGAAACTCCACAGTTCGAGTTTAGGGCGAAGTAATCCTTCATCACCTGTGATAACATAGGACCAAAAGCTGGGTCCATAAATAGCAGTGGGTTGCAGCGCCATCGCGCTCTGCATACTGTATGTCTAGAGGGGGCATATGCAAGCCAGACCGGTGAATGGTCTGAGATTATTATTGAACCAATCCCAGTGCCCATGATGTCCTTTTGCGGCTATGTCATTAACTAACCAATAATCTATGCACCTGTGCATTTGGTGGGGGGAAGGGATAAAACGTGTAGTCCCTGCCTGTAGGGTGTTCCCTACACCAAACATCTATTAGTGCCCATTCCTTCTGCAGATCCCAGAGGGATTGTCTAGCTTTGGGGGCGGTCTACTGCATACGGATTGATTTGTTTAACAAAATGTCATCTACCAAATTTAAAGTGCCACCTAGCAGTATGGGAAGTGGGGGGCTATCAGGTTAAAGGTCTGAAATTGCCTGACTCACAGCTGGAAAAAAATATGTGTGTTCACCATTAGGGGTATATAGGTTACCCAAAATCAAAGAACCCTTGGTTGTATGTAGCCGTACCAGCACCCATCTACCCTGTCTGTCTTTTTTAACGCCATCTAGTTTCCAGTTAGAGGCATGGTGGATGTGGATAGCAACCTCCTTAGACTTGGTAGGGGGAGCACTTGCCACTATTTCCCCCACCCAGGCTTTCTTCAACCACATAGTCATCTTTCCTAAGAGGTGCATTTCTTGCAAGAGAGCTATATCCGCTTGCAATGATTTTAGGTACTGTAAGACCTTAGTTCTTTTGACAGGGTGGTTGAGCCCCTTAACAATCCAAGATACCCACCTAGGGGTCTGGGATGAGGAGGGGGACAATACCATTTCAGGCCAGAGAGAGACAAAAGGAGTACTTACTGTGCCACTGGGAATGGGTAGAGAATTGTAGTTGTGGTATAGCAGTGGAAAACAATACCCTATGTGAAGCAACATGGATAGTCCAAGCAAACAGGTGAGTGGAGATGACAGCATTGCCAGGAACCTCCTTACAACCTTAGCTTGGTGAGTGGAATGACTGCAACAAAATGATCAGAGAAATAACAACAATTAGTAGACAAACTAATAGGACCAAAACAGAGGTCCGATGAAACAATTAACCAGTTGGCACTAAGTGCGCCCTATCTAACCTTAACACTACGAGAGTGGAGATTATTGCAATTGACAGTGTATCAATCACCCTTCTGCTATGCTAACTCCAGCACTCAACACAGGGTTAACTAATATGGGTGGTCACACAGGCAGAGTCAGCCCATAACAGGTGGCCATCCGAGGTCTATCATCTCAGCTCCATGGGGGGGGAGCGTCTCACTATGTCAGTAAAACAAAGTTACAGGTAGTACAGAGAGGAAATGATTCAGAATCAGCCTGACCAGAGGTAGAGAAAAAAAAAGGGGGGTGGGATGTGGGGACAATCCTCTCACGGCCTTGGAGGAGTATAAGGCTACCGATCCAAAAAGTGCATGCTTGTCCTAAATCATTAGTTTAATTGTGGCGTTGAAGGAAGAAAGGAGAATAACAAGGGGGCAATGGGAAGTATCCCTCCTTAAATAGCTCGCAAGGTATCCTAGCACCTTACAGCACAATATCATCATTTATAGTATATATTCTAGCAGTTAGCAACAGCGATTAAGATCAAGTAATGCGACCTTCGGCCAGCTCAGAGGACCCCCAAGGGGAAGTAGAAGAGGTTGTAGAAGGTTTAGGTGCTGCTGCGGCATAAGAGATCGTTCCAGGTTTCACTGCTAAAACAGTGTCCATCGCTCCCATCAACGTAGTATCTGGAAAGTCCACCCAGTCCGCCTGATGTTCTGCATCTGGCCCTCTACTAGAGGCTTCACTAAGGAACTCCAAGTCTGACAGATGCAAAGGGTCTTCTCTGGCAATTTTGGCTGGTGGAACCTTACTTGGTGACTGCTGGTGCCCACTCCTTGTCCGCTGTCTAGCTTTTGAAAAGGAGGAGTCCGATCGCTGGTTCAGGGGTGTAGCCAAGGAGTTTAGCTGAGTGTTTGGGGATAATGTAGAGACATGGGTTCTCGTGATGCCATTTCAACATGGGGAATTGCCAGAGAGTTGCACCGGTCCCACAGAAACAGTCCCTGGGTATGTTGTGCCTGGCAAAATAATTCCTAGTTGAGGTTGGGGTTTGAGATGGGTCCCAAAGCCTTCTGGGAATGGTAGCTGGAAACTGAAGAGTAGGCCACACATGATTAAGCTAGCGCTCCAACTCAGCTGGGCACCCCACTGTAACTTCAACTTCAACCGGGCCGTGCCATCTCTCTCCCAGCATCAGCAGTATATTTTGGTTTAAGAAGGTCTCCATCGCTTGCCCCTCTACCCCCTCTGGTAGACCAATAATTATTATGTTGTTACGGCGGTTCCTGTTTCCATGATCTTCTGCCCTATTCCACAGCACCGCTGGGAGTTCCTTGTGTTGCTGCAATCTTTGCCAAACTTGTGACTGAAACGCTTTGCCTGTTTCAGCCTTTTGCTAGAGCACATTTACCTTGTCTTGAAGATGCTTTACTTCTTTAACAGTGCCCTCGAGAGACAGATTGATGTCATCTACTCTGGAGACTAGCCTCTCCAGTAACCTGGTGATAAGCTGTAGCGATTCCCCCATATTTATTGGCTGATCCTGTTTGCAGGGATCCCCTGGAGCCACGGTGTTGCTTTGCAAGCTCATCCTGATCCTCGGGTAATCAGAGCCATACCCTGAGTAGTAGCACTTCTCACTGAGCCGTTCCGGTCGCGACCGCCGTTGGTATTATGCAGTGCAAGGTCGTCAAGCGCCAGGATATCGGGAAACACTAGGATCTTAGTCTAGGCTCGATCGGCCTACTAATAGCTGAGGGAGAGCTCGTGGAAACCCGGCGCGGGGTATGTATATGATCTGGCCCAAAATCCGCTTAAGAACTGCGCCGTCCGGGAGAAGTAATGTCCCCCATTCACAGAGTCATTGTTTTTGGTGATGGCTCCACGGGGTTGCAGCATTGGAGTGCAGATAGTTGCTGTATAGGCGAGAGCTGTCATTCTAGGCTGCCATATTCCCGGTGGCCAGACCACCCCCCCAATCCCTGGAACCCTTGATCATCTCCTCCCCTTACTGTCCCCCATCAACTCCAGTCCATTCCCAAACCTGGGTCATTGGTGTGGTGGCTAGTGAGGTGCAAGCGCCTCAGTGCTTAATGCCACTGGACCAGCGCGGAGCGCATAAACTGAAGAACTAGTTTTCATTTGAGACTCACAAGGCCATTGTAGTTGGTTCAGTACTCTCCTTTTTGGTGATGTTTCCCATTTATTTTTGGAACTTGTTGTCCAAAGAATGACATCTTACTATAGTATACAACATTATTTGTCATTTTGTGTTAATTTCTTGCTCACAAACTCATCATTTTTCCTCGTATAGTCACCTAGATTGATTGTCCCCTATTCTTAGCATGAAATATTTTTTTTGGCTGCCTTATTTACAAGGCTGTTTTCCTCTGACTTCTCAGCTCTTGTGAACCTCGTGTCTGTCCAGTTCTCTAATAATAACTTGAGTTCAGCTAAGAATATCTGTTCTGAAATGCATCTACAAGTGGTAGTTGTATAAAAGTTGATTAGCGTTGAGGTAATGCTGGGGTATACTGAGGCATAGGCTTGAGAGCGTTCTCAGTCGCTGCACCAGGTTGCTGAAACCAATTGCCTTACTCACTCCATAAGACTGGCTGCATTATGATTTTAAATTACATTTTCATTAGTGTTCATTTGAATTATGTCACTGTGTTTGTAGATGACTGCACTGTAATGTTAAATTGTTATATCTGTTTTGCACTATGATGATGTTTGAAAGTGCCTTCGGCCTGGGTCTAGCCCGAAAAAGGAACTTTGGTCCAGATCTCCTACTAGTTAAACAAATTTCACATAAATAAAAAAAATAACTACATACATACATAAATGAAGTGATTTCATTGGGGAAGGAATTAAGCACTCAACACGCTGTAGACTGTGGACAGCCACTGGATGCACTCATCATCCTGTGGCCAGTGGGAGGGTTTTTTTCACTGGTAGGCCTATCCACCACTCTGCATTGAGGTGTGTGCTCATGACAGCCCTTGAAAGGGGTTACCAGGTGATATTTGCACCCGTTCATCTAGCAGCTTCTCTGGGAGACTACACCTAGGTGTCAGGTGCTCCATCATCCCCGTGTAGATCTCTGCTCCTGCTTTCCTTGGCTCAGGCTGTGAAATCAGGTTGCTAGTGTTCTATGCAGAGACAGTGCTACTTGACAGTGTACCATGGAGCCATTGAAAGTCTTTTGGCTTCTAAAGGACCTCGGACAGAAGCAAACCACTATACCACAGCAACATAAACAGGTAACAATGCATTAGTAATCAAAGAGACCAACATGCAATCGTATCATAGTAATACCAGCAAATGTCAAATCACTTTTCAAAATAATGTTTAAATAACCTAGGAAAGCACATAGACAAAACACATCAAATCTGATTTATGATCATAACTGGTAACTTAGTTTTGTCCCTTAACTAGCAGATACTAACTCGCTGTTCTTATTGGGTTATTATCTGCTACAAATCACGGGTGATAGGGTAGCATGGTGGTTACAGTATAGAGCTTTCACCCTTGGGGCACTGATCTGAATCTCCCCACTGTGTCTTACTTAATGTGTGTCCTTGCACTTCTAAGCTTAATTTCCTGACTTTCTCTCTCTCTCTCTCTTTTTCTGTTTCTGTATGTGTACAGTGCTTTGGGATACAATACATTGGAAAGGCATTGTATAAACCCATATTCCTTTTATTTCCTAGTAAATTATCTCAGCCTCAGTCCTTAGTCCTTACTGCTTGTTTTCTGTTAACATCTTCATAACCCACAAAAGGAAAGCAGAAATGGTTTATGAACCTTGAAATGAAATTGCCTGCCTTTTTCACAGCCATCCTATTTTCTACATTGTTTTAAATATACAAACTCTGGCAAGGCAATTTTTGTTTATATAGTGCTCAATCCCTCAAGGACTCTGAGTGCTTCACAGACACAAACCAATGCAGAAAACTATAACATATACCCATAAGTTAAGCTTAAATAAATCAGGTACCATTAAAAGCTTGCTCAAATAAAAATGTTTTGAATGAGGCTTTGAAGGCCTCCACCAAGTTGGCTGCATGGATATGATGGGGCATGGAGTTTCAGATAATCAGTGCTGCCACCCCAAAGGTTCTGTCGCCCGATGTCCTGAGCCTTGAGGTGGGGACCACTAGCAGTCCAGCCTCAGTGGAGTGGAGAGGGTGGAGTGGTTGATAAAGAATCAAGAGTGCTTTTTAATAGTCTGTTCTCAAACCACATAGGACCTTGTATGTTAACAACCCAATCCTGAAGGTGATGCGCTACCACAAAGGCAGCCAGTGCAGAGCACGCAGAACTGGAGTGATGTGGTCCCTCTGAAACATTAAAAAGTTAAGACAACAGTTTTAACTATAATTCATAGCCCCAAATTGTCATAACTCAAAAAAACATTTATAACTTTGATAAAACTTGACCTTTTTGTAACTGACATTTTTGGCATTTGCAGTCTTACGCACTTTACGGTTGTCATATTTTGTTCAGTATGCACTCAATTGCATTTAAATGTTTTTTTATACAATGGGGCTTAAGAATTCACTAACATGATTCACAACATTCTTTACCAGTGGGTGTTATCGCACCATTCCGTAACACACTGGTAAGAACAGTCCCTTCAGCCAGAAACTATTTACTTCTGTTAACACTGGAAATCACTAGTCACATTTTCTAGCAGCCAGTCTTCACAACAAAACAACACTCCCTCTCACCCACCTGCCCCAGGATGCAATGCAAGCAATTTTCCCAACACATGCTCATACCCTGCTCCTCACACACAGATCAAATGAGAGCTACCATGTGGATAATGTCTCGAACCTACAGTACCTGATGGACAAAAAAACCTCACTTCCATCCCCTGCCAGACCATAACACATGCTAAACGAAGGCCACGATGTGATGTGAATAAAGCTCACTTTGATCATACTCCACTTAGAATTACTATTGCAGGACTGCCTGAAGCTGTCTGTAATCTGCTCCTCTCACTAAATACAACAGAACTGAGGTGATGTGAAGGGAACAGGGCAGTACTGACAATGTTTGCTGTTTCTCCACCTTGCAGCATTAAAAAGCAGCTTCACTTTACTTTCTTTTCATCGATTTCCTCGTCACTTATAGGAGGAGAAATGCATCATCAATTACCCACTGTAAAAACGCATACTACAGCACCCCCTACTGGCCAACATCAGAAAATCAGCACTCCTTTTTTAAACATACACCTACTCAGAGAAAAAAAAATTGGAAAAAAAGAATTATGAAAATATATAATATGCAGGGAATAGCCAGCATCCTAATTCTAACATTATGGCCCTGATTCACAAAGGTCGGTCCAAGTTGTGCTGAAGGCAGCCTGCACTGACTAGCGGTGCATCAGAGACCCTGCGCATGATTCACTATCGGGTAGGGTCCCAGTGGCAAAGTCCTGTGGCTTGCACCAACCCTGGCACTGTGCCAAACAGATGGCACTTTCTGAAGGTATGCCACAAGCCGCAGAGCAGCCATGCAGCAATAGCATCATGAACAGCAGTCCCTCGTGGGTATCGCCCCTCCCACTGTCCTGATCCCAGTGAGTGTATTAAAATAAAAATCCCTGGTGGTCTAGTGGACCCCCAATCATCCCCGAACTCCGATATATTAAGTAATAAATAAACCAGATGGTCTAGTGGTCCCCCGTTCATTCCCGATCCCCGATATATAAAGCAATAAATAAACCTGTTGGTCTAGTGGTCCCCTGATCATCCTCGATCACCGATATATAAAATAAAAAATAAATGTGGTGGTCTTGTGCTCCCCTGATCATCTCCAATCTCCAATATAAAAAGTAATAAATAAACCTGTTGGTCTATTGGTCCCCCTTTCATTCCCGAGCCCCGATATATAAAGCAATAAATAAACCTGTTGGTCTAGTGGTCCCCTGATCATCCTCGAACCCCGATATATAAAATAAAAAATAAATGTGGTGGTCTTGTGCTCCCCTGATCATCTCCAATCTCCAATATGTAAAGTAATAAATAAACCTGTTGGTCTAGTGGTATCCCTTTCATTCCCAATCCCCGATATATTAAGTAATAAATAAACCTGTTGGTCTAGTGGTCCCCTGATCATCCTCGATCCCGATATATAAAATAAAATAAATGTGGTGGTCTTGTCTCCCTGATCATCTCCAATCTCCAATATATAAAGTAATAAATAAACCTGTTGGTCTAGTGGCCCCCCTTTCATTCCTGATCCGATATATAAAGCAATAAATAAACCTGTTGGTCTAGTGGTCCCCTGATCATCCTCGATCCCCGATATATAAAATAAAAAATAAATGTGGTGGTCTTGTGCTCCCCTGATCATCTCCAATCTCCAATATGTAAAGTAATAAATAAACCTGTTGGTCTAGTGGTATCCCTTCCATTCCCAATCCCCGATATATTAAGTAATAAATAAACCTGTTGGTCTAGTGGTCCCCTGATCATCCTCGATCCCCGATATATAAAATAAAAAATAAATGTGGTGGTCTTGTGCTCCCATGATCATCTCCAATCTCCAATATATAAAGTAATAAATAAACCTGTTGGTCTAGTGGCCCCCCTTTCATTCCTGATCCGCGATATATAAAGCAATAAATAAACCTGTTGGTCTAGTGGTCCCCTGATCATCCTCGATCCCCGATATATAAAATAAAAAATAAATGTGGTGGTCTTGTGCTCCCCTGATCATCTCCAATCTCCAATATATAAAGTAATAAATAAACCTGTTGGTCTAGTGGCCCCCCTTTCATTCCCAATCCGATATATTAAGTAATAAATAAACCTGTTGGTCTAGTGGTCCCTGATCATCCTCGATCCCGATATATAAAATAAAAAATAAATGTGGTGGTCTTGTGCTCCTTGATCATCTCAATCTCAATATATAAAGTAATAAATAAACCTGTTGGTCTAGTGGCCCCTTTCATTCCCAATCCCCGATATATTAAGTAATAAATAAACCTGTTGGTCTAGTGGTCCCCTGATCATCCTCGATCCCCGATATATAAAATAAAAAATAAATGTGGTGGTCTTGTGCTCCCCTGATCATCTCCAATCTCCAATATGTAAAGTAATAAATAAACCTGTTGGTCTAGTGGTCCCCTGATCATCCTCGATCCCCGATATATAAAGCAATAAATAAACCTGTTGGTCTAGTGGTCCCCTGATCATCCTCGATGCCCGATATATAAAGTAAAAAATAAATGTGGTGGTCTTGTGGTCCCCTGATCATCTCCAATCTCTAATGCATAAAGTACAAAATAAACCTGGTAATCTAGTGGCCCCCTACCCCCCCCCACTCTGGCAGGCAGTGTCCCACCATCCCGCTCCCCCCCAACTGGAAACAGAGCCAGTGACTGGCACAGCCTCCTCACACCACTGCTGTCAATGAGGAGTGTGTACTTACAGTACGTGTCCTTATTGACAGCTCAATCAGGCGACTGGACACAGTAGTGTGAGGAAGGCTATACCGGTCACTGGCTCTGTTTTGGGTCATGGGGGACACTGGTGGTGGGACACTGCCTGCCAGGGTTGGGGCCACTAGATCACCAGGTTTATTTTGTTCTTTATGTATTGGGGATGATCGGGGAACCACTAGACCACCAGGTTTATTTTTTACTTTATATGTCGGGGATCGGGGATGATTGGGGGCCACTAGACCACCAGTTTTTTTTTTACTTTGTATATTGGGGATGATTGGAGGGCCACTAGATCACTAGGAATATTTGGTCTATTTTTTACACAGATCAGGGCTGAGGGGGCCATGGCACATTGCCGCAACTGTCACAACCCTCTCAGAGGCCATTCTAAGTACCCTTAGACCAGTCCTGGCTGTAAGGGTACTTAAAATGTAGTCCTCTGTGAGCGTTTTGTGAATACTGAAAGGGGGATATGGCAGCCTGCCTCTGCCACAAGCCCCCTGGTGCCATACCGCAGATCATTTTATGGCAAGAGTATAACTTCCGCTGGCTTGTGCAGGTATGAGTGGGGTTGTGACCTTTGCAATGGAGACAAACAGGTTTTTTCACACCGGGGCAAAACAGAGTGAATCAATCTCGTTTTTTATTTAGATTAGGATAAAATTAAGGGGATGCAATAGGGGGAATCATGGTTCATGCCCACAAACTACTCAAGTATACAGAAAACAGGTTTAGGGGACTTTCTCTTTAAATTTTCTCAGCTAACCTATTTTGTAAGCACTACAGTAACCCCTCGCTATACTGAACCCCAGTATAATAAAATCTTGGCTATTATGAAAGAAACCGGTGACTCCCAAACTAAACTGATTAGTTTCCGATCCCTAACCTGTACAATGCATACTACGCTGTAACTGCAGTCTATGCCAGCATCCTGACTGAAGTCCAACTTCCTGCTGACATCGCACTGACACCTTACTCTAAGACGGAACTGAGACTGCTGTTTGTGTCTCTCTAATTCAAGCTGCAGGTATCTTTAAAGTCGCACAGTCGTGTTCTGTTGTGTGTTCCCCATGCTGACCCCACACTGAGGCAACCATTTGTTTCCTCCAGTTTGTGCGCTCTCTGTAATGCAAGCTGCCTAATAAGCCAGGTAAAACACACACAAAAAATGTAGTTAGAGGTGTGGAGCTGAGAAAGGCAAGCTTTTGGGGGTAAGTGCAGCAGTGTACTTAGATCTATCTGGTCAGGACTTGTGGACAGGCATAGGAGAGGGAGTTTAGAGAAGCAAGCAGCTGGGGGTGAGTGCAGCAGTGCATTATACAGGTACTTAGATTTAGGTCAGCAAAGAGAATTATTTAAATTATAAAAAGAAATAAAATTATAAAAATGCTCTGGAAATGTACTGTAGTTAGTTGCACAGTCAGGGGAATGCAGGCGGGAGGAGGAAGAGGCACAGATTTAGTACAGTACTGGCTATTTCAGCATCCCTCGGTGTAACGAACAGGAAGCTATAATGAATGGTTGTTATGGCTCCCAAATCATTTGTTATAGCGAGGAGTCACTGTATAAGATGCTCCAGGGTGTGGTTGTTATGTGATATCTGTACTTCCAGATGCTGAAGGCACTTTGTGTAAATACCTGGTGCCTCTCAATACACCTAAGAGTGTGTTTTGTGGTTATCATATAACAACCCACACCCTGAAATGTCTTATTGCTTACGTATAATTTAGACTTGAAAATTGCAAAAAATTAAACTATAGCTACCCTGCTGCTGTCAGTTCCTCAGGACCCTCTTGGACATACCTCTCAACTGTGCATCACTGTGAGGGATGTTACTTGTTTCCGCCCTTAAAAATTGCTTTATCCCACATTCATCCCATATGGGAGAGATCCTACCCACACAGTGTAGGTACTGTAATCTCAGACTTCTGAAGTAGAAATTCTTTATATAAGGAATAAGGTATGGGTGGCCATACACAACAATCCTGAGTTTCCATCGAGGGGTTGAGATAACAGTGTATGGACCTCGAGAACAAAAGTCAAGAGGTCCATGCTGTTATCTCAGCCCCGAAATAGAAATGCAAGGCAAGTTATGTATGTTCACCCATATTTTATTTATTACAGTGTATGGTTTTTCAAAGTACAAGGCTAATTAGACTTTCTGTGATAGAACCAGCATTTCCGTTACTTGTCACCTCAAGTTCACTTTCCCACATGCAGTATAACAGCAGCTGAAGATGTACACTCCTCATCTGGCGGAAACCAGCAACATAGTCATCCTCTCCTCCACAGTACAGTAGCAACTTGTTGCCGAGGGAGTCCCCAGTCACACTGCATGGCACTTCAGTAAGAGAAGGAAGAGAGAGTGAGCAAGAGAGAGAGACAGAGTGTGTTCTGCGAGCTGCTGCCCGACCAAAGTCATGGCCAGCCCAGGAGCTGCATTTCTGTCCATGCCCAGTGACAACATTTTTTTTCTTTCATTTGTTTAAACTGCATTTTTACTGAGGATGACCCACGGTAAGAAAGTGAAAGTGAAAGACGTAACTAAAACTGACGAAAGACAGGGTGAGGGAGAACCAAGCTGACTAGGATAATTATACAATGTGCACAATAACCTTAGAATGTGCTGAAGAACTTTTAGAATGTGCACAAGTTTTAAACCACTCACAACAACTTTTGGGAAGGGGTCGATTTCCATACATAAGCCCTAACCATATACTATATTCTAATTCTCTAAGTCGGAAATAAACTTTGTACACATGAATGTACTGGTTTCCACAATATTCTGAGCTCTCATATCCCTGTTTGATGATGTGCCCCACATTACGAGGGCCGGTGCCCCACATTGTTCACATTTTGAGTGTCAGTGTACCACATTTCAGTGGCAAAAGGTTTAGAGGAATGCTTTTGGAAACTACTGGGTACATCTCTTTAATGAGGCTAGCCTTTGATGTGCAAGTTCTAAATAAAAGAAATTTAACAAAAACTCAAACTTTTTTTAAACATTTTACATGTAAATAATGCCCCGAAGCTGTCAGCCTCTTCAGAATTTCAGCCCCAATGCTGTTGACCTCTGGCTTTCGAACAGCAAAGTGGATTGCTATCACACTTAGTAGAAAAATCTAAATTCTGCAGGAGGGTGAGCGTATGCTGAAGCTCAGTCTTTATGACTTAACATCTCATTTTGGGATCCATAAGTCTACAATGAGCGACCTTCTACACTTGAAGGAGAAGATTCTCCTGAAGTGGAATTTGAAACATAGAAACATAGAATTTGACAGCAGATAAGGACCGCTTGGCCCACCTAGTCTGCCCATTTCCCTACCCGATGGATAAGCTGCAGATTCTAGTTAATCAACAGCTTACTTCCTCCTACCCCCATTAGAATAGCCTTATGCCTGTCCTATGCATTCTTGAATTCTCCCACTGTTCCTGACTCCACAACCTCCTCAGGAAGGCTGTTCCATGCATCCACAACCCTCTCTGTGAAAAAATACTTTCTAACATTACCTCTGCGCTGTCCTCCCTCTATCTTCAAATTGTGCCCTCTTGTTCTTGCACATCTCTTCTTCTGAAAGATACTAACCTCTTGTACTTTGTTAATTCCCATGAGATACTTGAAAGTTTCTATCATGTCCCCCCTCTCCCTCCTTTCCTCAAGGGAATATATATTAAGCTGCTTTAGTCTCTCCTTGTATGTCTTCTGGTGCAGACTATGCACCATTTTGGTTGCCCTTCTCTGACCAGCCTCCACTCTGTCTATGTCTTTGCAGAGATGGGGTCTCCAGAACTGCACACAGTACTCCAGATGGAGTCTCACCAACTGTCTGTACAGAGGGATAACAACTTCTTGTTTTCTACTGTTGATGCCTCTCCCTATGCATCCCAGTATCCCCCAGCCCTCCTTACTGCCTTCTCACATTGCTTGCCCACCTTTAGGTCATCTGATATAATTACTCCTAGGTCTCTTTCGATTTTTGTTGTTGTTATTAACTCACCCTCCATTGTGTACTCTTCCCCTGGGTTTTTGTTTCCCGGATGCATTATCTTGCACTTCTTTGCATTGAATCTGAGCTGCCACATATTTGACCATTCCTCCAACCTTGCCAAGTCCCTTTTCATTCTTTCCACCCCACCTTGTGTATCAACCCTGTTGCAGAGCTTTGTGTCATATGAATCAAAATCTCTCTCTCAAATGTAAGCAGGAAGGGAAAGAGTGAAGTCAAGGAGGTCTACAGGGGTGGTTTTCCCATGCCCATGGGAGGAATGCTATGATCAGTGGCCCCCTTCTTATGCAGAAAGCACAGCAACTGGCCACAGCAATGGGGCACACTGACTTCAGTCCAGGCAAGCGGTGGTTATAAAGGTGGAAAAATTGCCACAATATTGGGTTCAAGGCAGCACATGGCAAAAAACTTAACGCTGACATGCAGGTAGCTGAGATCCAGCTCAACGATGTGCCGCCAGCCTCACTTCACAGATACACACCATAAGATGTTTTTACCACCGATGAGACTGGGTTGTTTTATTGGTGTGTCAGCTATGGTACATTAGTGTTCGAGGCTGATGCTGTTCTGGGCCAGAAAGGCAAAAGAATGCCTGTACGTTCCCTGTTGCTGCAACATGGCAGGGACACAGAAAGGTCTGATGAACTCTGTCATTTTGGAGATGGTGTAGAAGAGAAAATCAATGAAGATATCACCTAGGGGTTCCATGTCATAATAGCGATCGAGCAACAGTGATCGTTATTATGGTGAATGTACATTGCGAAAACTAAGTTCGGTGATGCACAGGCAATGCACAGAAAAATGGTGCCTGAGACCTACAGGTCTTGTTTTTTAATGTAGTGGGCTCTGCCCTCACCCCTCACTTATAGATTTTCAACTCCAGGGGTGCATGTTGAGAGGACTTGACAAAATACATGCCACTAGGCAGCAAAAAAAACACCCTGCACCATGCCGGACCAGATCGATACCACACCTCTCAATAACCACCCTCCCCATGACACCAGCGATTCAGCTCGGCATGCTTGACATAACCCTCCCACATGCAATCCCTCCCCTGCATCTCCCCCCCCATGAGCGCAAATGCACGTGTATACATGTGAGTTCCTGTTGCGGTTTTCGCTGACCACAGTATCCAGTCACCCTCTTAACCTAGGTAGCCATGATCACAGTTGCCGAGACTGATTTGCCGTTTTTCTAGGCACTCAGTCTCAGTGGCTATGGTCATGGACCACCTCGCCGAGGTGATGACAGAAATGAAACCGGCTGCCACCAACTCTGATGAGGATGATGAGAAGAAAGGGAATAAGAAATTGCCAGAGCAGTGACAGAAGCCGATGTACAGAAAGCATTACTATTCCTGAGACAGGCAATGGAGCAGTGGCAAGACGTTGTTCTTGATTTGTCTATCCTGCATACAACTAAGAACATGTGTAGAAAGTATGCAGAGAAGCTGAAGTCTCAGCACAAAATTACTAATTTCATCTAGGCTACACCATAATGAAAATGAATACGTACAGTACAATAGTGATGAGCAGGGGTGAGCAGATGCTAACTCGCTACATCAAGTACTTTGATAAATTAGGGGTATGCGGGGTGGCACCTGGTGGGTACTGAAGTGTTTTGTATAGTAGCCTGTGACTTCGAGTAACCTAACTAGTGGCAAAGCCATGAGTGAGGTTTACGAGAGGTCACAGGCTACTGTACAAATAACTTCATTACCCACCAGGTGCCCCCCACGTATTAAATTTATGCAACAGACATTCTTCATATGTATTTTTGTGTTGCTATGGTACTGAATAATGTGTTTTGTGGACTTTTTCAGAGCGCTGTACTGCTGTGCAGTAGTTTGCCATTTCTTTGTGAATGGGGATTGGTTGCAAGTCTGTTTGTAAATGGGAGGGTTGAATGGGAGATATGTGTGGCTTTTGATTGGTGGATAAGTTGTGGTGTGTGGTTTGTGATTGGTTCCATGGAGGAGGTGGGCGTGGGTTGTGTGGAGTTTGAGTGGCAGGGCAGTGTGTCTTGTGATTGGTGGGGGCATGGTTTTGATGGGTGTTTGTGTATTCCGATTGGTGGAGGGTGTGGTTTTACTGGGTGTTTGAGTGAAAAGGGTTCATGTGTTGTGATTGGTTGGGGGGTGTCTGTTTAGGACTGAGTGTATTTATTGGATGGAGGGCATGGAATTGGGTTGTGGCGCAGTTCAGTTTGCAGCTTTGAGTGGAATCCTTCGTGTTGGAGGCGGAGGTGGCGGGCCTTGCTTGGAGGAGTATGTGGGTTGGAGTGGTGGCTTACTGAGGAGGAGTGCTTCGAGGATCGAGGAGCTTTGTGGCCTTTTGTGTGACTCATCATGGAGTTTGGATTTTTTTTTCTCATGGTGTCATCATTTCGATTGTGGCGTCTTCAGGGGAGTGTATTTGGATTTATTTACAGACGCTGGATTATTGGCTTTTTTTCCTGTGGAGTAGGACATGAAGAGTCCACTTCTTGCTGGATTACTAGGGGAAGGGTTACTGGAGTCGGGTTATTATTTTTTTTTGAGGGGGGAGATGTTGTATTTTGATGTTTGTTTTTTTTTACATGTTTTGTGGAGGTTGTCAGTCATCGAAAACGAAGGTAAGTCACTTTTTAAATATTTAAGTTGTGCTGCTAGGAGCAAAAATAGGTGTTGTGAGAGAATAGAAGTACAAGGCATTTTGCAGAAAAAGGTTGCAATGGAAAACAGTTTGATTACAAGTGCAGAGCATATGAATTTTAAAGAAGTATATATAAAGGTTGTGCAACGTATTGCTTTTTTCTTTTTAGACATATAGGGGTAATGGAATGGGGTATGAGTGGTGGGAGAAAGATTGCTTTTATTGGTAGGAAACTGTAGTGAGATAGTATAGTGGAAGGGAGGAGGATGGTAGAGACTGGAGGGAGGGGGGTGTTAGAGACGTAATGGTTGAAACATTTATTTAATTATTTATTGCAGTGTGTACATTATGGAACAGTAAATCTTTATTGAATAACAGTTGTAGAATGCATATTTGTTTAAGAGTTGTTTTAGGAACAGTGCAGTAACAGTGCTGGAATAAATCTGTACTGTGGAAGAGCTGTAACATCAATGTTTGCTGTGCAGGAACAGTGAATATTTAATGAGCCAAAGTGGTAGAAGCAAAGTTCATTTAAGAGTTCTTTTAGTAACTGGTAGAATCAATCTTCACTGTGGATGAGTTCTAGGATCAATGTTTGATGTGCTGGACTTTGAGAGGTGTCTTGATGTTTTGCAGTAGTTCACATTGGAATCAGTCTTCAACCTTTTCGGGCTTTGTAACTTATCTGTTTATGTATTTGATGGGCATTTTTTGTTTCTCTTTAGGTGGACTGTAGTATTGTATTTATCTGTTAGTCTGAGTCACTGTCAGAGTCCAGTACTTGTGGCCTCTTCTTAGTGTAGGAGTCATATTCCTTACCTGTGGGAAAGAGAGAGAGAGAGCTTTTTATTGTTAGATCGAGTTTTTTTTGGGGGGGTTGGTGCAGTGTGGTACTGTGGTGTCTTACCTTGTATAATGGTACAATTAATGGTCTTCGTTTGTATTGATGGTCTGTAGAAGCAAGTTCCCAGGATGTCTGAGTAGTTCTCTAGTATTGTCGTTAGAGGTGGTTGTGGGGCTGAAGCAGGTATAGGATGTAACTGTGAAGTTGAAGCAGTAAGTTGTTGGTTGTTGGGTGCACTGCTGAGTATGTTAGAAATATTTTTCTGTTTTTCTTCATTTATTTTGGAGTAGTCATTCAAGCTTTGCAGTTGCATGTGGCCAGAAATCTGTACAATGTTTGTTGGCGGTATGCCACTGTCTGTGAGTTTTTGAATAAGGTGCTTTCGTAACAAATGGTTTGTTAGCCTTTTGACAGTGCTTCTAGTTGACTTTGTAATCATAGTTTTGACGATAGATGCCAGTTTGTGGATTCCTACTGGCTGGTTCTTGTACCAGGCATTAGGTGGCCCTTCTTTAGCATGGAAGTTAGTTGTGAAGAAGAATGGGGATTCTTCGGAGAGGCATTGAGATTGTCTTTTTTGTTGATAGATGATGTAGTTCTGCACTGTGCATTTGTGAAGGTTATTGGTGAGCTGGTAGGCTGTAGGTTTTATTTTGTGGCAGTCTTTAGGATTGGTTCCAGTGCGGGTCTTAGTATGTCTTTCCTGGTTGAGTTGAATGTATCTTTGGCCATTTTCATTGGTTTTGAGGACTATGTCTCCTTATTTGAGGCTTCTCATTTCTGTGTTTCCCCTAAGACCGAAGTACATGCTAGCTGTGAGCCACATGGTATTTAAAAGAGACTCAGGGTTGTAAGGTCTGAGGAAATGCTCATCATATAGTTTTTGTATCACAGAATCTGTGAGCTCGTCTGCAGCATTTGGTGTGGACCCCTTACCTTGGCTTTTAATGTTTTTTTGCTTAGATGGGAGTACTTGCCTTGCCTTTTCAAATGCTGGGGATGTGGAGAGAGACTCGTTGTAGCCTTTTGGTTTTAAGAAGCGTTCCACACTTTGAAACGTTACCCTGAGGGTGAGGGGTTCGTAGTCTGTGCCATCTTTCCTTAAGCAGTTTATGAAATAGTGGCAGAAGTAGCTGTTAAACTCTGCTGGAGGAATGTCCTGAATGTGGCATTGTTCACTGAAGTTTTTGGTGAGGTAGTTATTGAACATTTTAGTGTCTATTTGTTTTTTTTTGGCTGTATTAATGTTCTGAGCTTTTTCAATGTATAGGTCTATATTGTCTTGGCCTATTAGATCAGTATAGGCAATTATTGGTTTTCCGGTACCACTTATGGAGGGTTGAGGTTCTTCATTTTGTCCTGGTGGTACAGATAGTTCAGAGGTTGCTAGTTGTTCATTTTCTGTTCTGGCTGGGTCTTCCAGTGGCTCAAGATCATTCTCCAGCTGTGTTGTTATTTGTTCCATCCTTATGTTGAAGTTTGTAGCGTCTTTTTTTGTTTGTGCCATTTTTTTCCCTATCATGAGGTTTAGGGCCTGAGGTATATTGCAGCGGTTTGCATTTGCCATTTGTATGTAGAAAGGTGGTTTCTGTGAGAGTTTGAGGTGGCGTTTGAGTCTGCATGAGGTTTTGGTCCTTGGGATGGTGCTTGATTTGAGATAGGTGTGCTGCACAGGTGTGCAATCTAGGGTGATGTGTGATTCTGGTGCTGGTTGGAAGTAGTTTGGTTAGTGTAGGGTATGATATAATCACTGTACAGATAAATGGGGTGTGACATAATCACTATGGAAATAACTTCAGGTTATTCTCATAGTGATTATGTCATGGTGATTTATTTGTGCAGTCTTATATAAATGTGTTTATGCAGCAGTTTTATCCTGATGCCTGTTGCATAAATTACTGTATCTATTTATTATTTGTCCTTGTTTTTCCTGTTATATAAATAAAATAACAGATTTTGATGCAGCAAATGTGACTAGTGTGCCTTATGTTCTTGCATTTAACGCTACCGCTGCACCGTATCACTAGAACAGCACCATAAGCACCTGCCAGGCTGCCTATCAGTTCACTGAATGTTA
Source organism: Neoceratodus forsteri (assembly GCA_016271365.2). Taxonomy (NCBI): domain Eukaryota; kingdom Metazoa; phylum Chordata; order Ceratodontiformes; family Ceratodontidae; genus Neoceratodus; species Neoceratodus forsteri. The sequence continues at coordinate 220,793,868 of JADMNL010000023.1, forward strand.
AGTCAGACACTGGTTGTAGCGGCAAATTTGTATTTCACAGACGTCAGTATTTTAAGTAGTTGGGATGAAGAGTGGCAAGATATGCAAGACACTTTGATTTTTGTTTTAAATATTTCACATTTCTTTTAAAGTTTGCCACCTTGCAAATGTTTCTGACTCCCTCTTCAATTTACCAAGTTACTGTACTTTGAACCTAGGTATGAAGTAAGGATAAACTGAATACATTTGGAAACAGTTATAGTCATGTGCCTCTGATTCAAGGACATACTTCTACTTGTTCAAATTAGAAGGAAGAGTTTTACATAGGTGGAACAGAACCTAGTGGTTTTCCGTGACCGTATAAAAGAAGGACCCATAAACGTTTGCCTTTCATACCCCAGAAAAGCAAAAATGGCAACCCGAATGTGAGACAGGATCGGCCCTACCCAAATGAAATGGATCCTAGTAGTAGTAGAAGGGACTGTTGTGATTGCTCTGAAATCCTTGTCCTACTCATGAACTCCCTAATTACCTGACAGACTTGATATCCAGGGCATCATACTACTGCATACTCGCTCAGGGTGTTAAAGTTCAGGCATTGCTAAACCCAGTGCCATACTAGTGCAGCTGGACAGTCTGCCTTTTCCTACAGGCTCACATCCCTATATAATTTGCTCCCTCCTGAACATAAAGGATCCAGTTCCATCATTACCTTTAAAAGTCTTCTGCATCTCTATGTATTACACAGGTACACCTGCCAGCCTCCAGAGATGTGTATAATCTTTACTAGTTCCTTAACTTACTTGAGCTGAGTGGGACCCACTGTATGCTATTATTTGTCTTCAAATTATAATATTTTCTGCATGTACCTGCCCAGTCCTTATCCCTGCACTGTACTTTAATGCTTTTTGTATAGTTTCTTATGGTCCTGTGCAATCTTGTACAGTATGTACTGTATGAAATTACTTGTTATACTGTATGCAAGGATGCTCCTGGAAATGAGTCATTGACGACATACCTTCCCGGCCAAAAAGTTTTAATAAATTATTAAATAATTATATTTAAGGACATTACCAATTTTTTTTAAAAGGTTAGTGTTCTGTAGCTAATTCTGTGAGCAGCATTTTAAAAGGATGGATGGAGGCACAAATGTGTGTTGAACCTGCGTCTGTATCTGTACAAATGATTCTGAGCAGACCTGATTCTACTTTTGAAAGAGTCATCCATTTGTGACACTGACATACACTTTGTGGGTAAAAAATTATGTAAATGTGGTTTGCATCACTTTGTGCCAAAAGTGCACCTTTTTTGTCACAGAATTTAGATGCTGTTAACAGTCTGGATGCATTTCCATTTGAAAACAGCAGCGGTGGCATCTCAGATGGATACTTTTGAAAATCCTGCCCCATATTTTTAAGGAAAGAGGGGATATTTTGAAGGAATTCTTAATTATATTTATGGAAAGGCAGTTTGCTTCATTTGTGGTGTTCCTTTAACATCCTGGATACATTTCTATTGATAAAATCCAGCATAACAAAATAGCGAGAGAATCGATAACTTGATTTTGAGATTTTTCACTGACTGCTGCACAGTAAGCATTTCATCTCCAGATACCCTACCTCACAAGAAACTTGTTGTTTTAGTTTCAGTCACTTGTGATGCCCAAATTTCACATGCTAGTTTCCTAGTTTGTTATTGAAATATTTTTATACTGTCACCTTCCAAACACATTTTATTATTCACACTAACAAGTTTAATAAAACTCACTACTGTAGCAGTTTTCTAAATAAACATTTTCTGGGTCTCTGCTGTGGACTGTAGATGGGTAGCTTACAACGTCCTAATCATGATCCTTGTAATGAAAGTGGTCTAATTTTTCATGTACAGGGAGATATGACATTAGTGATGAAACAAGGTGACCTGCTGCTAAACAACCTGGAGGAACCCAGCACCACCGACTCAGATAGTGGGCTACAGTGTGAAAAGCATGGGGACTGGGAAACCATACAAAGGTACAGTACATGGACATAGCTAAAAATGTCTCATCAATTATTCAGGCATTTAAATAAATTCTACATGAAGCAAACCAAAATACTTTATAGTTAAATAAAAAAAAATGTGATACTAATGAACATTCTGACTAAAATCACTGGAATAGTCCCCATGGAATAGCCCTTTTTTTTAGGTCCAGAGGCAATATTTCACCAATTTTTGGCCCCCTATTTCCCTACTCCCAACTTCCAAGTGCTCATAGAACTGGACACTTCAACCAGCCTTGAACACAAGGGGTGCCAATGATGGTTGCCTCTAAAGTCCAACTACCCTGCTTGTATGTCTGCCACAGAGGGTGTTATATGATTATCTACTGTAGCTCTCCTTACAGAGATATAGGGAAGGGGACATTGTTTAACCAGGAGAGACACACTAAGCCGAAGCTTGTTTCCAGATGTGACCTGGGAGCACAAGGAAGTTAAGTGACTTGCTCAGAATCACACAGTATGCACCCAGGCAGCTGTGGGATTCAAACCCAGGTCTCCAGGTCTGTAGCTCAGAGCCTTAACCCACTGCACTATACTGCCTCCAGATATGTACATAAATAGAGTGTAAAGGCCTGAAAAAGACTAGTAGTCAATGGAGTCTGCTTTGTTTTCCTTCTGTATATAGTTCCTTTCCCAGAGAGTAAACACATCACCTCTATAATGAACTGATTTTTACCATGTCTGACTGTAAGAGGCCTGTGTTCGCTACCTGCAGATAATTACTATACTAATTTAAGAGCTTTACTGGAAATGTACAACAAGTTAACGGTCTGGAGAAATAAACTAATTATATAGTACATCCACCCCTTATACTCATACTTTAGTATAATGTTTGCATTGCAATACTGTTCTGGTGTCACATGACTTAATTATGTAAGTGTTCTTATTGTGCATGTCTTTATGCTCAGAAGTCGGTGCATAACAAATTATAAGCATACTGACAACTAAATTCATAAACATTTAAGACTATGTCTACTGCTGCTGCTAGAACTTCAACAAAATGAATGCTGGTTATTTTCAAAAAGTCAAGAATAAACAAAATGTTCTATGCGCACACAATAATTAGATGTGTATGTTTTAATTTAATTTCATTCAGACTGCTTACATAGTTATGAATTCCAGAACCCATTGACATAAGCTGAGCAGAAGCCTCGAATGAAGCTTTCCACACAGGGCTTCCACTTAACCAACGTCACTAGATTTTGGAACTGTTAATTAAACAAAATAATATTATGCTCAAAACAAGCAGCATTAACATGGGACCCCAAACAAGAAACACTGGACTATTTAAAAACAAACACATAAAACAATACACTAGGGCATTATACAGAGTTCTCAGATTTCACACATGCCCATATTTCCAGTTACTGTATATTAAAAATGTATAAAAAGGTTTATGTTCCCTTTAACAAAAATAAGTTGGTTCTCTTCCAAAGGCTAAGACTAAACACAATTATGAGCTGTGTATATGTAATGATTAGATTCCTACTTTTCATTTTATTTCATTCAGGCTGCTGAAACAGTTACATGAAATGGAAACCGCATTTGATGGCTTCTGGGAAAAACATCAGCTTAAACTGGAACAGTATTTACAGCTCTGGAGGTTTGAACAAAACTTTCAAGAGGTACTGTACTGGCACATTTTGAACACTTACTGTTCATGTGATCTAAAATCATTTGAATGCTTTCGATGTTTATGGAAATTATAAATGATACATAAATAGAGGATCTAATTGTGTAGCTGCATTTATTAAGGGTTACTAACCAACTTAATATACAAAAAAGGGTAAGTAAATGAAACTGAAGTGGGCAATTTTGGATGTAGCTGGCATTCATGGTGTACATATGCACAAGGATGACTTAATCATAGCTGTTCCCATCAACTGCTGTTACCATGCCAACCTGCTGCACTGCGGAAAAATATATTGCTAGATTGATATTTCAATTGATAACCTTGCACAAAGTCATGGCAAATTGCTGATTCTTCCTCAGCTATATTTTTCTGACATCCTTTGGCGTTTTAAGTAATTCTTTAATTAGTTGGCAACAGCCAATGTTGTCAGTCTGCCCTGGATGTTGTTAATGTTATTTACTTAGGTATTCTTAAATAAAATGATTTATTTTGCAACGAGACCAAATAATAATGGCTATAACCTTCCTGGTTTGAACTTGACTGTTTTTATTGGACTTGCGTTTGTTACCCTGGGGTCAGGCTAATGAGTCAGAGACTTGAGAAATCCGTATTTTAATCTCAAGAGCCATGATTCTGAACCTGTGGTGTGCAGCTCAACCCAAAATTCCTGTGCTGGAGATCCAAAATTCTCCCAGGGAAATATAACTTATAAGGCCAACTATACAGCACTTAGTCTGTATTTTCCTCTGGATTTCCAACAATTTTAGATGTAGGCACTTAGCTGGGAAAACAGCAGATTAAAGCACATACCTTTGTCACCATAGACTGGAAAAGTCACACAGCAATGATATTAATAAAATGCTCTTGTGACCAGGTCCAAGCTCTTTGTTCAACCATCAGTTTTCTAAAGAAAGGCCATGTCACAGTGCCATAGCTGCTGCTTAAATATGTTATATTTTAGTACAAAGCATCAATGAGTTAAAAAATGCAACACCTCTTGATAAAGACTCGTCACTAGAGTTGAAACCCATTGAGGGTTTTTGCAGGTGCTGTGCTTGCCCATTTTTGCCCATTTGTCAGTGTCAGTGGCTCAGTAGGTAGCACACTCGCCTCTGAGGCTGGGAGATCAGAGGGCTGTGGGTTCAGTTCCCTCATCTGGCACTTGGGTTAATATTCCAGTACTGACACTGTAGTGCAGCATGAGAGGGGTGCAGTACTTCTGAGGTGCTGTCTTTCGGATGAGACGTTAAACCGAGGTCCCATCTGCTTGGATTGGTGGTAGTTCAGATGGATGTTAAAGATCCCATGGCACTTATCGAAAAAAGAGTAGGTGAATTTCCCTGGTGTCCTGTCCAGATTTCCCTCAGTCACTAAAAATTCCACCAACAGCTTAGTCCGGTTCATGGTCAGTTGGCATTCATCTGTATCCCCTTCCCCCGGGTCGTGCCTGAAAATAGGCAGGATTTGTCTAGTGCACTTAACCGATCTACAAAAACTAAATAAAAAAGAAATAAAATTTTTTATACAGGTACAGTATGTAATTTTTTAAATTCTTGGTTCGTTTTGCTTTAAAATAAAAATAGTTAAGCAGCTGCTTTGACACAGTGAAGTGAATGTACTGTACCTTCGAAAAGTAAATGACTGGAGCAAATAAATGCCAGTGAGCATATTGGTGGCAAGGCACAATGCAGCATGAGGCATGTACCTGACCCATATAGCTCTGTACCCAGGGACAGGTACATGGAGCTTGGCATGCAGTAATACATGCCTCCACAGGGCATCTGTCCAATGCCCTGTCCCCGGTGTGCTGGTGTGCAGGGGGGTAGTTCAGAAGACACAGGCGGGCATCCAATTGTATGCCTGACCTGATCCCTGAGTGGAACCCCTGCTCTGTTTGGAGCAGGAGATTGTGGGATGGTGGGAGTCCCATAGTGATGGAAGGAATTGGTGAGTGCCCAACTGGCTGTCCCTAGCCCTCGCTTGTTGACCGGAGGGGCAGGGCAGCATTACATGTTAATATATGTGCCTGCTGTGGCCAGCAGATGTTTTCTCATGGGAGGCACACAGAGGATTCGGCAGGGTCCCTGCTGCCATATCCCGCCTGGCACTCTGTGCTTTTGTGTACGCTGTGGAGTGTGGACACACCCCCAGATATGCTTCCGGACCATCTGCAAGTGTAGCTGCATGAACGGCTCAAGAACCAACTGTGGAAAGGGGGCACATCTCTTCCATGCATGCCTGTGCAGCATTCTTACTTAGGGTTAACCTACATGCCATGGATCTGAGGCACGTAGGCAAACCACCCCTAGTGCATAGGGGCCAATATTTGTAGTTTGTTCATTTGATAGTCCATGGTGACTGAAGTATCAATTTTGATGTGATGTTTCCTTGGTTGAGACTCAGAATTTCAATGTAAGAAAATGGTCAGACATGGGGAACCCACAAATCTGACAAGGATTTCAGTCATTTGGGACCTATGCTGTACTATATAAACACATTTGGAAAGCAGGAGAGCTGTGTGAACCTGGATTGTTCCAAATTAACCAACAAAGCTCAAGATCATGTTTTGGTTTCTTGAGAGACCCGCAACAAGCATCACAAAGGGTTCTTTCAAAAAAGCAGTTTAAAATAGCAGCAAGGCTTGTCAAACCTCTTCATGTGGTTAATGCCAACTTCACCAGGGATTAAATCCAATATGACAATGTGAAATTTCTGTTTTTCAGGAACGTAGCTTCTAATTTTATTTATAAGGTTATATATTTATTTGTATTAACCTCCACAGACCTTTAAACACACAGAAAGTAAATATTTTTTTCAATTGCATTATGGGGTCAGCATGCACATGTTACAATACTGAACACTTGTTTATTTCATTATATGAGCTTTCATAACTGCATACAAATTACATAGAACAAAACTGTTATAATGAAAGAGGCAAGTGGTTACATAATATACACATCATAACAACAAGATGTAAGGGGTGTAGTCAGACAATAAAACTGTGTACACCATGACCATATGTATTTCCCTATCTGGCACTATAAACACAATTTTTGTACACCATAGCCCTGTTTGTTGCCCTCTCACATGCATTGATACATACAGTTGCCATTCTCCACCAGACACCCCTTATACCACCCTGAATTGTCCCTTAGATGCAAAGACAGTCTCAGTGGCCTACTCTTCTAGTTTGATGCCCAAGAATGAAACTGTAGAAGGGACTAGCTGGACATATGTTGTAGGATGTGAACCAATGGCAGCAGTGCACAACCTTGTTGTTTCCCCCTTAAAATAAAATTGTAAACTGTGGAGTACTTGGAGTATGTTTTCCTACACCCAGAGGTTAATCACATTACAAGACAGGTTAAAAACATCTTGGCACACTGCAAATTGTTACTATCAATGCAACATAAAATTAAAATACATTAGTACTTGGAACAAGTGCAAAATTGATCAAATGTATAACAGGGTTACAAAGTTCCACATTCAGAAGGTGTTTCACATTTCTTCTGTTCTTCAGTTTCAATTTCTTTGGAGCAACTTTCCTTATCAATCAAAAATAAATTATAGCTTCCTTTGTGTCAGAAAAGGTAATTTTGTCCCAGTGGAAAGATGCTGAGCTTCTGGCCTATGTTAAATGGATATATCAACTAAAGGAGCTCACGGTTCTTAAAAAACAAACAAACAAAAAAAAAAAACAAACAAACATTGCTATTTGCATTATGGAAAAAGTAGGCTCTTTAATGACAATTGGGAATGAACAATATGAGTTATCAAAATTAATTAATTCATATAACATTTGCACAATGGGTGAAAGCTTGCTGTAGATAAAGATTCTCTTTTTACAGAAGTCACCTGCATGTTAAGGGCCTTTACTTAGACAGAGAGTAAGATGTTATACATCTGTTCATACTGTTCATACTATAAACAACAATGTAGAAGTTACAGTTGACAACAACACAGTTGAACAGCAGCTGCAGTGACAGTGTTAAGGTAGGATTTTTTTGCAAGTAGGTCTTGTCTGTTAATTAAGCTTCATGATTCCTATATGCACAAATAACCAAACAGTAATGTCTGACTGTATCTATGTCACAAATGTTGTCCATTGTCTTATTTTCATTTACAGTATGTCTTGTCCGTATGAGACTTTGAAATCATTCAAAAGATTTTACTTATAGAACCATCGTGATTTCTTACAATTTAGAGTTAAGATCTTTAGAATATTCTATCAGGAGATGGTACTGTATACATATTTTATGTTTCCTGTAGTAATAACACAAGAAGGTGTTGTCAAGTTCAATGCCCAATGACTAATTCAGCAATATTGTCAGATGTCTTGATTGACCATCACGTCTTTTCATTTGTGATCTACAGAGGGTAGCAAAGGCCATTGATCTGGAATGTTTTAAATATTTGAGTAGACAGCAAACAAAAAAAATAGATTCAAAATAGGGCTATATTTATGTTTGTATTTTGATAATAATTGTTCCTAAAATATATAGTTGTTTTTTTTCCCCATTTTTACAACAATGATGCTAAAGTAGCCCAATTCTCGTGGGCATGTCACGTGCCCTTGGTGCAGGTTATTTCTGCATCATCTCAGTGTGGTATTAAATACCTTGAGGTATGTGAGCTCAACAAAGACTCCTCCTTGGAACTGATAGACCTTTATAATTCATTAGTACCTAATAGGTCTTGTGTTCATTACATAAAAGAAAAATTTTATTTATATGTGACACACAATGGCCTGACTCATAATATGCAATTTATCTCAAAACATGAAGGGGCAAGACCACAACTCATGAGTGGTGAAGCCGCAAGTGAGTTATAAAAGTCCCGCCCCTTCAACGCAGAGATAAATTGAGTATTTTGAATCAAGCCATTGTGATTTTAATTTATATGATATCAGTATAAAAGTTAAACCTTTTAAATCATTTGCTTGTGTGAAGACTTCCCTGTTTCCCTTTGAGTTCAGCTCCTGGCTCCAGGGCAGAGCTATTGTGATGTCATCATCAACATTTTGAAAGCTGTTCTCTGATTGCTTCTTAGGATAAGAATAATCATTGTGGCATATATCAGCTCTAGATAAATGTTTAGTCAACACACCTAATAAGATAAGTGCATTAATTTTCAAGAACTCCATGCCCTATAGTGGGTTATTGCACTTATAAAATGGAACATTTTTTGTAATAGAAAAGGGTTTTATTTTCATGTAGCTAGGCTGTTGCTCAATAAATTAAATTAGGTTAGTTATGAACTATACATTTGCTGGGACATGATGAACAGCCTGGTGATGCGTTTAGACCAGTGAAGTTTCTAAAATTCCAAAGCCCATTTTATAAAGCATGACACACAAATTCATTAGGGAAAATGTTCCACCATTGTTGCTGTACAAAGGTATTTTTGTAATGTAGGTAAGAGTCAAATCTTAGTGATAAATGATTTATTTTAGCCACTAAAGCATTCTAAATGAAAATAAATAATTTATTTCCATGTTAGGTGGGTCATCAGCATTTATTTCCATTTCAGGTGGGTAAAACAGGTGCACTTAACCAATGGGAGAGCAGCTCAGAACAGAGCAGTGATATCAAACGGGAACAGCTAAGTCTTCTTTAGAAAGAGCTAACCTGAAAGGTCCACAATTTAAAATATATTGTGTAGATTGGATACACAATGACCTTCCTCAGAATATGACATGTATCATCTCTTGTGAGGGTGCAAGGCTGTCATAACTCACTCATGGCTCTGCCACTTTTGAGTTATGGTCTTGCCCCCTTACTCATGAAGATAAATGATATATTCTGAATTAGACCATTATATGTCTCCTATTTGTTGGCACAAACTGCATGGACTGGCAGCAAAAAAGTCAGCATGCATTTTCTTTTTTTCACAAGAATCAAACCTATCACTAGTATATTATAGAAATAAACAGGCCGCCGAAGCAGTGAAGCAGCCGGCCATTTGTCTGGGGGGCCCCTCCCCCCTACCCGGGCTATTAAAGGATATCTACCTTGGGTGGACAGCAGACACTGGACACACCTGGGAGAGTATCACCTTGCCCCATAGAAGTCTGGGTGGGAGGAGTGAGAGGGATAACTGATCGATAATCCAGGGCCTCTCTCTTTTCCTCCGACCACCAGAACACCCCACCCTCCGGCCCTCATAATGGGGGAAAGGGGAAGGCGAGAGAGGCCCTCTTTGACCCACTATAGGTGATCAGTAGTAGGGTTTGGGAGTGAATTTTCCCAGTTTTTCCCCTTCAGGATTTTTTCCAAATTTTTCACCTCCGCCAAAGAAGGAACATAACGAGTTAGGCAGAAGGCACAGCATATAGGTATATTTAAAAACAAAAACATAAAAAACAAAAACAAACAAGCGAGACATTATAAAAATTACACAGGTTGATAGGAACTAACAATGAAGATTTAGTCAAAATAGCTAAAATCAATTTAAACAGCATATTTATATAGCATAGTAGAGCATGCATTAGTGAACATAGGTGCAATAAGAGTATTGCAACTGTATTGCAAACTGTCGCAGCCAGGTGGCAGCTCGGGAGGAGCACATGAGCAAGGTAGTGGGGAAAAAGGGGATGATGCCAGTTCTCCTAAAGGTTTCATTGCCCCTGGTCAGTGTGAGGATGGTGGACGCAAGTTCTGGACCCACATGGGGGGGTCTTGGTCCCTCTCAGCAGTACATACTGCAAGGTCAGTGGTGCCGGATGGGCGGCCACCAGAACCTGGGCCATATGACCCATCCTGCAACCACAGGCAATGCACCTGGGCATGTAGCGTAAAGGGATTCCCAGGTTATTGGGCAGTGCGGTGCCGGTATGGTGCACATCCTTCTGTTGGCCTTGTGCTATCATTGATAACAAGAATAATAGCATTAATGAGACTATGAATAAAAAGTCTGTAACAGTAAAGCTCAATATTAAATCTCCAATACTGTGTGGCCAAGTTCATATATAAAGTTATGGACTCTGGAATTCCACATAGTATTTCAAAGTTTTTGAGACCATATATTGATGGTCATTATTCTAGACATAGGTCAGACAGTAGGTTTCTCAAGATTCCTTTTATGAAATCTAAAAGTGGACAAAGATCCTTTGCTTATATTGCTCCATTCATTTGGAATGAAATTCCTCAAGATATTAGGTGGTTGTGTTCTGTCAAAAAGTTTGCCGATGCATTAAGGATGTATTTCGAATCTCAATTTAATTGTAACTGTTTTTTATGAATTTTTTTTATGAATTTTATACGTAACAAAGACATTTTTGTCTGCAATTTGCTGCATTGTATATGTATGTTTGATTATGTATTGTCTGTATGCAATATATGTGGGTCGCACCTGTAAAAGGAACTTGTTTCCAGTGTGCTTACCCGTTAAGCGAATAAACAGAAACAGAAACAGAAACAATATTAATATTCAACATGTTAAATATACACATGGCTGTGGCCATTTCCTGCAAGATCTCTGTGTGTGTCTTCCTTAGGAAAGGGGGGAATGGGGGCCTACCAGACAATAATTCTAAATGCATTGTTTTACACTGTAAACATTTATGTCCAACTGCAAAGATCCAACCCAAATAATATTTCACTTCACTAATGAGAAGGCACTGTGGCCTAGTGGTTAGGGCACAGAGCTGTAAACCTAAAATTCAGTAGACTTGGGTTTGAATCCCACCAGCACTTGCCTATTGTGTGATTCTGGGCAAGTCCCGTAACCTCTTTGTGCCTAATTCTCCTGAGTTATTTTTTTTTTTTGATTACTCCAGTCTTTGTTTACGGTAATCAAGTTTACAGTGTCTGTCAATCTACATTCCCTAATATTTTGCCATACTAGTCTCTCTATTTTATCCCATTCTCCACCCTTCTACCCTCTCCCAGGACACAACCAGAAATGAGATGTTCAAAGTTACTGTAAGTATTTTGTCTCCTGGTCAAACATTTTAAGTAAATGACTACTGACTAAGAAGGGTGTCTGAACTATCCTCTCATTTATGAGAGGCATTCATGCCATGATAGGGTTGGCAAGCATTGCTGGACAGGGTGGGGAAACTTGTACTGCAGCTGTGTGTGTGCCATATCTACAATGTAGATAAAAATAAAACATGTTTTACATTTAATGCTTACAAATGTGTACACAAAGGATATCACATGGTACAGTGTGCCATTGTGTATTCATTCTCTCATGGGGAAAGGTCAATCATGCTGTTAAATAATTCCAGTAGACATCTGTTGAAAATAATAGATGCTATTTATTATTCTGCAGATGAAGTGTGCCCTTGAGCTACTGACAACACAACAGTCAGAAATGCCTTCTACAGGAGACAGTGCCTCTCAGGTGGAACAAATGCTTAGAGACTTGGGCAGCTTAGATGAAAGAGCAAAGGTAAGATGTGCCTACAGTATCCTGCTTTAATGCTCCAGTCTGACAGTTTTCTTCTTGCGGTAATGGCTCTGCTCAGGGAGAGGTAGCAGTTTTGTAAGTTGATGGCGCCACCATTTTACACTAGCTGATGGCATGCAAGGCCAATGCAAATATGATACACTAATAATGTTCATTTTGAGAAAATAAGTTGTTTATGTTGATACATAAATGTGTTATTTTAATTATATATTAAATATTGCTTTAGTTTAGAATTTGACATGCTTTTGTAAACATGATGAAACACACTAGTTTTGGAGAAAAATAGGAATTCATTGTTTGGGATTTCCTGTTGTTGGTGATTACCTTACTCCTGGTACCAGATGTTCAAAATATCTATTACTGGTGCCTCTACCAGATGTATCTGCATCTGGTACCACCTCCTACATCCATCACCCATCTTGGTGCAGGCAGCTGTATTTTAAGTACCACCATCTGTTTCAGACAAGCAGGTGTGGTTTCTGGCAGCTTGCACCAACCATGGACACATCTGCTGTCAGGGATGAAGTCAGGCTAGGGCATCATGAAATGGTCTTGCCAACATAGTCCCTGACCACCTGTATCCAACAGTGGATGCATGGACTTTGTCCTTGGAACACTACATTTTCCAATGGAATGCTGGGACTGACACTACTAGTTGAAAATTGTCTTTGATGCAATATAGAAGCAGGACTTCGAAATCTCAGCCCCTGGTGTTTAGCAGGAAAATGGCATCTCCCAGAAAACAAACTTGGTCTTTTAATTGGGCAAATGCTTAGAAAACATATCTGCTCATAACAGAGATATAAAGATGGCCACTATATAATTTTAAAGCAAGTCATTTTCTTTAGGAAAAGACCAGAAATAAATTAAGTGATGATGCAAAACCTAACCAAGTAACATAAACTCAGTAGTCCACCGAGGATCCATGAAGGAGATGAGAGTTATTTAATTAACTTAAGGAGGTAACCTATATAAACTGGGAGTACTAAGAGTGGGGGAGGGGCGCTGGGTGGTTTTAACAGTGGGATTACAAAACCTTTCACATCTAGGTCACTGGTTTCAATCTAGTACATGTGATATAAGTTTCTTCTGCTATCTGTTGAATTGTATGCATTATGGTGGTCTGAGCACTGATCCTAGTAGGTGGGTTTAATGGCCCAAACCACAGGCAGAACTGGCACTCACCAGCACCCCTGCTTATAATCTCTCATTAGTGGCCAATTTTGAGTCACAGCTCAGATGGCAAAGACAGGCACTTTGCATAAGCAAATTTTTGTTGCCACCTGAGACTTTGGCTCTTAGCAATCAGCACATAATACCGGATGTAGATCCATCTGCATGCGTGGCCCAATGTAAATCACTGTTCCAGATAATAAAGGCAGTAATACAGGATTGTCAAATAACATTACAGCACATGTTTACAAACTGGATGAATCATAACACTGTGATAATCCAAACCACTGTTCTAGATATTAGCGAGCACAGCTGGAGATTTACCTGCTCACATTTTGCCATGTGGCTGAAAATGCACTGCACTATAGCACTGTGACATGCACAAAGGGGACACCACCATTCTGTCAGTGGTCATGGTCCCCCTCTACAACCACTAAAATGTTTTGTTTTGGTCCAATGGTTCCCCCTTTCACACCACTGTTTGAAATGTCTGTGGTGAGTCAGTGGTACCTTCTCTCTCACCCCTGCTATATAGTTCTATGGTTGCCTTGTGGTCCAGTGGTTCTTCCTTCCAATCTGATGCAGTAGCCAAGCACACATATACACACACACACACACACACACACACACAGCGCCCGAGCGGTTCCTCACTGTCTTACCAGTGTCTGAATCTCCTTGCATGATTGCACCCTGTAAGTCACAGTGGCGTGCAAGTCGAGCTACAAGTACCCTATGTGCTATAACATAGAAACATAGAAACTGCCGGCAGATTAAGACCGCTAGGCCAATCGAGTCTGCTCTTAAGTCCTACACTAGTTTGCGGCCTCTGACCTTACCTGGTCAATGACTTTTCACCCCGCATTCCCACCTCTAAGGTTCCCTTATGCCTGTCCCAGGCATGTTTAAATCCTTCCACTGTGCTTGCTCCCACCACCTCCTGTGGCAGTCTATTCCATGTGTCCACCACTCTCTGTGTGAAGAAAAGCTTCCTCACATTTCCTCTCAGTCTGCCTCCTTCCAATTTCATAAGATGCTCCCTCATTCCTGTACTCCCCTTATATTGGAAGATGTCTCCCCCCTGCACTTTGTTTATACCCTTAAGGTACTTGAATGTTTCTATCATGTCCCCCCGATCCTTCCTTTCCTCTAGCGAGTATGTGTTGAGGTTCTCTAATCTCTCCTCATACGTTTTCTGGTGCAAGCCCTGTACCATCTTAGTCACCCTTCTCTGGACCACCTCCACCCTGTCAATGTCCTTACAAATGTGCGGCCTCCAGAACTGCACACAGTACTGTAGGTGAGGCCTCACTAGCATTTTATACAATGACATCACTATCTCTAATTTTCTGCTAATGATACCTCTGCCGATGCACCCCAGCATGCCACTGGCCCTCCCTGCAGCCTTTGTACACTGCTTAGACACCTTTAGGTCATCTGAAATTATAACCCCACAGGGCCCTTTCTTACTTTGTGATTGTTAGCAACTCCCCTCCGCCATCCTGTAACTCTCCCCAGGGTTCCCTCACCCCAGGTGCATTATTTTGCACTTCTTTGAGTTGAACCTCAGTTGCCACAACTCAGACCATTCTTCAAGCTTTGCAGGTCCCTCCTCATTCTCTCCACCCCTTCTAGGGTAGCCTTCCTAACGCAGATCTTGATGTCATCTGCAAACAGGCAGATCTTTCCCTCCAGTCCTACCGCTATGTCCCTAATGAAGACATTGAACAGGACTGGCCCAAGGACTGATCCCTGAGGTACCCCGCTGGTCACCCCCCTTTCCCATTTACCACATCCCCTGCTTCCTGTCGGTTAGACAGTTCCTAACTCAGTTTACCACCTTGTGCCCCATGACCAGAATACCCATCTTGTTAACCTACCTTTTATGTGAGACAGTGTCGAAGGCCTTGCTGAAACTGAGTTAGGTGATATCCACCCCCCCCCCCAATTTACTTCTTTCACCACCCAGTCAAAAGTGTGCCTCCATGATCTTACCCACTACTGAAGTGAGGCTGACTGGCCTATAGTTCCCTGCCTCCTCCCTGCTACCACTTTTGTGTAGAGTAATCGCATGTGCCCTCCTCCAGTACTCTGGAACACTCCTGTGTTGAGTGACTCGGTGAACATGGCTGCCCGGGGTGCTGCTAGCTCTCTTCGCAGCTCTCTTAATATCCTTGGGTGTATGCCATCTGGCCCCATTGCTTTGTCCACCTTCAGTTTTGTGAGCTCCTCCAGGACTGGTGTTTCATTTATAGATAGTTTTTAGTTCTTTCAAAATTAGGGAAACACTGCAAAAAATTCCATTTTTGTGCACTGTTTCATCAAATAACATAAAAACCAAAAAAAAGATAGTATGGTACTTTGAGCACAAAAGTTGTTCAGCATAAAAATATCGACAAAATAAGATGTGTTTTATTTCTAGATTCTTTTTAGATTTTCTATAATCAGCAAAAAATAGCAGAAAATTAAATTTTTATTCACTTTTTTGACTAACAAATGCCCCCTGCAAAAGCAAAAACAAAAGAATTGCATAAATGGAATATGCAATGGAAAACTTGTGTAATAAATGATTTATCTGCACTTGAGCAGTTTGACCTCGGACACCACACTGGTGAGGTTACCCAAGGTCAAACTACTCTTGTGCAGATAAATCATTTATTACACTTGCTTCTATTGCATATCCCTTATTTATTAGGATACACGGACTGAATGACAGAGGGCCAAAACAGCACCAGAGTTAAAATCTCTGTCAGACATAGTTGCTAGACTCAGTAACAGTAAACTGAGACAACTGGAATGTTATTTGAATCCTGTACTGAGGCTAACAATCACATTCTCGGTGTGAAGAATACTGAATTACACTGGCATTCTGTTTTGTAAACCCACTGCTATGACATAGATGAGATAGATACATAGATACATAGATACATAGACAGTGTCGGCAGATAAGGGCCTATGGCCCACCCAGTCTGCCCATTTGAGCTTGTAAGTTCAGTTTGTTTTCCTAGAAGTCTGTTTCCCCTTACCCCTGACCTCTAGAATTCCTTTATGTCTATCCCATGCATTCTTAAATCCCGTGATTGTTTCAGGCCCCACCACTTCCTCTGGCAGGGTGTTCCACTTGTCCACCACCCGTTCTGTGAAGAAATTCTTTCTCATGTTTCCTCTGAATCGTCCTCCTCCAACTTCATCCCATGCCCCTAGTCCTGGAACATCTTTTTCGCTTAAAAATAGTGTTTTCCTGCACCCTGTTTCTCCCTGTAAGATACTTGTATGTCTCTATCAAATCCCCTCTCTCCCTCCTGTCCTCCAGGGAGTACATGTTCAGTTCCTTCAACCTGTCTTCATAGGACTTGTGATGCAATCCATGCACCATCTTTGTTGCCCTCCTCTGAACCTTCTCTACCCTGTCTATGTCCTTACGTGGGTATGGTCTCCAGAACTGTACACTGTACTCAGGTGGGGCCTCACTAGTGTCTTGTATAGCGAATTATGACCTCCTTTTTCCTGCTGGTGATGCCCCTGCCTATACATCCCAGCATCCTATTTGCTTTACCTGATGCCTTGTCACACTGTTTCCCCTACCTTGAGGTCATCAGAGATGACAACCCCAAGATCCCTTTCCTGCTTGGTGCATGCTATATCCTCACCCCCCAACTGATATATTGTGCCAGGGTTTTTGTCCCCATATGCATTATCTTGCACTTCTTTGCATTGAATTTCAACTGCCAAACCCTTGACCATTCTTCAAGTTTCTGCAGGTCCCTTCTCATTCTGTCTACACCCTCTGGTGTGTCTACTCTGTTACAGAGCTTTGTGTCATCAGCGAACAGTGAAATTCTGCCTTCTAGATCCTGCACAATGTCACTGATGAAGATGTTGCATAGGACCGGTCCCAGCACTGATCCCTCTGGTACCCCACTGGTCACTCTTCCCTCTGTGGAGTGACAGCCATTTACCACCGCCCTCTGTGTCCTGCCACCCAGCCAGTTAACCTACCCACCACACTACTGTCCTGCCCACACCCATATTCCCCAGTTTGTGTAATAGTCTTCTATGTGGCACAGTGTCAAAGGCCTTGCTGAAGTCCAGATAGGCCATGTCCACTGCCCTCCCTGATCCACCTCCCTAGTCACCCAGTCAAAAAATTCAATGAGGTTGGTCTGACATGACCTCCCCCTGGTGAAACCATGCTGCCTTGGGTCCTGTGGTCCATTGACAACCAGATGTTCCACCAATCTCTCCTTCAGTAGTGCTTCCATGATCTTTCCCACTACCGAGGTGAGGCTGACTGGTCTGTAGTTCCCTGCTTCCTCTTTGTTCCCACTTTTGTATAAGGGGACTACATCTGCTGTCCTCCAGTCTTTGGGTACCTCCCTATTTCCAGTGATTGGCTAAACAGGATAGCCAGAGGTTCAGCCACCACCTCTCTAGTTCTTTAAGGACCCTGGGGTGCACTCCATCTGGCCCCATTGCTTTGTCAACTCTTATTGCTTCCAGTTCCTTCAGGACCCTTTCTGCGTGTAAAGGGACTTGTGTCCATTTCTGCACCATTCTCACCCTTGTACTCCCTTCAGACCCATTACCCCCTCTTCCTCAGTAAAGACTGAGCAGAAATACCTGTTCAATATGTCCAGCTTTACTGTTGTCATCCTCCATGACTCCCATCCTCCCCCTTCAGTCTCACTATCCCTCCCTTTGTCTTTCTTTTTTCACTTATGTACCTGTAAAAGGTTTTGTCCCCTTTAACCACTGATTTTGCAATGTGTTCTTCTGTCTGAGCTTTGGCTTCCCTTACTGACTTCCCTGCCTCCCTTTGTTTCTCCTGGTACTTCTCCCTATCCCCTTCTGCCTGTGTCTTTTGTATTGCCTGAATGCAATCTTTTGGCTTTCACTTTCTTTGCTACCTCTTTGGAAACCATAATGGTCTCCTCTTCCTTTTCCTCTTGCTAACCTGCTTAATGCATAATTCTGTTGTTCTTATAATCCCATTTTAAATACTGCCCACTGTTCCTCAACCCTGATTCCTGTCCCATTCCCTTAATGCCTCTTTCAAGTATCTCCCCATTTTCCCAAAGTCTGCCCCCTAAAATCCAGGATCGTGTTTTGTGTGGTTTGGTTCTGCTCTTTCTGTGATTTCAAACCACAATGACTGGTGGTCACTGTTACCCAGGTGCTCCCCACTGTTACCCCCATCACACTGTCCCTGTTTGTGAGCAGAAGGTCCAGTATTGCCTTCTGCCGAGTTGGTTCCATGACCAGTTGCTTGAGGAAGGCACCCTGAAGGAGTCCAGGATAAATCTGCTCCTAGTTGATGCTGCTGCTGGGATGCTCCAGTCCACGTCTGGAATATTCAAGTCTCCAACCAGTACTACCTACCCTTGTCTGCCATCCTTTGGATGGCTAGCATCAACTCCCTATCTGTTTCTTCCTCCTGGGCTGGTGGTCTATAACCACACCTGTGCGGATGGCTGGCCCCATTTTCCTTTCCAGCTTACCCACAGTATCTCTCCCCATTTTGTTCCTCTTGGATCTCTGTGGCCCTTATGTCATTTTTCACATACAGTGCCACTCCTCCTCCTTCCTGCCTCCTCTGTCTCTTCTGAATATGTATTTGTAGCTGGGTATGTCATCTCCCAGTCATGGTTATCATTACACCAGGTTTCAGTGATGGCCACAATGTCCAGGTCTGACTGTACCATGACAGCCTTCAGATCTTCCATCTTGTTGCTAAGGCTCCTGGCATTTGCACACATGGCTTTCCATGATTTGACCTCCTAGCCTGCTTCACTGTTCTACTCAGCCCCTTCCTTGGTTGTCATTTATCCCTGGTTCTCCTTGCTGTCTGCCCTTCTGCTGAATTTTTCCCTTTTTCTGCTTATCCACCTTTTGGACACTAATCTCCATCTTTTGCACACTGCTTTGCAGAGATAGCCACTCCTCTGGTTCACTGGTTCCACTGCTAGCTGTGGGGGGTGAGCAAGTAGGTACCCTCCTTGCTGGCCTGCCACCCCCATTTGCTAGTTTAAATGCTTGTCAATGTAGCATTTAAACTTATCATTGAGTGCTTGGATTCCCCTCCAGGATGGATGCAGGCCGTCAGGCTTGAACAAACCTCCATCCCTCCAGGTGGGTCCCCAGTCACCAATGAATCCAAACCCTTCCTCACAGCACCAGTTCTTCAACCATGAGTTAAAGTTCCTGGTGCATGCACTCCTATGCTCTCCCTTGCCTCTCACAGGTAGTACTTCTGAAAGTGACAGAAGTAGCTACTTGCTTGAGACCCTCCCCAGTTTCCTAAACTCTCCTTCCTGAACTTCCTTTGGCTCCCCATTTGCCAAGTCCTTAGTACCTAGGTGGATAATGACATCCAGCTCACCCTCCGTCTTGCCTTCCCAGTGATCCCCAGTATCTTCCTTCCATCCCTCCATGCGTGGCACCTGGAGCCCTCACCTCCCTGTCCTCCCCTCCTGTGTTCCTAGCTGGATCCCTCTTACAATGGAGTCCCCCACCAGGATTCGCTTCCTCCTCCACTGCTTTCCCCACTGAGGTCACCTCCTTGGCTAACCTCCACATCCTTTCCTTCCACTTCTCTGGGTACCTCTATTTGGTTGTCCTCATTTGCCAGTGTGGCATATGAGTTCTTGAGAGGAATAGGATCTGGGATGTGCCTCTGCCTGTACTGCTCTACCCTCCCTGAGCCCACTGTCATCCAAGTGCTCCTCGTCTCGGCATCCTTTGATGCAGCTGCATTGGACTGGGTGGTCCCTGGATGGGGTGATGGTACTCCTGACCCAGTTTACTTCGCTCTGAGTCTGGTTACCTCATCCCGTAGTCCAGAGAGATGCATGCAGATAGGGCAGTACCTCAGTGTCCAGAAGGTCTGCCTGAATATGGCTGCCCCACAGCCACTGCATTGCACCACTCCCCACATTATACTGCAATTCCACTACTTGTCTGCTACTGAAGAGCACTGGGCAGAAATCACACAGATAGGTTTATAAGGTTCTGACATCACAACAGTGGGATTACAAGGTTGTAATCTGCTTGATTTCAGTGGGTAATAAGGGCTACCCATACATTATAAGGTTGTAATTTGCTTTATTTCAGTTGGTAATAAGGGCTACCCATACATTATAATGATTTAGATAATGGGTAAACTCAAACTACCATCCTGACTGGCTGAAAGAGGATGCCAGCTAGGCTGTTATTTCTTAATAATGGCCCACTTCAGAACAAGTACCAATTCAACATGCCGTATTGCCCACCGTATTGGGCACCCTGAATGCTGATTTCGAGAAGCTGACATTTTTTTTCTCCTCACTAGCGTCTCACCCCCCCAATCCTGGCACCGATCCACAGCCTCCTTTATTTCACAAAAAACACCACCAAACTCAGAATTTACTTGTCCGTTTTCTCCTACCTTCATCCCACCTTCTCTGCTGCTCTTGATTTACAAACATACTAGCATACTAAAATGCCAGCAGAATAGGCCTAACGGTCTTTCGTGTCTGCTTGTTTGGTCAGCCCCCACCCTGGGAGCTGACCTTGCTGCCCCCCCTTTCCCTCTCTGGCTTCTGCCTTCCCAGTCCCAGATATTCTCACTGGTTTTTGCTTCCAGAACCCTTCCCCTGTACCTGTCCGACCCCCTCTTGAACCCCTCCACCAGCCCCCTGGGCAGTGCATTCCATGGCTCCACCACCCTCTCAGTGAAGTAGCACCTCCTCCTTTCTCCCCTGAATCTCCCCTCCTCCAGCTTCCACCCATGACCTCTAGTTGCCCCCCTTTCTTTGGAGCACCCTGACTGCTCCTTCCCTATTTACCCCTTCATGTACCTGAAGACCTCTATCATGTTCCCCCGGTCCCTTCTCTCTTCCAATGTGTACATATTTAGCTCTTCGAGCCTCTCCTCATAGGTCCTGTCCCCCAAGCCCCAAATCATTTTGGTTGCCCTCCTCTGGATCCTCTCCAGGAGTCCAATGTCCCTCTTTAAGTGTGGCCTCCAAAACTGCACGCAGTACTCGAAGTGCGGCCTCACCAAGCAGTTACACAGTAGGAGTATCACTTCCCTTCTTCTGGAGGTGAGCCCCCTAACGATGCAGCCAAGCATCCTGTTGGCCTTTGCCGCTGCTCTCCTACAAGTCTCAGAGTTGTTCATCTTGGCATCCATCACCACCCCCAGGTCCATCTCAGCCATCGAGACTTGTAGCATTCTCCCCCAGGGTGTACACTTGGCCCGGGTTTCTGGCTCCCAGGTGCAGTACCTTGCATTTTCCTGCATTGAACCTCAGCTTCCGCTTTCTAGACCACCTTTCCAGAGCCTCCAGGTCCCACTGTAGGGCCACCCTCCCCTCCTCCCCATCCACCACTGCTCCCAGTTTTGAGTCATCTGCAAAGAGACTAATCTTACTCCTGATACCCTTCCTTATGTCAGAGACGTAGGCGTTGAACAGGAGGGTCCCAAGGACTGATCCCTGAGTGACTCCACTAATAACTCTCCTTGGGGATAAGACTATCCCTCCAACCATGACCCTCTGGGTCCGGTTCTGGAGCCAATTTCCTATCCATCTGATCATCAGGCTCCCCCACCCCCATTTCTCCCAGATTATTCAACAGGCCCCTTGAGGAACAGAATCAAACGCCTTGCTGAAGTCAAGAAGAGCGATCCACTGGTCTACCAGGTCCAAGGCACTCGTCACCCTAGTCATAGAACTCCACAGGTTTGTCTGACATGATTTCCTGGGATGAATCCATGCTGTCTTTGTCCAGGCACCCCAACTTTTCCAGGTCCCCCCCAGCCTCTCCTTGACAGTGCCCTCCATCATCTTGCCCACCACTGATGTCAGGCTGACAGGCCTGTAGTTCCCTACCACCTCCCTTGATCCCCCCTTGTGGATAGGCACTATATGCGCCACCTTCCTGTCCTGGGGCACCCACCCTGTCCTCAGAGAGATGGTGAAAAGCTCCGCCATGGGTTTCAGCAGGACATCCGCTAGTTCCTTCAGCACTCTGGGATGTAATTTATCCTGCCCTGGTGCTTTATCCATCTTAAGGGACCCGAGGCTTTCCTCCACTCTCTTTGCCGTGATTTCCACCCGCTACCTCATTCCCCTGCTTTGCCTTCACCCCCCACCTGCCAGTGATGCCCCCTCCCAGACCCGCCAATTGGTAAGGTCCCCCTCCTCATTTCACCATCTCCTCCCATGTGTGGTGCAGCACCCCATTTTCTTTGGTGAAACTGGGGTGGAAGTCTCATTTAGTACCTCAGCCTGCTCCCGGGTCTTGTGCCCATCCCTCCCTTGTTTTAATTTCTGCTAATCTGCCCCTTCACCCTTCATTTTCCCCAATGTATCTAAAGAACCCCTTTTTCCCTCTCCTAACTTCCCTGGCCAGGTTCTGCTCCTTCCTTGCCTTAGCCACCCTCACCACCCTAGTGGCCCTTCTGGCCATCACCTAGTACTCTCCTCGGTCCCTTTCAGTCCTTGAGCACTTGAATTGCCTATAGGCCACCTTCTTTCCCCTGACCACCTCCTGAACCTCCCTGGTCCACCAGCAGGGCTTTCAGGCCCTACCACATTTTCGTCTTTCTCTTGCGCAGGTGCTGGTGGCATCCTGCACTCCTCTCCTGATGATTTCCCACCTACTGTTAGTGTCCATGTCTGGCCCAATCCCATCCAAGTGCTCCTTAAGGATCCTTCCTATTTCCTTGAAATCCGCCCCCCTGAAGTCAGTTACCTCCGTCTTTGTGCAGCCTTCTACCCCTCCTAGGTTCAGGCAGAACCAGACCATGGCATGGTCGCTCCCGCCAATGGGTCCCTTACCTCCAGGCCCCCAATCTGGTCACTGTCTGCCAGGACCGCATCCAGTATCCACTCCTTCCTGGTCGGTTCCCCCACCTGCTGAGTTAGGAACGCGTCTTGAAAGACATCCAACAACCTCTGTTCCCTGGCCACTGAGGATGTCATAGTCTCCCAGTCTGTTCCTGGCATGTTTAAGTCCCCCAGCACCACCACCCTTCCCCTCCCCAATCTGCAGTGTCTCCCAACGTCTGCCACCAGACTCTCCTGCATCTCCTCCACCAGTGCAGGGGGTCTATACACCATTCCTATTTTTACTCTCTTGCCCCCTTGTTATCAAGGTGACCCAAATCACCTCCACAGTTCCTCCACCTTCCCCACTCCTCCTATGGCAATGCAGTTTTGACTATTGCTACCTCCTCCCTTCCTCCCCCATCCTTCCTGAACATGATGTAACCCTCCAGGTTCAGGTCCCAGTCGTGCCCTGCAGTGGCCCAGGTCTCAGTGACCACTGCCACATCCACCTCTCCCTCAGTTAGCATCACCTGGAGCTCAGGCATTTTATTGCCCAAGCTCCTGGCATTTAGCAGGACTACCTTCCACCCTTTCCCTATACTTCCATTTCCCCTGCTCGTGTTCCTGTGGGGATTCTGTCTTCCTCTGGTCTGCACCTTACCAGTCGGCCTTTTCCTGCATTCCTTCAGTTTCCCAGGGGGGTGGAGACAGAGTCCCTCCTTTATCGGACCTCCCCTTGACTGCCTTTTCTTCCATCCCTCCCAAGTAGAGTTTATGCCCCGGTTTCTCCTTTCTCCATGCTGCATTCAGGCCGCCCACCAGCATTCCAACGCAGTCCGATTCAACTCCCAGGTAAAAACCCCCACTCCCACATAAGCTTCATAGCCCATTCCTTCTCATTTACACAAGTAAAAATAAATAAATAAATAAATAAATAAAACATTAAACTGCAACGTTTTTCTTTTTGTGGTGCCCTTCCATGCAAATGACAGTTTCAGGCACGACACCTTCAGACACGCTCCTGGCCCTCTTCAACTCTCATTTCCTGTCACAAACTGCACAACTGCCATCCCAACGATGTCCTCAGTAGGTCAAAAAAACATAATGGCAGAGGAACTACTTTCTTACAAATTTATCAAACAACTTATTTTCAACTAATCTTTTACCTTTTTATTAAATTTTTTTTTCTTTACAGTGCCCATTGTCTAAGTATAATAATACCCTCCAGGGTGGGTGTTATGGGATTTAACAGACCTTCCAAGGGCTATAAGGCCCTCTGCCTCCGGGGTCGGGCCTCATTACACCCCTTGGCGGTCCGTTATATCCCAATAATGCCCACCCTGTCGGTATTATTACTTACATAATATATGGGTGGTCATTTATTCCGTTCAGGAATCTGTGACATAAAAATCTCATAACATCATCATTCTGACATCAGAAAGCCATAATACCATTGTTCTGATATCAAATCAATGATATCATGAGACATAATGTTCAGAGAGTTCCCAATACATGTACTGTATATAGAATTATACTGAATATGGAAGCAATGTGCAACACATTTTTATTTGCACGCTTGAGTGATGTTATTTAAACCATAAGAGCAAAGCTTAACAAGCATCTCACATTGAGGGTGTGTCAACAAAACAAGTTTAGAACTCTCTGTATTTTATTTTTTATAACTGGTTTGACTCTCCATAACTGAGAGGAAGTGAAAATCCCTTTGGGCATGCAAAACTCCCAACTCATACAGAGAACAGGCTGAGTCCTTCTCCATGTGGGTGGGAGAATAAACTTTCATTCATTACAAAAATGAATGGCAGGATCAAACAGAAAAGTTGCAAAAAGAATTTACGTTGTTGTGTAGCGGGTGCAGAGAGGAAATGGTACCACATGTTGATGTTATGTGTGTTGTACAGCCCGAATGAAAAATGGCAGTTCAGTAATTATGGGATCATCTGTGTGAATCTCCATTTTACATAAGTATGATGTCATACTTATCTATAACAGAACAGTCACACCACTGTTTTTGTGAATAAGTGACCCCTTATTATTTAATATATTGCAAAACATGTCATATAGGAACCCATCAGTAACACGGCTTGTCACTCCATCTCAGTATTCCAGCTTCACTTAGTGGTTAATTATGTCACTGGAATCCTTCAATGGAATTATAGCCTCTTTACTGATGATCTCCCATCTATAATTGTAATTATAAAAGGGTCTGAGAAATGAAGTTTTCTGATTGGCTGCAAACATTCTAACAACCTTACGTTAATCTTTTATTAACACACATGTAGAGCTCAACCATATGCTGAACAAGGTTTATCATGGTTTAAAAAAACGTGTTTTATTATAATAGCAATAAGGCACTCCCAGGGATTATGTTAATGGTCAGTTAATCACCATCTAGGGGCATGTGGCACTCGGCTACACCTCGTGCCACAGTACAGCCCTAGAAGGTGATTAACAGACCATTAACATAACCCTTGGTCATGCCTTATTGCTTAATTATAACCACAAGGTACTGCAGTTAGGTAATACCCTGCAGCACTCACTGTTCAGCATCCAATACTAGACTGGCAAATACTGCTATCTAATTCAGTAATATCAGGTTTGAGTCTTTACCAACCCAAGGATCTGAAGCCTGGATCTGATATCTGTTTTGCACATATTAATGTACTAAAGGTGATGGCAAAATCAATGGGTTTTTCTACTTAAATGTGTTTTTTTGTCAAGAGTTGTAAATTTAAGTTACTGTTTTTTATAAGCTTGTCTGTTGGTGCAGTGGTAGTACTGCCACTCACAATGCCAGGGATGAGCCGGGGGAGGGGTGAACATAGAATTTGATGGCAGATAAGACCAACTTGGCCTATCCAGGCTGTCCATTCCTCCCTACTTCCACTATTACTGCAGACTGTGCCTGATCTACAGTGCTTTCTCCCTCCATCTCTTCCTTTCCACTATGATTCTCCTGGGCTTATCACATGCATTCTTGAACCCTATGACTACTTCTGCCTTCACCACCTCTGCTGGGCGACTGTTCCAGGAATCCACCACTCTTTCTGTGAAGAAGTACTTCCTCACATCTCCCCTGAATCTACCTCCCCTCCAGCTTTATAGCATGTCCACTTGTTCTTGAGCACCTTTTCTTCTGAAAAATACTCTCCTCTTGTACCTTATTTACCACTGTGAGGTATTTAAAAGTCTCTATCATATCCCCCTGTCCCTTCTCTCTTCCAGGGTGTACATATTGAGGTACTTTAGTTTCTCCTCATAGGACTTTTGATGCAGATCCTACCCTCTTCTGGACCACCACCCCCTCTGTCTATGTCCTTCCAGAGATCTGGTCTCCAGAACTGTGCTGAGTACTCTAGGTGGGGTCTTACCAGCAATGTATACAGAGGCAACACCACCCCCCTCTTTCTGCTGGTGATACCCCTCCTGATGCACCCCAGCATCCCACTAGCCCTCCTGACTGCCTTGTCACACTGCCTGACCAACCACTCTTAGGTTATCCGGTACGATTACCCCCCATAGCCGGCCATAAGGAGAAAGACTGAGCATCCCACACTATGCTCTTCTTCTTTGCAGTGGGAAGCTATCTGGTGCTGCTTCCTGAGTGCTACCTGGGTGACCACGGGTAGAAGAGCAGGAAAGCAGGGAACCTAGAGGTGGCTGGACGCTGGCTGGAACAGCATGCTTGCAGGTTCCTGCATGTGTGTACATATGCATCCTGGATGCTGGCATCACAAGGGTGTGGGAGGACCAGAAAAAGATAAATAAAATACCCTAGCATGGCAGAATGAAGCTGGCTGGCTTGCAGACCCTGCACCGCTGATTCTGTGCCTTCCTCCTCTGAAATTTGGCCTTCAAAGGGGTATCTGGGACCCCAACAACCCTTCCATGGAGGGGGTTAAGCATGGAGGAAGGAGGAAAGGACTATGTCTGAGGGAAGGTGGGGGCTGGGGCCACCAACTAGAATGGGGCCAGGGAAGTGACAGAAGGGAGCACAAACAATAATTCAAAAAAGTTAATTACATTTATTTTAATATGCAAATGGTTGCAATGGCTCCTTAACATTAAAGTTCAAATCAGTTAAAAACTGGTGATGGCATTCTGCTCCTGATCTGCTCCTGATTGACTGCTTTCTCACCACACATTCACAAAAGGGCTGCTTTGTACATCCATTTGCAGCATAGGTGTAAGTACCGTACTGTAACTGGTTCCAGAGTCATCTCATTAATCGCACTCAGAGCACTGAGATAGATGGCTCCTTGTCAGATGTTAGGAATATATCCATTGGCATTCCTCAGGGCTCCATTCTGGGCCCCGTACTTGGCCTATTCATAAACCACCTGCTTGATGCCTGCCCATCTGCAGATGTACTTCTCTATGCAGATGATGCTGTCCACAAATTAAGAGAAATCTGACCTTGGTAACCTTACCTCTGTCTTCCAGGGTAATTTTGAGGCCTTTAAAAAATGGTTCTCTCATAACAAACCAACTCTAAATTACAAGAAAACGAAGACAATGGTCTTCACATGCCCACAAATGGAGAAAAAGGTACCCACCCCCTTGTCAGCCGCAATGACCTGGGACATATACTTGAAGAGATGGAAACCTTTAAATACCTCAGGGTGATCCTGGAAAATACTTTACCTTTTGCTCCCCACATTGACCACCTTGTGCCCATGCTAAACAGAAGATTTCTTATTTTATTTATTTAGTTTTTGTTGACCGGGTAAGTGCACTAGACAAATCCTGCCTATTTTCAGGCACGACCGGGGATACAGATGAATGCCAACTGACCTTGAACCAGATTAAGCTGTTGGTGGTATTTTTAGTGAATGAGGGAAATTTGGCCAGGACACCGGAGAAATTCCCCTACTCTTTTCGATAAGTGCCATGGGGTCTTTAACATCCACCTGAACTACCACCAATCCAGGCAGATGGGACCTCGGTTTAACGTCTCATCTGAAAGACGACACCTCAGAAGTGCAGCACCCCTCTCATGCTGCACTACAGTGTCAGTACTGGGATATTAACCCAAGTGCCAGATGTGGGAAGCCTTGTACCATAATCCGGTCAATCTCATTGCTGATGCAAGATGCTTCAGAGTGGCAAGCTCAGCACTGTCACTAGTTGACTATGGCCTCCTGTCTAAGCATCTGCCCGTGAATAAATTCTCAGCAGAATAAATCTGATCTATAATAAGGGTTGTCGTGTTGTGCTTGAGGCTGACAAGCACGCCCATAGCTGCACCCTCCACACCCAAACAAACTGGTTACTCTTGCCTAGCAGAATTAAGTTCCAGATTTCTGTTAGCCAAGAAGGTGCCACTGGGTCTAACCCCCTCCCGGCCCTAACTCACTGCTTTTGCCCGGTCACCAATTTTTACAATACCAGGTGTTTGGCTTGGAATGCCCCTGAACTGCTTTTCGCCATACTCAGCTGGGCAAGCATTAATTTGCTGTTAGGGCCATTTATTGACTAAATGAGCTGCCTGATACCTTGGTTAATCTATCTAAGTTTGACCAGTTTAAGAGAGCACTACAGGCAACCCTAACAGTTCGATGCAACTGTAACTGCAGATCATCCTAACTAGAAGTCCCTCCCAGTATGCACTTTGAACTGTGTCAGACTCTGGCTCTGTATCCATGTACTGTTACTATGCATGTTTTACACTGTTTCTGTTCACCTGCCTTATTGTAAAATTGTATGCAATTGATCTAGCCTACCTTATATACTCACATGTAAGTCATCTCACATATGCGTCGGGGGGTATAATTGACTGCTGTAGCTTGGACGCTTTTTCTTTGACCCTCGTATAAGTCAGTACCCTATAAATCACCCCCTTAACAAGAAAACCAGAGCAAGTTTCTTTTTTGAACATTTATTTTTTTGTTAAAAAAGGATAAAAAAAGGATAAATAAATAAGATTTTCCAGGCGTCTGTGCTTCCATCATTCGAATACGTTTATGCAGATTGGGCTGATCATCTCTTGTTGATGCTGGCAGCTGCAAAAAAATGTAAGCATGAGAAGTGCAGCAGAGAGAAAGAAAATACATGAAACCAAATTTTAGAGGTACATACCGAACTTCACTCAAACCCAAAAAATTCATCATCAGTTTCATTGTCCCAGTTAAACAGAAGATGGAGCTGATGCTTGGACAAAGGCATATCCTTGTACATGTCTTCTAGCTCATTTGATGGTATGTCCTCCTCTTCTGCACTATTGCTATCTGTATTTTGTTCAGGTGCCCCCTCAGTGTTGGCGATCAGGTCCTCGTACAAAAGGTGGTCCTCTGTTCCATCTATTGAATTAAAAATTCCACACTTCTTGAATGATTTTATTACTGCCTTAGTGGATACAGCAGACCAGGCATCCTTCACCCAATGACAAACCATACTGAGACTTGATTGTTTTATGTTACCCCCGGCAGTGAACTGTTTCTCCCCAGTTATCATCCACATTCTCCATGCTTCTCTCATTTTTGACTTGAATGGCTTGTTTAAACTGACATCGAGTGGCTGTAGTAATGCAGTGCAGCCGCTGGGTATCACTGCTTGATATGTCATTTGCCTTCTTAGGTTAGCTTTAACAGAGTCAACGAGGTGCCCTCTGAACATGTCCCAGACAAGGAGACTCTTTTTATGGATAATTGCCCCAGGTCTTTTAGCCCAGATCTCATTTAGCCATTTGTTTACCAGCGCTTCATCCATCCACCCTTTAGGGTGGACTTCAACTAAAACACCAGGCGGCATCTTTTCCTTGGGGGTAGGTCTTCCGTTTAAATACCACCATCGGTTTCAATTTTGTACCATCTACCAGGCACCCCAACACTACTGTAAAATGTGACTTTTCAGCCCCACACGTCAAGACAGTCACAGTTTTTCCCTTTTAAATGAACTGTCCTGTTCGATGGCAAGTCAAAGCTTACAACAGTCTCATCCATATTCCCTGTTGCCATCAGTGGGAAATTATGCTTTCTGCGTTCCTTAAGAACAAAAGTGTGAAAACTATCAACCTTGGCATTGACATCTGCCAGTTGCTTCTGTGCTATGTGAGTGCATTGTCTTAGTGTGAGTTCGTGCCTCCTCATAAAGCGTGTGCACCAACCAGCTGAGGCATGAAAAGTTTTACCTGCCTGTAAGCCTTCATTCTTGGCCAGCACCAGTGCTTGCGATTAAACGGCTGTCCGATTGACAATGTAACCCTGAAGACGCAACTCTAGAACCCAGCTGCTCAGTTTCTTTTCAGTGGAAGACACAGGGGAGGTGTTCAGCTTCATTCATTTCACTGTCTTCTCAACTGCCAGCAACTCGCCTTTTTTTGCTCACCAGTCATGGACCAACTTTTCATTAATACCGTAGTGACTTTCCATGGCAGAATTCGAATGGGACTCGGCAAAAGAGATAACATTTAGTTTGAATTCAGCATTGTACATGATTCTCTTCCATTTCTGAGTGAACATGTTGCAGCAGTGCTTAGCAGGGGGAATAGAGAAGGTAACAAATGGTATGGGATAAATTAGGTAGTGCAGCGGGTAAATTAGGTGTGAGGTAATTTAGGTGTGAGGATTACGTGCTTCAAAATTACTGCTTAATGCGGACACACCTGAGGACAATCAAGAGGTGTGACAATCAAGGGGGGCAGATATGTGGGCGCTATAGAATACAACTAATTAGGTGTGAAAGAACATTCTGAGGGGTAATTAAGTGTGTACATTCATAATGGCAGTCTTTGTGTTTCTGACTGACTTTATTCACATCTACCACCATTGAGTTTGTGTTTCATTCTGGAGGACTCATGTATAAGTTGGTACTGCTTCTTGAGTGTCAAAAAAAGGGATGAAAAAATTACTTATACGTGAGTATACATGGTATTTATTTGTACTTGTTCGACTTCATTCCACTGGAACTCATTTATTGTATTTGTTATGTCGCCTTGTAATCTCTGTTATTGACATGGAACCTTTGTAAAAGAGCAATTGTGCTCAAAGGTATTCGCCACAATTTTCAATAAATGAATCAATAAATACTGCACTGATTTCATTTTAGTTATGCAGGTGATGGGGAGGAATTCTCCATCCTCCACAGAGAAAGTTAAATTAGGTAAATTCATCAGTGCATATGTGTAACCTGTGGTTTTGTGGAAGCACTCATAGCATGTGTTTAAAGGTGAAAAAACAAAAAAACAGCCTGCTTATTCAAATAGATCATATTTCAAACCCTTTCCCTCATTTTTGCCGGCGAGAGTTCAGCCCCAATCTATTTGCTTGAGGAGACTTAGACTGGGGCATGTAATATTTGTTACAGCGATTGCCTTCTTATTCACATTGGTGGGTTTTCAGTTCCAGGTCAGTCATGGTTTTCCCAACCCCCTTCTCTTTAATTGAAATCCATTTTAAGGGCTGGTTAACTTAATGTTCTATTCTCCTGTAAAAAATACATCTACCTTGGTGGTCTGGAGAGGATACAGGGAATGTACATCCCTGTTTACATGCCTATTGCATGTTTTATAGCCCTGTCCATGTACTCCTCTGGTAGATACCATCTGCTGTATTACCTTTGTGGGTTAAGGAGGAACCCAGCTGCTGTCTTGCCAGTCAGTGCTAGCACAATCAACTGTTGTTGCTCCCACTCAGAAATATGGCATGGACAAGGTTTGGCATAAACAAGTCCCAGTATAAAAGTTGGGCTTTTGTCCCATTTGCTGATATGAAATTGCCATTTTTCAGTCATAAAGGGGCAAACAACCTAGTCATCGATGTCTACACTGCCATCAACTCCTACTCTAACCGAAGCATCCATATTTCCCCTTCTGTGTGGCATTGTTTATTATTTGTTGTTGAAATAAAAATACATTTTCTTCCAGGATCTAATAGGAAGGGTACATCTTGTGATATTACAAGGGCACCAGCTAGCTTCAAATCACCATTACGCGATAGAGTTGATCTGTCAGTGCTGCAACCAACTGCGACACTTCTGTGATGTCCTCTCTAACGAGATCATTTCAAAGCATGCAGCACTCAGCAAAACTCTGGACCTACACACACAGCTCCAACAGGTATCTTACAGAGAGCATGAAACTATAACAACTCTTCCTTCAAGTTTGCTATAATGTTTTTACTTAGTCCATCAAAATCACTTGCCTGTTTAATCTGATATAATTTTAGTTTTTCCATGGTGTGAACCTAAAATTCTAATCAGAGTTGTTGTTAGGTGCCTTCTGCCTTTGCGGCCACTAGGAGCTCCCCTCCAATAGGGGCCTTGGCCTGAGCTAATATAAGCCACCAGTCTTTGAAATGTAAATGATAGTTGAAACAGCATAGGAGGGTCATCAGAGATCTGGAAAGAAAATATCCAGATGGCATCAAAATGCCATCAACTTATCTGCCAGAACATAGCCTGAGTAATCAGAGGCATACGGTTTACATGGGTAGGCGGCACCCGTGATTAACCTTGCTGTCCCCAAACATACTGGCATGATGGCAAAACTGATCATAATGCCTTCGAACTGCCAGAGATGAAGATTACCTCATTCTTATAAGAACAGAACTTCCCACCCTATCATATATAAATAAAGTACAAGTATGAAACTGAGGAAAGAAAGACCACCCTAGTCCATTAATTCACCCTAACCAGCTCAGTGGGAATATCCGTCATCTGCTTTTCTTCAGTGTAATTATCTAGTTTGAGTGTGAAGGCAGCCTGCTCCAAGTGTTCACCACTCCTTTCGTGAAGCACAGCTTCCTGATATTTCCTTTGAGTCTTCCTCATTTCAAAGACAAGAAAGCCTCCTTGTCATCTCATTCTTGTACATCCCGAAGAGTTGGATTTTGTCTGATCACTTTGTAAAGTTTATTATCTGCAATTAATAAAGCTTTTCTTCCTAATATCATATGGAGGAAACGTTACTTTAAGTGGTTAATCTCCCTAATATTTTTTCCATACTTGTTTCAGTGATAGGAGTGGATATTTATTCGTTTAGCTAGACACTAACCTATTATAAAATGGGCAAAGAATTTCAAGCAATCTGATTGGTTGTTAGCCATGCATTAGATGTGTCTAATGCACAGCTAAAACTAGAACCCCCATTTAGAATACACAGGCCCATTTTATAAGTGCAATAAGCCACTCCGGGGATGTGCATTAGACAGTTCTAATGCACGGCTAGGGGACAGGACACACTCGGCCTGTGGCCTCATTCCTTACTACGTCCCCCTAGCTGTGCATTAGAACTGTCTAATGCACACCCCATTGTGTCTTATTGCTTGCTTAACTAACTCACACTCATCATCGACCTAGTATAATCCTTTGTAAAATGGATACAAAATTACTCGTAAATATGATAATGACATTTTTAGTTGGTATACTCCAATTGTATTAGAACAATGGCTACTTTAATCCATGGAATGGATGAAAAATATTGGCCATGATTTGATAGCACAGAGCAAAAACTGGGGGAGGGGGGATTTCAAAAGGGTTGGATGCAGATGCAAATGCATGCTGCATTTGCATCCATCTACATGTGTCCAGGCAACCCTGCTGCAGTTTTCAGAAGCTACATTTACAACTGGGGAGGGGGGGGGTCAAAGCATTGGACCTGGTGCTTGTGTCAATATTTTGGGCATGTACTGCATTCATGCAAATGCATCAGGATTTGCATGTCATATCTGCATATATCCTGATGCATTTTCAACACTTTATAATACAGTAGTTGCGTCTGTAAGCTGGACACAACTGCAATACTTGCACTGTAAAGTGAGAGCATCTTCTTGTGGGCCAACTATTCTGATGGAAGTGCATGACTGCATTCAGAAAACTGACACAAAGCTTTGAAAATCCCCTCAAGTCACATTTTGTGAAAGAAAGCAGACACACACTTGCATCTAAATTGGATGCAGCTCAGTGTTGTGTCCATTGTGGAAGCTGTTAGCCAATCTTATAGATGCTAATAGATAGTCTAGTAGGTTTGGATGAATTTGTGCTTGGAAAACTTATACCATTAGAGTGGCACCATCATTAGGGTGCCGTAATGTGTGCACTGCAACCAGTTCACCTGTTATACTGGTGAACTCAATTTCACAGTGCTCAGGATGGATGGCGCTGTAGAGGCGTTGCGCCGCTTGCCCCATACACCTCCGATGTGGAGGTGATTATATTATAGTTTTGGGGGTGCGAGTGGGAAAACTTCCACAGTGGGGTGCAGGAGGGTGCAGTCCCCAGCAAATATCCCACACTTGCCCCAGTGCATTGGACGCAATTGAGGTCGGGTGGCACAATGGCCGGGCATGATGATCGTCGTTGGTATTGTGCTGGTGCCCAAATGTCCCTTGCCCTTTTCCCTGTTGCACCAGCATGGGTGAACCCTTGGAAAATAGGGGAAGATGTATCTTCAGCAGATTCTTCTGAAAACCCTGTTCCAGGTATAGTTTTGTGTACAACTGAAATGGTCTAACAGGTTCATTTGATTTGATAAAACTGTATTCTCACCATGGCACCACTTCAAAAACAATAATCACAGTAATAATAATAATAATTATAAGCAGTTGTTGCACAGTTGTATCAAAACCCTGCTGCTGACATCAAGATGATGTGCTTATTCCTGTATTTTGTGTTTATGCTAAGGCTCTTCACTGGTGTGATGAAGGTGCTTATCTCCTAGCCAATCAACCGATGGATAAATGCCAGTCCAAAGAGGGGGCCCAGAAAGCGTTGCAAGACATAGAACAGTTCCTGGAAAACTCCTCCCAGGTCTCAAAGTTTGAGCCTCAAATTCTATACAGTGACTATGAATCAGTTTTAACTCCAGAAATAAAGGTAAGAACAGTTTCAGTAAACTGTATCATTTATTGCAGAAATGGGACATGTAAAATCTGAAATGCTTAAAAGTTGCTCCTTGGTTAAGATATAATTAAATCTCCAATGGAAATGAAGACTCTCAATTACTTCCAGTTCACCCAGACTTCTGTCAGGCATTTACCATTATTAGATTTAAATTATTTTCAACTAATTATCTAACGGATTGCACAGTCCTAAAAAATATTCAAGAGGTTCCACAGTCCTGCCCTTGTAATCTGTGCTATGATGAGTCATTCTTTCAGGTATTAGTCCAATATCCATTGTATGATGTTTGGAGAAAGCATTATATAGGTGCAAAATTAAAAACATGTTCTAAAAATCTGTATGATAATGTGTTCATTTTAATTCAACCATTGTCACAGGTGGACACCTAAAATACAGCAGCTTATTTTAAAGCAATTATTAAAAAGAGAAAGAAGCTGGGAGGTTCTTTGATCAACCCAGGGAGAATCGTACTTATGGCATTTTTTTGCTTTATGAAAAGATTTTACTTGTATGGAGATTGTCAGTTCATCTTATTTTCAAGTAGAGGGTTTTCCATGACTCATGATTAAGCCGAACAGATTTAAATGCCTTCAACTGTGTTAGACATCTTCTAATGTCCCTTCCTCCGTTCCTGCCTTGGAGAAACAAAGCTTAAATAAAGTCAATCCACAGACTGTGTGGATTCTGTACTAGCTTACTTTATCACTACCTTGGCTACACTTGAAGTTCTGTAAATAACAATGAACAAATATTTAAAACACAATTAAGAAAACAACTAATTGCCTATTTAATAGCAGTGAATACACACATACTCTTTAAATTCTATTACAGTTGCCTCCGTTGTCCTTTTCAGATCAAAACAGTACACACAGTGCTTGGCTCTCAAGAGCAGGCCTAGAGAAGATGTACTGCAGTCAATAAAAGTGATATGTTTACTTAAGTGTTAGGAATGTAGTTTACTATATAGTCACTTAGGAAACATTCAACACTTTCATAAATAAAGGCCTTAATTTAAAAAAAACAAAATGGCCCTGGCAAAGACAGTAATCCCAGTTTGGTATTTGATCTTGTGATACCCTCACTCTAGAGAAATCGTAACTGATTTAAGCTGTCTAAGCAAGATCATCCACATCAAAAAACAGTTGGGGCATTTCAGGACCATGAAATTAATTTTTTTTTAATTTATTTATTAAAAGAATCTTAAATTTTTTTTTCATTTTTACATTTTTTTAATTAACATTTGTGCATGTGTGATATCTATATAATGTTCTCAATGCATTGTGCCATGTGTTTTTTTTTTAATTTCCATTTTTCATTGTATAGATTCCATTGTTAGTATTGCATTTTTCCAACCCAATATTCTTTTTTAAATTACTGATCATTCATCACATGTGACATCAATGGAATGGAAGTTCTGTATGGAAAGTTTTATTCTAGGTTTCCTACTCAACCGATGTCCCCTGGTTCTGGAACTCCTAAATAATTAAAAATGAATATTGAACAGGAAGAATGCAGAATTAGCTAGGGACCCTTTTGAAGAAGCAGGACTATTTAAAAAAATACACAAAAAACACTTGCGGTATTAAATAAGCTTCACATATGCCTACATTTTGAAATATATTAAAAATGCAAAATACAAGGCTTATGTTCATTTTAAAACCTTTTACAGAGATTTTTCATTAAGTTATGTCTGTTTTCTAATGTGCTCCTCTTAAGATAGAAGTAAAATAAAGTTACATAAAAAGCGACATAATGACTCATTACACAGTTTAGGTAATTTGTCAGTAAAAGTTTTAGCTCATAGATAAATAAGCAGGAGGGCAACTAAAAGAGTGGGGCTCCCAAGTGGAACTATCCTGACAAAAACTAATTAAAATGCAAAACAATAGAAACTAGGTCACACACCTACAGTGTACACAGAACACTATTAAGCAATAAGTTCCCTGTAGTCCTTCTGTTAGAATACAGTATAAAGTATCCATTCTAGTTTTCAACCACCCCAACCCTCCAAAAAATAATCCAGAGTATAAACTGTAAATAAATAGCCATCTTTGTTCAAGAAAAGTATGCTTTATGGCAGATATGCATTTGGACTAGAGGCATTAATGGAAGAATTTCACCAGCGGAATATTTCACATAATTAGCGTAATTAGCAAAATATTCCGCTGGTAAAATCTAAATTTCCACGGTTGATACGAAATTTCACCCCAAGCCAATTAAATTTCACTCTGGTCAAATTGACCTGACTGGTGATATCACCACCCGCAGCAAAATTTATCTGCTTCGGGAGTAATTTCACCCGCCGCCATGGAGGTGAGTGAAGGGCTGTGCTGGTGGCCTGATTGGGGTACTGGGGAGATGGGTGGGTGCTGCTTTCTACTGATGGGGTGGGGGGTCTACTAGGCACCAGGGAGATGAGGGTGAATTTTTTAAACAAACAGAGGCGGCAGTCAGAGTAACTTTGGGGAGCACTTATTTATTTTATGTTCTGACCAGTGACAGCCGGAGGCACTAGACATCAGGGAGTGGAGGGTGGATTTTTTTTTTTTTTATAAAACAAATGGGGGTACAGGACACTTGTGTGTGTGTGGGGGAGGGGTTTCAGTATACAGACTTGTGGCCAGCGGCGATGGGTGAATTGCGGGTGAAATTTTGCAATTTTGCCACAATTTTGTGAAACATTTCATCCAGCGAAACTGCCAATTTCGCTAGAGAAATTTTTTTCCATTGCATCTCTAATTTGGACATGACACCTGACAGTGCATTGCAAAGTTTATCATCATTTGACAATGCCAGTTAGTTACTCCAGTATCAGTATTAGAAAGGGCAGCTGAGGTAGACTCAGACTTCTTAAAGCAGCAAAAAAATGTACCCTACCTTTTTTTACTGTAAAAGATTCCAGGCATCTTCTAGTTTTCTTTGGGGTGAAATTTTCTAGTTCCAACAAACAGTGGGGGCCAGATATTCAAAATGTTGCCCCAGGGCTAAATTAGCACTGCCCCGCATATTAAATTAGCCCGGAACCAATAGCTCGCTATATTCAAAAGGGATATGGTCACGGTGCTAAACCTGCTGAATATAGCGTGCTAAGGAAGCCAGGCAAATTGGGCTGGGAGAGCAGTGCAAAAATAGCCTGGGAAATAAGCCAACTCTGAATATAGCAACCAGGAAGTGCCAATCACAACCGCAGCCCAGTGCACAGCGACGGGAAGGAAGACAGAGGTGAACCATGTGGCCAAGGTGTGTGCTAGCAAAGGAGTGGGTTCATTAAAGTGGCAAGCACCAGCACATGTGAAATTCTGCAGAGATGTACCATGTTTCTGAAACGTTTGCGCAATGCAAAAATTTGCTATATTCAAACGTGACATGCAAATGAGCCTACTTAGGCAGTCTGTGGGCAAACATCCAGATTAGCTTCTCATTATGTTCTGATTTGCATGCAGTTTGCCCAGTGCTATTTCAGGGTCCCACAACTTCACCTGTAGATCAGTCTGGAAGTACAGGGCTGGCTGGGTCTGCCCACAGCTCCACCTATAGGTCAGTCTGAAAGCACATGGTGGTAACTGCAGGCTACATTTGTACAGAACCGCATAGAATATTGTGCCCCAGGGGACTACACAGCACAGGCACAGGTGGTGGTGCTGCATGCAATTGTCAAACTGTAGTTCATGCTACAGTGCACAGCAGACACTACAGTAACAAGGGGGCCAGTAGTGTGAGGGACACAGCAATGCCTATGATGTGTAGGGCATCAATGACTGCTGCACTTTACACAGTGACAGACCCAACATGCAGGTGTGTACTGACAGTGGAAATTACTGTTATGATGATGTGCGACCCACAGAAGTTGCACCATTGGTATGGGATACTTACAGTGACATATACATGGCTGGCTGTGTGTGCTGTGGTGTATGTACAGATGTGAAGTATGTGGCTGGGGGGGCACATACCATCAGACAGGCACACTGGTGTTGGAGTGTTCCCTACACTGGACCATTTGCACTGTGTGGATTGTCCCAGCCTTGTGGCAGCACCCAGTATGTGGTGCAGATTGGCCACCTGTGCACCCTCTCCTCAACACCCTCCATGCCCCCAGTGCTGCATGTGTGTGTGGGATTCTGTTGGTGTCCACCGAAGGGTGGTCTGCAGGTGTGTGCTGTATGGACACACTGCCATGGTGTCCATTGAGTGCCAGGTCACCACTTACTGCCTGGCATGGCTGGGACCAGTGGCTGATGATGGCAACATAGGAGGTGCCATCCATGCACAGCATGTGTCTTCCATGTTGGTTTCTTTCTGTGTTTTAATATTTACAGGTTAGGGCCAGTAAACCACTGCTGACAGACCCTTGCAAACTCCATAATTCACACTTGTGAATTACAGAGTTCCATAAACCATGGCTCTATGTAACACAAAGTTGTGCAAAGCCACAAAGTCATGCAAAGCTGGTTTGCCCAGAGTTAAGACTACCTTTTCCTGGGCTGTAATTTGCACCACACAAAGTGTTGCGCTAAGTCACCCAATAACACTTTGCGCTGCGCTAATGCACTGAATATAACATTGCTCCTGTATTCTTGTACACGCCTGTTGTACCGTCTTGAGCCTATCCATATCCTTCCTGTGGTGAGGACCCCAGAATTGGTAACAGTACTCCAGGTGTGGTCTTACCAAGGATCTATACAGGGGAAGTATTACCTTCCTTTTTCTGCTATCAGTACCCCTCCTGATACATCCAACCATCCCATTTGCCTTGTTATAGGCCTTGTTCCACTGACTTGATTGCTTTAGGAATTCACCGATGATAACTCCGAGGTCTTGTTCCTCAGCAGTGATACTGAGTCTCTCCCTTCCCATCCAGTACTCTGTCCTGGGGTTCATGTTCCTTAGGCGCATCATCTTGTAGTTTTTGGTATTGAATTTCAACTGTCAATCCCTTGACCACCCCTCCAGCTTATGCAAGTCTCTCTACATTTCCTTTATTCTGTCATCACTACCCACCCTCCCTCAGAGCTTAGTGTCACCTGTGAAGAGACACAACCTGCCTTGGATCCCCTCACCAGTGTTGCTGATGAACATGTTGAAGAGGACCGCACCCAGGACAAATCCCTGTGGAACCCAATAAGTGAGTGATCTCTCTCTCTCTCTCTCTCTTCTGATTTAACCTCAATGACCATTATCTTCTGCTGTCTCTTCTTTAGCTAGTTACCTACCCAGTTCACTATGACCTTAGCTGCACCCAGATCGTCCATCTTTTTCACAAGCAGTCTGTGGGGTATTGAGCCAAAAACCTTGCTGAAGTCAAAGTAGAGCAAATTCACAGTATAGCCCCTATCCAATTCCTTCATCACCCAGTCAAAGAAAACTATCAGGTTAGTCTGACAAGACCTCCATGAAACAAATCCATGTTGCTTACTATCCTGGACACTGTTACTCTCCAAGTAATCTGCAAGATTCTCTTTGACCAGTGACTCTATCAGTTGTTCTACAATAGAGGTAAGACTAATAGGTCTGTAGTTCCCGTCTTGTTCCTTGTCCTGCCCCCCTCTTATGGAGTGGAACTACCTCCACCACCCTCCAATCCTTTGGAACAACTCTTATCCTTAGAGAGCTGTTGAACAGACTTATCAGTGGATCAGCTGGTTCCATTGCCAGTTCCCTGAATATCCTCAGATGCAACCCATCTGTTCTTATGGCCTTATCAATCTTCTGGGCTTCCAGCCTTTCAGGATCATTTTGCTACTAAATGCTGGCTGCCTCATCGCTGGGACTCCCTAAATGGGCATTGTGATGCCACTTTCTGGCACAGGCTCACCATGCTCTCTAGTTACAGTTGAGCAAAAGTGATCACTAAGGACGATTGCTTTTTGCCTGTCGGCCTCAATCACCCTATCCCGCTGTGTTAGCCTCACAATTCCCCTTCCTTCCTTTCTTCCTTTTTCACAAACAGACCTTTTTGTTCTTTTTTGCCGCAAACATTCATCTTATGCTTCCTCCCCCACTTATCCTTAAATTTGTAGAAGGCCTTCTTCTTGGCCTCACTGCTTCCCTGACACTTGCCAAGAACCATAGTGATCTCTTGAACCTGTTCATTTTGGTTACCATTCTCATGCATACCTTTGATGCCCCAAGAATGGCTCACTTAACTGCCCCCCATTTCCCTTCCACACCATCTATGTTGTCCACCCCTGCTAACTTATCCCTGACTAGCTCCTCTAGCCTGTTAAAGTCTGCCCTTCTATAGTCAAAGACTTCAGCTCTTGATTGCAGTTTACCAGACCCAAGGGCCAGTTCAAACCAAACAGAGTTATGGTCACTGTTCCTTAACGGCTCCCCTACTCCCACAGCTCCTTCCACCTCTGAGTTGGTGAGCACCACATGGAGAATTGAGGACTTTCTAGTGGGCTCCTTAACTACTGTACCAGCAGACAGTCCTGTAATGCATTCAGCGAGACCTGGCGTCTGGTGCTCTTGGCCACTGTAATGTCCCAATTGTCATCTGGCAGGTTCAGATCACTCACCATCACTACTTCCTCCTTAGCTATCCTTCTTTCCAGTGCTTCTCTGAGCTCTCTGTCCCTCTCCCTCCCTTGCCCTAGTGGACTGTAGATCACACTCAAGTGCATTTTCTTGCCTGAGGCTGCCTTGAGTTGCACCTACAGCGACTCAGTCTCCCCATTACAACCCCTGATGCACCCATCTTCCATCACCTTTATGCCTTCCTTGACAAAAAGGGCTTACTCCTACCCCTTTACCTGTTCCTATATCCCTCTTGAACATTGAATTCCCAGGGACCATTGGTTCCCAGTCATTATTTTCCTAAGCCTATGTTTCTGTTATTGTCACACTATTCATCTCACTATCTGCCATCAGTGCTTGGAGCTAACTGATTTTATTAACTAGGCTCCTGGCATTAAGGCATACCCCCTTTCATCTGACCCTTGATCCTGCTTTGCTACTACCCTTGTGCTTTGTCCCCTTGTTTTTTTGTTGCTTGCACTCTTTGCATTTCCCTTCTCCAGAACCCCTCCAGCTAGCCCAGTATGGGACACAGAATTCTTTGTACCTGCTGTGCTGCTACAGACCCCCAGATGTGGGGGGTACTAGCTAGATCCCTTCCTCTTCCCTGATGTTGAGGTTCCCCAGACCCAGTCTCCCCTGCAGCCAGTGTAAATGGTAATGCGTAGCAAATTAAAAACCTTTAGGAATATAACTGAATGTTTTAAGCAAACTGAAATTATATACTGCTTCATGACAACAATCAGCAAAAAAATGACAAGAATTACTGAAAATATTACTGTGTGTACATTAACACAGTTATACAAGAAAAATATAACCAAAACAGAAAGACTGCCTTTTTCTCCCAGTTAATCTACCTGTACCACAGATACACCCTTCCCCCAAAGCACACTTCACAGTACACAGACTGATTCTTCTAAATTAACATTCAAAATCCACACAGAAACAATAAACACTCGATGATATGAGCACAAGAGGGTTTCCTACAATTGATGCACAAAATTTTGAGCAAATAAAATAGCTCAAAAAGGCTTTTTTAACAGCTTTTAGAGGATTTGAGTCACAGAGATCTGATCAGAAACTGTCTCCATCTTCCACCACACACACACTACACAGAACTGACGCTTTGTAGAACAATCTAGAGCCCATGTGACCTGGAATCCCATGAAGCACTGCAAAATTTGCCTTTGGAGCTCAAAACAGCAGGAGTGAGGTGAAGTACATTGATTTCAATGTACTTCACCTTAAAACTGGTGGAGAAGTGGTTTGGGGAAGGCTGAATAAAGAAAAGTCTTTGTTTTCAATGGACTTTGTGTACCCCATTATTACGCAAAGTACTCCACTTCGCCTTGCAGAGTGCTTTGTAGATTTCGCTTTACTCCACAAATCACTTCATGGAGTGAATTTTGGCCACTTCGCCCACCACTAACCACAGTAGGGCAACAGGAGATAATTTCTTTAGCAATATCACAAAATATCTGGAAATGTCTGACCATGTCCTTTGCTGCAACTGTAATAGTAGTAATGTGTTTATTTAACCAATAACAGGAAGACTCCAGTTGAATGTTGGCTCATTTAGAATGGCATCTGGTATTAGACATCTAGATACATGCATATTATAGATAATTGATAAACTATAGAGTACTGTGAAGCCCACCAGAATGAAGAAAACTGCAGAATTCAACTG
This sequence comes from Neoceratodus forsteri, assembly GCA_016271365.2. Taxonomy (NCBI): domain Eukaryota; kingdom Metazoa; phylum Chordata; order Ceratodontiformes; family Ceratodontidae; genus Neoceratodus; species Neoceratodus forsteri. The sequence goes on from JADMNL010000023.1 coordinate 220,836,972, forward strand.
CAGAGTTTTGCTGGAAATAAGGCAATTTTAATATAAGTCATGCATAAATTGATGATACATTGTTGCTCCAGTTTAGCAGGAATGGTAAAGACACAGGATGAGAGGCATTACAATGGAATGAGCTCAAGGGCAGATAGGTTATTACTCACTGGATGATGTCAGCCATATTTTTAGTGCAGAAGAGAGAACAGAAAATGGGGGATCCTGCAGTAGTGTGAGAAAGGGTGAGGTGGAGCAATTAGAGAAAATTACAGTAGTTTATCACTGGTGTTGGAATTCACATTATAGGTAATTGGAGAGGTATATAAGTATGGAGTGGTGGAGGGTCAGAAATGCTTTTACACTTTTGTAATTTGAAAGTACAGAAGTTGACTAATTTTGGTGACTACGTTTCCATCTCTCTATTAACTTCCTTGCTGAGACATCTCTGACCCACAACAGTTTTAACTTGTCTTACTGTGTCAAGCATTAACACGCATTTGTCAATGCCGAATATTGTCGCCCTGGCATTGGCTTTGGTAGTGCAGTGCGGAAACACATTTTTGGCAGGATGTGAAAAATGACAGCTGTACTGTTCATAAGGAGGTGTAAAAAAATGGCAGTGGTGAAAATGTGGCATGTAAATATTGCAAATTTGCAAAGTTACAAGAGTGCATGAGAAATGCGCAATGCACGCTTGTAGCACAGTCATTTTTTGGACTTTAGGCATCAAATTTTCAACATAGGCATTTTAGCACCTCTGCTCATGTACAGTGTCACTGTCATTTCCTCAAACTGTTCCAAAAAGTGATTTCACACAGCGACGCACACCTCTTGCTGGACGTAGGAAACACATTTTGGGCAGGATATGTAGAATGACATCTGTACTGTTCATCAAGAGGTATGGAAAATGCCAGTGGTGAAAATCCAGAGTGAAAATATTACAAATGTACAACATTACGAGCATGTGTGCAAACTGTGTAACACACCCTCTTAACACAGTCATTTTATGGAGTATCATCACCAAATTTTCAGCCTAGGCATTTTAGGACCTCTGCTCATGAACAGTATCACTGTCATTTTCGCAATCTGCCCTAAACATTGATTTTCCACAGCAACCATGGTACTGTGTGCCAGAAGTGTGGAAACACATTTTGGCCAGGATGTGAAAATTGACAGCTGTACTGTTCATAAGGAGGTGTAGAAAAATGACAATGTTGAAAATCTGGCATGAAAATATTGTAAATTCACGAAGTTATGAGTGTGCATAGCAACTGCACAACGCACACTTGTAAAACAGCCATTTTTTGGATTGTTTCCACCAAATTTGCAACATAGGCTTTTTGACGGTCCACCTTATGAACACTGCCACTGTCCTTGTGTTAATCGGTCCCGAAAGTTGATTCCACACAGTGACTGCGAAATCACCTTTCAGGGCTGATTAACATCATAACAGTGACGGAATTCATGAGGAGGGGTCCCCAAAACCCCATGTTGAAAATTTGGTGTAAAAACTCCAAAAAATGCCAGAGATATGTATCAAAGTTTACAAAACCCTATTTATTCCATTATACAGCTTACCTGCATTTCCTCAGTTCACAGTCGGCTTTGAAGAGTGCAGACATGTTTCTGGTCCACTGAAGATCATCGCGCTGAGCTCCGGAGGTAAGTATGGGGTGAGGGGGGTGGGAGGAGGCAGGGTGCACAGTGGGTGGGTGCAGGTGGTGGGGAGACTACAAGGATCGTTTTGTTTACAGGTGTTAAACAAAAACATCGCTGATGGTTTCTTTTTTATGTGGTTTTTGAGGGGACACAGTAGCTGATGTGGGATTGGGCACCCCCATCAGCACATAGGAGTGGGGCACTAGCTGAGGGTGATTGGGCACCCCATCAGCACAGAAGAAGGGGGATATCATGCCAATGGGGAATGGGCTCCCCATTGGCACATTACAGTGGGAAAGGGACCCGATGCCGGCCCGAGTTGGGCACCCCCTTGACAATGGGGGCGCATGAGCTGAGGGAAATGGGCACCCCTCAGCAAGCAAAAAGGAGAAGGGGACACATTATGCTAATGGAGGGGCTTCCCATCGGCACATACATGAGGGGCAGGTAACCCAACCAAGGGATTGTGCACCTCCAAAGTCGGCAGTTTAACGCCACTATGCCACCATGTTTGTAGCTGGTGAAGCACGTAGGAAGGTCCACTGCATGTGACGAGCTTTGCTCACATTGCAGTGGACCTTTCCTTAGATGTGCTCGCCATATTAGTATGCATGGTGTGGTGCTGGCATGCAGGCTGATTGGGGAATGAGGGATGCACCTACTGGTGCATGCCCTGCATTTGCCCAACAGCTACCGTGCCTCCACATCTCTACTACCGCAAGCGCGCCAACATAAAAACAGCATACATAGCTATGCAATATTTATGAGGTGTGCCAATAAAGAACATTAGTAATAAAACTATTGTTTATTAAATTTTCATTATTTGAATGTATCAACCACCTTTTCTGATTTCTAGCTGTTTACTCCCTTATATTGAAACAACTGATATAGCTGTTGCCTTGCAAAAGTTGACCAGTATCATACTTAGTTGAAAATATATTATGCTGCTGCCTGACATTGTGCATTTATGTACAGTATGGGTCAGATATTCAGACTGCACCAGGCAATGACACAGGAGGCGCAGCACAACCAAGATGTGCTGGGACCAGACAGGGTATATTCAAAGGTGATGTGCCATGGTACATCACCTTTGAATATAGCACAAATGTGCATGGTATACAATGCGCCAGCGCATTCTCAGACAGGGAGGATAGGAATGCCCCAGTGCAACTGTAGTTGCGCTGGACGATTTCTGAGATACTCAGACTTGGGCATGCAAATGGGGCCATAGTGTATGCAAGGTGCAAATAGGGTTGTTTGCATGCCATTAGGCCCCCCATTTGCATGAGCTGAGCAGGGCAGCCCAGTGAAATGTGCCTGGCAGCCTTCACAGCATGTGATAGGGACAGAGGGGGTCCTGGGGCAACTTCCCACCATATAGCCGCGATCGCGGGTAATAATAATGGATAGAAATACCCTGGTAGTCTAGTGGTAACCTCCCTACCTACCGGTAGCCAAATCATGGATATGATTAAATAAAACAAAATGCCCTGGTAGTCTAGTGATAACCCTCCTCCTCCGGTAGCCCAATTTTGGGTATTAGTAAATAAAATAAATTGCCCTGACAATCGGTGGTAACCTCCTGCCTCCAATAGCTGAGATCACGGGTGTAATAACATGTAAGAAAGCCCTGGTGATCTAGTGGTACCCCCACCCTCCTGAAGCTCTGATCACTGTAGAAGTAAATAAGTCCCTTCCCTGGTAGTCTAGTGGTCCCCAACCCACCCGATGCACCGATCGCTGGTGCTCCGTGTACTGAACACATCCCCATGGTGGTCCAGGGCCATTCCCCCACTCCACAGGACTCCTGCCCACCAGCTCTCCCCATCATTGATGGCAGCTGCAACCCACCTGCATACCACCTGGCTGCCCGCCAAATGACAGCTTACAGTATGAGCTGTAAGCCCATTGATCCACACTGTGGACCAATGTTCTTGCAGGGTTTACTGTACTAGATAGTTAAAATATGTGAATGAAGTTCATTCACATATTTTAGACTGTCTAGTACAGTATGCTCTGCAAGCCCATTGATCCATGGTGTTGACCAATGGGCTTACAGCTCATACTATAGGCTGTCATTCGGCAGACAGCCAGGTGGTATGTGGGTGGGTTGCAGCTGCCTGCTGATGATGGGGGAAGCTGGCTGGGCAGGGGTCCTGTGCAGTTGGGGGGGTGAATGGTCCCACTGGAGCACCAGGGATATGTTTCAGTACGGAGCACCAGCGATCGGTGCATCGGGTGGGTTGGGGGGACCACTAGACTACCAGGGAAGGGGACTTATTTACTTCTATGGTGATCAGAGCTTCGGAAGTGGTGGAGGCTACCACTAGATCACCATGGCTTTCTTGCATGTTATTACACCCAGTGATAGTGGCTACGGGAGGGAGGGGGGCTACTACTAGACTACCAAGGCATTTTATTTTATTTAATAATACCTGTGATTGGGCTACTGGGAGGAAGGGGGGTTAGCACTAGACTACCGGGACATTTTATTTTATTTAATAATACCTGTGATCAGGCTAACAAGAAGGAGGGGGTTTACCACTAGACTACCAGAGCATTTTATTTTATTTAATAATACTCACAATCAGGCTAATGGGAGGGAGTAGGGGTTATCACTAGACTACCAGGGCATTTTATCCTATCTAATAATACCCACGATTGGGCTAACAGGAGGAAGGGTACCACTAGACTACCAGGGACCAGATGGGTGCTTATGGACAGTGTTCTGTGTGGGTTGGTAGCCACCCATGGAAGGGACCTATTTACTTCTATGGTGATCAGAGCTTTGGGAGGGGTGGTGTCTACCACTAGATCACCAGGGCTTTCTTACATTTTATTACACCCGGCAATCATGGCTATGGGAAGGATGGGGGTTACCACTAGACTACCAGAGCAATTTATTTTATTTAATAATACCCACGTTCGGGCTACCAGGAGGGAGGGGGGTTACCACTAGACTACCAGGGAATTTTTTTTTTATTTAATAATACCCACAATCAGGATACCGGGAAGGAGGGGGTTACCACTACACTACCAGGGCATTTTATTCTAGCTAATAATACATGCGATAGGGATAAATGGAGGAAGGGGGGTACCACTGGACTATCAGAAACCAGATGGGTGCTTGTGGACAGTGTTCTGTGTGGGCAGGTGGCCACCCATGGCTGGCGGTTGCTGTTTTGTGCCCTGCATTTCAGCAGCAAGCCTGTGGGTGGCAGTCATTTGAGCCTGATTTTTCTGGCTCAACTTTGTGCCTCGGTATGCGGTGCATCTAAGGGGTTGTGCCAGCAGATGCGCTGCACATCCTGGGCTGAATATTGGGATGTGCCACATATGCATAGGAATGCCCCCTACAGATGCAATGCATATATTACCAATGCGCTCCAGTGCCTCGGGACCTGCGCTGCACAAGTTCCCCTTTTGAATATCGCCCCAGGGCACATTACTGGAGTTGCGCCAGCACAATTCAGTTGTGCCAGACACAACTCCTTTGAATATCTGGGCCACTGTCTCTAATCTATCATTTATATGTCAGTCGGAAATGAAAATGAGGTACTATCAACTCAATTGTAAGTCTACAAAAATGTAAAAAAATTATTCATAGAGAGATGAAAGGACACAATATATTTAAAATCTAACAAAGTAAGTTCTAAAATTTAAAAAAGGGTAGACAATACACATTCAGGACAATTGCTTACAAAATAGGCAATTAATAGTTAATGGTTTGGGCCTTTTTAAGCCCATTTCATCGTTATCATGGACTTGGCAATTACATAAAATAAGTGCATGTTTCAGTATTGCAAACTGGTCTTAAAAAAGTGAGAAACAATTATGCAAATTAGATTTTTTTCAGCCAAAGAACATCTTCCCAATAGACTGTTAATGGGATGATTACCCTATAAACCATTTAATCTGTTCTCAGTCTTTTACTTGATTGTCTTCAAGCTGAACAAGGAATTCAAACTTTGTAAACTGTAACAATTTCTAATTATATGCCAGGGTTCTCCTCTCAGTCTGTGTCACAAATAATTATGTCTTGTTTATCATTTGCACCATATAGAACGCAAGTGTGCAGAGGTAACATTAACAAATAAAGTAGGGATTGGAGAGCACAAATAAGTTATAGCTCTAATTACAACTTTTAAATCTCCAAGTTTTACATTCAAACCTCTAGAACTCAGACCATTAAAAACAACATTAGAAATTACATCAGTGGGCAAAATAATACTGAACAGGGAAAACGGTATGGTTCACATTCAAGTGTTTTTTCATATCCTCATGGCTCAATGTAGGTATATGATACAATTCTTAAATACCACATTAATTCTTACTTTGTTGCTTTGGCCTATGTACTGTCATTATTTGGCAAAACCATAACTCCCTTACAACTGCAATGTTAACTCTTGCTCACTACCTTTTAGCAACACCTTGCAGTGTGGGTATAACTTGAAGGATCCCTCTGCCCTACCTGTCGCTACTGTATTTCAATGCATCCATCTATCTATCTATCTATCTATCTATCTATCTATCTATCTATCTATCTATCTATCTGTCTGTCTGTCTGTCTGTCTGTCTGTCTGTCTGTCTGTCTGTCTGTCTGCTTGCCTGCCTGCCTGTCTGTCTGTCTATCTATCTCTCTATCTGTCTGTCTGTCTGTCTATCTATCTATCTATCTATCTATCTATCTATCTATCTATCTATCTATCTATCTGTCTATCTATCTATCTATCCACTGCAAACACTTGTGTTATTGCATCAGTTAGGGTTCAGCTTAAAGCAACAAAAGTAGGGAAATGTGGAATTAGGGTTTCTTACCCTCATTCTCCCACCCCTACCCCCACCCAAGCAGCAAAAGGAAATAACATTATGGTCTTGGCTCTCCTGACTCTTTGCAAATCAGTGGTGGGGTCTTCCTTGGGGTTGTCAGCCATAATTTTCACCCCTTACCTGTGCATGCATGATTAAACATGTATGTTTTCTTCAGACAGGGCCCACACATTATTGTCAACATGTGGAGAAACATACTTCTGTACCTTGGAAGAACGTACGAGTATGAGGCACTGGTTTGCATCTGTACCTTTTGGTTCCAAGAGGAGGCTTTGGCTGGGGGAAGGAGTGATCATTAGAGTTTTGATCCCCAATAAAGACCACCACCACTGATTTGCCAAGATTCAGAAGGGTCACAGTCCTATTGTGTTTCTAATTTTGCTGCCTGGGGGATGATGGTGGGGAGTTAGGATTGAAAACCCTAATTCCAAATCTCCCTACTTGCATTGCTTTACGCTGAACCCTAACTGAAGAATTAACACAGTTTGTTTTGCAATGAATTTCCTTTCTTTTTGAGATAGTAAAAGTGTATCCTCATTCACATCCTCTGGCTGTGGAAGTGCAGTGCCCCCCATGGCATGCATTTCCATGCAACTAGACATGATGAATTCTCTGGGCCATGCACTTCTCTGTAGCTAGAGATGCAGAAATACAGGACCTTCAAGACCATGTCCAGCTCAGGAGTCCATCTGGGCACAGAAGCACAGGCCATTCAGAGCCTTGCACTTCCATGTTGCTACAAATGCAGACAAGCAGGCATTCATCTGGGTACAGAAAGGGGCCTTGTGGTTCCTTGTGGTTGCAAATGCACCTTTTGAATTATGTGTTAAGTATGTTTCCACAATTGTTCATAAGATAGGGTCATAAAAAGCAAATGTTAACAATTTGGCTTTGAAATCGTCAAAAACGGTACTGTTATGAGCAAAAATCTTAATCTTTGAATACAAAGAACATCTTCTTTCATGAGCCTGTATTTCTGCTTTGTGAGCCAGCAGTCTTGTTTTGTGAGGACTTGTGAAAGAAGATTGTTGGCTAACAAAACAAGATTCTGAAAAAAACAAAGTCCAAAATCATGTTTCGTGAGACACCTTGGTTCTTGATATTTTTGTGAGCTCACAAAACAAGAATGTGAAAATAACTAAGCCCAAAATCTTGTTTCATAAACCACCTGCTTGTTTGATGAGATTTCCATGAGCTCATGAAACAAGATGACTTCTCAGGAAACAAGAATGTGAAAAAAACTAAGTTCAAAATCTTGTTTCATGAGATCACCGTCTTATTTTGTGAGATTTTTGTGAGCTCATAAGCCTTCTGACAAGACACGGTTCTCAAAAAATCTAAGTCCAAAACCCTGTTTACTGAGACAAAATTCTTGTTTTGTATTGCCCTATTCCTCTTTCATGAGCCTTATTTAGTATTTCAGCTCATGAAACAAGAATCTTATTTCATGAGCAGAAATTGTTCTTTAAACATGTATATGAAAGACCCTACTGAGTATGCTCAGGACCAAAATTTCAAAACCTTATAACTGGGAATGGATTAATATTTTTTCACCAAACAAATGAAATTCACCTTTCTGGGGCAAGCCCTTTCTACACTTAAAATTTCAGAACAAAATTCAACCATTTGGGCTGTAGGTGAGAGCACAAAAACAAAAAAAAACAGCAACAACTCCTTATTTTTCCACCTTGCAGTTCAAGAGACCTTGCCCCCTACACTGCATGCAAAATTTCATGCAATTCCATTGAATGGAGGTGCAGGTATTAAGTCAAAAAGTTAGGGTTTAACATTAAACACCATACTAAACTAAGTATAGTGGCACTAACTTTATTTATTTATTGATTGATTGATTGTTTGATTGATTGAAGTCTAGGAATTACAATCCTTTGAGTCAGAGACTCTTTTTCAAAGGCTCCACATCAGTTCAAAGTGTGGCAGGCAAGTGTTATAGACATCATGAACAATGACAGTAATTATATACAGAGAGAAAATTATACAATAGGGTTATCTAATAATGATGCAATACAATAAGCATTGTCAATTGCCATGGGAGTAACCAAAATTGTTGAAATAAAAATAAGTCAGATGAGAAAAAATAAACATTGGAGACAGGAGCAACAGAGCTTTGGAGGAGAAAGTGAGAAACAGGCCAAGGAAGTAGATCAAAGGAGAGTTGGAAATATAGTAGAGACCAGAAAGCCACTCAATGGGCATTGTTGTGTGGCTAAGGTGCAGGAGAGGAAATAGTTAGAGGGCTATGACAGTGTTATGGGCAGTCACAGTTTGATGAAACCTGGATGTGGTCCTGCAGTTCTTTTTGAAAGGGCCCAGCCTGAGTATGGATAGGAGGAACTGGGGATGGAGTTTATCCATAAAGGGCCCTATATTTGAAGGATCTTTGACCAGCCATAGTTCTATAGAAGGGACTTGGAAAGCAGTATTGTCGGTGTGTCTGGTCACCTGCCTGTGCAGCCCTGAGAGAGGAGAAGGTTACAACCAGGGGTGAGTGACCCATAGAGATTTTATTTGCTATTAGGCAAGTCTAATAGAAATCTCCTTGGAAATTTAGCTAGGCTGAGTGTTGATAGAGATTGCAGGTATGCATAAACCTGTCACAGCCAGTGGCCAGGTGGCAGGCTTTGTTTAATGGCAAGTTTAATTTTTCTCAGGGCAGAGTTTGAGGCAGACCCATAGATGACTATACCATAATCTACCAGGGATAGAATAAAGCTGAAGATAGCCAGTCTAAGAGCAACTGGGGAGAGGCAGGACCTAATTCTGTAGGGGAGGCCAGTTCTGGCATTAACTGTGGACCAGATAGTGGTAATGCGTTCATGGAAGGAGAGGGCTGGATTGAGAGTGATACCAAGGTATTTAAAATGGGGAACAGATTCCAAGGGGGTGCCATGAGAATTGAGGATGGATGGGGTGGAGGACATGTACTTATTTTGGTGATGGGAGAATAAGCATTACCTTTTTTTTTATAATTGAGAATACATTTATGGGTTGAAAACCAGGATTCATCCTCCTTGAAGGAGAGCTGCAAGTCCTGTTGAAGCAGAGTGGGGTCATGGTGGTGACTAAAAATCACTGCATCATCTGCATAGAGGAGGAGGCATTTGGTGCAGGCTGAGGGGGAGAGTTCAGATACAGGGTAAATAGGAATGGGCCAAGAATGGCACCCTGGGGTACCCCAGAGAGAACCTGCAGACAGTGGATAGGGTGTCATTTATCTTCACTTGCTGGGATCTTCCTTGCAGGAAGTGGGTGAACCAGGCAGTGACCTCCTGGGACATGCCAGTGGAAAGGAACGAGTATGATAATAGGGAATGATTGACAGTATCAAAGGCCTTAGTGAGGTCTATGTACACAGACCCAAACAAGGTCCCTTGGTCGAGGGCATCGTGGATGTATGAGGTGTACTCCAAGAGGGCAGTGGTGGTGGTGCTGTGACCCTTCCTGAATCTGTGCTGTTGCTGGCAGAGGAGGTTATGTGATTACAGGAAATCAGTGTGTTGGTAAGCAATTATTTTTTCAGGTGCTTTTGAGAGGGGGCAGCAGAATGGAGATAGGCCTGTACCTGTAGTTATTATGGGAGGTTCAGTTACCATTCTTGTGGATGGGGGGACCATGGCCCATTTCCACTGGGAAGGAACTGACCAAGGCATAGTGACATATTCAAGATTTTGGTCAGTGGGTTAGGATTGCGTCTAGAGTCAGGTTAAGCAGCTTAAGGTCTAGTGTATGTGCCAACAACATAACATGCCATTATTATGTCTATATCTATACCTATAGCTAGCTCTATCTATCTATCTATCTATCTATCTATCTATCTATCTATCTATCTATCTATCTGTCTATAGTGTTTAGTTACCAGGTAGGTGCACTAGACAAAACAGTTGACTAACATAGAAACATAGAAACATAGACTTTGATGGCAGATAACGACCGCTTGGCCCACCTTGTCTGCCCATTTCCCTACCTACAGGATAGGCCACATCCTAGTTAACCAACAGCCTATTTCTTCCTACTCCCCACAAGAATTGCCTTATGTCTGTCCCATGCATTCTTGAATTCTCCCACAGTTTTAGACCCCACAACCTCCTCAGGAAGGCTGTTCCATGCATCCATTACCCTCTCTGTGAAAAAATACTTCCTCACATTGCCCCGGAACTGCCCCCTCTCTATCTTTAAATTGTGTCCCCTTGTTCTTGCATGTCTCATTTTCTGAAAGATGCTACCCTCTTGGACTTTGTTGATTCCACTGAGGTACTTAAAAGTTTCCATCATGTCCCCCCTCTCCCTTCTTTCCTCAAGGGTATACATATTAAGCTCCTTTAGTCTCTCCTCGTATGGCTTCTCCTGCAGACCCTGCACCATTTTAGTTGCCCTCCTCTGGACTGCCTCTATCTTGTCTATGTCCTTGTGGAGATGGGGTCTCCAGAACTGGATGCAGTACTCCAGATGGGGTCTCACCAGCTGTCTGTACAGAGGATAACAACTTCCTGTTTTCTGCTGGTGGTGCCTCTCCTATGCATCCCAGTATACCCCAGCCCTCCCTACTGCCTTCTCACATTGCTTGCTAACCTTAAGGTCATCTGATATTACCTCAGGTCCCTTTTCTTTTGTTGTTGTTACTACCTCCCCATTGTGTAATCTTTCCTGGGTTCTTGTTTCCCAGGTGCATTGTTTTGCACTTCTTGCATTGAATCCTAGCTGCCATACTTCTGACCATTCCTCCAACCTTGCCAAGTCCCTTCTCATCCTTTCCATGCCTCCTTGTGTATCAACCCTGTTGCAGATCTTTGTGTCATCTGCAAAGAGGCATACTTTTCCTTCCAGTCCCTCTGCAATGTCACTTATAAAGACATTAAAAGGACTGGACCCAGTAAGAACCCTCGGTACCTACTAGTAACCCCTCTTTCTTCAGAGTGGACTTCATTTACAATTACCTTCTGTGTCCTGTTGTCCAGCCAATGTTTTACCCAAGCTACCACCCTGGGACCCACTCCCAGGCTGGTTAATTTGACTATTAATCTTTTGTGTGGGACTGTGTCAAATGCCTTGCTAAAGTCTAGGTAGGCCATGTCCACAGCCCCTCCCTGGTCTACTGCTTTGGTCACCCAGTCAAAGAAATCTATTAGATTCATCTGACATGATCTTCCCACTGTGAACCCATGCTGCCTTGGGTCCTGTGCCCCACTGGCCTCTAGGTACTCAACTATTCTTTCCTTCAGAAGTGACTCCATCACTTTCCCTACCACAGAGGTCAAACTGACAGGTCTATAGTTTCCTGCCTCTGTCTTGGTCCCACTTTTGTGAAGGGGAATCACATCTGTCTTCCTCCAGTCCTCAGGTACCACACCATCCTACCTTGATTTATTAGAAAGAGTAGTCAGTGGTTTCACTAGTTCCCCTTAATTCTTTTAGAATTCTGGGTGAATTCCATCAGGCCCCATTGCTTTGTACACTTTCAGTTTTAGGAGTTCTTGCAGAACCCTTTCTTCTGTGAAAGGGCTGGGATTGACCCCCCTATCAAAAGTGCTTCTGTTAATTGGATTAGGCACTTCCCCTCCTCTTTTGTGAATACTGAGCACAACTTTTACCCCTGAAATAGAAAATTATTTACAAAACTGCAACAAAATAAAAGATTATGGTTGGAATGGGGTTCTTTTAAATGCACAAAGCTTAACAAACAAGTTTGATGAGTTCAAATTATACCTTGGGATGAATGACATTCATATTGCCCTTATTACTGAGACCTGATCTGATGCTAGTAATTCCTGGGATAAAAGTATCCAGGGATTGAATCTATATTTTAAAAATAGAGAGTACAGAAAAGGTGGAGGGGTAGCTATATATGTCCATCAATCAATTGACAGCGAAGAAATCATTGATGGTACTGATCCTGAAACTCTGTGGGTAAGAATAAAACCCCAGATAGGCCACCATTTATTCTGGGTCTAGTATATAGACCTCCTTCCATGAATCCTGATAATGATGGAAAATTATTACATTTTCTTAAAAACCTTGACCCATCAAAACATTATGTAATTATGAGGGATTTTAATTTAAATAGTGTAAATTGGGACCATGCATCAGCATTAGATAAAGTTGATTGATGTTATGTGGAGTTAGTCAATGAAATAGGATTGGAACAACTGGTCCAAAATAATACTAGGGGCAACGGAATATTAGATCTTATACTAACAAATATTGCCCATTGTGTAACCTAAATTGATGTTAAAACACCATTAGGTAACAGCGATCATAATACTGTAAATTTTCACATTACAAATAGTAAATCCATGCCAGCTACTGGTATGATTACAGTCTTAAATTTCACCAAAGCTAACTTTGAAAATATGAAAAATATCAGAAGATGCTTGGATTGGCAGGTCTTATTTACTAACCTATCAGTAGAGGCTAAATGGCATTTATTGGCTAATAAATTGAAAGATCTTATTAAAGCAAATATTCCTACTAAAAACAAATATGAATTAAATCACAAACCTAAAATAAAATAAAAACTTTAATTAATAAAAAAAAACTATATAAACAAATTCAAAAAGGATTCACACATCTTAATTTGAAATATAGGAATTTATTAAAAACAATAAAAACTAAAATAAGACTAGAAAAAACAGAATTTGAACTAAAATTAGCATCAAGAGTGAAGGACAATAAGAAATCCTTTTTTTCTTATAGAAACAAAACTAAAGGTAATTCAAAGACTATAGGCTCATTTTCACACAGTCTGGTTGTGTAGCAAATAAACATGAAACAGCAGATATCCAGAATCAATATTTCTCTTCAGTTTTCAATACTACTTCTCATGGTAAAATAAAAGAATTGGATGGCTCCATACCTGGTAGATTTGTAATTCAGCCTAAAGATGTTTTAGATAAACTTAATAAAATAAATATCAACAAATCCCCTGGTCCAGATGATATTCATTAAAGGGTATTGAGAGAACTTGCAAATGAGATCTATCTACCCCTTACTAATATATTCCAACATTCATTAGATATCGGGGAAGTTCCAAATGATTGGAGGGTTGCAACAGTTGTCCCTATACACAAAAATGAGCCTACGAACAAGCCAGAAAATTTTAGACCCATAAGTCTTACATCACTAATTGGGAAACTCCTAGAACAGTTTGTTAAGGAATTTATTTTGAAACATACAAATCATAGTAAATTTACTGATAACTACCAACATGGTTTCATCAAATCAAGATCATGCCTAACCAACCTATTGACCTTTTATAATAAGGTTACTGAAGAAATTGATAAAGGCAACTCGGTGGATTTAGTGTTCATTGATTTTGCAAAAGCATTTGATAAAATTCCACATTTAGAACTTATCGCTGTCCTAAGAGAAGCTAAATTGAATTCAAACATTGTAAATTGGATAATAAAATGGCTTAGGAATAGAAAACAAAGAGTTGTCATAAATGGGGAACTATCGGGATGGGTACATGTGACTAGTGGTGTCTCCCAGGGGTCAGTGCTGGGTCCTTGTTTATTTAATATTTATATTTCTTCCTTAAAATCGAATAAAGATAACATTTGGCTGCTAAAGTTTACGGATGATTGCCATATAGGCTCTATTATCAACAAAAAGGATGAAAACATTCCCCTGCAAAACTTTCTTGATGAAGTTACAAACTGGGCCCATGAGAGAAAATTAATATTAAATAATGACAAATGTAAGGTGATGCATTTGGGAAAACATAACCCACATTTTTCATATAAATTGGCGAACAAAACACTGCACCAGACTATAGAAGAAAGGGAGCTTGGGCTACTTATTATCCCTGATCTAAAATTTAAATTGCATTGTAACAAACAAGTTAAAAAGGTAAACCAGAATCTAAATTGTATATTTAGACATGTGGCAAGTAGGACAGAGGAAGTTTTGTTACCATTGTATAGTGCTCTGGTGAGACCACATCTTGAGTATTGCATACAAGTATGGTTCCCATACACAAAGGATGACATACACAAAATGGAAAGAGTACAGAGACGATTTAGCAGGGCAATAGTAGGAATGAAAGGGAAATCCTATGAGGATAGGCTAAAGGACTTGAAATTGTATACCTTAAGATACAGAAGGCTTAGGGGAGATCTGTGCCTCATTTATGGCCTACTACAAGATTCTACACTTACTGAGGGGATAGGTTTAATTGATTCCAAATTCAGACTTAGTAGTCGAGACATAAACAGTTACTGATTGGAAAATGGAACTCATTAAGGAGGAACAATTGGTTCAGTGTAAGATCAATCCCAATATGGAATACTCTTCCTACTTTTGTAGAAAGTGCAAATATGGATATATTCAAAACAACTTGGATCAAGTGATGTCAGATAAAGACAAATATGTATAATTATAGTTAAAAATTAAAAGGCAAGCATTATGGACTCATTGTTCTCCAGCTTGAAAAAACTTATGAAACCTATGAAACCTTGGTGTTCACAACAGCAGAGATTGTTACAACAATATACAAAATACCAGAAGGGTCTATGCAGTTGTCTAGTAGTAATACAGCTAAACCAGAAAATGAAATATTATACTGTATGTGGGAAGCATGATGGGCTGGTAACCTGCATGCATGCTTAGTAGGTGTACTAAGCTGCACTTAACTAAAAATCCAAATCTCAAACTGTTTTCAAGATATAGGCACTGAAAGGTGCCGTGTTCACCAAAGTGTTATCCTATGGGAAATTTCTCATCTTCAGAATTCCATAACTACTTAACCGAAGCAAATTTATACACCAAAGCAGGCTAAGTCACATCTCTAAGAACCACCTTTCTACCCCGCAAATTTCAAGCCAAAAGTCCTAACCATTTCTTTGCAGTGAAGTGGCAAAGAATCAGCAACCTTTAAAAATCCATTTGTGAGCTGTGAAAATCTTTGTTCATGAGCAGAATCCCTGTTCATGAGGTGTCAAAATCCCTGTTCATGAACCAAACCCTGCTCACAAGGTAGGGCCATGTGGTCATCCCTTCATGAAAAGGATTTTGACAGCTCACGAACAAGGATTTTCACAGCTCACAAACAGGGATTTGTAAGGCCCTCTGGTCATCCCCTCATGATCAAGGATTTTGACAGCTCATGAACAGGGATTCCTTTTTCGAATCCCTCTTCGTGAGCTGTAAAAAAATCCCTGTTTTTGAGCTACATCTGTGTTCATGAGGTGTCAAAATCCCTGATTGTGATTCAATCCCTGTTTGTGAGATAGGTCCATCTGGCCATCCCCATATGAACAAGGCTTTTGACAGCTCACGACTAGAGATCAGCTCACGAACAAGGATTCTGACACCTCACAAACAAGGATTGGAAGTGAGTCATGAACAGTGATTTTCAAATTAAATAATGGTTGTTTTTTGACTAAACTAAATGGAACCAAAACCATGGGTTTACAGAGGGCGTCACTCTGATCAAAACCCATACTTCAGTCTCCTCAAAAGACATCCGTGGGGCAAGTGACAACATTTAGTTTTTGGGGAAAACTGAAAACAAGATGGAGGCTTGTGAACATGTTTTTTTTTCATATGAACAAGGATCTAATGAATCCCTGTTTGTGAGCTGTCAAATTCTCTGTTTGTAAGTCCAAATACTTGTTCAAAGCTGTGCAGCTATCCAAAAGACTGAACTGAGCATGCTCAGAACCCAAAATTTCAAAAATTAAATAACTGAAACAGATTAATATTTTTTCACCAAATTAATGCTGGCTTGTTCTTTGAGGCAAGTTCTTTCCACTCTGAAAATGTCAGCCCAAAATGGTGTGGCCGCAACACAATAAGGAAAAATCCACAAAAATTGGCAAAAAAAGTGATTTATACACTTTTTTCACTATGTGCTGTCCAAAATCTGCACTTCCAATCAAAATGAGACTTGGCACGTCAAGTGACCTACCCCACATGACTGCACATACCACATTTCATGCAAATCCATTGAACGGTTGCAAAGTTACTAAGTGTAAAACATGGAGTTTAACATTAAACTGCTTATTCAACCTTAACTACAGAGGCGCTACTGCACTACCATTATTATGGTAGCACGGTAGTGCTACCATAGTTAGGGTTGAGGAGCCATTTACATGTTAAACCCAAAATGTTGCACCTTAATAACTTTGCAACCGTTTGACAGATTTGCCTGAAATGTGGAATACACAATCAAGACCCATTTGCCTTGGGATTTGCCAATTTTTGTACTGGTCGTATACACGGCTGTGGAGTTATTAAGCATGATCTGAGCGTGCATTTACACTTTTGATGGAATTCTACAGTTGTGCCTACAGGTTGCACGGTTTGTGCGACTGGTCTGAAATCTTCAGGGGACGTGTGGCCAGGGTACCCGATGTGCCTTTTGAAGATTTCGTGAAAAAATATTAAACGGTTCAAAAGTTATTCAAAAAACAATTTCCCATTATAAGTCAATGGGAAAAGTTAACAAAAAGTTCGACAGTGTCGCAAATGCACTTTTTACTGTCGCAAATGGCCCTTTTACTGTCGCAAATCCACCATTTTGTTTTCAGTTAGTGATCAGAAAAATGCTTGGCATTTAAAATTGGGACCCTCTAGCAAACTAATTCTTTCTGTATTCACCTAGTCGGGCCCTGATGATGCTAGCCATGTCTTTAATTTGGGGTAAAACACCCCAGAAATATGTTTTTCAAATTTCTGGAAAAAGTACTTTTGCAAAGTACTGTCGCACTTGCGACACTGTCGATACATTTGTGAGCTTTCGCCAAGTGCGCAGTGCTTTCTAGTGTGGGAAAATGACAGCAATTCTTTGGCACCCTGCTGCAAAAGAATGATTTAGTGCTTGACCTGAAATTTGGAGAACACAGCCGACATCTCACAGATGTGCCTTTCAGTGTTGTGTTGAAAAATATTACACGGCAGCACAGTTACAGCACTCAAATTTGACACTTTTTCCCATAGGATAACATTACTGCATCCGATGCATTGCAGCAATCCTTTGGCGCCCTGCTGCAAAATAACGGTCTTTGTCTTTTGGGCAGAAATTTGGAGGAAGACAGCCAACATCCCACAAATGTGCCTTTTCATGGATTGGTGAAAAAATATTACAGGGAGCCAAAGTTATGGCACTCCGAACTTCTTTTTCCCATAGGATAACATTACGGCGTTCACTGCTCCTTTCAGGGCCTGTATCTCAGAAACGGAGCGAGATACGGACTTTTCTTCAAAAAAATGCTTAGCCCCCTAATGGAGATTAAGTACAAAACTAGCCAGGAAAGTCATACATCATATGACTTTTACATTTTTCTTCTACGTGATACGGTTCCTGAGATATAAGCAATTTAGTATTCCAACTCCTCATTTTCTGCTCCGAGACCCATTATTATGCATACATTCTTTGTACTCACTGTCTTTCTCTGTGCAGCTTTTGGGGAAAACCAGCCTGTGCGCTTACATTACTGTTACCATTGCTCTTTCCACTTGCGGTTCAGTACCTGTTTCACTTACCGTTCACGTCTCGCCATGTGCGTTATCCTTTGCGTTTTCATTTGCGCTTGTGTTTCTGTTATTTTTTGCCATTTGTGTCTACAGTACTGTTTCTCTTTCTGTTTCACTTTGCATCACCATGCCCATTGCCATTTCCGTTTGCGGGCACCATGTTACTATGTGACAAGACATCACGTGGCGGACCGTTCCTGTCTATGCCACCGTGTGCGTTACCCTTTCTGTTCTCATTTGATTGCATTACCGTGTGTCCACTGTTAGAGCTTCTGTTTGCGTTGCTGTTCCTGTTACTATGTCACAAGACATCACATGGTGGGAGTGTGTGGCCCAAAGGCCTCACGCCCCGCTGGTGATTACTTGGTGGAGCACTGCTGCTGCATTACATCTACTATTTCTATCATTTCCGAAAGAGAATTTGTTTATTAGTTAGGTTATTTATGTTAGTGAAATTATGTTGTGGGGTTGAAAACTTTCCTCATTTCTTTGCCCACTCTCATTCATACTGGGTGTATATTAGTGTGTTCGGCCCAACTCTCACCTCATTCTCCTATACCTCTGCTGCTTTACACATGTGATGGGGTGAGAGTTAGGGCTGATGACCCTAATGTGCACCCCAATGCCGGTTGGAGGGTGGCTAGGGACTAAGGGGGTTTCAACCCTAACACCGAATTTCCTTTTTGTCACTGTGAACAACCCTAACTGATGCATTAAACAGAGTTTTTGCCTCTAATATATATGTATTTTTGGTAAAATCAGTATTCATGTTAGGTTTTACAGTACATAGTGAGGGTATTCACCATTAGGTTATTTTGCACTTCATGATCACCCTCACCAACAGGCATTAGGGTGTGCGTTGGGGTCATTTGCCCTAACTCTCACTGCATTTCATGTGTAAATAAGCTGAGGTGGTGCAGTACAGGAGAATGGGGTGAGAGTTAGGATTGATGACACCAACGCACACTCTGATGCCTGTGGGTGGGGGCAGGGTGGTCATGGGGTGCAAGGGGTGGTAACCCTAATGGTGAATTTCCTCACTTTTGTCAATGTAAAAAACCCTAACTGTTGCATTAAAACAATTTTTGCTAATAATTTCCTTACTTTCAAGAAAGCATAGTGAAGGGCCCCGCACTCCACCAACTTGCAAATTTCTGCTATACATACAATAGTATGTACTGAATATCATATGTATTGGTGGGAGCATGTATTGTTAGAGGGCGGGGTCCTTTGGGCCCCATGCTCCCACCAACTTGGAACAAACCAAATTTTCATTTATCAGAGTAGCATAATTCTGCACCTGTTTACATTTTACATACCTAACCACTGAAAATTACCTCAGTGGCAGTAAGGCTAGCTACCCTATAAATGTCAAGCCACTACCACAATGCAGAATGCTATTCACTAAAAAAGTAAACTGTGTCATGCAAAATCTCCAAAGCAAATTAATTTTCTGACACCTAAACAACATAATTCACATCTACAGGACATTCCCTCAACACCTTCCAAATTTAAAGTTAAAAGACCAAACCGTTTCCGAGAGATTTAATTTTAAAGTTTTAGATTTTCATTCATTGGAGTGGCATAATTCTGCACCTGTTTACATTTTACACACCTAACCACTGAAAATTACTTCTGTGGCAGTAAAGCTAGCTACCCTATAAATTTCAAGCCACTACCACAATGCAGAAAACTATCCGCAAAATGTAAATTGCATCATGCAATATGTCCGCAGCAAATTCATTTTCTGACACCTAAATACCATAATTCACATCTACAGGACATCCCCTCAACACCCTCCAAAGTTCAAGTTAAAAGACCAAACCATTTCCAAGTATTTAATTTTAAGGTTTTTGTACCTTTAAAAATTATTTGATTGCGAGACTCTGCCGTGATCTCATGATCAAAGATCATCTTTGATCATGAGGGAACATCTGGTCATGAAATTTAGGCTATCTGGTCCCTCCCAGAGACATCTGGTCCAGCAAAAATCTGGCCATCTCTTCACACCCTCATGAACGAAGCTTGCGATCAAAGAAATCTCGTGACCAAAGAGTTTGCAGGCTCGCGATCAAAGAATTTAAAAATATAACAACTTCATTTTTTGACACAACTACATCAAACCACAGGCATGGTTCAATAGAGGGAAGCCCCCTAAGCAAAATTCATCCTAGTTTTACTTCACAAGTCACCCCTGGGCTGAGATATTTGTTTTTTTCCAACTCAAAAATCTGGCCATCTCGTCCCTCCCTCACGAATGAAGATCGTGATCAAAGTATCTCATGATCAAAGAATTTGCAGGCTCACAATCAAAGATCCTTAACAAGCCATGATCAAAGAATTTAAAAGTTTAAAACTCTATCTTTTGACACAACTACATTAAGTCACAGGCATGGCTCGATAGAGGGAAGCCCCCTGAGCAAAACCCATCCAAGTTTTTCTTCAGAAGTCACCCCTGGGCAGAGATATTTGTTTTTTTCAAACCCCAAACTGAAAACTAGATGGTGGCCATCACAATCGATAAATTTCTCATGATCAAAGAATCTTTGATCATGAGCCTGCAAATTATTTGATCATGAGGAGTGACCAGATGGCCAAAACCCCATTCTTCTTTCGCAAAACAACCATATAAATTTTTCCATAGACTTATAATGGGAGCTAAAAAGTTTAATAACTTTTAAATGGATTAATATTTTTTCACCAAACAACATCTAGCATGTTCCTTTACCCAAGTTCTTTGTACGTGCCAAGTTTCAGATCAGCATGCCATATGGTGGCTGCGCAGCGCCACAGACAAAATCCAAAAAACTTCCCTCAAAACCGGTGAAAAGTGCATTTTTCAGTGATTCACTGGCAAAAACTGTAAGTCTGACCAAAATGTAGTTTGGCAAATCAAGAGATCTACAAAGCCCCACTGTAAATGCCAAATTCCATGCAAATCTGTTGAATGGGTCCAAAGTTATTAACGCAAAAAATTTCAAGTTTAACATTAAAGTGGCTTTCATAAACTATAGGAAGGCACCGCACCCTATAATATATTATTTATTTATTTATTGAAATGTTTCACCAGTAAGGCATGCTGAACAACAAGCTGTTCATCTCCAGGCTCGACCTAGGGAGAGGGGAACTGGGAGGATACATATTAGGAAAACACATAACAGTTGCAACAGTATGCAATACAGCAAGTGGTAAGAATGCAGGTAAACAAATGCATAGTACCAAAATGGAAGGAATACAGCAAACAAAACACATCTGGTTGACGAAATTTCTTAGGACATTTAAAGTGCAATTTCTATGTACATAAGTGCAGCAAGTTACCATCGAAATGTGAAATATATATATATATATATATATATATATATATATATTTATATAATAGTGTCGCGGTAGCATCACTATAGTTACGGTTGAGCAGTTTCTATGTTAAACTGAAATTTTGCACTTTAATAACTCTGCAACTGTTCAACGGATTTGCACAAACCTTTACATGCATGGTCTCCTAGCTTAGATCTCTTGATCTGCCAAGTTTTGTTCCAGTGAGATTTGCAGATTCTGAGATCTGAATACTGAAAAACCTTAACATTTGCCACTTTTGCTGTTTTTTCTCATCGTGCTGTGCAGAGACATTGTGGCATGCTGGTCTGAGTGGTAAAAAGAGCTTGGTTCACAGAACAGGCATTCATTTATTTGGTGAAAAACATTAAGCTGTTCAAAAGTTATAGGAATTTTAAGTTGTGATTAATTCCAATAAGATTCTCATTTTTCAGGATTTGCTACACTATACAAACAGGGATCTTTGTTCATGAGGGGGTATTCCTTGTTCGCAAGGGGCTAATCCTTCTTCATCAGAAAAAATTCCTTGTTCACAAGCTGCCATCTTGTTTCTTTCATTTTGCCATGAAAAAAGTGCCATAACTCTGCCCAGGGATATCTGTTTTAGACATGAAGCTAAGTTTCTTGCACATTTGGAAATGATGAGCTCTTGTTTTAGGTTCTTTCCATTTGTTTGCTTCTATTTTTGATGTTTTCAAGACTTTTAAATCCTTGTTTGTGGTTTGCTAATTTCTTTGTTCCTGATCATTATTTGTCATGAAGAACAAGGAAATCAGCTGGTGAACATGGATTTTACTTTTACTTTTTGATGACCAGATGACCAAAACCACAGTCCTTGTTAGCCAGGTGATTTTCTTGTTCGCAATGATGAACAAGGATTGCGAACAATGAATTTCCTGGTGAACAAGGATTGTGGTTTTGGATATCTGGTCCTCAAAAATTGAAATCCTTTTTTGCCAGCTGGTTTCCTTGTTCATCATGACGAACAAGGCTCACAAACAAGGAATTTCCTGGCAAACAAGGAGTGTGGTTTTGGCCATCTGGTCATCAAAAGGTGAAATCCTTGTTCGCCTGCAGAGCTGTGCGGAATGTGGAATTCCACTGATAAAATAAGTGCAAAATGACCATTCTGCCAGTGGAATTTCCACCAGAATTTTACTTGTTCATCTGTGGAATTCTACCTACTGTGCTCCATGGGATAATATTCTATGGAATAGTATTTTTCAGTGGAAAATTATTCTGCAACAATTTCCATGGAAAATATCGAGATCCATGGAATAATATTCCACAGAACAGCATTTTGTTCTCAGAAAATCATTCCACAACTGTTTTCTGCAATGGAATTCCATCATTCTGTTTCTGGCAAAACTCAGTGGCCCTACAAATCCCTGTTTGTGAGCTGTCATTCTGCTGCAATTTGGAAATTCCACACAGCACTCTGATTCCTTGTTTGTCATGACAATCAAGGATCACAGGAAGAATTTCTGGCAAACATGAATTGTGGTTTTGGCCATCTTTTGTGAAAATGGAACCTTGTTTACCATCTGATTTTCTTGTGTGACAGTGATGAAGAAGCATCGCGAACAAGAATTTTCTGGTGAACTACAAATGTGACTTTCACTTTCTGGTTGTGAAAATAGAAACCTTGTTTGTGAGGTGATTTCTTTGTTTACCAGTGACAAACATGGCTGGCAAACACAGAATTTTCTGGTAAACAAGGAATTTTCTGGTGAACAAGGCTTGTGGTTTTGCTCATCTGGTTGTGAAAATGAGAATCCATTTTCACCAGCTGATTTCCTTGTTCACCAGTGATGAACAAGGATTTTTTTGGCAAACTACAAGTGTGGTTTTGGCCATCTGGTTGTGAAAATGGAAATCCTTCTTTGTGTGATGATTTCCTTGTGTGCCAGTGACAAACAAGGATGATGAAAAAGGAATTGTTGTGGCAGACAAGGAATTTCTTGGTGAACAAGGATTGTGGTTTTGGCCATCTGGTTGTGAAATGAACCTTGTTCACTAGTTGATTTCCTTGTTTGCCAGTGACAAACAAGGAATTTTTTTGATGAACAAGGAATTTTCTGATGAAGAAGGATCGTGGTTGTGGCCATCACATTGAGAAAATGGCTCCAACCTGTAATGAAGTGTCACCCACCACCCCCTCATAGTGCAACTGCAACAGTATTATGTTAGTGAGGGTAGTGATGGCATATGGGAGCACTGGAATCTTCACTCCTGCCTGTAGTGTGTTCTCACCTTCCTCCTCCCTCCCCCTTGCATAGTGCAATGCCAACAGTATTTTGCCAGTGAGGCTGCTCATGGCAGATGGAGGTCCTGTGCTCCCACCTGTAATGTGTTCTCACCTTCTCCCACCCTCCCTTCCCCCTCCCATAGTGCAAGTCCAACAGTGTTTTGCCAGTGAGACTAGTGATGACAGATGGGATGGTTTGATTTCCTTGTTTACCATGATGAACAAGGAATTTTCTGGTGAATTGGAATTGTGTTTTTGGCCATCTGATTGTGAAAATGGAAATCCTTGTTTGTGAGCTGATTTCCTTGTTTGCCAGTGACAAACAAGGATGGTAAACAAAGAATTTTTCCGGCAAACAAGGAATTTCCTGGTGAACAAGGATTGTGTTTTTTTGGCCTTCTGGTTGTGAAAATGGGAATCCTTGTTCATCAACTGATTTTGTTGTTATACTATCTCAGTGGAAAGATGAGAGCAATGGGTCCTTATACTATCTCAAAAAGTAAGGAAATACATTGCAAAAAACTTTGTTATTGCATGAGTTAAGGTTAAAGTTACAACAACAGGGAAATGTGGTGTTAGGTTTTCAGCCCATTCCAGTACAAAATTAGTGACATGGCTACAGTATACATGAATGGGGTAAGCATTAGAGTTCATGAGCCCCAAGACTAGCCCTCCACTCCCCCACCTGTCAGTCAGTGCAGGTGGAGAAGGTGGGAAAAGGGTTGAAATGCTAACACCACATTTTCCTACTTTTTGTTGCTTTAACCCTAACTGTTCATTAACTAAATTGATACTATATAAATATATATATATATATATATATATATATATATATATATATATATTTATCATGGACAAGGGTGGTATACAGGGGTGTAAATCTATAAAGAGGGCTACTTGGGCTGTACAGCCAAGGATGAGTGGCTTATTAACCAAATTAGCCCCCAATGGGTATACTTGAGTGTTCCACACTCACAAATTGTTTGTTGACTATAACACATTAGGATGGATATTGTCATGAAGATCGATTTGTGATCATGTTATGACACCTGAAAGACTCTTTTGCAAGGAAGAAATGGAGTGTAGTGAGTGCAGGTAGGAGTTTTGGGGATTTCTGGGTTTGAGAGGATATTGTGTCAATTTTCTTCCATGTTCTTTTGCTGCTTGATAATTGGTTTGGCTATTTTCCTAATGAAGTGTTAATTGTATTTTCAGTATTATTCCATTAATTGTTTGCTTAGTGTATGTACAGTATATAGCTTTAATTAGTGTAGGTATATAGCTCTAATTGTTTGACTAATGCAGGTATATACTTTCAATTGACAAATTAGTCATATGTATACAGGGAACTAAATGATGGCCTTTTCTATGGGGAAAAGTTTCCATCCATGTATTATATTATTCATTCTATCTATCTATCTATCTATCTATCTATCTATCTATCTATCTGTCTGTCTATCTATGTATCTCTTTATCTACAGTATCTCTATCTGTCTTTCTACTATCTATCTATCTATCTATCTATCTATCTATCTATCTATCTATCAAAACACAGACACATAGAATATGATGGCAGATAAGGATCGTTTGGCCCACCAAGTCTGCCCATTTCCCTACCTAATGAATAAGCTGCAGATCCTAGTTAACCAACAGCCTACTTCCTCCTAACTCCTGCTAGAATTGCCTTACGTCTGTCCCATGCATTCTTGAATTCCCCCACTGTTTCTGACTCCATGACCCCCTCAGGAAGGCTGATTCATGCATCCACAACCCTCTCCATGAAAGCAGGGTTTTGCAAAGCAAAGTGAAGCAGAGTGGTTTCTACAGTCTGTGACCTTCTGAAGGGAAGAATGGTAAGGCTATAGAGATTGGGGTCCAACAGTTGTAAATGCTGGCTAAGGCATGGGGTACATGCAGGTAAGGGAGCTGGAGAGGTGCCTTTTGAGGCTCAGTCTTAATTAGGTGGCTGAGGGACATTTTGCAAGCACAGAGAGGGAGATCATTGTAAAGTATGGGGCCCTTGTAAGAGAGGGACAGTAAAGAAGAGGGAGGAGGAGAATCCAGTGAGGCACACAGGAATAGATTTGGAGAAAAGAGAGAGATGATACTATTAGGTAAGTCCCCAAGTGCAAGTCTGTGGAAGAGAGTGAGGATTTTGCTTTTAAGCCTGTCATCAAGAGAGGGCCGCTGAGCAGACTAGTAGAAGTCACAGTGGTGGGTAAGTCTGGGGAGGCCAGTGGCAAACTGGAGGACATTATGAAAGGTGTTCCACAGCCTACAAAGGTTTGTTTGGGGTAGGAAAGAGTAGAAAATCAATGCACCATAATCAAAAAGGGGGAGAAGGAAGCTGGTGGTGAAATGTGATCTAGAATCAGGAGAGAGGAAGGGTCTGACTCAATATAGCATACCTAGACTATGGTGAGCTTCTTAATCAGATGTGTGACATGTAGGTCAAAGGACAGGTGGCAGTCAAGGAGCAAGCTGAGGTATTTGAACTCTGTGACACGCTTGATTAGGCACCATTCCTTGTCCAGGAGTGGGAAATCAAAAGTTGATGGTTTTCTTGAACCTGAGAAAACCATGGTTTTGGTTTTCATAGAGTTGAGTACAAGTCCTTTGGAAGTGAACCGGGAGTGGAAGTCCTGTGGAAGTCCTGATGGAGTCTAATGAGAAGGGAGTAGGGGTTGCTATCTTTACAGAAAGGCACAGCATCAGTGGTGTAGAGAATCAACTCAGAGTGTTGGCAGACCTCAGGGAGGAGTTGACAACTAGTGAGAAGAGGATGGGTCCTACAATGGTGCCCTGGGGGTATATTTGATGGAGAGAGTACCAGCTATTAAGGTTCTGTGTGTTCTGTGACAAAGGTAGTTGGAAAACCAGTTGACAACATTTGTTGAGAAATTGAGGGTGAAGAGGGTGCTGAGGAGAACTTTGTTGTCCATGAGGTCAAATGCTTTGTGAGATTCACAAATACTGAACTGTAATGAGGCCCTCATCACTGGCTTTATCAATGAAGTAGGTAAATTTGACTAGGGCTGTTTCAGTATTGTGGCTGGCTCTGAAACCATGCTGGGCATCCGTTAGCAGGTTGTACTTGATCAATCAATCTGTATGTCTGTCTGTCAGTCTGTCTATCTATCTATCTATCTATCTATCTATCTATCTATCTATCTATCTGTCTGTCTGTCTGTCTGTCTGTCTGTCTATCTATCTATCTATCTATCTATCTATCTATCTATCTATCTATCTATCTATCTATCTATCTATGTACCTACCTACCGATCGGTCTATCTATCTATCTATCTATCTATCTATCTATCTATCTATCTATCTCTGTCTGTCTCTCTTTCTCTCTATCTATCTATGCAGCAATGAGGATATTTTCTGGCACTTATCACTGATATTTTTGTTCACTCTAGTCCCAGAGTGAAAATATCACAATGGTCTCACTCTACATCCCCCTGAGAAAAAATATCCTCACTGTAGGTTGTGACTGGTTGGAGCAGGCAGTGCGAACAGCACCCTTTCACTTTCAGAAGCCCATGCTAACTCATGTGCCAGCTCCAGTGTCTCTCTCTCAGTCTTTCACCATAACACACAATGGGAGGTTGTCTTCAAAAACTATCACAAACACACACAAAGTGTTTGCTATTTTTCAAAATCAAACCCTCATTTCAGGGGGGCATGGCTTGTCCACTAACAATGATGGACACTTGACTCTTAGTCTCTGCTGAGCCCCTTTAATAATCTGCTCAAAATCACTGCTTAAAATCTCAATCAGATTACTATTCTCCACCAAGATTATCAGAGTCAGGAAAAAAGCTCTCCAAAGGCTGTCTGTATATTAGTGGTGCTTCACAAAAAGAACTAAATAAACTAGTAAAGTCCATGGAGCACTCACTACAGACTTAAAATGAATTATGCACTGTATTTAATTGTTATAGCTAACAGAACCACACAAAAATCCATCCATGCATAGAAAATTGTACTTACATTTTATTGGAGTACAGAAAACATGATGCCAAAAGTGTATAAAAGTGCATAAAAATGTACATATACATCATGACTAAATCACAGCATTTTAGAGGAAGAGCAGTTCCATGAGCATCAGCGTTGCACTAAGGCAAAAACAAACTTATGTTTTGCTCCGTCGGGGTGGAGCTTCATCAGAGGTTGAAGTTCATACATTGTATTAGCATTATTTATAGTGCAATCAATTAAAAAGTGCTTGTACTTATTTAAAGTGAAAGTAATGAAATTAAAGTGCCAGTTGTGACAAAATTGTTCATAGATACCCACTAATGGATCTACGACTGGTCGTCAACCGACTGTACAGCAAAACCATCATGTCGACCACATTTGCGGTTGGAATACAGTTTCTGACTTAGAAACATGTTTTTCTCTGAGTCAGAGCTGATTAGAGGAGGGGATGCAAGACCTCCAGAATACAGTGCTGGGGTCCAACAGTGACACTACAGCAACCTGGGTCTGTAGTCACTTAGTGACAGTCACTGTTAACTTTTCACTGTCGGTGGTGCATACCCCATTAATGAAGGATCAATTTATACCTGCAACTTACAAAAAATATATATTAATACAGTAATACAAATACATTCTCTAGCAAGTACAGTATAAACAACAAAGACTGTCAGAGTATAACCAATAATTATATTGTTCATTCCATTAATTTCCAAAACAAAAGTTCATTTTATGGTGTATGATGTCTTCATTAGTAAAACCAGTGTAGGCCTCATTTGTTCCTTTCATGTAGGATTGCATACGCATCATTAATCAAGCATGGTTTTCATCACTACAGGCATCATAAAGATCTCACTAAGTACAACGAATATAGAGTATTCATGCTATTGCAATTAAATAGTGTTGTACAAAGTTGAGAAATTTCATTATGTGAAATATTTAGTAAAATTCACATATTTTGCAAATATTTCTCGAGTCTAAAATGTGAAATGTCTCCAGAAAATTGTGAAATTCTACCTGCAAATTGCAAAAGTTTCCAAAAATTGAAAACTTTCACCTGAAAATGGTGACAGTTCACATAAGTTCAAAATTTCACAATTTTCAGGTGAAATTTCACAATTTTCAGGGAAAAAAATTTCACAGAATGTGCATATTTTGCAAAATATTTTGAGTGGCAAATTGCCAGTTTCACTGGTGAAATTTTATTTCACAACATCTCTACAATTAAATATATGATCTCATATACATGTTTTGTTTCTAAGAATAACCAATCAATAAAGTGACTATCTGTCCTAAAATTTTACAAATAAGAATAACTACACTAGTTCATAATAAACTTGTGTTTTAAATGCTTGCTATTTTTGGATTCTACCATTCTTAATATAGTCACTAAACATTATCAATATAGTATATATTTCAAAACACTGTTCTTATTGCAATAGCAAGAAACAACAAAAACAGCAAAAAAACTTTTTGAAAAAACATGTTTTTCATTGAAACCTATATAATGAAATGGGGGATAAAATGTTTACACAATTGCACTGTTTCCACAGTGTCATTAAGACCTGATGGGTAACATGCCCATGTTCTAAAAATCCATTTGGTTTCTTTCTCAATAACCATTTTTTCCCAATCTCAACTCTGGATTTTTATTCACATTTTGTATTCCAAAAGAAACTGATATTATGCACCTTTTGTCTTTTCCCAAAACATGCCTTCAATTGAATATTTGTCATTACATTCCTTCCATGCCCTAACATGTTCACCTATCCCAGTTTTGAAATTCCTGATAGTTCTACTGACATAAAATGCATGATGTGACCATTTAAGAATGTAAATTACAGAAACCATGTGATGCAGAGTGCTGAGTAGAAGCTCCTTCACGTAGCTCCAGCCTCCCGACTTTATAATCTGTTTTTTCTGATGTCGAGATTGTCAAAAACACTCTGTTCTCTGCTGACCCTGCCTACTAAACATCTAGAGCTTCAGGCAGAGTGAGATTTGAGCACCAATGGAGGCTTACATGAAGAAAGCCCATAAAACACTCCTCTTGTCACTCCGAGAAGGCCCCAAAGAAATCCCAGGCTTAGTGGGCCTGATAGGCCGATCACCCCAGCCAAGTATCGACAGGAACCTTTAACCTTGAATAGGTTCCTGGAAGAAATCAAATCCTTCTGTGAGGAGGTGAAAGAGATGGCGACCGACCTTAAAGCTCTTTCTAAAAAATTGGATGAGGTCTCGATGACTGCCTCAGATAATCCTGCTTGTATAGTCTCCCTGGAGAATCATTTAGACAAGGTGGACCCTGGGCTAGTGGCAATAAGGCAGAAGTTCTCTCAAGTGGAGGCAAAGCTAGAAGATCTCGAGGGCCACAGCCGCAAAAACAATGTGGTCATTTTAGGGCTGCCAGAAGGGAAGAGGGCCAGAACACTGTAGTTTTTATACAGAAGTTGGTGGAACTGGTTGCTGGTCTCTCTCCTTTGGCCCTGCATACACCATCAGGCGAGGCACATAGATCGCTGCGGCAGAAAACAACTTCACCAGAGGCTTCCCCCTGCCCCATTATATGCTGATTCCTAAATTTCTTAGAAAAGCAACACTTTTTGTTAAAAGTGAGAGCCCTACAGGAGGTCCCTGGGAGAATTCCAAGCTGAGAATTGCACAAGACCTGCCAGGATCGGTCCTGCTGAAATGTACAGCATTCCACCCCATTGTGTCCAGGATTATTGCTGTGGGGCTCAAGTTTAGGATGGGGTACCCAGCCAGGCTGCAGGTTGCAGAATGGTTCCTGGCTAACCTATGAAGACCAGAATCTACTCTCTCTGGCCTTAAGCTCTTGCTTTATTTGTTTGGGATCCTGTGAAGCTCTACCCCTTAGATGAGGGAGTCCAGTGCTGTCAAGTTGAGACTGTTATCTAGTTAAATGTTCAAGAAGATAGCAACGATGGGATGCTTCTGGAAATTCTGGCTACTGGAATGGACTTAGTTATTATTTAACTGAGTTAATTGCCATGGGACACTAACGCTCTAAATTTAAAAATGAGCCTGCTGCCTAGATTAAGGACTTGTTGGAACATTTGGTTTGTTCATTAGGGGGAAGGTGTTCTTTATTCCAGTTTAGCTAGATGTGCAGGCCCTTTTTACTGAGGGGAGGAATGCTTTAAGTTGTTAAGGAGCAATATTTCACCACAAGAGTGGCTTAATTTAGGTGCTGTGCTGGGCTTGTCCTTAATTTTCATGCGAGTACACAGGTATGGTCGTTCAGTATCCACAAGAGGGAGCTCAGCATGCAGGAATGCCAGCTTAATGCTGTTGGCAATTTGGGGATGACTCCCCTTCTGTAATGCTCTCTGTTTCTAGTTTGGGGTATTAAAATACCCTACACTGTGCTCTTGGGTTTTTGGGCTGGCAAGGAGCCGACGTAAAGATGCCCTATTTTTAAAAATATTTTGTCTGGGGTTCAAGGCGTTTGAGTCCCTTATTGTTAAACAGGTCACAGAATTCAGGTTGGAAGGGGCAATCTCCCTTCTGTACGACTCCCTGCTCGTTTTTTGATTTGCGTGGATCTCTCCTATAGGGCTACAGGGGCTCTACCTCCTATTTTATTTCCCAGGGTTTCTGGGTGCCTGTTGCATTTTACAGGTCACATTATCCTAATCTATTATTCCACCTCATTTAAGGTGCGCTTATGTCTGCAGTCTAGCACCTCTTTTAAGCTACTAGGGATTGCTAAAGCAGTATAATTCTTTTTTCTTTTCCTGGATTTAAGGGAATTTATTTTCATGAGGACTTTTACACTGCTTGAGGCAGGGGTATTTTCAGGAGGCTGGGAGGAGAGGAAGGGGCGAGAGTACTGTGCTAAACATTGCTTGTGACAGTTGGAGTGGTTGGGTGGGGGGTAAGCTCTGGGCTATAGGACTGGTTTGCCTTATGTTAAATGAAAGGGGAGTTTGTTGGGGAGGGGTTGGGAAGTTTTGGTTGGGATTGGGGGAGGGGTGGGTGATGCATACAGCAGTAATTATTGGAACCTGGCTGATTATTTCTCTGATTTTTGTACAGGGCTTTTGGAACTAAGCTCATTAATCTTATTCTAGATGGCTAATAATGTGGTGCTTGCAGCTTGGAATGTGAAGGGGATCAGGACAAAATCCAAACAATATCAGGTACTTAAGCATCTAAGTCTACTGCTTTCCCAGATAACGTTTTTGCAGGAATCCCATTTACTAGAATCTGAAGCTTTACAACTAAGGAGGCAACAAGTGGGTCAGGTCTTTAATGCCTCGGGATCCACCAATAGCTGTGGGGTCATGTTAATTATTAACAGAGGCATTCCCTTCATCTCCACGCAGGTCATTAAAGATCCAGGGGGCAGGTTTGTCCTAGTTCAGGGCACTATCTGGTCAGTACCACTTTTACTTTGCAGTATCTATGGGCCTAATATTGATGACCCGGGTTTCTTCATGAGGCTGATTACTATTATTCTCCCTATGCTCCCCATTATGATTATTATGGGTGGTGATTTTAACAAGGTTAGAGACTCCAATTTGGATAGGTCAGGTAGTGGACTGAGGGACTGTCCCCAGGGCAAAGGGCATTCAAGGACTTGGTAGATCAATGCGGGCTTTGTGATATTTGGTGCGTGCTGCATCCTAATTCCAAGGAGTTTACCTTTAACTCGATGGTGCATGGATCACAGTCTCACATTGACTACGTATTTATTTCTCAGGGGCTCTTGCCCGGGGTTATGTCTGCCTCGATCCAGCCTGGCCCTATTTCCAACCACTCTCTCGTGGCATATAATTTGGCTTTTCTTAACACACCCAGAAGGGAGATCCGGTGGAAGCTTAATGAACAGCTGCTAAAGGATGTCAAGTATTGCAAACTTATAAGAGAGCAAATTGAGTTCTTCTTCTCATCTAATCCTATTGAGAGTGCAAAGCCGGATATCTTATGGGGTGCCTTTAAGGCCTATATGAGGGGAGTCCTTATTAGTTTAGCTTCGAAAAGGAAAAGGTCACAGGAGGAAGAGTTACTATCATTATTGTCCCAAATTCAATCCCTTGAGGCTAACCTCTCTGTCAGCACTTCCAGTGAGGACAGAAAGAAGCTTCTGGTGGCCAAAGACAGATACTTAGATTTGTTAAGAGAAAAGGCAGAGTTAGCTATACGGACCAGGGAGAGAAAGCAAGTCGTTTGCTCGCATTGCGTTTAAAACAACAGGAATCTGCAAGATTCATCCCCAATCCGGCACTGGCAGATGGGTCTCTGAGTATCCTTCTGAGATAGTGCAGAGTTTGCCCTATATTACGAACAATTATATAGGGACATGAAGACCCTCCTTGTCCGGAGATTCTGGAGGAGTATTTAAAGGACTCCCATCTGCCCTCCCTAACAGAACAACACAAGTGTTTTTTGGCTTCTCCAATATCCCAGGAGGAGATCTCGGAGGTTATAGGAGCCTTGCCGTCAGACAAGGTCCCAGGCCCGGATGGGTTCTCCTCATTATTTTACAAAGTTGTTCGAGAACTTTTACTGCCACTGCTTCACCTGCTATTTCAGCATATTTTGTCCAGGGTGGAGGTGGATGCTTACTTGTTCGAAGCCCTGATTGTTCTTCTCCCCAAACGGGGCAAAGACCCCGAGCTAGTTCAAAGTTATAGGCCCATATCCCTTTTAAATCAAGACATCAAAATTCTTTCGAAGATATTGGCCAATAGGTTAACTGTGGTCCTTCCAGACCTAATAGGTATGGCCCAGGTTGGGTTTATGAAGGGACGTTCGACCTCAGATCATCTGCGCACCCTTTCACATGTCTTCTCGGTGTCCAGGGATGCTGCTTTTCCTGCCGGGCTGGTCTCTCTGGATGCCAAGAAGGCATTTGACCGTGTGAACTGGAACTTTTTGTTCCAGGTCCTCAATTCCTTCCAGTTTCCTACTGTTTTTATAACCTGAATCCGTGCATTATACAAAGCCCCCTCTGCAGAGATCTCAGGAAATGGTGCATTTTCTAAGTCTTTCTCATTATATTCAGGCACTAGACAGGGTTGTCCCCTTTCTCCCCTTCTATTTAACCTGTATCCAGAACCTCTCATTCAAAATATTCTCAGCAATACGAGGATACAGGGCATCTGGGTGGGGTGCCATGAGGTTAAGATCACTGCATATGCAGATGATCTCCTTCTGTACTTATCCCACCCGGTGTCCTCCGTTCCGGCCTTGTTGGGTGAAAGTGCTAAATTCAGTGCCCTCTCAAACTATAAACTAAATGCTAATAAATCCTCATTTTTTTCCCTGAATCATAAGATCTTTAAGACTGACATTACCCCTTTCAGTTTGTGTTGGGCTCCCAGGATACTGAAATACCTGGGCATCAAACTAACTTCGTAATCCCTCAGCATGGTTCAAGGAAAATCTGGATCCCTTTCCCAGCTTATAATTCAAGACCTTGATAGATGGTCTAAACTCCGGTTTCATTATGGGGTGGGATTAACATAATCAAGATGAAATACAAAATCACACATAGCCTACACGGCAAAGCATCATGGGCTGCATATGCAAATCACCACAGAATGTTGTGCTGGTTCAACTTTAAGCAGAATTGCATGGTATATCTTCCCAAGAATTTTCTACCCTATCTCTTCTTAATTCATTTATTCCTTTATCCTGGTTTCAGAAAATGCATAGTATCTTTACCAAGTTTATCTGGTCTGATAAATACCCTGACTGGCTTACTATAAGTTGTCCGCCTCTAAACTTGAGGGGGATTGCAGTTTCTCACTTGCCTTTATATTATTGGGCTAGTCACCTGGTGAAATGCCTGAAATGGATAAGTCCGGGTCCGAAAATCTATGACTGACATGGCTCAAAATAGAGTTGGATTTAATCCGGTCTATGAATACAGATTCCCTAACATTGTTTTATGTAAAGTGTCCCAGTTACAAGGTGCCGAGAAATTCACTTTTATGATTTCCTTAAAAGTATACATGCAGCTTTGCTCTTTTGCTGCTTACCCCCAGTTAGACCTGGCCCAATCCATCAGGAACTCTCCGTCCTTCACCATGAATAAACAGCGATTCCCCGCACATGGCTACCCCAACTGGGTGATGGGATAGTATCCTCCTTCCTGGAGGATGAGGGAAAATGGCTGTCAGCAGATGATTTTATTCAGAAATTTAGTATTCCGGTATGCTCACACTTCAAAGTGGTGCAATTAAAGCACTTACTTACAACAGTGTTGGGCAATACCACCCCCCACCAAATGGTTGGGGCCCTGATCCCGGATTCCTCCTCCCTACTAGGGTCCTTGGGTGTTGTCTCTAAATTATATCAAGACTTGTTTCTCATAGACGTCTGGGGACTCCCTCGGATCGAATCAGGTTCTGGAGTTCTGTATTTCAATATTCTCCCAGCTAGCAGGCCCAGCGGAGGTCTATCACAAATATGACCAGGATGACTCCGCCTACAATACCACATTCTGCACAACACTTACCCGTTAAGTTAGTGAAATGAGTCTTAATCAAACATATGTCAGATGTTCCCAGGGAGAACCTCCTTCATATATTTTGGCCCTTCCTAAATATCCTTTGGCAGGACTCTCAAAGCACTGCCGACCCTTACTGGGTCTGGGGTGTTCCACCTGACATTTTCTCCCTGGGGACCTGTCCTCCATCAGGGTCAAAGGAAAGGAGGTTCATATTTCTATGATTGCACTATCTGTCAAAAACTCATTTTACATGCTGGAAGATAAGATCCTCAGCATTACAGGAATGGGGCAAGAATCCTGCTAACCAATACAGAGAAAGCCCAGCCAGCCTCCAAATAGATAACCTGCCACACACATATACAGGATCCCCATCCTTAATAATAGCTACCGGATATAGTACTATTTCATAGTAGTGGCCTATGCTGTATAATGTCTTAGAACCTACAACATGAAATTAGCTAATGCTGCATACTGGGTGGGAGGAGCAGTTATAGCAGAATATGTTACTATACTATTCTTGTTATTTCTCATGTGAACTGCTTCTATTGTTGTGAAAAAATCTGTTAATAAAATTTGAATTGAAAAAAAAAAAAATGTAAATTACTCTCTCGGAATCAGTTTATAAAGGCATTAAAAAATGCCTACCTTTCCCTAGGATGTAATGTTGAACTACCCTGTAATAAATAATCACAATACATACACTTTCCACATTTTTTATTTATGTTTGATATTTTCCAGGGTATGTTCCTTTCTATCTATGGATGGAACATAGTCGAGACAACGGTGTTTCCAATGTTCTTAGCTCTTCTAAAAACAAAATTAGATTTTTGTGCAGCAATATATGCAAGACGGTGGTCACTAGATAAAACAGACCATCAATTAGTCACTATTTCCTTAAGTTTAGGCAGTATAGCACAGTGGTTTAAGGCTCTGAGCTGCAAACCTGGAGACCTGGGTTTGAATCCCACAGCCCTCACTTGCATACTGTGCGACCCTGAGCAACTCACTTAACTTCCTTGTACTCCCAGGCTGCACCTGTAAACAATCTTTCAGCTTACTGTGTCTCTCCTGGTAAAACAAAGGTAAAAAAAAATAAAAAATGTATGTGCTGACAAAATAAATGTAGTAATGAACCTTGGACTATCTGGATCTTTTCCTCTGTTGTCTTGTACTTTATTAGACAGTAGAACTGACCTATCAAGATTCTAAACTTCTGAAACTGTAGTGGAAATTACTTCTTTGTTATACCCTCTATGGACAAATCTCTGTATCTGTTGCTGTTCTCTTACTTTATATATATATCAATGTTTGTGCAGTTGTGTTTAACTCAGATAAGTTGTCCATTGGGTAAAGCTTTGATTGTGTGTTTTGGGTGAAATCTACCTGCCTGAAGTGATGTATTTCTATCAGTTGGTTTAAAAAAAAGGTCAGAAAGTATACTTCCCTGTTCATCTAGGTACAGTGTCACATCCCAAAAATTAATTTTTAATTTTTTTTTATTTATTTAGTTTTTGTTGACCGGGTAAGTGCACTAGAAAAATTCTGCCTGTTTTCAGGCACGACCTAGGGAGAGGGATACAGATGAATGTCAACTGACCTTGAACCAGATTAAGCTGTTGGTGGTATTTTTAGTGAATGAGGGAGATTGGCCAGGGCGCAAAGGAAATTCCCTACTCTCCAGGAGGATCTCTGGTCATCATGGAGATCTCAGTCTGTGCTTCATTTAGTGAGAGTGAGGTTGCGCACGGTACTTCTCCGCTGCCGTCTGCGGCAGCACCTGCTGATGTATCTTTCACAATGGAGTTTCCTACAGACTTGCCTGAAATGCATCGTGCGGCTGTTATGCCGCTTCCAGTAGTTACCTCCTTGGATACTTCTAAGCTCGCTCATCACCAGGATATGCAATCTCCAGAGAAGGAACCACTTTCAGTGGCTGCAGCCTGTGTTACACAAGTTATTCCCCCTGTGGTTTCCGGGCAAGGGTCTGAGATTGCTGTTGCAGCTTCAGAGTTGCTTTCGGGAGTTCTACGCTCGGCGCAGCTGTCGGATTGCTTAGCCACCACCACTGCTCTCATTGCTTCCCGTTTTGGATTGCCGGCACCTTCTGAGACTTTGGACACCCACTGGACTGCCTCTGATGCACCTGTTCATGAGGGCTGGACACAAACTGCTACGGGTTCCTGGACTCCGGATCTTTCATGGGATGCAGAGAAGCATGGCGTCCTCTATTCACCGAACAGGCCTGCACTGGCCTGCAAGAGCTCCAACGAGGTACCTACTTCTGGGGACAGTATTGCTTCTCCTGACCAGGTTATTTCACCTGATAAAGCTTTACCAGTGAAGGACTGGGGTGATATTATGGACACTGTGGATACTGCAGCTTCTGGGGTAGCTGTGAATGTTTCTGTACCTGGGGGGGTGTCTCTTCTCAGGGGGTTTTAGGGCATGGTAAATTGGACAGTGACAACCATCTCCCGGTGGACTGTTCCCCTACTGTCCGACCCTCCCATATGCCTGTGCCTTTTCTGGTATTGCCTGATGCCCAGACGGTTCCTCTCACATCACCTTTGGTCCCCTCATCCCTGCACCTCCCCCGTTATGCCCATGCAGCCACCTGATTTAGGCTCTACTGTTCTTCCACATGTTCCTCTCTCTCAGTCTGATGACATTTGCCACCCCTCCGTTGGATGACCCAGGGAAGGCCCTTGACATTCCTCCACCCCTGGCCCAGCCTCTGCACTCTGGTAGGGTCCGGGTTCTTTGACTTGTTTAAAATAAATTGGAACAGGCCCCTAGATGTAATGTGGTTCGCCTTCGCTATAGGGGTGGCCTTAGTGACTTCACTTTAGATATTATATTGCCAGAACACTACTAAAGGCTCTATGCATTTTCAGGCTTCAGAGATTTATACTTTGATTCACATTTCAGGAGAGGAGACATTTGACATCAGCTTTAAAACTACTGTGGGGCTGGATAGGTTTTGGAACAAATAATCATTCAATCCATAATCGTTCAATTATTTGTCATTCAATCATTATCCTCAATCATTAACCCTCAGTCATTCAATCATTATTCCTTAATCATTTAATCATTCAATCATTATCCTCAATCATTCGATCAATATCCTCAATCATTCAATTGTTGTCCTTCAATCATTTAATCATTCACTCATTATCCTCTCTCATTCCATTGTTATCTCTATTGTTCAATTGTTGTCCTTAATCATTTAATCGTTCAATCATTATCCTCAATCGTTCAATCGTTTCCTCAATTGTTGAATAGTTGTCCCTTAATCGTTCAATCCCTCAATAGTTATCATTCAATCGTTCAATTGTTTCCTCAATCATTGTCCTCAATCCTTAATCCTCAATAGTTCAATCGTTGTCCTCAATTGTTCAATTGTTTTCCTTAATTGTTTAATCATTCAATTGTTGTCCTAAATCGTTCAAACGTTCAGTCGTTATCCTCATTTGTTTGTCCTCAATCTCTCAATCGTTATCTCTCAATTGTTAAATCGTTATCCTCAATCGTTGTCCTCAATCGTTCAATCATTGTCCTCAATCATTCAATCGTTCAATCATTGTCCTCAATTGTTTGTCCTCAATTTCTCAATCGTTATCTCTCAATTGTTAAATCATTATTCCTCAATCATTTAATCGATCAATCATTCAATCATTGTCCTTAATCGTTTCAATCCTTCAATCATTCAATCGTTATTCAATTGTTGATCCTCAATCATTATACCTCACTCGTTCCATTGTTGTCCTCAATTGTTCAATTGTTCTCCTTAATCGTTTAATTGTTCAATCATTGTCCTAAATCATTCAAGCGTTCAATCGTTGTCCTCAATTGTTTAATCTCTCAATTGTTCAATTGTTATCCTCAATCATTCAATCCTCAATCCTCAATCGTTCAATCATTATCCTAAATCGTTCAATCGTTATCCTCAATTGTTGAAATGTTGTCCATAATCGTGCAATCCTCAATTGTTGTCCTCAATCATTCAATCGCTATACATAATCGTTGAATCATTAGCCCTTCTTTCAATCCTCAATCGTTCAATCTTTATCATTCAATCGTTATTCTCAATCATTCAATCATAATCCTCAATTGTTTAATCCTCAATCATTCAATCATTATCCTCAATCGGTCAATTGTTGTCCTCACTCGTTCCACTGTTGTCCTCAATTGTTCAATCATTGTCATATTGTTTAATTGTACAATCATTATCCTCAATCATTTAATCCTCAATCCTTCAATTATTATCCTCAATCATTTAATCCTCAATAGTTGATCCTGAATTGTTCAATCATTGTCCGCAATCATTGAATCATTAACCCTTAATCATTCAATCCCTTAATCATTCAATTGTTGTCATTCAAACGTTATCCCTCAATTGTTGAAATGTTATCCCTTAATCGTGCAAACCCTCAATTGTTATCCCTCAATCGTTCAATCGTTATACCGCAATCGTTGAATCATTAGCCCTTATTCTTTCAATCCCTCAATCGTTCAATCTTTATCATTCAATCGTTATTTCTCAATCATTCAATCATAATCCCTCAATTGTTTAATCCCTCAATCATTCAATCATTATCCCTCAATCGGTCAATTGTTATCCCTCACTCGTTCCATTGTTATCCCTCAATTGTTCAATCATTATCCCTTAATTGTTTAATTGTACAATCATTATCCCTCAATCATTTAATCCCTCAATCCTTCAATTATTAACCCTCAATCATTTAATCCCTCAATAGTTATCCCTGAATTGTTCAATCATTGTCCATAATCATTGAATCATTAACCTTAATCATTCAATCCTTAATCATTCAATTGTTGTCATTCAATCATTTTCCTCAATCGTTAACCCTCAGTCATTCAATCATTATTCCTTAATCATTTAATTGTTCAATCGTTATCCTCAATCGTTCAATCGTTGTCCTCAATTGTTGAATCGTTGTCCATAATCGTTCAATCCCTCAACGTTATCCTCAATCGTTCAATTGTTTCCTCAATCATTGTCTCTCTCGCTTAATCCTCAATCGTTCAATCATTTCCTCAATCATTACCCTCAATCATTCTTTGTTATCCAATTGTTTTATCTTTCAATCATTAACTCTCAATTGTTCAATCGTTATCTCTCAATCATTCCATTGTTATCCACAATCATTGCATTATTTTCCTCAATCATTCAATCCTCAATCGTTCAATCATTATCCTCAATCATTATCCTCATTCAGTTTAATCCTTCAATCATTCAATCGTTGTCCTCAATCATTTAATTCATCAATTGTTGTCCTGAATCGTTCAATCGTTGTCCATAATGGTTCAATCTTTAGTCTAATCTTTCAATCCCTCAATCATTCAATCGTTTTCCCTCAATCATTATCCCTCAATTGTGTAATCCCTCAATCATTCAATCGTTATCCCTCACTCGTTCCATTGTTATCCCTCAATTGTTCAATTGTTCAATCGTTATCCCTCACTCATTCCATTGTTATCCCTCATTTGTTAAATCATTATCCCTTAATTGTTTAATCTTTCAATCATTATCCCTGAATCGTTCAATCGTTATCCCTCAATTGTTCAATCATTCAATCGTTATCCCTCACTCTTTCCATTTGTTATCCCTCAATTGTTCAATTGTTATCCCTGTATCATTTAATCATTCAATCGTTATCCCTAAATCGTTCTAACATTCAATCGTTATCCCTCACTCGTTCCATTGTTATCCCTCAATTGTTC
The DNA here is from genome assembly GCA_016271365.2 of Neoceratodus forsteri. Lineage (NCBI taxonomy): Eukaryota > Metazoa > Chordata > Ceratodontiformes > Ceratodontidae > Neoceratodus > Neoceratodus forsteri. The sequence continues at coordinate 220,877,720 of JADMNL010000023.1, forward strand.
AATTGTTTTCCCTTAATTGTTTAATCATTCAATTGTTATCCCTAAATAGTTCAAACGTTCAATCGTTATCTCTCAATTGATTAATCTCTCAATTGTTCAATCGTTATCCTCAATAGTTGTCCTCAATCATTCAATCACTATCCTCAATCTGTCCTCAATCGTTCAATCGTTGTCCCTCAATCCTTATCCTCAATCGTTCAATCATTATCCTCAATCATTCAATTGTTCAATCGTTATCCCTCAATTGTTTATCCTCAATCTCTCAATTGTTAAATCGTTATTCCTCAATCGTTTAATTGATCAATCGTTCAATCATTATCCTTAATTGTTCAATCATTCAATCGTTATTAATTGTTGTCCTCAATAATTATACTCTTTCGTTCCATTGTTATCCTCAATTGTTCAATTGTTGTCCTTAATCGTTTAATCGTTCAATCATTGTCCTAAATCGTTCAAACGTTCAATCGTTATCCTCAATTGTTTAATCTCTCAATTGTTCAATTGTTATCCTCAATCATTCAATCCCTCAATCGTTCAATCATTATCTAAATCGTTCAATTGTTGTCCTCAATTATTGAAATATTGTCCATAATCGTTCAATCCCTCAATTGTTATCCTCAATCGTTCCATCATTTCCTCAATCGTTTAATCCCTCAATTGTTCAATCATTAGCTCTTAATCTTTCAATCCCTCAATCGTTCAATCATTCATTCAATCGTTATACCTCAATCGTTCAATAGTTACCCTTCATCATTCAATCCCTCACTCATTCCATTGTTGTCCTTAATTAGTCAATTGTTAAATCGTTGTCCTCACTCATTCCATTGTTATCCTCACTTGTTCAATCATTGTCCATAATCGTTGTCCTCAGTTGTTCAATCATTGTCCTCAATTGTTCAATCCTCAATCGTTCCTCATTGTCCTTAATCGTTAATCGTTGTCCTCAATTGTTGAATCGTTGTCCATAATCATACAAACCCTCAATCGTTCAATCATTTCCCTCAATCATTATCCCTCAATCATTTAATCCCTCAATCCTTCAATTATTATCCCTCAATCATTTAATCCCTCAATAGTTATCCCTGAATTGTTCAATCGTTATCCCGAATCGTTGAATCATTAACCCTTAATCATTCAATCCCTTAATCGTTCAATTGTTGTCATTCAATCATTATCCCTCAATCGTTCAATCATTTTCCCTCAATCATTAACCCTCAGTCATTCAATCATTATTCCTTAATCATTTAATCATTCAATCGTTATCCTCAATCGTTCAATCATTATCCTCAATCATTCAATTGTTGTCCTTCAATCATTTAATCATTCACTCATTATCCTCACTCATTCCATTGTTGTCCTCTATTGTTCAATTGTTGTCATAATCATTTAATCATTCAATCATTGTCCTCAATCATTCAATCGTTATCCCTCAATTGTTGAATCGTTATCCCTTAATCGTTCAATCCCTCAATCGTTATCCCTCAATCGTTCAATCATTTCCCCTCAATCGCTTAATCCCTCAATCGTTCAATCATTATTCCTCGATCATTACCCCTCAATCATTCTATTGTTATCCCTCAATTGTTTTGTCTTTCAATCATTAACTCTCAATTGTTCAATCATTATCCCTCAATCATTCCAATGTTATCCCACAATCATTGCATTATTTTCCCTCAATCGTTCAATCCCTCAATCGTTCAATCTTTATCCCTCAATCATTTAATCCCTCAATCGTTCAATCGTTATCCCTCAATCATTTAATTCATCAATTGTTATCCCTGAATCGTTCAATCATTATTCCGCAATGGTTCAATCTTAGTCTAATCTTCAATCCCTCAATCGTTCAATTGTCATCATTCAATCTTATTTCTCAATCATTCAATCATTATCCCTCAATCATTCAATCATTTCCTCAACGTTGTCCTCAATTGTTTAATCCTCAATCATTCAATCGTTATCCTTCTATCGTTTCATCATTCAATCATTATCCCTCACTCGTTCCATTGTTATCCTCAATTGTTCAATTGTTAATCGTTATCACTTAATTGTTTAATAGTTCAATATTGTCCTATGTCGTCCAATCGTTATCCTCAATTGTTCAATCATTAAATCATTATCCTCAATTGTTTAATCTCTCAATTGTTCTATCGTTATCCTCAATCATTCAATCCTCAATCCTCAATCGTTCAATCATTGTCCTCAATCGTTCAATCGTTTCTATAATCATTGTCCTCAATAAGCTTAATCCTCAATCGTTCAATCATTGTTCTCGATCATTACCCTCAATCATTCTATTATTGTCCCTCAATTGTTTTATCTTTCAATCATTAACTCTCAATTGTTCAATCGTTGTCCTCAATCATTCCATTGTTGTCCTCAATCATTGCATTATTTTCCTCAATCGTTCAATCGTTATCCTCAATCATTTAATTCATCAATTGTTGTCCTGAATCATTCAATCGTTATCCACAATGGTTCAATCTTTGCATAATCTTTCAATCCCTCAATCGTTCAATCGTTATAATTCAATCGTTATTTCTCAATCGTTCAATCGTTATCCCTCAATCACTCAATCATTTTCCCTCAATTGTTTAATCCCTCAATCATTCAATCGTTATCCCTCAATCGTTCAATCATTATCCCTCAATCATTATCCCTCAATCCTTATCCCTCAATCATTCAATCATTATCCCTCAATCATTCAATTGTTCAATCGTTATCCCTCAATTGTTTATCCCACAATCTCTCAATCGTTATATCTCAATCATTCAATTGTTTTCCCTCAATCATTTAATCGATCAATCGTTCAATCATTACCCCTTAATCATTCAATCCTTCAATCATTCAATCGTTATTCAATTGTTATCCTCAATCATTTATCACTTACTCGTTCCATTGTTGTCCTCAATTGTTCAATCGTTGTCCTAATTGTTTAATAGCTCAATTGTTATCCCTCAATCATTCAATCATTATCCCTCAATTGTTCAATTGTTTCCCTAATTGTTTAATCATTCAATTGTTATCCTAAATCATTCAAACGTTCAATCGTTATCCCTCAATTGTTTATCCCTCAATCTCTCAATCGTTATCTCTCAATTGTTAAATCATTATTCCTCAATCATTTAATCGATCAATCGTTCAATCATTATCCCTTAATCGTTCAATCCTTCAATCATTCAATCATTATTCAATTGTTATCCCTCAATCATTATACCTCACTCGTTCCATTGTTATCCCTCAATTGTTCAATTGTTCTCCTTAATCGTTTAATCGTTCAATCATTATCCTAAATCATTCAAATGTTCAATCGTTATCCCTCAATTGTTTAATCTCTCAATTGTTCAAATGTTATCCTCAATCATTCAATCCTCAATCCTCAATCGTTCAATCATTGTCCTAAATCGATTCAGTGTCCCTCAATTGTTGAAATGTTATACCTTAATCGTTCAATCCCTCAATTGATATCCCTCAGTCATTCAATCGTTATTCCGCAATCATTGAATCATTAGCCCTTATTCTTTCAATCCCTCAATCGTTCAATCTTTATCATTCAATCGTTATTTCTCAATCATTCAATCATTATCCCTCAATTGTTTAATCCCTCAATCATTCAATCATTATCCCTTAATCATTTAATTGTACAATCATTATCCCTCAATCATTTAATCCCTCAATCCTTCAATTATTATCCCTCAATCATTTAATCCCTCAATAGTTATCCCTGAATTGTTCAATCACATTGCAATCGCTGGAATCAAGCTAATTCCTCAATCATTCAATCCTTAATCGTTCAATTGTTGTCATTCAATCATTATCCCTCAATCGTTCAATCATTTTCCTCAATCGTTAACCCTCAGTCATTCAATCATTATTCCTTAATCATTTAATCATTCAATCATTGTCCTCAATCATTGATCAGTGATCCTCAATCATTCAATTGTTATCCTTCAATCATTTAATCATTCACTCATTATCCTCTCTCGTTCCATTGTTGATCCTCTATTGTTCAATTGTTGTCCATAATCATTTAATCGTTCAATTATTGTCCTCAATCGTTCAATCTTTGTCCTCAATCATTATCCATTGATTTAATCCTCAATCGTTCAATCGTTGTCCTCAATCATTTAATTCATCAATTGTTGTCCTGAATCGTTCAATCATTATCCACTAATGGTTCAATCTTTATATAATCTTTCAATCCCTCAATCATTCAATTGTTGTTTCTCAATCGTTCAATCATTATCCTTCTATCATTTAATCATTCAATTATTGTCCTCACTCGTTCCATTGTTATCCTCAATTGTTCAATCATTCAATCGTTATCCTTCACTCGTTCCATTTGTTGTCCTCAATTGTTCAATTGTTGTCCTTAATCGTTTAATCATTCAATCATTATCCTAAATCGTTTCTAACATTCAATCATTATCCTCAATTGTTTAATCTCTCAATTGTTCAATCGTTATCCCTCAATCGCTATCCCTCAATTGTTCAATCATTATCCCTCAATCATTCAGTTGTTCAATTGTTTATCCCACAATCTCTCAATCGTTATCTCTCAATCATTCAATCATTATCCCTCAATCATTTAATCGATTAATCATTCAATCATTATCCCTAAATTGTTCAATCTTTCAATCATTCAATCGTTATTCAATTCTATCCCTCAATCATTATCCCTCACTCGTTCCATTGTTATCCCTCAATTGTTTAATCATTCAATTGTTATCTCTAAATCGTTCAAACATTCAATCATTATCTCTCAATTGTTTAAACTCTCAATTGTTCAATCGTTATCCCTCAATCGTTCAATCACTATCCCTCAATCGTTATCCCTAAACCGTTATCCCTCTATTGTTCAATCATTATCCTCAATCATTTAATTCATCAATTGTTATCCTGAATCGTTCAATCGTTGTCCATAATGGTTCAATCTTTGTATAATCTTTCCAATCCTCAATCTTTCAATCATTATCATTCAATCATTATTCTCAATCGTTCAATCGTTGTCCTCAATCATTCAATCATTTTCCTCAATCGTTGTCCTCAATTGTTTAATCCTCAATCATTCAATCGTTATCCTTCTGTCGTTTCATCATTCAATCGTTGTCCTCACTCGTTCCATTGTTGTCCTCAATTGTTCAATCGTTCAATCGTTGTCCTCAATCATTCAATCGTTTCCTCAATCATTATCCTCAATTGTTTAATCCTCAATCATTCAATCGTTATCCTTCTATCGTTTCATCATTCCAATTGTTATCCTCACCTCGTTCATTGTTATCCTCAATTGTTCAATTGTTAAATCATTATCCTTAATTGTTTAATCGTTCAATCATTATCCTGTAGCGTTCAATTGTTGTCCCTCAATTGTTCAATCATTCAATCGTTTCCTCACTCGTTCCATTTGTTGTCCTCAATTGTTCAATTGTTATCCCTTAATCATTTAATCATTCAATCGTTATCTCTAAATCGTTCTAACGTTCAATCGTTATCCCTCAATTGTTTAATCTCTCAATTGTTCAATCGTTATCCCTCAATCATTATCCCTCAATCATTCAATCATTATCCCTCAATCGTTATCCCTCAATCCTTATCCCTCAATCATTCAATCATTATCCCTCAATCATTCAATTATTCAATCATTATCCCTCAATTGTTTATCCCACAATCTCTATCATTGTCTCTCAATCATTCAATTGTTATCCCTCAATCGTTTAATCGATCAATCGTTCAATCATTACCCCTTAATCATTCAATCCTTCAATCACTCAATGGTTATTCAATTGTTATCCCTCAATCGTTTAATCGATCAATCGTTCAATCATTACCCATTAATCATTCAATCCTTCAATCACTCAATGGTTATTCAATTGTTATCCCTCAATCATTATCCCTCACTCGTTCCATTGTTATCCCTCAATTGTTCAATCGTTATCCCTTAATTGTTTAATCGTTCAATTGTTATCCCTCAATCATTCAATCGTTATCCCTCAATTGTTCAGTTGTTTTCCCTTAATTGTTTAATCATTCAATTGTTATCCCTAAATCGTTCAAATGTTCAGTCATTATCCCTCAATTGTTTATCCCTCAATCTCTCAATTGTTATCTCTCAATTGTTAAATCGTTATTCCTCAATCATTTAATCGAGCAATCGTTCAATCATTATCCCTTAATCGTTCAATCCTTCAATCATTCAATCATTATTCAATTATTGTCCCTCAATCATTATACTCACTCATTCCATTGTTATCCTAAATTGTTCAATTGTTCTCCCTTAATCGTTTAATCGTTCAATCATTATCCCTAAATCATTCAAACGTTCAATCGTTATCCCTCAATTGTTTAATCTCTCAATTGTTCAATTGTTATCCCTCAATCATTCAATCCCTCAATCCCTCACTTGTCCAATCATTATCCCTAAATCGTTCAATCGTTATCCCTCAATTGTTGAAATGTTATCCCTTAATCGTTCAATCCCTCAATTGTTATCCCTCAGTCGTTCAATCGTTATTCCGCAATCGTTGAATCATTAGCCCTTATTCTTTCAATCCCTCAATCGTTCAATCATTATCATTCAATCGTTATTTCTCAATCATTCAATCATTATCCCTCAATTGTTTAATCCCTCAATCATTCAATCATTATCCCTCAATCGGTCAATTGTTATCCCTCACTCATTCCATTGTTATCCCTCAATTGTTAAATCGTTATCCCTTAATTGTTTAATCGTTCAATCATTATCCCTGTATCGTTCAATCGTTATCCCTCAATTGTTCAATCATTCAATCGTATCCCTCACTCGTTCCATTTGTTATCCTCAATTGTTCAATTGTTATCCTTAATCATTTAATCATTCAATCGTTATCTCTAAATCGTTCTAACGTTCAGTAATTTCCTCAATCGTTCAATCATTTCCTCAATCGTTAACCCTCAGTCATTCAATCATTATCCTCAATCATTCAATCATTATCCTCAATCATTCAATTGTTCAATCGTTATCCTCAATTGTTTATCCACATCTCTCAATGTTATCTCTCAATCATTCAATTGTTATCCTCAATCGTTTAATCGATCAATCGTTCAATCATTATCCTCAATCATTCAATCATTATCCTCAATCATTCAATTGTTCAATCGTTATCCTCAATTGTTTATCCACAATCTCTAATCGTTGTCTCTCAATCATTAATTTTTGTCCTCAATCGTTTAATCGATCAATCGTTCAATCATTACCCCTTAATCGTTCAATTCTTCAATCATTCAATCGTTATTCAATTGTTATCCCTCAATCATTATACCTCACTCGTTCCATTGTTATACCTCAATTGTTCAATTGTTCTCCCTTAATCGTTTAATCGTTCAATCATTATCCCTAAATCATTCAAACGTTCAATCATTATCCCTCAATTGTTTAATCTCTCAATTGTTCAATTGTTATCCCTCAATCATTCAATCCCTCAATCCCTCAATCGTTCAATCATTATCCCTAAATCGTTCAATCGTTATCCCTCAATTGTTGAAATGATATACCTTAATCGTTCAATCCCTCAATTGTTATCCCTCAGTCATTCAATCATTATTCCTCAATCGTTGAATCATTAGCCCTTATTCTTTCAATCCCTCAATCGTTCAATCTTTATCATTCAATCATTATTTCTCAATCATTCAATCATTATCCTCAATTGTTTAATCCTCAATCATTCAATCATTATCCTCAATCGGTCAATTGTTGTCCTCACTCGTTCCATTGTTGTCCTCAATTGTTAAATCATTGTCCTTAATTGTTTTAATCGTTCAATCATTATCCTGTGTCATTCAATCGTTATCCTCAATTGTTCAATCATTCAATCGTTATCCTCTCGTTCCATTTGTTGTCCTCAATTGTTCAATTGTTGTCCATAATCATTTAATCATTCAATCGTTATCTCTAAATCGTTCTAACGTTCAATCGTTATCCTCAATCGTTCAATCATTTTCCCTCAATCGTTAACCCTCAGTCATTCAATCATTATTCCTTAATCATTTAATCATTCAATCGTTATCCTCAATCGTTCAATCATTATCCTCAATCATTATCCTCAATCATTCAATCATTATCCTCAATCATTCAATTGTTCAATTGTTATCCTCAATTGTTTATCCACAATCTCTCAATCATTATCTCTCAATCATTCAATTGTTATCCTCAATCGTTAATCGTTCAATCGTTCAATCATTACCCTTAATCGTTCAAACCTTCAATCATTCAATCGTTATTCAATTGTTGTCCCTCAATCATTATACCTCCTCATTCCATTGTTATCCTCAATTGTTCAATTGTTCTCCTTAATCGTTTAATTGTTCAATCATTATCCTAAATCATTCAAGACGTTCAATCATTATCCTCAATTGTTTAATCTCTCAATTGTTCAATATTATCCTCAATCATTCAATCCTCAATCCCTCAATCGTTCAATCATTGTCCCTAAATCGTTCAATCATTGTCCTCAAGTTGTTGAAATGTTATACCTTAATCGTTTAATCCTCAATTGTTATCCTCAGTCATTCAATCGTTATTCCATAATCGTTGAATCATTAGCCCTTATTCTTTCAATCCTCAATCGTTCAATCTTTATCATTCAATCGTTATTTCTCAATCATTCAATCATTTCCTCAATTGTTTAATCCTCAATCATTCAATCATTGTCCTCAATCGGTCAATTTTATCCTCACTCATTCCATTGTTGTCCTCAATTGTTCAATCATTGTCCTTAATCGTTTAATTGTACAATCATTGTCCTCAATCATTAATCCTCAATCCTTCATTTATTATCCTCAATCATTTAATGCCTCAATAGTTATCCTAGTTGTTCAATCGTTATCAGACAATCGTTAGATCGTTTACCCTTAATCATTCAATCCTAATCGTTCAATTGTTGTCATTCAATCATTATCCCTCAATCGTTAACCCTCAGTCATTCAATCATTATTCCTTAATCATTTAATCATTCAATCATTATCCCTCAATCATTCGATCAGTATCCCTCAATCATTCAATTGTTATCCTTCAATCATTTAATCATTCACTCATTATCCCTCTCTCATTCCATTGTTATCTCTCTATTGTTCAATTGTTATCCCTTAATCATTTAATCGTTCAATCATTATCCCTCAATCGTTCAATCGTTATCCCTCAATTGTTGAATAGTTGTCCATGTCGTTCAATCCCTCAATCGTTGTCATTCAATCGTTCAATTGTTTCCTCAATCATTATCCCTCAATCACTTAATCCCTCAATAGTTCAATCGTTATCCCTCAATTGTTCAATTGTTTTCCCTTAATTGTTTAATCATTCAATTGTTATCCCTAAATCGTTCAAACGTTCAGTCGTTATCCCTCATTTGTTTATCCCTCAATCTCTCAATCGTTATCTCTCAATTGTTAAATCGTTATCCCTCAATCGTTATCCCTCAATCGTTCAATCATTATCCCTCAATCATTCAATCGTTCAATCATTATCCCTCAATTGTTTATCCCTCAATTTCTCAATCGTTATCTCTCAATTGTTAAAATCATTATTCCTCAATCATTTAATCGATCAATCATTCAATCATTATCCCTTAATCGTTCAATCCTTCAATCATTCAATCGTTATTCAATTGTTATCCCTCAATCATTATACCTCACTCGTTCCATTGTTATCCCTCAATTGTTCAATTGTTCTCCCTTAATCGTTTAATTGTTCAATCATTGTCCTAAATCATTCAACGTTCAATCGTTGTCCTCAATTGTTTAATCTCTCAATTGTTCAATTGTTGTCCTCAATCATTCAATCCTCAATCCCTCAATCGTTCAATCATTATCCTAAATCGTTCAATCGTTATCCTCAATTGTTGAAATGTTGTCCATAATCGTGCAATCCTCAATTGTTGTCCTCAATCATTCAATCGTTATACATAATCGTTGAATCATTAGCCTATTCTTTCAATCCTCAATCGTTCAATCTTTATCATTCAATCGTTATTCTCAATCATTCAATCATAATCCTCAATTGTTTAATCCTCAATCATTCAATCATTATCCTCAATCGTCAATTGTTATCCTCACTCGTTCCACTGTTGTCCTCAATTGTTCAATCATTATCCTTAATTGTTTAATTGTACAATCATTATCCTCAATCATTTAATCCCTCAATCCTTCAATTATTATCCCTCAATCATTTAATCCCTCAATAGTTATCCCTGAATTGTTCAATCATTATCCCGCAATCATTGAATCATTAACCCTTAATCATTCAATCCCTTAATCATTCAATTGTTGTCATTCAAACGTTATCCCTCAATTGTTGAAATGTTATCCCTTAATCGTGCAAACCCTCAATTGTTATCCCTCAATCGTTCAATCGTTATACCGCAATCGTTGAATCATTAGCCCTTATTCTTTCAATCCTCAATCGTTCAATCTTTATCATTCAATCGTTATTTCTCAATCATTCAATCATAATCCTCAATTGTTTAATCCTCAATCATTCAATCATTATCCTCAATCGGTCAATTGTTGTCCTCACTCGTTCCATTTTTGTCCTCAATTGTTCAATCATTATCCCTTAATTGTTTAATTGTACAATCATTATCCCTCAATCATTTAATCCCTCAATCCTTCAATTATTAACCCTCAATCATTTAATCCCTCAATAGTTATCCCTGAATTGTTCAATCATTATCCCTCAATCATTGAATCATTAACCCTTAATCATTCAATCCCTTAATCATTCAATTGTTGTCATTCAATCATTTTCCCTCAATCGTTAACCCTCAGTCATTCAATCATTATTCCTTAATCATTTAATTGTTCAATCGTTATCCCTCAATCGTTCAATCGTTGTCCTCAATTGTTGAATCGTTGTCCTTAATCGTTCAATCCCTCAACGTTATCCTCAATCGTTCAATTGTTTCCTCAATCATTGTCCTCTTCGCTTAATCCTCAATCGTTCAATCATTATTCCTCAATCATTACCCTCAATCATTCTTTGTTATCCAATTGTTTTATCTTTCAATCATTAACTCTCAATTGTTCAATCGTTGTCTCTCAATCATTCCATTGTTGTCCACAATCATTGCATTATTTTCCTCAATCATTCAATCCTCAATCGTTCAATCATTATCCCTCAATCATTATCCTCATTCAGTTTAATCCTTCAATCATTCAATCGTTATCCCTCAATCATTTAATTCATCAATTGTTATCCCTGAATCGTTCAATCGTTATCCCTCAATGGTTCAATCTTTAGCCCTTAATCTTTCAATCCCTCAATCATTCAATCGTTTTCCCTCAATCATTATCCCTCAATTGTGTAATCCCTCAATCATTCAATCGTTATCCCTCACTCGTTCCATTGTTATCCCTCAATTGTTCAATTGTTCAATCGTTATCCCTCACTCATTCCATTGTTATCCCTCATTTGTTAAATCATTATCCCTTAATTGTTTAATCTTTCAATCATTATCCCTGAATCGTTCAATCGTTATCCCTCAATTGTTCAATCATTCAATCGTTATCCCTCACTCTTTCCATTTGTTATCCCTCAATTGTTCAATTGTTATCCCTGTATCATTTAATCATTCAATCGTTATCCCTAAATCGTTCTAACATTCAATCGTTATCCCTCACTCGTTCCATTGTTATCCCTCAATTGTTCAATTGTTTTCCCTTAATTGTTTAATCATTCAATTGTTATCCCTAAATAGTTCAAACGTTCAATCGTTATCTCTCAATTGATTAATCTCTCAATTGTTCAATCGTTATCCCTCAATAGTTATCCCTCAATCATTCAATCACTATCCCTCAATCGTATCCCTCAATCGTTCAATCGTTATCCCTCAATCCTTATCCCTCAATCGTTCAATCATTATCCTCAATCATTCAATTGTTCAATCGTTATCCTCAATTGTTTGTCCTCAATCTCTCAATTGTTAAATCGTTATTCCTCAATCGTTTAATTGATCAATCGTTCAATCATTATCCTTAATTGTTCAATCATTCAATCGTTATTCAATTGTTATCCTCAATAATTATATACTCCTTTCGTTCCATTGTTATCCTCAATTGTTCAATTGTTGTCCTTAATCGTTTAATCGTTCAATCATTGTCCTAAATCGTTCAAGCGTTCAATCGTTATCCTCAATTGTTTAATCTCTCAATTGTTCAATTGTTATCCTCAATCATTCAATCCCTCAATCGTTCAATCATTATCCTAAATCGTTCAATTGTTGTCCTCAATTATTGAAATATTGTCCATAATCGTTCAATCCTCAATTGTTATCCTCAATCGTTCATCATTTCCTCAATCGTTTAATCCTCAATTGTTCAATCATTGCTCTTAATCTTTCAATCCCTCAATCAGTTCCAATCGTTATCATTCAATCGTTATACCTCAATCGTTCAATAGTTACCCTTCATCATTCAATCCCTCACTCATTCCATTGTTGTCCTTAATTAGTCAATTGTTAAATCGTTGTCCTCACTCATTCCATTGTTATCCTCACTTGTTCAATCATTGTCCTTAATCGTTGTCCTCAGTTGTTCAATCATTGTCCTCAATTGTTCAATCCTCAATCGTTCCTCATTGTCCTTAATCGTTAATCGTTGTCCTCAATTGTTGAATCGTTGTCCTTAATCATACAAACCCTCAATCGTTCAATCATTTCCTCAATCATTATCCCTCAATCATTTAATCCCTCAATCCTTCAATTATTATCCCTCAATCATTTAATCCCTCAATAGTTATCCCTGAATTGTTCAATCGTTATCCCTCAATCGTTGAATCATTAACCCTTAATCATTCAATCCCTTAATCGTTCAATTGTTGTCATTCAATCATTATCCCTCAATCGTTCAATCATTTTCCCTCAATCATTAACCCTCAGTCATTCAATCATTATTCCTTAATCATTTAATCATTCAATCGTTATCCCTCAATCGTTCAATCATTATCCTCAATCATTCAATTGTTGTCCTTCAATCATTTAATCATTCACTCATTATCCTCACTATTCCATTGTTGTCCCTCTATTGTTCAATTGTTATCACTTAATCATTTAATCATTCAATCATTATCCCTCAATCATTCAATCGTTATCCCTCAATTGTTGAATCGTTATCCCTTAATCGTTCAATCCCTCAATCGTTATCCCTCAATCGTTCAATCATTTCCCCTCAATCGCTTAATCCCTCAATCGTTCAATCATTATTCCTCGATCATTACCCCTCAATCATTCTATTGTTATCCCTCAATTGTTTTGTCTTTCAATCATTAACTCTCAATTGTTCAATCATTATCCCTCAATCATTCCAATGTTATCCCACAATCATTGCATTATTTTCCTCAATCGTTCAATCCTCAATCGTTCAATCTTTGTCCTCAATCATTTAATCCTCAATCGTTCAATCGTTGTCCTCAATCATTTAATTCATCAATTGTTATCCTGAATCGTTCAATCATTATTCTCAATGTTCAATCTTTAGTATAATCTTTCAATCCCTCAATCGTTCAATTATTATCATTCAATCATTATTCTCTCAATCATTCAATCATTATCCTCAATCATTCAATCATTTCCTCAACGTTGTCCTCAATTGTTTAATCCTCAATCATTCAATCATTATCCTTCTATCGTTTCATCATTCAATGTTGTCCCTCACTCGTTCCATTGTTATCCTCAATTGTTCAATTGTTAATCGTTATCCCTTAATTGTTTAATCGTTCAATCGTTGTCCTGTATCGTCAATCGTTATCCTCAATTGTTCAATCATTAAATCATTATCCTCAATTGTTTAATCTCTCAATTGTTCTCGTTATCCTCAATCATTCAATCCTCAATCCTCAATCGTTCAATCATTGTCCTCAATCGTTCAATCGTTTCTACAATCATTATCCTCAATCGGCTTAATCCTCAATCGTTCAATCATTGTTCCTCGATCATTCCCTCAATCATTCTATTTTGTCCTCAATTGTTTTATCTTTCAATCATTAACTCTCAATTGTTCAATCGTTGTCCTCAATCATTCCATTGTTGTCCTCAATCATTGCATTATTTTCCTCAATCGTTCAATCGTTGTCCTCAATCATTTAATTCATCAATTGTTGTCCTAGATCATTCAATCGTTATCCCACAATGGTTCAATCTTTGTATAATTTCAATCCCTCAATGATTCAATCGTTGCAATTCAATCATTGTTTCTCAATCGTTCAATCGTTATCCTCAATCACTCAATCATTTCCTCAATTGTTTAATCCTCAATCATTCAATCGTTATCCCTCAATCGTTCAATCATTATCCTCAATCATTATCCTCAATCCTTATCCCTCAATCATTCAATCATTATCCCTCAATCATTCAATTGTTCAATCATTGTCCCTCAATTGTTTATCCACAATCTCTCAATCGTTATATCTCAATCATTCAATTGTCCTCAATCATTTAATCGATCAATCGTTCAATCATTACCCTTAATCATTCAATCCTTCAATCATTCAATCGTTATTCAATTGTTGTCCTCAATCATTTATCACTTACTGGTTCCATTGTTGTCTCGATTGTTCAATCGTTGTCCATAATTGTTTAATCGCTCAATTATTTGTCCCTCAATCATTCAATCATTATCCTCAATTGTTCAATTGTTTTCCTTAATTGTTTAATCATTCAATTGTTATCCCTAAATCATTCAAACGTTCAATCGTTATCCCTCAATTGTTTATCCCTCAATCTCTCAATCGTTATCTCTCAATTGTTAAATCATTATTCCTCAATCATTTAATCGATCAATCGTTCAATCATTATCCCTTAATCGTTCAATCCTTCAATCATTCAATCATTATTCAATTGTTATCCCTCAATCATTATACCTCACTCGTTCCATTGTTATCCCTCAATTGTTCAATTGTTCTCCCTTAATCGTTTAATCGTTCAATCATTATCCCTAAATCATTCAAATGTTCAATCGTTATCCCTCAATTGTTTAATCTCTCAATTGTTCAAATGTTATCCCTCAATCATTCAATCCCTCAATCCCTCAATCGTTCAATCATTATCCCTAAATCGTTCAATCGTTATCCCTCAATTGTTGAAATGTTATACCTTAATGTTCAATCCCTCAATTGATGTCCTCAGTCATTCAATCGTTATTCATGATCATTGAATCATTGGCCCTTATTCTTTCAATCCCTCAATCGTTCAATCTTTATCATTCAATCGTTATTTCTCAATCATTCAATCATTATCCCTCAATTGTTTAATCCCTCAATCATTCAATCATTATCCCTTAATCATTTAATTGTACAATCATTATCCCTCAATCATTTAATCCCTCAATCCTTCAATTATTATCCCTCAATCATTTAATCCCTCAATAGTTATCCCTGAATTGTTCAATCGTTATCAGGCAATCGTTGAATCGTTTACCCTTAATCATTCAATCCCTTAATCGTTCAATTGTTGTCATTCAATCATTATCCCTCAATCGTTCAATCATTTTCCCTCAATCGTTAACCCTCAGTCATTCAATCATTATTCCTTAATCATTTAATCATTCAATCATTATCCCTCAATCATTCGATCAGTATCCCTCAATCATTCAATTGTTATCCTTCAATCATTTAATCATTCACTCATTATCCTCTCTCGTTCCATTAGTTGTCCTCTATTGTTCAATTGTTGTCACTAATCATTTAATCGTTCAATTATTGTCCTCAATCGTTCAATCTTTGTCCTCAATCATTATCCACTTTTTATCCTCAATCGTTCAATCGTTGTCCCTCAATCATTTAATTCATCAATTGTTATCCCTGAATCGTTCAATCATTATCCCTCAATGGTTCAATCTTTAGCCCTTAATCTTTCAATCCCTCAATCATTCAATTGTTATTTCTCAATCGTTCAATCATTATCCTTCTATCATTTAATCATTCAATTGTTATCCCTCACTCGTTCCATTGTTATCCCTCAATTGTTCAATCATTCAATCGTTATCCTTCACTCGTTCCATTTGTTATCCCTCAATTGTTCAATTGTTTTCCCTTAATCGTTTAATCATTCAATCATTATCCCTAAATCGTTCTAACATTCAATCATTATCCCTCAATTGTTTAATCTCTCAATTGTTCAATCGTTATCCCTCAATCGCTATCCCTCAATTGTTCAATCATTATCCCTCAATCATTCAGTTGTTCAATTGTTTGTCCACAATCTCTCAATCGTTGTCTCTCAATCATTCAATCATTGTCCTCAATCATTTAATCGATTAATCATTCAATCATTATCCTAAATTGTTCAATCTTTCAATCATTCAATCGTTATTCAATTGCTGTCCTCAATCATTATCCTCACTCGTTCCATTGTTGTCCTCAATTGTTTAATCATTCAATTATTATCTCGTCGTTCAAACATTCAATCATTATCTCTCAATTGTTTAAACTCTCAATTGTTCAATCGTTATCCTCAATCGTTCCAATCACTGTCCTCAATCGTTATCCTAAACCGTTATCCTCTATTGTTCAATCATTGTCCTCAATCATTTAATTCATCAATTGTTATCCTGAATCGTTCAATCGTTGTCCATAATGGTTCAATCTTTGTATAATCTTTCAATCCTCAATCTTTCAATCATTATCATTCAATCATTTATTTCTCAATCGTTCAATCGTTGTCCTCAATCATTCAATCATTTCCCTCAATCGTTATCCTCAATTGTTTAATCCCTCAATCATTCAATCGTTATCCTTCTGTCGTTTCATCATTCAATCGTTGTCCCTCACTCGTTCCATTGTTATCCCTCAATTGTTCAATCGTTCAATCGTTATCCCTCAATCATTCAATCGTTTTCCCTCAATCATTATCCCTCAATTGTTTAATCCCTCAATCATTCAATCGTTATCCTTCTATCGTTTCATCATTCAATTGTTATCCCTCACTCGTTCCATTGTTATCCCTCAATTGTTCAATTGTTAAATCGTTATCCTTAATTGTTTAATCGTTCAATCATTATCCTGTAGCGTTCAATTGTTGTCCCTCAATTGTTCAATCATTCAATCGTTATCCTCACTCGTTCCATTTGTTGTCCTCAATTGTTCATTGTTGTCCTTAATCATTTAATCATTCAATCGTTATCTCTAAATCGTTCTAACGTTCAATCGTTATCCCTCAATTGTTTAATCTCTCAATTGTTCAATCGTTATCCCTCAATCATTATCCCTCAATCATTCAATCATTATCCCTCAATCGTTATCCCTCAATCCTTATCCCTCAATCATTCAATCATTATCCCTCAATCATTCAATTATTCAATCATTATCCCTCAATTGTTTATCCCACAATCTCTATCATTGTCTCTCAATCATTCAATTGTTATCCCTCAATCGTTTAATCGATCAATCGTTCAATCATTACCCCTTAATCATTCAATCCTTCAATCACTCAATGGTTATTCAATTGTTATCCCTCAATCGTTTAATCGATCAATCGTTCAATCATTACCCATTAATCATTCAATCCTTCAATCACTCAATAGTTATTCAATTGTTGTCCTCAATCATTATCCTCACTCGTTCCATTGTTGTCCTCAATTGTTCAATCGTTGTCCTAATTGTTTAATCGTTCAATTGTTATCCTCAATCATTCAATCGTTATCCCTCAATTGTTCAGTTGTTTTCCCTTAATTGTTTAATCATTCAATTGTTATCCCTAAATCGTTCAAATGTTCAGTCATTATCCCTCAATTGTTTATCCCTCAATCTCTCAATTGTTATCTCTCAATTGTTAAATCGTTATTCCTCAATCATTTAATCGAGCAATCGTTCAATCATTATCCCTTAATCGTTCAATCCTTCAATCATTCAATCATTATTCAATTGTTGTCCTCAATCATTATACCTCACTCATTCCATTGTTATCCTAAATTGTTCAATTGTTCTCCTTAATCGTTTAATCGTTCAATCATTGTCCTAAATCATTCAAACGTTCAATCGTTATCCCTCAATTGTTTAATCTCTCAATTGTTCAATTGTTGTCCTCAATCATTCAATCCTCAATCCCTCACTTGTCCAATCATTGTCCTAAATCGTTTCAATCGTTATCCTCAATTGTTGAAATGTTGTCATAATCGTTCAATCCTCAATTGTTATCCCTCAGTCGTTCAATCGTTATTCATAATCGTTGAATCATTAGCCCTTATTCTTTCAATCCCTCAATCGTTCAATCATTATCATTCAATCGTTATTTCTCAATCATTCAATCATTATCCCTCAATTGTTTAATCCCTCAATCATTCAATCATTATCCCTCAATCGGTCAATTGTTATCCCTCACTCATTCCATTGTTATCCCTCAATTGTTAAATCGTTATCCCTTAATTGTTTAATCGTTCAATCATTATCCCTGTATCGTTCAATCGTTATCCCTCAATTGTTCAATCATTCAATCGTATCCCTCACTCGTTCCATTTGTTATCCCTCAATTGTTCAATTGTTATCCCTTAATCATTTAATCATTCAATCGTTATCTCTAAATCGTTCTAACGTTCAATCGTTATCCCTCAATCGTTCAATCATTTTCCCTCAATCGTTAACCCTCAGTCATTCAATCATTATCCCTCAATCATTCAATCATTATCCCTCAATCATTCAATTGTTCAATCGTTATCCCTCAATTGTTTATCCCACAATCTCTCAATCGTTATCTCTCAATCATTCAATTGTTATCCCTCAATCGTTTAATCGATCAATCGTTCAATCATTATCCCTCAATCATTCAATCATTATCCCTCAATCATTCAATTGTTCAATCGTTATCCCTCAATTGTTTATCCCACAATCTCTCAATCGTTATCTCTCAATCATTCAATTTTTTTCCCTCAATCGTTTAATCGATCAATCGTTCAATCATTACCCCTTAATCGTTCAATTCTTCAATCATTCAATCGTTATTCAATTGTTATCCCTCAATCATTATACCTCACTCGTTCCATTGTTATACCTCAATTGTTCAATTGTTCTCCCTTAATCGTTTAATCGTTCAATCATTATCCCTAAATCATTCAAACGTTCAATCATTATCCCTCAATTGTTTAATCTCTCAATTGTTCAATTGTTATCCCTCAATCATTCAATCCCTCAATCCCTCAATCGTTCAATCATTATCCCTAAATCGTTCAATCGTTATCCCTCAATTGTTGAAATGTTATCCCTTAATCGTTCAATCCCTCAATTGTTATCCCTCAGTCATTCAATCATTATTCCTCAATCGTTGAATCATTAGCCCTTATTCTTTCAATCCCTCAATCGTTCAATCTTTATCATTCAATCATTATTTCTCAATCATTCAATCATTATCCCTCAATTGTTTAATCCCTCAATCATTCAATCATTATCCCTCAATCGGTCAATTGTTATCCCTCACTCGTTCCATTGTTATCCCTCAATTGTTAAATCATTATCCCTTAATTGTTTAATCGTTCAATCATTATCCCTGTATCATTCAATCGTTATCCCTCAATTGTTCAATCATTCAATCGTTATCCCTCTCTGGTTCCATTTGTTATCCCTCAATTGTTCAATTGTTATCCCTTAATCATTTAATCATTCAATCGTTATCTCTAAATCGTTCTAACGTTCAATCGTTATCCCTCAATCGTTCAATCATTTTCCCTCAATCGTTAACCCTCAGTCATTCAATCATTATTCCTTAATCATTTAATCATTCAATCGTTATCCCTCAATCGTTCAATCATTATCCCTCAATCATTATCCCTCAATCATTCAATCATTATCCCTCAATCATTCAATTGTTCAATTGTTATCCCTCAATTGTTTATCCCACAATCTCTCAATCATTATCTCTCAATCATTCAATTGTTATCCCTCAATCGTTTAATCGTTCAATCGTTCAATCATTACCCCTTAATCGTTCAAACCTTCAATCATTCAATCGTTATTCAATTGTTATCCCTCAATCATTATACCTCACTCATTCCATTGTTATCCCTCAATTGTTTCAATTGTTCTCCTTAATCGTTTAATTGTTCAATCATTATCCCTAATCATTCAAGCGTTCAATCATTATCCTCAATTGTTTAATCTCTCAATTGTTCAATGTTATCCCTCAATCATTCAATCCTTCAATCCCTCAATCGTTCAATCATTATCCCTAAATTGTTCAATCGTTATCCCTCAATTGTTGAAATGTTATCCCTTAATCGTTCAATCCCTCAATTGTTATCCCTCAGTCGTTCAATCGTTATTCTGCAATCGTTGAATCATTAGCCCTTATTCTTTCAATCCCTCAATCGTTCAATCTTTATCATTCAATCATTATTTCTCAATCATTCAATCATTATCCCTCAATTGTTTAATCCCTCAATCGGTCAATTGTTATCCCTCACTCGTTCCATTGTTATCCCTCAATTGTTCAATCATTATCCCTTAATCGTTTAATTGTACAATCATTATCCCTCAATCATTTAATCCCTCAATCCTTCAATTATTATCCCTCAATCATTTAATCCCTCAATAGTTATCCCTGAATTGTTCAATCATTATCCCGCAATCATTGAATCATTAACCCTTAATCATTCAATCCCTTAATCATTCAATTATTGTCATTCAATCGTTATCCCTCAATTGTTGAAATGTTATCCCTTAATCGTGCAATCCCTCAATTGTTATCCCTCAATCGTTCAATCGTTATACCGCAATCGTTGAATCATTAGCCCTTATTCTTTCAATCCCTCAATCGTTCAATCTTTATCATTCAATCGTTATTTCTCAATCATTCAATCATAATCCCTCAATTGTTTAATCCCTCAATCATTCAATCATTATCCCTCAATCGGTCAATTGTTATCCCTCACTGATCCATTGTTATCCCTCAATTGTTCAATCATTATCCCTTAATCGTTTAATTGTACAATCATTATCCCTCAATCATTTAATCCCTCAATCCTTCAATTATTATCCCTCAATCATTTAATCCCTCAATAGTTATCCCCTGAATTGTTCAATCGTTATCAGGCAATCGTTGAATCGTTTACCCTTAATCATTCAATCCCTTAATCATTCAATTGTTGTCATTCAATCATTATCCCTCAATCGTTCAATCATTTTCCCTCAATCGTTAACCCTCAGTCATTCAATCATTATTCCTTAATCATTTAATCATTCAATCATTATCCCTCAATCGTTCAATCGTTATCCCTCAATTGTTGAATCATTATCCCTTAATCATTCAATCCCTCAATCGTTATCCCTCAATCGTTCAATCGTTTCCCCATAATCATTATCCCTCAATCACTTAATCCCTCAATCGTTCAATCATTATTCCTCGATCATTACCCCTCAATCATTCTATTGTTATCCCTCAATTGTTTTATCTTTCAATCATTAACTCTCAATTGTTCAATCGTTATCCCTCAATCATTCCATTGTTATCCCACAATCATTGCATTATTTTCCCTCAATCGTTCAATCCCTCAATCGTTTAATCCCTCAATCATTTAATTCATCAATTGTTATCCCTGAATCGTTCAATCGTTATCCCGCAATGGTTCAATCTTTAGCCCTTAATCTTACAATCCCACAATCGTTCAATCGTTATAATTCAATCATTATTTCTCAATCGTTCTATCATTATCCCTCAATCATTCAATCATTTTCCCTCAATTGTTTAATCCCTCAATCATTCAATCGTTATCCCTCAATCGTTCAATCATTATCCCTCAATCATTCAATTGTTCAATCGTTATCCCTCAATTGTTTATCCCACAATCGTTATATCTCAATCATTCAATTGTTATCCCTCAATCGTTTAATCGATCAATCGTTCAATCATTACCCTTTAATCGTTCAATCCTTCAATCATTCAATGGTTATTCAATTGTTATCCCTCAATCATTATCCCTCACTCATTCCATTGCTATCCCTCAATTGTTCAATCGTTATCCTTTAATTGTTTAATCGTTCAATTGTTATCCCTCAATCATTCAATCGTTATCCCTCAATTGTTCAATTGTTTTCCCTTAATTGTTTAATCATTCAATTGTTATCCCTAAATCGTTCAAACGTTCAGTCGTTATCCCTCATTTGTTTATCCCTCAATCTCTCAATCGTTATCTCTCAATTGTTAAATCGTTATCCCTCAATCGTTATCCCTCAATCGTTCAATCATTATCCCTCAATCATTCAATCGTTCAATCATTATCCCTCAATTGTTTATCCTCAATTTCTCAATGTTATCTCTCAATTGTTAAATCATTATTCCTCAATCATTTAATCGATCAATCATTTAATCCATTATCCATAATGGTTCAATCCTTCAATCATTCAATCGTTATTCAATTGTTGTCCTCAATCATTGCTAACTCACTCGTTCCATTGCTTGATCCTCAATTGTTCAATTTGTTCTCCCTTAATCGTTTAATTGTTCAATCATTGTCCCCAAATCATTCAACGTTCAATCGTTATCCTCAATTGTTTAATCTCTCAATTGTTCAATTGTTATCCTCAATCATTCAATCCTCAATCCCTCAATCGTTCAATCATTGCTCCCTAAATGTCGTTCCATGTCTATCCCTCAATTGTTTGAAATGTTGTCCTTAATCGTGCAATCCCTCAATTGTTATCCTCAATCGTTCAATCGTTATACCTCAATCGTTGAATCATTAGCCCTTATTCTTTCAATCCCTCAATCGTTCAATCTTTATCATTCAATCGTTATTTCTCAATCATTCAATCATAATCCCTCAATTGTTTAATCCCTCAATCATTCAATCATTATCCCTCAATCGGTCAATTGTTATCCCTCACTCGTTCCATTG
This sequence comes from Neoceratodus forsteri, assembly GCA_016271365.2. NCBI lineage: Eukaryota > Metazoa > Chordata > Ceratodontiformes > Ceratodontidae > Neoceratodus > Neoceratodus forsteri. The sequence continues at coordinate 220,900,559 of JADMNL010000023.1, forward strand.
TTATCCCTCAATTGTTCAATCATTATCCCTTAATTGTTTAATTGTACAATCATTATCCCTCAATCATTTAATCCCTCAATCCTTCAATTATTATCCCTCAATCATTTAATCCCTCAATAGTTATCCCTGAATTGTTCAATCATTATCACGCAATCATTGAATCATTAACCCTTAATCATTCAATCCCTTAATCATTCAATTGTTGTCATTCAATCGTTATCCCTCAATTGTTGAAATGTTATCCCTTAATCGTGCAAACCCTCAATTGTTATCCCTCAATCGTTCAATCGTTATACCGCAATCGTTGAATCATTAGCCCTTATTCTTTCAATCCCTCAATCGATTCAATCTTTATCATTCCATCGTCTATTTCTCAATCATTCCAATCATAATCCCTCAATTGTTTAATCCCTCAATCATTCAATCATTATCCCTCAATCTGGTCAATTGTTATCCTCACTCGTCCATTGTTATCCCTCAATTGTTCAATCATTATCCATAATTGTTTAATTGTTCAATCATTATCCTCAATCATTTAATCCCTCAATCCTTCAATTATTAACCTCAATCATTTAATCCTCAATAGTTATCCTTGAATTGTTCTAATCATTATCCATGATCATTGGAATCATTAACCCTTAATCATTCAATCCCTTAATCATTCAATTGTTGTCATTCAATCATTTTCCCTCAATCGTTAACCCTCAGTCATTCAATCATTATTCCTTAATCATTTAATTGTTCAATCGTTATCCCTCAATCGTTCAATCGTTATCCCTCAATTGTTGAATCGTTATCCCTTAATCGTTCAATCCCTCAACCGTTATCCCTCAATCGTTCAATTGTTTCCCCTCAATCATTATCCCTCTATCGCTTAATCCCTCAATCGTTCAATCATTATTCCTCAATCATTACCCCTCAATCATTCTTTTGTTATCCCACAATTGTTTTATCTTTCAATCATTAACTCTCAATTGTTCAATCGTTATCTCTCAATCATTCCATTGTTATCCCACAATCATTGCATTATTTTCCCTCAATCATTCAATCCCTCAATCGTTCAATCATTATCCCTCAATCATTATCCCTCATTCGTTTAATCCTTCAATCATTCAATCGTTATCCCTCAATCATTTAATTCATCAATTGTTATCCCTGAATTGTTCAATCGTTATCAGGCAATCGTTGAATCGTTTACCCTTAATCATTCAATCCCTTAATCGTTCAATTGTTGTCATTCAATCATTATCCCTCAATCGTTCAATCATTTTCCCTCAATCGTTAACCCTCAGTCATTCAATCATTATTCCTTAATCATTTAATCATTCAATCATTATCCCTCAATCATTCGATCAGTATCCCTCAATCATTCAATTGTTATCCTTCAATCATTTAATCATTCACTCATTATCCCTCTCTCGTTCCATTGTTATCCCTCTATTGTTCAATTGTTATCCCTTAATCATTTAATCGTTCAATCATTATCCCTCAATCGTTCAATCGTTATCCCTCAATTGTTGAATAGTTATCCCTTAATCGTTCAATCCCTCAATCGTTATCATTCAATCGTTCAATTGTTTCCCCTCAATCATTATCCCTCAATCGCTTAATCCCTCAATAGTTCAATCGTTATCCCTCAATCATTTAATTCATCAATTGTTATCCCTAAATCGTTCAATCATTCTTCAAATGGTTCAATCTTTGCCCTTAATCTTCAATCCTCAATCATTCCAATTGTTATCATTCAACCGTTATTTCCTCAATCGTTTCAATCATATCCTCAATCATTCAATCGTTTTCCTCAATCGTAATCCCCAATTGTTTAATCCCCTCAATCATTCAATCGTTATCCTTCTATCGTTTCCAATCATTCAATCGTTATCCTCACTGTTCCATTGTTATCCCCTCAATTGTTCAATTGTTAAATCACATCCCTTAATTGTTTAATCGTTCAATCGTTATCCCTGTATCGCCCAATCGTTATCCCCAATCTGTTCAATTACTAAATCATTATCCTCAATCTGTTTAATCTCTCAATTGTTCTATCGTTATCCTCAATCATTCAATCCCTCAATCCCCAATTGTTCAATCATTATCCTCAATCGTTCAATCATTATCCTCAAGTGTTGAATCTTTGTCCTTAATCGTCAATCCCCAATCGTTGTCCTCAGTCGTTCAATCATTTCTATAATCATTATCCTCAATCGCTAATCCCTCAATCGTTCAATCATTATTCCTCGATCATTACCCCTCAATCATTCTATTGTTATCCCTCAATTGTTTTATCTTTCAATCATTAACTCTCAATTGTTCAATCGTTATCCCTCAATCATTCCATTGTTATCCCTCAATCATTGCATTATTTTCCCTCAATCGTTCAATCGTTATCCCTCAATCATTTAATTCATCAATTGTTATCCCTGAATCATTCAATCGTTATCCCACAATGGTTCAATCTTTAGCCCTTAATCTTTCAATCCCTCAATCGTTCAATCGTTATAATTCAATCGTTATTTCTCAATCGTTCAATCGTTATCCCTCAATCACTCAATCATTTTCCCTCAATTGTTTAATCCCTCAATCATTCAATCGTTATCCCTCAATCGTTCAATCATTATTCCTCAATCATTACCCCTCAATCATTTTATTGTTATCCCACAATTGTTTTATCTTTCAATCATTAACTCTCAATTGTTCAATCGTTATCCCTCAATCATTCCATTGTTATCCCACAATCATTGCATTATTTTCCCTCAATCGTTCAATCCCTCAATCGTTCAATCTTTATCCCTCAATCATTTAATCCCTCAATCGTTCAATCGTTATCCCTCAATCATTTAATTCATCAACTGTTATCCTGAATTCATTCAATCATTATTCATGAATGGTTCAATCTTTAGCCCTTAATCTTCAATCCTTCAATCGTTCAATTGTTATCATTCAATCGTTATTTCTCAATCGTTCAATCGTTATCCCTCAATCATTCAATCATTTTCCCTCAATCGTTATCCCTCAATTGTTTAATCCCTCAATCATTCAATCGTTATCCTTCTATCGTTTCATCATTCAATCGTTATCCCTCACTCGTTCCATTGTTATCCCTCAATTGTTCAATCGTTCAATCGTTATCCCTCAATCATTCAATCGTTTTCCCTCAATCGTATCCCTCAATTGTTTAATCCCTCAATCATTCAATCGTTATCCTTCTATCATTTCATCATTCAATCGTTATCCCTCACTCGTTCCATTGTTATCCCTCAATTGTTCAATTGTTCAATCGTTATCCCCTAATCTGTTTAATCGTTCAGTCGTTATCCCTGTATCGTCCAATCGTTATCCTCAATTGTTCAATCATTAAATCATTATCCTCAATTGTTTAATCTCTCAATTGTTCTATCGTTATCCCTCAATCATTCAATCCCTTAATCCCTCAATCGTTCAATCATTATCCCTCAATCGTTCAATCATTATCCCTCAAGTGTTGAATCTTTATTCCTTAATCGTTCAATCCCTCAATCGTTATCCCTCAATCGTTCAATCGTTTCCCCATAATCATTATCCCTCAATCACTTAATCCCTCAATCGTTCAATCATTATTCCTCAATCATTACCCCTCAATCATTCTATTGTTATCCCTCAATTGTTTTATCTTTCAATCATTAACTCTCAATTGTTCAATCGTTATCCCTCAATCATTCCATTGTTATCCCTCAATCATTTAATTCATCAATTGTTTTCCTGAATTGTTCAATCTATCCACAATGGTTCAATCTTTGTCTCTAATCTTCAATCCTCAATCGTTCAATCGCTATAATTCAATCGCTATTTCAATCGTTCAATCGCTATCCTCAATCATTCAATCATTTCCCTCAATTGTTTAATCCTCAATCATTCAATCGTTATCCTCAATCATTCAATCATTATCCTCAATCATTCAATTGTTCAATCATTATCCTCACTCGTTCCATTGTTATCCTCAATTGTTAAATCGCTATCCTTAATTGTTTAATCGCCAATTGTTATCCCTCAATCATTCAATCGTTATCCTCAATTGTTCAATTGTTTCCTTAATTGTTTAATCATTCAATTGTTATCCCAAATCGTTCAAACGCTCAATCGCTATCCCTCAATTGTTTATCCTCAATCTCTCAATCGCTATCTCAATTGTTAAATCATTATTCCTCAATCATTTAATCGATCAATCGTTCAATCATTATCCCTTAATCGTTCAATCCTTCAATCATTCAATCATTATTCAATTGTTATCCCTCAATCATTATACCTCACTCGTTCCATTATTATCCCTCAATTGTTCAATTGTTCTCCCTTGATCATTTAATCGTTCAATCATTATCCCTAAATCATTCAAACGTTCAATCATTATCCCTCAATTGTTTAATCTCTCAATTGTTCAAATGTTATCCCTCAATCATTCAATCCCTCAATCCTCAATCGTTCAATCATTATCCTAAATCGTTCAATCGTTATCCTCAATTGTTGAAATGTTATACCTAATCGTTCAATCCTCAATTGTTATCCCTCAGTCATTCAATCGTTATTCTAATCGCTGAATCATTAGCCTTATTCTTCAATCCTCAATCATTCAATCTTTATCATTCAATCGTTATTTCTCAATCATTCAATCATTATCCTCAATTGTTTAATCCTCAATCATTCAATCATTATCCCTCAATCGTCAATTGTTATCCCTCACTCGTTCCATTGTTGTCCTCAATTGTTCAATCATTGTCCCTAATCGGTTAATTGTACAATCATTATCCCGCGAATCATTTAATCCTCAATCCTTCAATTATTATCCCTCAATCATTTAATCCCTCAATAGTTATCCCTGAATTGTTCAATCGTTGTCAGGCAATCGTTGAATCGATTTACCTTAATCATTCAATCCTTAATCGTTCAATTGTTGTCATTCAATCATTATCCCTCAATCATTCAATCATTTTCCTCAATCATTAACCTCAGTCATTCAATCATTATTCTTAATCATTTAATCATTCAATCATTATCCTCAATCATCTCGATCAGTATCCCTCAATCATTCAATTGTTATCCTTCAATCATTTAATCATTCACTCATTATCCCTCTCTCGTTCCATTGTTATCCCTCTATTGTTCAATTGTTATCCCTTAATCATTTAATCGTTCAATCGTTATCCCTCAATTGTTGAATAGTAATCCCTTAATCGTTCAATCCCTCAATCGTTATCATTCAATCATTCAATTGTTTCCTCTCAATCATTATCCCTCAATCGCTTAATCCCTCAATCGTTCAATCATTATTCCTCAATCATTACCCCTCAATCATTTTATTGTTATCCCACAATTGTTTTATCTTTCAATCATTAACTCTCAATTGTTCAATCGTTATCCCTCAATCATTCCATTGTTATCTCACAATCATTGCATTATTTTCCCTCAATTGTTCAATCCCTCAATCGTTCAGTCTTTATCCCTCAATCATTATCCCACATTCGTTTAATCCCTCAATCGTTCAATCATTATCCCTCAATCATTTAATTCATCAATTGTTATCCCTGAATCGTTCAATCATTATCCCGCAATGGTTCAATCTTTAGCCCTTAATCTTTCAATCCCTCAATCATTCAATTGTTATTTCTCAATCGTTCAATCGTTATCCTTCTATCATTTAATCATTCAATCGTTATCCCTCACTCGCTCCATTGTTATCCCTCAATTGTTCAATCATTCAATCGTTATCCTTCACTCGTTCCAATTGTTATCCCTCAATTGTTCAATTGTTATCCCTTAATCGTTTAATCATTCAATCATTATCCCTAAATCGTTCTAACATTCAATCATTATCCCTCAATTGTTTATTCTCTCAATTGTTCAATCGTTATCCCTCAATCGCTATCCCTCAATTGTTCAATCATTATCCCTCAATCATTCAGTTGTTCAATTGTTTATCCCACAATCTCTCAATCATTATCTCTCAATCATTCAATCGTTATCCCTCAATCATTTAATCGATCAATCATTCAATCATTATCCCTAAATCGTTCAATCCTTCAATCATTCAATCGTTATTCAATTGCTATTCCTCAATCATTATCCCTCACTCGTTCCATTGTTATCCCTCAATTGTTTAATCCTTCAATTGTTATCCCTAAATCGTTCAAACATTCAATCGTTATCTCTCAATTGTTTAATCTCTCAATTGTTCAATCGTTATCCCTCATTAGTTATCCCTCAATCGTTCAATCACTATCCCTCAATCGTTATCCCTCAACCGTTATCCCTCAATTGTTCAATCATTATCCCTCAATCATTTAATTCATCAATTGTTATCCCTGAATCGTTCAATCGCTATCCCGCGAATGGTTCAATTTTAGCCTTAATCTTCAATCCTCAATCGCTCAATCATATCATTCAATCTTATTTTCAATCGTTCAATCGTTATCCTCAATCATTCAATCATTTTCCCTCAATCGTTATCCCTCAATTGTTTAATCCCTCAATCATTCAATCGTTATCCTTCTATCGTTTCATCATTCAATCGTTATCCCTCACTCGTTCCATTGTTATCCCTCAATTGTTCAATCGTTCAATCGTTATCCCTCAATCATTCAATCGTTTTCCCTCAATCGTTATCCCTCAATTGTTTAATCCCTCAATCATTCAATCGTTATCCTTCTATCATTTCATCATTCAATCGTTATCCCTCACTCGTTCCATTGTTATCCCTCAATTGTTCAATTGTTAAATCGTTATCCCTTAATTGTTTAATCGTTCAATCATTATCCCTGTATCGTTCAATCATTATCCCTCAATTGTTCAATCATTCAATCGTTATCCCTCACTCGTTCCATTTGTTATCCCTCAATTGTTCAATTGTTATCCCTTAATCATTTAATCATTCAATCGTTATCTCTAAATCGTTCTAACGTTCAATCGTTATCCCGCAATTGTTTAATCTCTCAATTGTTCAATCGTTATCCCTCAATCATTATCCCTCAATCGTTCAATCATTATCCCTCAATCATTATCCCTCAATCCTTATCCCTCAATCATTCAATCATTATCCCTCAATCATTCAATTATTCAATCGTTATCCCTCAATTGTTTATCCCACAATCTCTCAATCATTATCTCTCAATCATTCAATTGTTATCCCTCAATCGTTTAATCGATCAATCGTTCAATCATTACCCCTTAATCATTCAATCCTTCAATCATTCAATGGTTATTCAATTGTTATCCCTCAATCATTATCCCTCACTCATTCCATTGTTATCCCTCAATTGTTCAATCGTTATCCCTTAATTGTTTAATCATTCAATTGTTATCCCTAAATCATTCAAACGTTCAGTCGTTATCCCTCATTTGTTTATCCCTCAATCTCTCAATCGTTATCTCTCAATTGTTAAATCGTTATTCCTCAATCATTTAATCGATCAATCGTTCAATCATTATCCCTTAATCATTCAATCCTTCAATCATTCAATCGTTATTCAATTGTTATCCCTCAATCATTATACCTCACTCGTTCCATTGTTATCCCTCAATTGTTCAATTGTTCTCCTTAATCGCTTAATCGTTCAATCATTATCCCTAAATCATTCAAACGTTCAATCGATATCACTCAATTGTTTAATCTCAATTGTTCCAATTGTTAGCCCTCAATCATTCAATCCTCAATCCCTCAATTGTTCAATCATTATCCCTAAATCGTTCAATCATTATCCCTCAATTGTTGAAATGTTGTCCTTAATCGTTCAATCCTCAATTGTTATCCTCAGTCGTTCAATCATTATTCCGCAATCATTGAATTATTAGTCTATTCTTCAATCTCACAATCGCTCAATCTTTATCATTCAATTGTTTCTCAATCATTCAATCATTATCCCTCAATTGTTTAATCCTCAATCATTCAATCATTATCCCTCAATCGGTCAATTGTTATCCCTCACTCGTTCCATTGTTATCCCTCAATTGTTCAATTGTTATCCCTTAATCATTCAATCGTTATCTCATAATCGTTCTAACATTCAATCGTTATCCCTCAATTGTTTAATCTCTCAATTGTTCAATCGTTATCCCTCAATCATTATCCCTCAATCGTTCAATCATTATCCCTCAATCGTTATCCCTCAATCCTTATCCCTCAATCATTCAATCATTATCCCTCAATCATTCAATTGTTCAATCGTTATCCCTCAATTGTTTATCCCACAATCTCTCAATCATTATCTCTCAATCATTCAATTGTTATCCCTCAATCGTTTAATCAATCAATCGTTCAATCATTACCCCTTAATCGTTCAATCCTTCAATCATTCAATGGTTATTCAATTGTTATCCCTCAATCATTATGCCTCACTCATTCCATTGTTATCCCTCAATTGTTCAATCGTTATCCCTTAATTGTTTAATCGTTCAATTGTTATCCCTCAATCATTCAATCGTTATCCCTCAATTGTTCAATTGTTTTCCCTTAATTGTTTAATCATTCAATTGTTATCCCTAAATTGTTCAAACGTTCAGTCGTTATCACTCATTTGTTTATCCCTAAATCTCTCAATCGTTATCTCTCAATTGTTAAATCGTTATTCCTCAATCATTTAATCGATCAATCATTCAATCATTATCCTTAATCATTCAATCCTTCAATCATTCAATCGTTATTCAATTGTTATCCTCAATCATTATACCCTCACCTGTTCCATTGTTATTCCTCAATTGTTCAATTGTTCTCCCTTAATCGTTTAATCGTTCAATCATTATCCCTAAATCATTCAAACGTTCAATCGTTATCACTCAATTGTTTAATCTCTCAATTGTTCATTTGTTATCCCTCAATCATTCAATCCCTCAATCCCTCAATTGTTCAATCATTATCCCTAAATCGTTCAATCGTTATCCCTCAATTGTTGAAATGTTATCCCTTAATCGTTCAATCCCTCAATTGTTATCCCTCAGTCGTTCAATCGTTATTCCGCAATTGTTGAATCATTGTCTATTCTTCAATCCGCAATCATTCAACCTTCCATCATCTCAATCGTTATTTCAATTGGTCAATTGTTATCCCTCACTCGTTCCATTGTTATCCCTCAATTGTTAAATCATTATCCCTTAATTGTTTAATCGTTCAATCGTTATCCCTGTATCGTCCAATCGTTATCCCTCAATTGTTCAATCATTCAATCGTTATCCCTCACTCGTTCCATTTGTTATCCCTCAATTGTTCAATTGTAATCCCTTAATCATTTAATCATTCAATCGTTAACTCTAAATTGTTCTAACATTCAATCGTTATCCCTCAATCGTTCAATCATTTTCCCTCAATCGTTAACCCTCAGTCATTCAATCATTATTCCTTAATCATTTAATCATTCAGTCGTTATCCCTCAATCATTCAATCATTATCCCTCAATCATTATCCCTCAATCATTCAATGATTATCCCTCAATCATTCAATTGTTCAATCGTTATCCCTCAATTGTTTATCCCACAATCTCTCAATCGTTATCTCTCAATCATTCAATTGTTATCCCTCAATCGTTTAATCGATCAATCGTTCAATCATTACCCCTTAATCGTTCAATCCTTCAATCATTCAATCGTTATTCAATTGTTATCCCTCAATCATTATACCTCACTCGTTCCATTGTTGTCCCTCAATTGTTTAATTGTTCTCCCTTAATCGTTTAATCATTCAATCATTATCCCTAAATCATTCAAACGTTCAATCATTATCCCTCAATTGTTTAATCTCTCAATTGTTCAATTGTTATCCCTCAATCATTCAATCCCTCAATCCCTCAATCGTTCAATCATTATCCCTAAATCGTTCAATCGTTATCCCTCAATTGTTGAAATGTTATCCCTTAATCGTTCAATCCCTCAATTGTTATCCCTCAGTCGTTCAATCGTATTCCGCAATCGTTGAATCATTAGCCCTTATTCTTTCAATCCCTCAATCGTTCAATCTTTATCATTCAATCGTTATTCTCAATCATTCAATCATTATCCCTCAATTGTTTAATCCCTCAATCATTCAATCATTATCCCTCAATTGGTCAATTGTTATCCCTCACTCCTTCCATTGTTATCCCTCAATTGTTCAATCATTATCCCTTAATCGTTTAATTGTACAATCATTATCCCTCAATCATTTAATCCCTCAATAGTTTTCCCTGAATAGTTCAATCGTTATCAGGCAATCATTGAATCGTTAACCCTTAATCATTCAATCCCTTAATCATTCAATTGTTGTCATTCAATCATTATCCCTCAATCGTTCAGTCATTTTCCCTCAATCGTTAACCCTTAGTCATTCAATCATTATTCCTTAATCATTTAATCATTCAATCATTATCCCTCAATCGTTCAATCGTTATCCCTCAATTGTTGAATCGTTATCCCTTAATCGTTCAATCCCTCAATCGTTATCCCTCAATCGTTCAATCATTTCCCCATAATCATTATCCCTCAATCGCTTAATCCCTCAATCGTTCAATCATTATTCCTCGATCATTACCCCTCAATCATTCTATTGTTATCCCTCAATTGTTTTATCTTTCAATCATTAACTCTCAATTGTTCAATCGTTATCCCTCAATCATTCCATTGTTATCCCACAATCATTGCATTATTTTCCCTCAATCGTTCAATCCCTCAATCGTTTAATCCCTCAATCGTTCAATCGTTATCCCTCAATCATTTAATTCATCAATTGTTATCCCTGAATCATTCAATCGTTATCCAGCAATGGTTCAATCTTTAGCCCTTAATCTTACAATCTCTCAATCGTTCATTCGTTATAATTCAATCGTTATTTCTCAATCGTTCAATCGTTATCCCTCAATCATTTTCCCTCAATTGTTTAATCCCTCAATCATTCAATTGTTATCCCTCAATCGTTCAATCATTATCCCTCAATCGTTATCCCTCAATCCTTATCCCTCTATCATTCAATCATTATCCCTCAATCATTCAATTGTTCAATCGTTATCCCTCAATTGTTTATCCCACAATCGTTATATCTCAATCATTCAATTGTTATCCCTCAATCGTTTAATCGATCAATCATTCAATCATTACCCCTTAATCGTTCAATCCTTCAATCATTCAATCATTATTCAATTGTTATCCCTCAATCATTATCCCTCACTCGTTCCATTGTATCCCTCAATTGTTCAATCGTATCCCTTAATTGTTTAATTGCTCAATTGTTATCCCTCAATCATTCAATCGTTATCCCTCAATTGTTCAATTGTTTTCCCTTAATTGTTTAATCATTCAATTGTTATCCCTATATCGTTCAAACGTTCAATCGTTATCCCTCAATTGTTTATCCCTCAATCTCTCAATCATTATCTCTCAATTGTTAAATCGTTATTCCTCAATCATTTAATCGATCAATCGTTCAATCATTATCCCTTAATCGTTCAATCCTTCAATCATTCAATTGTTATTCAATTGTTATCCCTCAATCATTATACCTCACTCATTCCATTGTTATCCCTCAATTGTTCAATTGTTCTCCCTTAATCGTTTAATCGTTCAATCATTATCCCTAAATCATTCAAACGTTCAATCGTTATCCCTCAATTGTTTAATCTCTCAATTGTTCAATTGTTATCCCTCAATCATTCAATCCCTCAATCCCTCAATCGTTCAATCATTATCCCTAAATCGTTCAATCGTTTTCCCTCAATTGTTGAAATGTTATCCCTTAATCGTTCAATCCTCAATTGTTATCCCTCAGTCGCTCAATCGCTATTCACAATCGCTGAATCATTAGCCTTATTCTTTCAATCCCTTAATCGTTCAATCTTATCATTCAATCGTTATTTCAATCATTCAATCATTATCCTCAATTGTTTAATCCTCAATCATTCAATCATTATCCCTCAATCGGTCAATTGTTATCCCTCACTCGTTCCATTGTTATCCCTCAATTGTTCAATCATTATCCCTTAATCGTTTAATTGTACAATCATTATCCCTCAATCATTTAATCCCTCAATCCTTCAATTATTATCCCTCAATCATTTAATCCCTCAATAGTTATCCCTGAATTGTTCAATCGTTATCAGGCAATCATTGAATCGTTAACCCTTAATCATTCAATTGTTGTCATTCAATCATTATCCCTCAATCGTTCAATCAATTTCCCTCAATCGTTAACCCTCAGTCATTCAATCATTATTCCTTAATCATTTAATCATTCAATCATTATCCCTCAATCGTTCAATCGTTATCCCTCAATTGTTGAATCATTATCCCTTAATCGTTCAATCCCTCAATCGTTATCCCTCAATCGTTCAATCATTTCCCCATAATCATTATCCCTCAATCGCTTAATCCCTCAATCGTTCAATCATGATTCCTCGATCATTACCCCTCAATCATTCTATTGTTATCCCTCAATTGTTTTATCTTTCAATCATTAACTCTCAATTGTTCAATCGTTATCCCTCAATCATTCCATTGTTATCCCACAATCATTGCATTATTTTCCCTCAATCGTTCAATCCCTCAATCGTTCAATCGTTATCATTCAATCATTATTTCTCAATCATTCAATCATTATCCCTCAATCATTCAATCAATTTCCCTCAATCGTTATCCCTCAATTGTTTAATCCCTCAATCATTCAATCGTTATCCTTCTATCGTTTCATCATTCAATCGTTATCCCTCACTCTTTCCATTGTTATCCTCAACTTGTTCAATTGTTAAATCGTTATCCTTAATTGTTTAATCGTTTCATCATTATCCCCTGTATCGCTCAATCGTTATCCCCAATTGTTCAATCATTCAATCGCTATCCCTCACTTGCTCCATTTGTTATCCCTCAATTGTTCTATTGTTATCCCTTAATCATTTAATCATTCAATCGTTATCTCTAAATAGTTCTAACATTCAATCGTTATCCTCAATTGTTTAATCTCTCAATTGTTCAATCGTTATCCTCAATCATTATCCCTCAATCTTCAATCATTATCCTTCAATCGTTATCCTCAACCCTTATCCTCAATCATTCAATCATTATCCTCAATCATTCAATTGTTCAATCGTTATCCCTCAATTGTTTATACCACAATCTCTCAATCATTATATCTCAATCATTCAATTGTTATCCCTCAATCGTTTAATCGATCAATCATTCAATCATTACCCCTTAATCATTCAATCCTTCAATCATTCAATCGTTATTCAATTGTTATCCCTCAATCATTATCCCTCACTCGTTCCATTGTTATCCCTCAATTGTTCAATTGTTTTCCCTTAATTGTTTAATCATTCAATTGTTATCCCTAAATCGTTCAAACGTTCAATCGTTATCCCTCAATTGTTTATCCCTCAATCTCTCAATCGTTATCTCTCAATTGTTAAATCGTTATTCCTCAATCATTTAATCAATCAATCGTTCAATCATTATCCCTTAATCGTTCAATCCTTCAATCATTCAATCGTTATTCAATTGTTATCCCTCAATCATTATACCTCACTCGTTCCATTGTTATCCCTCAATTGTTCAATTGTTCTCCCTTAATCGTTTAATCGTTCAATCATTATCCCTAAATCATTCAAACGTTCAATCGTTATCCCTCAATTGTTTAATCTCTCAATTGTTCAAATGTTATCCCTCAATCATTCAATCCCTCAATTCCTCAATCGTTCAATCATTATCCCTCAATTGTTGAAATGTTATCCCTTAATCGTTCAATCCCTCAATTGTTATCCCTCAGTCATTCAATCGTTATTCCGCAATCGTTGAATCATTAGCCCTTATTCTTTCAATCCCTCAATCGTTCAATCTTTATCATTCAATTGTTATTTCTCAATCATTCAATCATTATCCCTCAATTGTTTAATCCCTCAATCATTCAATCATTATCCCTCAATCGGTCAATTGTTATCCCTCACTCGTTCCATTGTTATCCCTCAATTGTTCGATCATTATCCCTTAATCGTTTAATTGTACAATCATTATCCCTCAATCATTTAATCCCCTCAATCCTTCAATTATTATTCCTCAATCATTTAATCCCTCAATAGTTTTCCCTGAATTGTTCAATCGTTATCAGGCAATCATTGAATCGTTAACCCTTAATCATTCAATCCCTTAATCATTCAATTGTTGTCATTCATCATTATCCTCAATCGCTCAATCATTTCCTCAATCGTTAACCTCAGTCATTCAATCATTATTCCTTAATCATTTAATCATTCAATCATTATCCCTCAATCGTTCAATCGTTATCCCTCAATTGTTGAATTGTTATCCCTTAATCGTTCAATCCCTCAATCGTTATCCCTCAATCGTTCAATCGTTTCCCCATAATCATTATCCCTCAATCGCTTAATCCCTCAATCGTTCAATCATTATTCCTCGATCATTACCCCTCAATCATTCTACTGTTATCCCTCAATTGTTTTATCTTTCAATCATTAACTCTCAATTGTTCAATCGTTATCCCTCAATCATTCCATTGTTATCCCACAATCATTGCATTATTTTCCCTCAATCGTTCAATCCCTCAATCATTCAATCGTTATCATTCAATCGTTATTTCTCAATCGTTCAATCGTTATCCCTCAATCATTCAATCATTTTCCCTCAATCGTTATCCCTCAATTGTTTAATCCCTCAATCATTCAATCGTTATCCTTCTATCGTTTCATCATTCAATCGTTATCCCTCACTCTTTCCATTGTTATCCCTCAATTGTTCAATTGTTAAATCGTTATCCCTTAATTGTTTAATTGTTTCTATCATTATCCCTGTATCGTTCAATCATTATCCCTCAATTGATCAATCATTCAATCGTTATCCCTCACTCGTTCCATTTGTTATCCCTCAATTGTTCTATTGTTATCCCTTAATCATTTAATCATTCAATCGTTATCTCTAAATCGTTCTACCGTTCAATCATTATCCCTCAATTGTTTAATCTCTCAATTGTTCAATCGTTATCCCTCAATCATTATCCCTCAATCGTTCAATCATTATCCCTCAATCGTTATCCCTCAATCCTTATCCCTCAATCATTCAATCATTATCCCTCAATCATTCAATTGTTCAATCGTTATCCCTCAATTGTTTATCCCACAATCTCTCAATCGTTATCTCTCAATCATTCAATCGTTATCCCTCTATCATTTAATCGATCAATCATTCAATCATTATCCCTAAATCCTTCAATCATTCAATCGTTATTCAATTGTTATCCCTCAATCATTATCCCTCACTCGTTCCATTGTTATCCCTCAATTGTTTAATCATTCAATTGTTATCCCTAAATCATTCAAACATTCAATCGTTATCTCTCAATTGTTTAAACTCTCAATTGTTCAATCGTTATCCCTCAATAGTTATCCCTCAAACGTTCAATCACTATCCCTCAATCGTTATCCCTCAATCGTTCAATCATTATCCCTCAATCATTCAATCGTTCAATCGTTATCCCTCAATTGTTTATCCCTCAATCTCTGAATCGTTATCTCTCAATTGTTAAAATCATTATTCCTCAATCATTTAATCGATCAATCATTCAATCATTATCCCTTAATCGTTCAATCCTTCAATCATTCAATCGTTATTCAATTGTTATCCCTCAATCATTATACCTCACTCGTTCCACTGTTATCCCTCAATTGTTCAATTGTTCTCCCTTAATCATTTAATTGTTCAATCATTATCCCTAAATCATTCAAACGTTCAATCATTATCCCTCAATTGTTTAATCTCTCACTTGTTCAATTGTTCTCTCTCAATCATTCAATCCCTCAATCCCTCAATCGTTCAATCATTATCCCTAAATCGTTCAATCGTTATCCCTCAATTGTTGAAATGTTATCCCTTAATCGTGCAATCCCTCAATTGTTATCCCTCAATCGTTCAATCATTATACCGTAATCGTTGAATCATTAGCCCTTATTCTTTCAATCCCTCAATCGTTCAATCTTTATCATTCAATCGTTATTTCTCAATCATTCAATCATAATCCCTCAATTGTTTAATCCCTCAATCATTCAATCATTATCCCTCAATCGGTCAATTGTTATCCCTCACTCGTTCCATTGTTATCCCTCAATTGTTCAATCATTATCCCTTAATCGTTTAATTGTACAATCATTATCCCTCAATCATTTAATCCCTCAATCCTTCAATTATTATCCCTCAATCATTTAATCCCTCAATAGTTATCCCTGAATTGTTCAATCATTATCCCGAATCATTGAATCATTAACCCTTAATCATTCAATCCCTTAATCATTCAATTGTTGTCATTCAATCATTGTCCTCAATCGTCAATCATTTTCCTCAATCGTTAACCTCAGTCATTCAATCATTATTCCTTAATCATTTAATTGTTCAATCGTTATCCCTCAATCGTTCAATCGTTATCCCTCAATTGTTGAATCATTGTCCTTAATCGTTCAATCCTCAACGCTATCCTCAATCTTCAATTGTTTCCTCAATCATTATCCTCCATCGCTAATCCCCAATCGCTCAATCTATTATTCTCAATCATTACCCTCAATCATTCTTTGTTATCCCACAATTGTTTTATCTTTCAATCATTAACTCTCAATTGTTCAATCATTATCCCTCAATCATTCCATTGTATCCCACAATCATTGCATTATTTTCCCTCAATCATTCAATCCTCAATCGTTCAATCATTATCCCCCAATCATTATCCCTCATTCGTTTAATCCTTCAATCATTCAATCATTATCCTCAATCATTTAATTCATCAATTGTTATCCGAATCGTTCAATCGCTATCTCAAGTAATGGTTCAATTCCTAGTCTTTAATTCTTTAACTCTCAATCATTCAATCGTTTTCCTCAATCATTATCCTCAATTGTGTAATCCTCAATCATTCAATCGTTATCCCTCACTCGTTCCATTGTTATCCCTCAATTGTTCAATTGTTCAATCATTATCCCTCACTCATTCCATTGTTATCCCTCAATTGTTAAATCATTATCCCTTAATTGTTTAATCTTTCAATCATTATCCCTGAATCGTTCAATCGTTATCCCTCAATTGTTCAATCATTCAATCGTTATCCCTCACTCTTTCCATTTGTTATCCCTCAATTGTTCAATTGTTATCCCTGTATCGTTTAATCATTCAATCGTTATCCCTAAATCATTCTAACCTTCAATCGTTATCCCTCACTCGTTCCATTGTTATCCCTCAATTGTTCAATTGTTTTCCCTTAATTGTTTAATCATTCAATTGTTATCCCTAAATAGTTCAAACGTTCAATCGTTATCTCTCAATTGATTAATCTCTCAATTGTTCAATCGTTATCCCTCAATAGTTATCCCTCAATCATTCAATCACTATCCCTCAATCGTATCCCTCAATCGTTCAATCGTTATCCCTCAATCCTTATCCCTCAATCGTTCAATCATTATCCCTCAATCATTCAATTGTTCAATCGTTATCCCTCAATTGTTTATCCCTCAATCTCTCAATTGTTAAATCGTTATTCCTCAATCGTTTAATTGATCAATCGTTCAATCATTATCCCTTAATTGTTCAATCATTCAATCGTTATTCAATTGTTATCCCTCAATAATTATACCTCACTCGTTCCATTGTTATCCCTCAATTGTTCAATTGTTATCCCTTAATCGTTTAATCGTTCAATCATTATCCCTAAATCGTTCAAACATTCAATCGTTATCCCTCAATTGTTTAATCTCTCAATTGTTCAATTGTTTTCCCTCAATCATTCAATCCCTCAATCGTTCAATCATTATCCCTAAATCGTTCAATTGTTATCCCTCAATTATTGAAATGTTATCCCTTAATCATTCAATCCCTCAATTGTTATCCCTCAATCATTCCATCATTTTCCCTCAATCGTTTAATCCCTCAATCATTCAATCATTATCCCTCAATCGTTCAATCATTATCCCTCAATCGTTCAATCCTTATCCCTTAATCGTTCAATCCTTCAATCATTCAATCGTTATCATTCAATTGTTATCCTCAATCATTATCCCTCAATCATTCCATTGTTATCCCTCAATTGTTTTATCATTCAATCATTAACTCTCAATTGTTCAATCATTATCCCTCAATCGTTCAATCATTCAATCATTATCCCTCATTTGTTCATCCCTCAATCTCTCAATGGTTATCCCTCAGTCGTTCAATCATTATCCCTCAATCGTTTAATCATACAATTGTTATCCCTCTATCATTTAATCATTCAATCGTTATCCCTGAATAATTCAATCGTTAACCATCAATCGTTTAATCATTCAATCGTTATCCCTCAATTGTTTAATTGATCAATCGTTCAATCGTTATCCCTTAATCGTTCAATCCCTCAATCATTCAATCGTTATCATTCAATCATTATCCCTCAATCATTCAATCATTCAATCATTATCCCTCATTTGTTTATCCCTCAATCTCTCAATCGTTATCCCTCAGTCGTTCAATCATTATCCCTCAATCGTTTAATCATACAATTGTTATCCCTCTATCATTTAATCATTCAATCATTATCCCTGAATAATTCAATCGTTAACCATCAATTGTTTAATCATTCAATCGTTATCCCTCAATTGTTTAATTGATCAATCGTTCAATCGTTATCCCTTAATCGTTCAATACCTCTAATCGTTCAATCATTATCATTCAATTATCCCTCAATTGTTCCATTATTATCCCTCAATTGTTTAATCATTCAATCATTATCCCTCAATTGTTCAATCATTATCCCTCAATCATTCAATTGTTATCCTTCAATCATATAATTGTTCAATCATTATCCCTCTCTCGTTCCATTGTTATCCCTCAATTGTTCAATAATTCAATCATTATCCCTCACTTGTTAAATTGTTATCCCTCAATCGTTCAATGATTTTCCCTCAATCGTTATCCCTCAATCGTTTAATCCCTCAATCATTCAATCGTTATCCTTCAATCATTCAATCGTTATCCCTCACTCGTTCCATTGTTATCCCTCAATTGTTCAATTGTGATCCCTTAATTGTTTTATCGTTCAATCGTTATCCCTAAATCATTCAAACTTTCAATCGTTATCCCTTAATCATTCAATCCCTCAATCGTTATCCCTCAATCATTCAATCATTTTCCCTTACTCGTTTAATCCCTCAATTGTTCAATCATTAGCCCTTAATCTTTCAATCCCTCAATCGTTCAATAGTTATCATTCAATCATTATCCCTCAATCATTCAATAGTTATCCCTTCATCATTCAATCCCTCACTCATTCCATTGTTATCCCTCAATTGTTCAATCATTAAATCATTATCCCTCACTCGTTCCATTGTTATCCCTCAGTTGTTCAATCATTATCCCTTAATCGTTATCCCTCAATCGTTCAATCATTAAAACCTCAATCATTCAATTGTTATCCTTCAATCCCTCAATTGTTCAATCGCTATCCCTCAATTGTTCAATCCCTCAATCGTTCACTCATTATCCCTTAATCGTTAAATCATTATCCCTCAATTGTTTAATCTCTCAATTGTTCTATCGTTATCCCTCAATCATTCAATCCCTCAATCGCTCAATCATTATCCCTCAATTGTTCAATCGTTATCCCTCAAGTGTTGAATCTTTATCCCTTAATCATTCAATCCCTCAATCATCATCCTCAATCATTCAATCATTTTTCCTCAATCATTATCCCTGAATCGTTTAATCCCCAATTGTTCAATCGGTAGCCCTTAATCTTTCAATCCTCAATCGTTCAATCATTATCATTGAATCATTATCCTCAATCGCTGAATCATTATCCCTTAATCAATCAATCCTCTCAATCGTTCAATCATATCCTCAATCGATCATTCAATCATTATCCTCAATCGCTCAATAGTTATCCTTTCATCATTCAATCTCACTCATTCCATTGATATCCCCAATTGTTCAATCATTTAATCATTATCCCTCACTCATTCCATTGTTATCCCTCAGTTGTTCAATCATTATCCCTTAATCGTTATCCCTCAATCGTTCAATCATTAACCCTCAATCATTCAATTGTTATCCTTCAATCCCTCAATTGTTCAATCGTTATCCCTCAATTGTTCAATCGTTATCCCTCAATTGTTCAATCCCTCAATCGTTCACTCATTATCCCTTAATCATTAAATCGTTATCCCTCAATTGTTTAATCTCTCAATTGTTCTATCGTTATCCCTCAATCATTCATTCCCTCAATCCCTCAATCGTTCAATCATTATCCCTCAATCGTTCAATCATTATCCCTCAAGTGTTGAATCTTTATCCCTTAATCGTTCAATCCCTCAATCATCATCCCTCAATCGTTCAATCATTTTCCCTCAATCATTATCCCTCAATCGTTTAATCCCTCAATTGTTCAATTGGTAGCCCTTAATCTCTTCAATCCCTCAATCATTCAATCATTATCCCTCAATCATTCAATCGCTATCCTTCAATCGCTTAATCGTCTCAATCTTATCCCTAACTTGTTCCATTGTTATCCCCCAATTGTTCAATTGTTATCCCTAATCGTTTAATCGTTCAATCGTTATCCCAACCGCCAAACGTTAAATCGTTATCCCTCGATTGTTTAATCTCACAATTGTTCTATCGTTATCCCTCAATCATTCAATCCCTCAATCCTTCAATCGCTCAATCATTATCTCTCAATCATTCAATCATTATCCCTCAAGTGTTGAATCTTTATCCCTTAATCGTTCAATCCCTCAATCATTCAATTATCCCTCAATCGTTCAATCATTTTCCCTCAATCGTTATCCCTCAATCGTTTAATCCCTCAACCGTTCAATCGTTATCCTTCAATCGTTTAATCATTCAATCGTTATCCCTCACTCGTTCCATTGTTATCCCTCAATTGTTCAGTTGTTATCCCTAATCTTTAATCGTTCAATCGTTATCCCTAAATCACTCAAACGTTAAATCGTTATCTTCAATTGGTTAATCTCTCAATTGTCTCATCGCTATCCCCAATCATTTAATCCCTCAATCCTCAATCGCTCTCAATCATTATCCCTCAATCGTTCAATCGTTTTCCCTCAATCATTTTCCCTCAATCGTTTAATCCCTCAATTGTTCAATCGGTAGCCCTTAATCTTTCAATCCCTCAATCGTTCAGTCGTAATCATTGAATCATTATCCCTCAATCATTGAATCATTATCCCTTAATCATTCAATCCCTCAATCATTCAATCGTTATCCCTCAATCATTCAATTGTTATCCTTCAATCCCTCAATTGTTCAATCGTTATCCCTCAATTGTTCAATCGTTATCCCTCAATTGTTCAATCCCTCAATCATTCACTCATTTTAACTTAATCGTTAAATCATTATCCCTCAATTGTTGAATCGTTATCCCTTAATCGTTCAATCCCTCAATCGTTTTCCCTCAATCGTTCAATCATTTTCCCTCAATCATTATCCCTCAATCATTTAATCCCTCAATCCTTCAATTATTATCCCTCAATCATTTAATCCCTCAATAGTTATCCCTGAATTGTTCAATCGTTATCCCGCAATCATTGAATCGTTAACCCTCAATCATTCAATCTCCTTAATCATTCAATTGTTGTCATTCAATCATTATCCCTCAATCATTCAATCATTTTCCCTCAATCATTAACCCTCAGTCATTCAATCATTATTCCTTAATCATTTAATCATTCAATCGTTATCCCTCAATCATTCAATCATTATCCCTCAATCATTCAATTGTTATCCTTCAATCATTTAATCATTCACTCATTATCCCTCACTCATTCCATTGTTATCCCTCTATTGTTCAATTGTTATCCCTTAATCATTTAATCATTCAATCATTATCCCTCAATCGTTCAATCGTTATCCCTCAATTGTTGAATCAGTTATCCTTAATCGCTCAATCCTCAATCGTTATCCTCAATCGCTCAATCATGTCCCTCAATCGTTCAATCATTATTCCTCGATCATTACCCCTCAATCATTTTATTGTTATCCCTCAATTGTTTTATCTATCAATCATTAACTCTCAATTGTTCAATCGTTATCCCTCAATCATTCCATTGTTATCCCACAATCATTGCATTATTTTCCCTCAATCGTTGAATCCCTCAATCATTCAATCTTTATCCCTCAATCATTTAATCCCTCAATCATTCAATCGTTATCCCTCAATCATTTAATTCATCAATTGTTATCCCTGAATTGTTCAATCATTATTCCGCAATGGTTCAATCTTTAGCCCTTAATCTTTCAATCCCTCAATCGTTCAATTGTTATCATTCAATCGTTATTTCTCAATCGTTCAATCGTTATCCATCAATCATTCAATCATTTTCCCTCAATCGTTATCCCTCAATTGTTTAATCCCTCAATCATTCAATCGTTATCCTTCTATCGTTTCATCATTCAATCGTTATCCCTCACTCGTTCCATTGTTATCCCTCAATTGTTCAATTGTTAAATCGTTATCCCTTAATTGTTTAATCGTTCAATCGTTATCCCTGTATCGTCCAATCGTTATCCCTCAATTGTTCAATCATTAAATCATTATCCCTCAATTGTTTAATCTCTCAATTGTTCTATCGTTATCCTCAATCATTCAATCCCCTCAATCCCCAATCGCTTCAATCATTATCCCCCAATCGCTCAACATCATCCCCTCAAGTGTGAATCTTATCCCTAATCGCTCAATCCCCCAATGGGAGGGCATGCTTTACACACATACCACCACAGATGTTTATATGCCTGGTAGAGCATCATGTGTGCTAGGTTTGCTCAGTACAACAGAGGTGGTCATTGGGTTGAGAGGTGGTTTTAGGCACATGGTATGGGGTTTAGTCAGTAGGAGTACAAAGTGGTAATTGAAAAAAAAAACAATGTAACCTCAGTTCCCATTAGAAAGCAGTTTCCATGAAAATATGAATGCAGTGAAACTTAACTACTAAGAACACTGCATATTAAGGACATTACTGTATTAAGTAAGGAAAGTAAAGGCTCGGCTCCAAAAACATCAATACAGAATTATTTCCTTTATCATGCATCCACCTAATACATGTACAGTGTTTTGTGGCATAAAGCCACTTCTGCAATGAATGGTGGTATTTCTATTTTTTCTCAGAAAAGTATCCGCAGTGGTTCAACACGGATTATGGAGAACTCTTTATAGTATAGGCTCTTATTGTGTGATGTTCTCAGAGGTGCTTAGACTCTCCCCAAATTCATAATCTCCAACTGACATAATTATCAGAAACAACGGTATAGCAACATAATAAGCAAAGCCTCTCTGTGGGATCAGATGGGTATTCTTATTGTTAACCCAAATGATTTAACATCTGTAAAAGTCAGCAGTATGGTGCAAAGCTGACTGAGTAAACCAGCTTTCACAAAAAAAAGGAAACAGATTATACCAATGACTCATCTTCTCAAGAAAAGTTTAGCTTAATTCATGGAATATTGTGGGTATCTCTTTTTATTACTGACGTTACTGTAGTTTGCTTTTAGGAAACTTGGGTCAATAATGTTATTGCATTGAATGATTGTAAGACATTTTGGATTGTTTTTTATTTATTTAAGAAAAATTGGATTGCAGCTGTTAAATCAAATAACTATGGTAAGTGCGCTGGGGGCATTGCAGCATTTGTTAAAATAACTCCTGGTGTCATGGTCCTAGATAATTCCTATTTGAATCAAACATTTATTGTTACAGTTTTGAGATGGAATGGTAGTTTTCGTAGTGTGGGATATTTATACTCCACCTAAAAACTCGAAACTTTATGATACAAATATATGGGAGGTCTTGGAGAAGAGCTTGCAAGATATGTAACAAGAATATCAATCAGAATGCACCTTACTGGTAAGGGATATTAAACACAAGAATAGCTGAATTTGACAACTTAGCAATACGAGAATTGTACATGGCTGACCTTAATATACCACCATGAAAAAGTATAGACCATACAAAAAATGTTGGGGGCACCAATCAATGAAAATTATCAGCAATAACTCTCTCTCAGTACTTGATGGAAGATTATGAGGTGACACTGATGGTAACACACCTTATTTTGGACCTGTTGGTCAACTTTTCTCCAGTTTAAAAACTGAAATGAGATCAGAAAGTGACCATGCTGCCTTACAGTTGAAGACTATGTTTAATTCAGATACAGTAGACACAATTGGACACTTAATTCCTCCTTCACTAAACATCAGAGGTAATAAGAGATTAGAATTGGAAGGCTTGATTCATGATAAAGTTAACTCTTTATTATACAGTAATGAGATCATATAAAAATTACAATGTCTGAAACAAAGGACCCCAAGTTGTCATCTGAAATACTGAAGTATGTGTTCAATCATTTATATATCTTACTATACACAAAGAAACTGCTAGATGCATCTGTTATTCATATATGGTTTAGTCAAACTTGTACACAAGTAAAGAAAAAACTGTCAGAATTTATAAGATGGGTAAAAAAAAATCCCTCAAAAAATTTTAGTACTCTAAACAAGAAATGGAAACAGTACACATTATTATTATTAAAGAGGGAGAAACAAAGTTTCCAAAAAGAATGCTGAAATGAAATGTTCAAGGCAATTAATTAAAATGATGAATTCAGTTTTGTTCACTCATAGCAAAGGCAACCTCAGTCTACCTCGCTTATTTATATTCTTGAACAGAAGTGGGTTAAACATTATACATTTTTTTTTTTCAAATATTGAACTATCTACATATGTTGATACAGAGGAGCAGTTAAAACTTGATAATCTAGTGGCATCAATGATTTTACTTTATGGGAGGTTGAATAAGCCATTCTTTCTTTTGCTTTGGATAAATCACCTAGTCCAGATGCCATTCCAGCAGATATATAGAACCTCAATTTACAGGTGCCAATATTAATAACCTTCCTCAATAACTCATCGAGACATCATTTAGTCCTCCATCATGGCAGAGGAACATAATAATTCCAGTCCATAAAAAGGGTCTGTTCATAAGCCTAATAATTTTCATCCAGTTAATCTATTAGACTGTATAGGCTTTATTTTCAAACAGGTTAGAATGATGCAAGGGACTTGCGGCAAAAGAATTTGACTCAAGTGGTGATTTGCATCACAACTTGTGTCAAATGCGATTTTCTAAAGCAGACTGCATCTGATCCTGGCACTGCTGCGCCACTGCCCCCTTGCACCAGGGTTGTGTCAGACAACCAGGTGCGCCAAGTTTTAAAGGGGCTTACACCATGACTGGGCTGCAACATCCCTTTTGGGGGAATTTTGCAAGCCTCACTATGGATGCAGGAGGTGTCTCCACTTAGACCAGCCATGAGGTGGTCTAAGTGGGTTGCGCCAGTGGGGTACAGGAGTGCAGGGGACAGTAGGGGTGAACTAGGGGCACAGAAAGTGGCAGTTGGGGTGCCTGGCAACAGCTAGGCATCAGCCACAGTGATGTGACACCCGATGGGATGTCGTTGTAATTAACTACAAAGAAAGATTAATGATATTGATACAGAGCCTGTAATGCCTGTTATTCTGGTGCCCCCCCCCCCACGATCTCCGATGTGTAGAGAAGCCCTGGTAGTGTAGTGCACTCCCTTCCCCCCATGATCCTGATCACCCCTGAGTAAATTGCAACAAGTGCCTCAGTCTGCTAGCACCCCTCTCCCAATCGCCGATGTCACCCAAATGAAAAAGCGTTACTACTCCCTTGTGGTTAAGTAGAACCCCACCTCCCACCCCATGAGACATTGTCTAGCCACCCCATTCCCCCATCCCAATCCTGCAACTGGCACAGCCCTCTACTCACCACCTTGGCCAGCTGCAGAATGAGTACCCAATGACTGTGTACTGTATACTATACAGTGTACAGTATGTGCAGAACACATTCTGTGGTTGGCCGTGGTGGTGTGCAGAGGGCTGTGCCAGTTACAGAATCATGCCAGGGATGGGAAAGGCAGGGTGGTTGGGCAGTGCCTATCAGGGTGGGGAGGGTGAGGGGTCCACTAGACCACCAATTACTGTCAGGGTTTTGTGATTGGGTACATTCAGGGATCGGGGGGATGGGAGCGGGGGTCTTTGGACTTCTAACTGGGGGAGCTTGGGGATTGCTGGGGGAGCAACTATACCACCAGTGAACTGTGACAACATTGGGGATGGGGAGACACTAGTCTACCAGGGCAGGGTGTTGTACAGTATGGGTACATGGTCACCATTCCACTATTATTACAGTACACAATGGCAGCATCCCTCCTGGTGACACCGCATTGCGACAGCTGTGAACTTTCTGCCCTGGGTCCATGTGTGGTGCCTCGTGGTGCACCTGGTCTGCCACCACACCCTTGCTGTGGATGCATTGTGATCTTGCACCACACCTCCGACAGCACCACTATTTCTGGCACAGGCCACAAGTTGCAGCTGATTCAGGTAGTTTGGCACAAATCCCAAACTTTCTGGAATAGCACAACTGCGTTTGGCACACCTGCATTAGGCACAGTCCCTGCTTTGCCGCAATTTGTGTCTGGTGCAGGTGGCTTCTAAAATCAGGCCCTATGTCTAAAACATTTGTCAGAATCTTATTGGGTAGACTAACTTTATGGTTAGATGAAAACAAAATAATAGCACAGTCACAAGCAGGATTTAGAACAGGCATTTCAACTATTGGCAATATCATTGTTCTTTCACATCTGACTAAGAAATATTTAAGTGATAACATTCATCTTGTAGGAGTAAACGAAGCAATAACTGGCTTCTGTGGATGATTAAATGCCAAGGTGAAGCCGAGGTGTTTAATCATCACAGAAGCCGGTTATTTGAGTATACTCCAACAAGATGGATGTTTTTACTGTTGTACTACTAGGAGTTATGTAGAATGTTTTTTATGGAACTCTTAGTGAAAAATGAGCTCTGATCTGTGTGGAAATCAGGCTTTGAAATGTAAAGCCGTGACTCTGGGCATGCGCATTAGTGCTGGTGGTAGTATGCATGCCCAGAGTCACATTTTATTTTTCAAAGGCCATTTTTGTGCTGTAACTCTACTCGAGGAAGAGACTATATAAAAGAATATTGAAGAAAACACACTTTTGATTTGCTAATATTTCTGATTTGCTCAGTCTCAATACAAGAAGTTATTTTCTCTCTCTCCCCATCCTCTCCTGCCAGGCTCACCTCAACAAGAAATTTGTCTCTCACTCCTCACTCGATTTCAGTTTCCGGGGTCGGTCTCTTCTGGTGAGCCTCTCATATAATTTAAATACAATGGGAGACAGAAATAGTACAGTTAGGTACAGTGACAAGCACTCATGTAAGAACCTCAGGGAGTACGAGTGTGAACGGACAGACAATGTGGATAGCAAGAGGAGGGAAACATGGATAACCTACTGTGGGCGTGGTTTCAGGTGAATAACCTACTGTGGGCATGACTGAATGTGGACAACCTACTGTGGGCATGTAGGTAGTAGTCTGTGGGTTAATAACACCTAATTTTCCTATGTTCTGATTGGCTAAAACTAGATACCTGTGATATAATGTGAGTTAAAACAGATGAAATTCTAAGCCCTTTTTTTAGATTTTTCAGCAGCATTTGATTCACTGAATAGACACTTATTATGGAAAATGATGATCTTATTAGGTATCAACCATGCGTTATTGTCTCCAGTCATACAATTATACCAAGACAATACAACTGTGGTCAGATTTGATAATCGGAGAAGTCTGTCATCTCTGGTTAAGGCAAATACGGAAGTGAAGCAAGGATGTCTCCTTGCTCCATCACTGTTCAACATCTATGTAAATGAATTAATTGCTGAAAACTGATACACAATCCTTGTCTGATTCTCCAAAATTAATGATAACCACATATCTCATATTAGCGTATGCTGAAGATATAGTTATCTTGTCTCTTTCTCCCAGAGGTTTATAGCAAACTATTAATGCTTTCAAAGTGTCCTGTGACACATTAAAACTCAAGATAAATTTGAATACAAAAAAGTCCTTATGTCTGTTATGACTGAACAGTATTCATTCTTCTTAGATGGAGAAAAAAGTGAGGTGGTACATAATTATATTTACCTAGGAGTCAAAGTTTCAAGTAATAATTTGTGGTTTCAAGCACATGAAACAAAGTCTCCAAAGCTCTCCTTAAATTTAATTACAACTGTGGAGGTAACTCAATTCTTCCTGTATTATCAGCTGGAGGTATGAAAATAAACCCTGTTTTGCTATATGGAGCAGAAGTATGGGGTATGAATAATAAAGAAATGCCAGAAAGGCCCTTTTTAAATTATTATAAGGTCCTCCTCAGCGTATCAACTTCAACTGCAGCTTCCATAGTTTGTGCGTGCTTGGTAAAATTGAGCTCTCTGCACAGGTTGAATTACATTTTGCTTTACATTGGCTTTGTCTAATTAACTATAGTCATAAAACATTACCAGCCCTTTGTTTACAGGAGAAAATCACATGGAGAAACTTAGATTTTTCCATCAGTGTGCCTTAAATCTTTAATTATCCTGGAAAATCTAAAACTAAACCATCTTTGGAAAGATTTCACTAGAATTATAATTTCTACATCATATACGATAGTTATTAAAAGTAAACCTTATCATGCATCACAGAAAGAGGATATGGAGAAATTAAAGATCTCAAAATCTGTGCCTTGGTTTAAATAAAATAAAATGTCTCACTGCATAGAAAAGTAGCTACTACTTCCGATCCATCCTGGTGCAAGGTGTGCAGTTACGATAGTGAGATTGCAACTGTGTTTAGTCAAGTATTTAGTTAATCATGAAAAAGTATTTAAGCAAGCATATGATACTCCCCAGATTGTCCCATGTAAACGGGGCCATGCAGAATCTCTTTTCCTTGTTATAGTTTAAAGTCTTTCATATGAGAACTGGAGAAATTGGTATATTGGTACCCGTTTAAGATATACTGTAACAATCTATATAACATTTTGTTCATTTTATTGCACCCAATGACAGCAACTCAATCGGAAGGTGGAAGTTACTAGCTTCTTCAAGGTGATTTTTTAAAGAGAGACATTGTGGGTCTTGTAACATATCTCAGTGCAGATTGTAGATGTAGCATTTTCTGCTTCTTGTAAAGCTTTATCTTATGTACAGATTATCTGTTCATTTCATTTTTCAATGAATTGCAATCCCTGTGATTATGTGGAATAGACTTACATGCCAAATGTGTTACTTGGCATTTTCTAATGTTCACGTCTTCTAGCCTGCTCTGAGAAATGATCTATTAGGAAAGATAAAGGGTTAGATGTGACACAGAGTAAAAAGTCCTATATTTAGTTACTGCCCTCCAATTATGATAAACACCCATTAGCTCATGTGAAATATCTAAACTGGATAATTGTATATCTTAAAAGATACTACACATGTAATTGATATTTATGTGCCTTGTCTTTTTACATGTACCTTTTTATTGTTGTAATAATGTATGTTTTTTTATACATGGTTGAACAGTAAATCTTACTGCTACTACAGTGTTAGAGCAGGCTTTCCCCTCTACGAGAAACTTTTAAAAACAAGCAGAGTAAATCTGGATGGGATACACCCACATGTACTAAAGGAACTGAGGGAGGTACTAGCCGCCCCAATGGCATTATTCAGCAGCTCACTGGAACTAGATAAGAGCAGCAGCAGGGAGAAGGCTAGCAACTATAGGCAGGTTATTATAACTATCTCCTATCAGTGGTGGGGAAACTAATGGAAACCGTGTTAAAGGGAAGGGTGGTCCAGTATCCTGAATACAGTGGGCTACCAGACCAAAAGCAGCATGGATTCCTGGGGGGAGGTCATGCCAGGAGACTGATAAAAAAAAAATGAGCAGCCTAGGTGTGGGATCCAAAGTAGTGAATTGGGTAAGGATCTGATCAGTAGATAGGCAACAGAGGGTGGTGGTTAACTTCATTCACTCTAATGAGGGGGAGTGACCAGTGGGATGCTGCAGGGCTCAGTACTGGGACCAGTCCTCTACAATGTCTTCATAAGTGACACTGCACAAGACCTGGAAGGGAAGTTATGTGTTTTTGCAGATGACACCAAAATATGTAATAGGGTAGACACTTAGGAGGGGGTGGAGAGAATGCATAAGGAACTTGGGGCATGGTCAGGAGCATGGCAGTTGGGGTTCACTGCCAAAAAGTGCACACTCATGCACCTAGGAACCCAGGAGCAGAGTACAGGCTAGGAGGAAGGTAGGGTTTTCTATCTGATGACCCCAAAGTGGTAGGGCAGTGTGAGAAAGCAATGGGAAGGGCTAGTGGGATACCTAGGAAGAGTTATCTCTAGCAGGAGAAGGGAGGTGATATTGCCACTATATCTCATGCGTGTGAGACCCTACCTGAGTATTGTGTTCTGTTCTGAGGCTGCACTTTAGAAAGGACATAGAAGGGTGGAGGAAGTCCAGAGAAGGGTAACTCAAATGGTACAGGGGTTGTATCAAATGCCCTAAAAACAAAGACTGAGGGATCTCAACATGTACACAAGGAAGAGAGGAGAGTGAGAGGGACATGATGGAGGCCTACAAGTACCACTCAGGGTTGAATAGGATGGGGGGTGTCTCTTTCAAATGAGAAAGAGGACCAGGACCAGAGGACATGCAATGAAGCTGGAGGGGGGGGGAGTTTAAGAGGGATGTGAGGAAGTACTACTTCACTGAAAGAGTGCTGAACACCTGGAACAGACTGCCATTGGAAGTGGTGGAGGCAAGCAGTAGAAGCAAAAACATTAATGGGCTTCAGGCATGCATGGGTAGACATAGGGGAATATTAGTTAAAAGGCTGGGAGGATGATGGTTGCTGGAGACCAGTTAGGGTCTGTGGGGACAGAGTGGGCAGGAACCATCTGAGCAGACTGGGTAGGCCAAGCAGTCCTTTTCTGCTGACAGATTATGTTTCTGGAGTTCCTGCAACGGTGTCATCTTTCTTCATTGAATATTACAGAACAGTTCCACCATTTAGAGATGACTGGAGTTTCCCATCTACAAATCTAGAAATTAAAGTTTCCCTGCCTAAGTAGTTCCAGTTTAACCACTGGTTACATGAAGCCTAACTTGATATGCTAGTTAATAAGCTTGTCCACTGCGGGAAATACCAATGTTGTTAAGGCAGAAGTGCAATAAAAAATGTTTTTCCAAAAAAACTAATGTAATCTATTATTATTAAAAATATCAGCATACCTGTCCAGTCTTCTTTTCTAGGTATGCTGTACAATGAACATTTTATACATTTTCTTAGTTCTAATATATGCTAGGTCTGCAGTGCTGTTTGCAAGCCAAATGGAGTGTCCATCTTTTTTTTTTTCCTTGAGAAAAAAATCATTTATAAAGTACTCAGATGGTGGTGGAACTAGAAAATGTTATCACCACATAAAACTGAAAGATGCCTGGAATCTTGTATACTGTAAAAAATACATCCGTAGTTTTTGCCCAGTTTCATTGTACTGTTCCTTTAAGATGCAGATCCACTTTCTCAATCATAAATGTGCTCTGGTATTTTTTATTTATACAGTAACAGTGGCAAAAATCACTCTGTATCATATTTCACCTCAAGGGCTGAATAAAAGCAAAAGCTAAAGCTCCCTTATACAGTATACTGTGTACTTCTAGGATTAACCACTCTAATGGGCCTATTATTGTGTACAGGTGCGAGGAAACTGAGGCAGCATTCCAGAGGACAAGTATTTGGCAGCAGCAACAAGAACCCTTCTGTCTAAACACAAAACTTTACTGCTGCCGAAAAAACAAAACTTGCTTGGTTATTTAAAACCAGTACAAAGTGGACATGTCAGTCTGCGTGGAGGCACACTGCGGTGTCTGTATTCGAGCACATACAGTTGGACAAAGTATATGCCTTTTATATAGGAGGCCATTCAAGGCTCAAGGTTTCTCTTGCAGGTCTAGCCTGCCATTATAAACAACTACAGCAAGCTGAAGCAACTTCAGAATGATGAAAACTTGAACAGGATTAGACCATGAGAAGCTCATTTTATTTATTTATTTATTTATTTGCTTTGTTTACGGGTAAGTCACACTAGACATCCAAGTGCCTATTTTCAGGTGCGACCGGAGAGTTACAAACTTGAGTTTTACAGGTACAGTGACTAATACAACTATTGCATACAGTGAAATATCAGAATACATAATGGAGACATACAGTAAAACCGTGAGCCCGGGGTGGATTACAGATGAACCGGGAGAGATAAGAGCTAGGGCCAACATAGGCAGTGGGTGAGTCAAGTTTGCCTGCAATGGGGGCAGACGATACCAATAAGAGTGATCCAGTTTGTCAAGGTTTGCCCAGGTTATCAGGAGAGTAAGTGTGGTGGGCGGAGGAGCACAGAGCCCGCATGTCAGCATAGAGTGGGGCAAGGCTACGAGGTGCAGGGGCAAGTGGAGGACCCCTTCAGGAAATGCCAAAGGGAGGTTTTAAATCCAGTATGAGAGGAGATAGTCCGTGTTAGGGATGGGAATGAGTTCCACAGTTTCAGGGTATAGTGGGTGAAGGCCCGATCCCCCGCAAGGGTGCAAGTCCTAGGTACTGGGCGGTTGAGTGCTGCCCTAGACCTAAGATGGTAGGTAGAGGGGTCGGGGTTGAGGGGAAGGGCAAGGGCAGCAGGGGTGGCTGATCTGACGATGTTGTCGATGAAGTTACCTACTATGAAGATGTGGTGCTTCTCAGGGGGGAGCCACTCGAGACGAGTGTAGAGGTCACAGCAGTGGGTAAGGGGAGGGGCAGAAAGCGCAAAGCGGCAGATGCTGTTGTAGGCCATATCCCATTTCAAGAGGATGGATTTAGGTACGGGGGCAAAGGTTGCGAGCCCGTAGCAGAGGGAGGGGAGGAGAACTCCCCTGGCTATAGCCACTCAGTCCGCTGGGGTGAGGCAGGTTTTGGCTCTGTAGGCGAGACCGAGTTTAGCATTTGTGGCCTTGCAGATGTTTCGGATGTGAAGGGAGAGGTCCAGCTGGGGGTCCAGAGTGACGCCAAGATACTTGACTACGGGAACTGTCTGCAGGGGCGAGCCATCGGCCCCGTGGATTAGAAGGGGGGTGTGGCAGGATTTTGTTCTGCTTAGGGAGCCAAAGAGCATGGCCTGGGTTTTCTTAAGGTTGGTGGTGAGCTTGTGTTCAGCCAGCCAGGATTGGATCCGCTTGAAGTCGGAGTTTAGTAGGGAATTGATGGAGCCAATGTCACGATCACTGTGTAGGATGACAAGGTCGTCAGCGTATAAGATTGGTTAGCCCATGGGTGGGGACAGGCGCAATTCGTTGATGAAGAGAGGAGAGAAGCGTCGGACGAGAACGGACCCTTGGGGGACCCCGCATTGGACCATGGTGAGATGGGAATGGGTCTGGTTAAAGTTGGTGTATTGCTTCCTACCAGTAAGGTAATTGAGGAACCAGGCATGCGCAGGGTTAGAGAGTCCGAGGGAGAGGAGGGTGGAGCTGAGGAGGGAGTGATCGACCCTGTCAAAGGCCTTGGAGAGATCCACGAAGATCGCACCCGTGAGGTTGCTCTGGTCGGTAGCAGTTCTGATCTGCGAGGTGACTACAGCGAGGGCGGTGGCCATACTGTGCCCCTTCCTAAACCCGTGCTGGGCCAGGGAGAGGAGGTTGTGTACCTGCAAGTACTCAGTTAACTGAGAGGCCACAACTTTCTCTAGGAGTTTGGAGGCGGCCGGCAGAATGGCAATAGGCCGGTAGTTAGAGGGGTCTTTGGGGTTACCTTGTTTGAGAACAGGAGTAACCTTGGCTACTTTCCAGATGTATGGGATGACACCAGTTGTTAAGGAGGAGTTGAAGATATGAGTTATGGGCAGGGCAAGGAGGTGGGCGCCCAACCTGAGCAGTTCGGCTCCAGGTTATCGTGCCCTGCGCCAGTGTGAGGAAGAGGCTGGCAAGCAGCCTCTGAGTCTCAGCGGTGGATACTTGTTGAAGGAAGAAAGAGGGTCGGGTCTCGGGTCTGGGGGTGCTGGTGGAGTGGGGAACAGGCGGTTGAGCATTTGGGGATGTGGGCGGTGGGAGCAGTGGGGGAGGGGGACTCAGAACATGGCATTAAAGGTATTAGATATAGTGCGTGGGCTGTTGCAGCTAATCCGTCAATTAGTAAGTCCGTGACTTGCACTCGAGCAGAGCCCCTCACTGCACTTCTAATGTTCTGCCAGAAGCTCCTCGGGTTGCTGGCTGAGGCGAGTAGGGCGGTTTGGCTGTACTCGCTTTTGGCTGACCTGATGGCTTTCTTACAGGTGTTTCTGAGGCACCTGTAGGCAGTGAGGTCATCAGGGCTATGGGAGGCTTTGTAAGTTTCCCAACATTTGTCCCTGAGCGTCATTAGGGAGAATAGGCCCCTGTGAAGCCATTTGGTAACGGTGCCCCGCACCCTTTTTGTGAGGGGGGCATGTTTGTTCTGCACTGGGATGTATTTGGTTAAGAATGCACCCAGTGCTTTATCCGGGTCCAGGGAGGCGGTGACCCCGGACCAGTTGGTCAAACTGAGGTCAGTGAGGAAGTCGGGCAGGTGGAATTTTGAGAAGTCCCTCATTTGGATCACTTTACCACGTATTTTCGCCTGGGAGACACCCCAAGTACAAAAGACGGGTGAGTGGTCCGAGATGGCATCAGGTAGGATGCCCGAGGATGTGATCCTGTTCGGTCTGTTGGTCAGGACCCAGTCGATCAGTGACCCTTAGCCCCGGGAGGGCCTTGTGGGTTCAGTGATAAGCTGGTTCAGGGTGATGCCAGAGAGCAGCGGCTCATATGACTTTGAGTTTGAACCTAACCAGTTAAGGTTGAAGTCGCCAATGATAAGGACTTCATTAGCGCCCACCCTCTCGCTAACATTGTGCAGGAGAGAGGAGAGCCCTGGCATGCCACCTCTAGGAGGGTTGTAGCAGCAGAACAAGTGAATTTTCTTGGTTAGCCCAAGCAGAAGGACAACGTGCAGGAGCTCACATGTCGGGGCAGGGAGATCAACTGCAGACACATTGAGGTGTGCTTTATAGTAAAGTAGCCCACCACCTCATTTGTTCCCCACGATCACTTCTGATGTGACTGTACCCTGGTAGGAGCACACAGAATCAGGAGTGTGAGGTTTTAGCCATGTTTCTGTGATACCCAGTATGTCCGGGCTGTAATGGGCAACCCAGGCAGCGAGCTCAGTATGGTTGTGTAGGAGACATGGACATTTAGATGGACAATTTTAGCCCCTTAGTGGATAGCCATGAGGTGGGTGAGTTATGGGGGCAGGAGGCCACCCTGCTTGGGAGGGGCAGTTCCACCCATGGAGGGCCCGGTGGGGGGTGGAGGGGCAGTCATGGCAGGGGAGCTTAGCGATAGCTAAGTGGTCAGGCAGCACTTGGGGGATGGGGTGGCTGTAGCAACCTGAGTTTAATAAGGACAGTGCTCAAACCTGCGAGTGTATGAGACTTTTTTTTTTTTAATAGCAGCGTGTGCACGTGGAGGGAGCTTGAGATTGCTAGGTCTGCCCCTAGAGGCAGGTTAGTATAACTTGCAGATGAAAAACTGGGCTGATAGGCTGAAAGTGATCACATGTTCTGAGAATTAACCTATTTAAGGCAGAGACGACCAAGGGTGGTGGTGGGGGCGGCGGGGCTAGTCCGTCAGTAACAGCGCGAGCAGCAGGAGGGCTTCACCCAACACGATACAAGTCCAGTTCAGTTAGTCTTTTCCCTTCAGAGTTCACCGCGTTTGAGAAAAGGGCACCAACGCAAACAAAGAGCAGCACCAGTTGTCCCAGCAAAATGGTAGGAATATCACAGCAATATCCTCAAATTACCTTGCAGAGTTTCTTCTGAAGAGAGCTGGAGCGGGGGTTGGGGAGGTCCGTGGAGCACCCTCTACGACCACCGATCCTCGGGCTGTGTGCTGTGGAGACAAAGGGAGAAAAGGTCTGGAATAAATAGGGCTACAGTGGAGGGGGCAGGATTAGGTGTGGAGGCTGAGTAGTGTGTAGCATTTAACTGAAGCGCTGTAGGCAAGGGCAGCAGATTAAACAAGCTTTGCAGTGAAAATTACTAGATACAAACAGGCTAGGAAACCCCACATTTGCTCAGAAAAAAAAAATGACTGCTGAATTAGCGTTGACTGTAGCGTTAGGCAAGGGCAGCAGATTAAACAAGCTTTGCATTGAGAATTACTGGATGTAAACAGGCTAAGAAATCCCACATTTGTCCAGAAAAAAAAGACTGCTGAGTTGAATTGACCCTCCCTCCCACAGGCAGCGGGTACATTAGAGACAGAGAGACAGTGTTCAGCTAGTGATATAATACAGTCCCTCCCTCCCAGATGGCAGCAGACACAAGGTACAAATAAATGAGGACAGACTACATGCCCCAAGCTTCTGTGAGGACAGACTTTAAGGTCCCAGTTTTCCCCGCAGTGGCTGGCACTTTATCCAGACTCCTCCACGAGTGGTGCCTTAAAGGGAAGTACTTCTGTGCAGATTAAGGTAACTGTTACTAACCCCGGATTTAAGGCAAAGAATTAGGCAAAACTAATAAAATAAAACTATCTCCATATGTACGTCAGTAACAGCGCTGAAGCGGCAGGAGGCTTCACCCAACGCCAGCTACAAGTCCAGTTCAGTTAGCTTTTCCCTTCAGAGTTCACCGTGATTTGGAGAAAAGGGCACACAGCAAACAAAGAGCAGCACCAGTCATCCCAGCAAAATGGTAGGAATATCACAGCAATATCCTCAAATTACCTTGCAGAGGTTCTTCTGAAGAGAACCGGGGTTGGGGTTGTGGAGGCCGTGAGCGCCCTCTCTCACCACCGATCCTCGGGCTGTGTGCTTGCAGAGTTTCTTCTGAAGAGAGCCGGGGAGGTTCTGAGGGCCGTGGAGGCCCTCTCGACCACTGATCCTCTGGGCTGTGTGCTTGCAGAGTTTCTTCTGAAGAGAGGCGGGGGAGGGTTGGGGAGGGCCGTGAGTGCCCTCTCAACCACTGATCCCCTGGGGCTGTGTGCTTGCAGAGTTTCTTCTGGAAGAGAGTTGGGGTTGTGGAGGCCATGGAGCCGCCCTCTCTCGACCACCGCTAATCCTCGGGGGCTGTGTGCTGTCGACTGGACATCCATGGAGCTGGCAAACAGTTTAGCGATATCCATATGTGGTTAAGTACAGTACTAGTAGTAAAATTAAGCAGCAATACAGGACAGGGTGTGTGTTGTTCTGGTATAACATCATGATTTGGGTGGTTGAGCATGTGTTGCAGGTCGAGTGTACACACCCAAGAAGTGACAGTATCCTCACCACACATGCACTAGAGTACATTATTATGAAATAGCTTGTTTGTTATAAAAGAAAAAGAAAAAGGTGAAAAGAATATATGTTTAGATGCTTTTGAAAAGGTGTGATGTACTAGAATAACATCACTGCTGAAGGTCAGCACTGACCAATGAGAGCCCTGAATTGTCATGCCATTTTATAATTCTTTATCGCTAGGATAACAATTTTTTGCATTAGTGTGGTACTATTTTCAAAGTTGTTCTGTAGTTCATACAGTTTGAGGTTGCAGCTAATAACATTAACGTTACAAATTACTAACAGAAATAACATTTGACAAATGTACAGTAACGTACCTTACAATTTACAGACAATCAATAGGCACACTAGGAATGCATGGCCACTGAATTTTAGCAACATGATCAGTATTTGAACGGTCATGTAAATATTTGAGCACTCGCATTAATCAATTAAATAACCTTATCAGTTTCATATGTTTACTTGGATACTGTGTATTGGTATATTTATTCCTGAAAATTTATAAATGTTATTAAAAGCTGAGATAGTTATTGCCGCTAGCTGTATGATATAACTGTACAGAGGAGGGCAGTTACTATGGTGCATGGGCTGCTCCATAAGCCCTAAGAGAAGAGACAGGGATCTCAATATGCACATCTTGGAAGAGAAGAGGGAGAGCGGGAACATGATCCACACATAAAAAGACCCCACGAGGGTAAATAAGGTACAAGAGGGAAGTATTTTT
Organism: Neoceratodus forsteri; assembly: GCA_016271365.2. Taxonomy (NCBI): domain Eukaryota; kingdom Metazoa; phylum Chordata; order Ceratodontiformes; family Ceratodontidae; genus Neoceratodus; species Neoceratodus forsteri. The sequence continues at coordinate 220,938,559 of JADMNL010000023.1, forward strand.
CAGAAGAGAAGGTACACAAAAACAAGGGGACATGCAGTGACGCTGGAGGTGCGGGGGGAATTTAGGAGGGATGTAAGGAAGTAAGAGTGGTGGACACCTGGAACTGTCTTCCAGCGGAGGCGGTGGGAGTGAAAACAGTAGAGGGCTTCAAGCATGCACGGGATAGGCACAACGGAATCTTGATAGGAAAGCGTGGGGGTGGTAGCCGGAAATCAGGTAGGGTCTGTGGTGGCTATACAAACAGGGAAAAAATGGACAGACTTGTGGGCCAGGCAGTCCTTAACTGCCACTAGATTGTGTTTCTGACTTATTCTTTGGTACTTCCCAAATTTTATCCAATAATTTTCCTTTACACAATGCTCATTAATTACACCTATGCTTAATATTTTTTAACAAGAGTTACATGTATCCACAAAGACACTGACCAGTGCTGTTTTAAAAATATTTAAAATTTTACACCCCCTCATATTTTACAATAATGAATGTTTGGAACGGTATTTTCTAGTATCATTTTACCTTAAATATTTTTCACTTTGGGTATCTAAAAAGCCCTCTGTTTTTTTCCTCCCTCGTAATATATTTATGGTTACAGGACAGCCCTAAAAAGAAGTTCATTCCTAGTGCCTTATCCTGTCTAAATATAAATAAACTTCATGGTCAGAGACATTTTGAATAACTCATAATAACCTGTTACAATCCTATGGCCATTTTAAAGTCCATTAGGGTCCCACTTTATCACATCTGGTTTGCAATGTGTCCCATTTTAATTTAACATTTTACAATGATGGGTGTCATATGGACATCGTAACACAAAGCTTGCCATTTCACTATAAGTAGTACCTAGCTTATCCAGAGGCTATTTGCTAGTATACTAATGTAACCCCTAGGTGGTGCTATCCCAAGCGCTACTAACCCTGCCTGCTTGGCTACTAACAGGTTAAGGGGTCTGAGTTCTGAAACGGGTGCCTCCACCCAGAGGTCAGGGTTGGCAGTGGTCAAACTAGCCTGGGCACAGCCCACTGGGACACTGTAAGCCCCATCTGTTCCTGCTAGTGGCCCACACAATACACAGTAAGTACCTTCACGATTGACGCTTACCATCAGGGTTGATTTCTCCAGTTCGACCCTGAGGACCCCCCCCCCCGTAAAACAAAGTTAGACAGCACAAATTACAACAATAATACCTCAGGCAAAACTAGAAACACAGTCTGGTTGAATTGCAGAAAAAGAGTAGATCTGATTTATTCAGGGGGATAAAACAAGGATGGGGGATAGTCAGGTTAATTGCTTACTGGCTCTATAAATCACACAGCTGTGCATGCAGTCAGAGTCCCTAACAGTCACATTCTCTGGGTATCCAGGATGGAGAAAAAGCTAGCCAGGACCGTTGCTTGGGGTAGGCGGCGTTGCAAGCTGGTCAGGGCCCTGTGAGGAAAGAAACAACATGTATACTCCTAATTGTAATCCGAGCCGGAGGGCTCAGTTCATGGAAACAAACAAAACCACAAGAAAATCAGATGACACACTTTTGATTTAGCTATATGTTACAGGGAGCTACCCTGGTGGTTACTCACGATTCCCCAAGATTGGACACAGGAGGGACGAAAATTGAGACAGCAGCTCTTTGGAGTGCCAGGAGAAGCAGAGGGCTGATTCCTGGGCTGGTCTCTCATCGATGGCTCTTCTCTGTGCAGTAGGGTAATCTGGAAGGGCCCTCGTGGCAAGGCCCAGTCGCATGGAACTGGCCACTGATTTAGTTCATTGGGTGCTAGGTTCAGTTTCCAGCAATCAGCATACAGTTCACACAACAGGGGAACTAAATCGTGACCCCCATTCAGTACACAGCACATTTATTTGCAAGGAAATATTACTGTACCAGGCAAAATGCTCCTCAGTCACAATCGCAAAGTCCCTGCTCAGACTGAGAGCTCGAAAGTAGCTGGAGTTCCTGACAGGCCGATCGCGTTCAGCAAAATCTTCAGTCTTTTACAGGTTAAGCCTGGTCCCAGTTCAGTAGCTTGCTTAAAAGAACACAGCTCAGATTTAGTCCGAAACAATTCTCTCTCTCTCTCTGGGCAGAAAGCAGGCCAGAAGTTGGGGCTTCCACAGTTCTCCCGCACAAATGGCTGCTCAAACTAGAAGAACTGTTACTCTCTCAGCTTCCAACTTAGATCTGGCTTGCCAGCAGACAGCTCAGAAGATTTCCTTCAGATCCAAGAGGTTCAGTTGGTAAGTTTAGCTGTCAGTCACAGTAAGAGCTCTCCCTCCTGTTGCAAAAAGGCACCAACAGTCCAAAACTACAAATCCCAGAGTCTGACTCCACTTATCCCCTTTAGTTGTAGGCTCCATTTTAGAGTCCCCACGTACTGATTGGTCCAATTCGGCAGTTCAGGACCAAAATGGTGGAGCCAAACAGAAGAGTCCTTGCTGCAAAGAAGGCAAGTTAGAACAAACTACATTATCATCACTACTCTAGATGATTACCAGCAATTAGTTACATCTTTCAGCAGGGCTCCCTCTGCACAACTAGTGATGGCAGAAACGGAGTGATTAGTCAGCAGCCCGGACAGAGCTCGAGCAGGGAAACACTCAGACCCCCATTCAAATTAATTGTATCTGCAATCAGGCAGCACCTAAAGAGACAGTACATGGAGGCTTTAAAGGCTCACTGACAACAACATTTAAATGGCTATAGCGCCGAACACCAACCGGGCAGTGAGCGTTTAGGCAAGTTCTAGGAAGACTTTTCGGGAACCCCCATTTGTAGGGGGGTTACACCAATATATTATGCTCCCATACTCCAGTAGTGGAAGCAGTAATTGGGTGGCTACTGTTTCTCTTGCCTTCTTTGAGATGGCTTGAGCATTTGGATACAAAAAAACCCTAATCTACTATGTACTTTTTTATATGCTTGTCACAACTGCGTCTCATCAATCACTACATCTAAATACTTTTACATGCTTGTCAAAGCAAAATCTCATCAGTCTCTAGTCCATATGTATAGTGCCTTTTAAAGAATATACGCACATGGCTGGTCTCGTGGCACTGAGGGTTGAGGCGCTGGACGTCGCACCTCGTGCGATCCAGGTTCAGGAATGAGCCTGGGTCAGCAGGGGGGAGGCCAGGAGTTGGACTGAGCAACCGTAAAAGAAGCTCTTCCCTCCCAGTTGGGGATCCACCTGTGGCCACTGCAGCACTGCCTCGGGTGGAGGCCTGGAGGTAGTAAAGTCAGGAGCGACTAGAGTAGGGAGGGTGCTGTGGGTTGCTGCATGCACATCCCTCCACAGGTGTGTGAACAACTGTGGCCAGGGTCAGGAGAAAATGTGTAAAATATGGAGCTGGCAGGCTCCATTGAGGGCCCTGCAGCACCTGCGCTGGCCCCCCAGAGTCTAGATATTTTTCTCCGGGGGGGAGGGAAAGTCAGTGCCCTTCACCCTCAGCCCTGCCACATGGGGGCAACCCATGGGGTACTGCTGGGAGGATCAGGTGCAGAGAATGTGGAGGTCCGTGGAGACTGAGCCCCTGGGAGGCAGGTCAGAACCACCTACCAGCTCCACCATGTATCCCGTCGCTAAGTAGGTGGGAGGTGGTGACGGGGTCAAACAGCTGGATTAAAAAAAAAAAATATATATATATATATGTATGTATCCGTACACATTACTGTCACTTTTGCTATTTACAGATTTTGTTGGTGCACTTGCTGAATTAGTATGAAATAGCTACATCTCTATAATACCAGCAGAGGCATGCTTCATGCTAGTCTCTTGGATTTCTCTCAAGATGAACCCTCAGGGTTGACCCAGTCTGGATCCAGATTGTATATTAATTTTTTTAATTGTATTGTTTCATTAAAACTACTCCACCTCTAGCAGGCCGGTGGTGCTGAGGGTTGAGGCGCTGGGCGTCGCGCCACGCTGGTGACCAAGTTCGGGGAATGAGCACATGCAGCTGGGGGAAATTCGGCAGGAAGGAGAAGTATTGAGTGTCCAATGGGACTGCTCTCCTTTTCTGGGAAGGGGACACCAGCGTTCAGCACGACTGGCCCCTAAGCGGAGTCCAGGGGCAGTGTGTTGATCCTGCAGAAAATAGGGGTGGAGATGGGGCAAGACATCTGGAGATGCGCATGCGAATCGTGCATGTTTCCTCCACGGTGTCTTTGCATGTCTCATCTCCAGGGAAAATGAAGAGAAAAAGTGTTGCCACGGAGGATGATGGAAGGTGCCTTGCAGCCCTTGCTCCAAGCTAGCCACGCCGTGCCTCACTGGATCCGGTCTCCAGTCGGGGTTGGGGAACTCTGCCAGCCCCGACGGGGGTAAGCCCAGGGTGGAGGCTCACCGACTGGTGGACACCGGGGACGGGCTGGGGCCCTCCAGAGAGGACCTAGGCAACAGGAGTAAAACAGAGTACAAAAAAACTACTCCACCACTTGTAGTAATTACATTTAGGTACGTTTTTCTCTTTCCAATGTTCTAATATAAGACACTTTACTGCCATTGTTGCCAGTGCCACAATTTGGGATTGTACTTTGTTCAAATGAGTATTAACAAAGTTATTGAATAAGAATATATCTGGATCCAGAGGCAAATCAAATCCCATTATTTTATACAGTGTTTTATTCAGAGCAATCCACCATTCTTTAATAGTAGGACAATCCCACAGGCAATGGAGTAAAGAGGCCCTTTCCCCACAGTTATGCAAACACAATTCTGAATAGTTGGGGTTAATTTTTGATATGTTTAACAGGGTAAAATATGCCCGATCCAGTATTTTTCTTTGTATGGATTTATTTTTTGCTGAGTCATGTATTTTGTTCCCCTGAATTTGCAAGGATTTCCAGGTGTTTTTTTTTGTTGTTTGTTTCTTTATGCTCCTCAGTGCCATGGCCCTACCTCCGGAAAAGCCCCAGCCCCATTCCCTGGCGTCCACCATCCGAGCTGACCCATCCTCCCAGGGCTTGCCCCTGGTGGGGCAGTGGGGTTCCCCAACCCCACGGAGACCAGATCCAGTGTGGCCAATGCTTAGCTGGCAGGGAGCAGAGCCTGCAAGGTGCCCTCCATCATCTGCCGTGGCATCTCTTTCCCTTGTTCTCCCCTAGGCGGTAAGGCATGCAGTGATGCCCACGGAGAGAACACACACGTATCCACACACATTCCTCCAAGTGTCTGCCCCATCACTTTCTCTTCTTCAGTGTCAGCGCACTGTCCCCCGGCCTCTGCTAGAGGCCAGTCAAACGCTGACCTCTGGTGACCCCCCCTCCCCAGAGAAGATGAGCAGTCCATCAGACGCTCAGTCCTTCTCCTCCCCTGCTGTCCCCTGGCAACCTGTGCTCATTCCTGAACATGGGTCGCTGGCGTGGTGTGAGGTAAGGCATCCAGCGCCTCAGCGCCACTGGGCTGGACAAGGATTCCCAGTGTTGATGTTATTTTTTTTTACTTATTTGTTTATTCCATCAGTTGTTTATGTATAAAATCCTTGAACCTAGCTGCTATTAGCATATATATTCTAGAGATTGCTTTTTTCAGAGCCCTTATTAAAAATTATAGTCTTGTTTCATCATTACTGGGTTTTTTATATTTTGATTAATAAATATATTTTTCTTTTTTTTTTTTTGGAATTTGTTGTATAAAATATAATACTGCAAATTATTCCAATTTTTGTGTTGTATTTTCATTTTGGATTGATGAAATGATAGAAATTAATCATCCTCATTTAATTTATTTCATTTACTCTTGTGCTCTTTAGGAAAGTTAATTGATTTGTTGTTTTTTTTTTCTTCACTTAAAACCAGTTTGCTATCTGCAAACCATTTTTGCAAGATGTCAAAACTGGCCTGGGGTTTTGTCTTCTATTTGGGCCAGAACTGGAGCTTTTGCTATCAAAACCATATCATTGGCATACACTTTTATTCTAAAAGTGTTGATCCTCAAAGGTGGCTGGCAAACGCTCAGATTGAGTGTATTCTATTCAACTAGGTATGCACCTCAGGATCACATGGGGCGGCCATAATTCACAGCTCTGGCCCCCACATGTGTAGAGGCTGGGGATGGTGCTGACAGGAATGCTGGATATCCAGTCGAAGCCTAGGTCAACATTTGTGGATTCCTGCTCTGCACAGAGCAGGGGACCACAGAGATCTGACAGTCTGCACTGCCACAGTGGATTACCATATCCCTACCATGCACAACACATTTCAATGGTACACCAGCTAGTGCCAGTGACACCCCAGCCCCACACAGATGCTTCTGGGACTGGGGCCAGAGGCCGGAGGGCCAGTTGGGCTTGGTATGAGGAAGCACCGCTAGGTGGAGAATGGGTGCTTGGGTGCGGAGGCAGTCTTTTGGGCCACATAGCTTCCACCCCCTCCACTGACATTATACAGTATCACCTAGGTGCTGCAGATCAGGCACAGGCACCCCCTCGTCCCTTTATCAGGCCCCGACCCTTCCAGGCACATACCTAAGCACACGACTGAGTATCAGGTGTGGAGGGGGCATGCAACTAGGGCTGGAGATGCATGCAGGGGCCTCCACATGTGTGGAACAGGGCCTTTGCACCCCCAGCATGTATAGACACCCCTTCACAGGCATGATGGTTGTTGAAGGAGACAGACCTGCTGCTCAGTCTGCTTCAAATTTGTGATCAGGAAGAGGCACTTTTCAGAGCTGTAAAATGAAATAGCTTGCTGCATTGTTGTTGTTCATAATTTGTTGTTTCTCTTGCTCTGGTGTCCCCTCACCTGGGCAGACCCATCCTCATCCCCTATTGTCCCTGGTACTTATCTCAAGGATTTCAACCGTACCCCACACCCCAATGGCAGGGCAGCTGTTCTGGATACAATCCCAAACTTCCTTCCACTTCTGGAGGCAGGAGTTCCCATGGTTCCTGGTGCTGCATGGATTCAAGCACACCAGGATCATGCTGTTCAGAGCAGGCATTTTCTCTCTTTCTGGTCCCGCCTTTAGGACACCAATGAAAGTGGAGGTCCAGTCGGAGGCATGCAAGCCTGCCCCATGCAAACCTTGGCCAATGTCCTCCCTCCCACGTACACCGCCATCTGTAGTAACCCAGGTGGCAGTAAAGCAGCAGCAGTGGGCCTCCCTCCCCAGAGGAACAGAGTGTCCTCTGGAATGCCTGTTTTTCTTCCACCCAGCCAGATGACCCTGGATGATCCAAGCTCATTCCCAAACTTGAGTTGCCAGTGTTGCAAGCAGTGGCACTAACACTCTACCCATGGGCTGGCTTGGTTGCTACACTTTAATTACGTTTTTAGCAGTGCATATTGTTGCACATTTGCACTAGTTATTTAGTAAGATTTTTTAGGTTTCCTTACTGTGTTCTGTACTTATTTCTCTCTGTTCGCCCTGCTGAAATCCACTCATTGGTGTGTCTAATTTTGCAGTGTGTACATTTTTCTACCATAATAGGTAAGGATAAGAGAGGAAGTGAAAGGACTGTAGGAGGGGTGGAAAAGTAGTAGGTGACATGGGAAAGGATGCCAGACCATGAATCATCAAGATGTGGTGGTGAAGGTGATACTGGCACTGGCAGTTCTGTGCCAGCTGTTCTACCCACACAGACTAGTTAAACTCCAATCTGTTCAACAGGTGTTGGCATCAGAATTTTAAGTTTTTTGGAAGTGAGGCATAATCCCACAGCAAGCACTGTGGCTGAGCATGAATGTGGGGCACATAAGTGCCATGGCTATTACTGCACTAATATTCCAGTCACAGGACTCCCAGGAGCTGTTGGGGACTGTTGTGACTGACAGTACAGCCACAGTTCATGAGGGCGATGCTGAGGCTGAGATGAGTCCAGTAGCAGCCTTGAAGGAAGAGGAGAAGCACCAGGCATCTGAAGCTGAAGAGGAAGAGCAACCTGTACACTATGTTACTGTGAAGGTTGAAGAGGAGGAGGAAGAGAAAGGCAGAGATAAGATCATACTAAGGTTTTATTGTCAGATAAGCCAGAGTCCGACTGCGGTGACCATGAAAGTGAGGAGAGAACTGAGGATGAGTCAGTAAAAAGTGTACCCCCAAGTAACAAGAAAAACAGAGATAACAGCAGGATAAGATTAAAAAGTTTAATGTGGCCCAGTGGTGCTGAGGGCTGTGGCACTGGACGCCTACCTTGCACTGCACAGCGACCCAGGTTCAGGAATGGACTTGGGTGCCAGGGGTTAACAGGGGAGGAGAAATTGAGCATCCATAGGACTGTTCTCCTCTCTTGGGGTGGGTGGTTGGTGCTCCTCGCTCCTCTAGTGGCTCCCGGCAGAGGCTGGCAGACTGCAGCAAGATGCAGAGCATGGACTTTGGGGTAGTGGAGTGGACGGTGGGACGTCCTGCAGGTGGGTGTGGGAGTGTGCCTGCATTGTGCTGGGTGTCATTACATGACCATGCTCCTGGGACCAACACACAAGGGAAAAATCCCTGGAGGACTGAGGAGACAAGTCGTCAGGGACCAGGTCACACATCCCCAACACCAGACTGCAGCACCAGTGATCCCCAGGCACCACCTGCAGAGATGGACCCTCTAATTTCAGATAGACACCACCAAGATAGTAGGCGGGCCCTCTCCCAGGGGAGATCCAGGGGGCTGGGAGGTCTCTGTGGGAGGGACCACTGGAGGGGGGTCTCGGTGGGGAGTAGCAGGCTAGTCGAGAGCTCCTCTGAGAGATGCTTCAGATTAAAGAAGCATAAAAATAGTTTTGGGGAAAAAAACATTTAATGTTTTTAATGTGATTTATGTAATAGCTACATGAGCTGGCAACCTTTGTAATAGTTCATCTTTTATCAAATAGTTCACTTGGGGTGTAGTCAGTCTTGCTTATATCTTTGATATGAAGAATCTGCAGTGCAGGTAAGCATGAGAAATCAAAGTAGTCACCATGCAATATTTTCAGAAATAATGATTTTTCTGGCAAAAAACATGAATGTGCCCATTTTTAGGGCTGCACTGGGCAGAGCCCTGCAGATCTCTTGCTATCATAAAAGGACTTAGCATGCCTTCCGACCAAACATGATGGATTTGCACCACAGTCACCTCCGTGTCCGTGGAGCACTCCACTTGCACTACACTATTCTTTGTTATACAATGGCAAGAAAGAATAATGTTTTCTGATTGGTCAGTCTGGGACTGGAGCCATGATGTTATCCTGGCATAACATCCTGGCTCTAGTCCCAGCACATTGATGACCGTGTGTAGCATGAAAAAAAAAATCACTCCACTGCCTACGAGCAGCTTCTCCAGTCCCTGCTTACCTGTTCTGCTTGCCGCTTTGTCGCCTCTCCCTCGCACAACTGAAAACCCAACCACAAAAGCACACACAAAAAGAAACATATCAAGCAACACAGTGTTTTGGTATCCCATTTTTGAAGGGATAACCACAACACTGAAGTACAAAAACTTCCTGCTGACAAGAAAGATTGAAGCAGTGAGCCTCAATGGCTTCACTGCTCATAGCATGCTCTCACTTGTCACACTAAAGATCATGTTCCCCAAAAAAGAAATATATTTGAATACCTTTTCCTCACCCAGTACAAACATGCCTTAACTGTACTGGGAGGACCTAAATGAGATAAAAATTGAAAAACAGAAAGCGGAGGACGCGGTGGTCTTCTCAGCAAAATGCATGACTGCTGACAGCCACTCGCTCCTCATCAGTCTTCACCTGGTCCCCATTCAGCAGCGGACCAAATAATTTAAACTTCTTTCAAATAAAACACTTCTCTCATATCTATGTACCACAAGGGAGGGGGGTTACAGCTGGGGAGGTGGGGTCAAGGGAACAGAAACCTAGCACAGTATGAAAAATAGCATACACTTATACAAAGCAACAATACAGTAGGACTATTTTTCTCTCTGTATACCTATCCACATAAAAAATAACTTAAAAATGCTTAAAAATATATTTTAAATAAGTTTTTTTTGCTTTTGCACAATAGAGCCATTGTATAATAGAAATAATGCACTCCAGGTTGTGTGTCGTGCTGGGATAACATCACTTCTGGGGTGATTAGTTGCACTGAGCTTGCGGCCTCGTGCCTAATCACCCCGGGTGTGACATTATCTCAGCATGACACACACCCTGTCATGCATTATTCCTTTATTTTTTTCACAAATCGGGCCATCCTGATCACAACACTGGGAGATTTGGCACCCCCAGTGTCACTCTCATATTTCTGGGGGTGGGGTGGTGGCTGCTGAGAGAGAAAGGGTTGGGTGGGGAGGATATCTCTAATTTTAAAGAAAAAAAATGGTGGTCACAGCAGAACACAGCACACTCCGTTGTGTCCAGGATGGCCGCCTCACTCTACTGTGCATGCACTAGTAGTTATGCATGTGCAATAGAGTGCGGTGGCCATCTTAGACACGGAGGAGAATGCCATATTCTGCCATGATCACCAATGTTTTTTTCCTTTAAAATTAGAGATATCCCCCCCCCACCTGACCCTCCCTCTCAGTACCCCAACGAAACATAAGAGTGACATGGGGGGGTGCCTAATCCCCCAGTGTCACGATCCGGTATCTTCTGGTTTTTCTTGTTTTGTTGTTTAAACCCTGTAAAAAGAAAACTGTCCATCAGTGTCTTTTGCGGCCATTAGATCCCATCACCCAACCCCCCACTTAGCAATATTCAATATTTTTAACCCACATTTTCAACATAGCCATTTCTTTACAGCACCTTATGAATATGACAGCTGTCATTTTTCAACTCCTGCCCAAAATGTGTTTTTGCATCCCGAAAGTTGATTTTGTAGTCCCTGCATGAAATCACCTTTCCGGCAGGATTTGAACAATTACTCTGCCCTTTTTCATGAGGCAGGGTCCTAACAAGTCTATGTTGAAAATTTGTTATACAAATATTACAAAACAACAAATGTTTGAGCCTGCATTACATTTTGCTAATGAAGGCTCGTAATGTTGGTAATTTTCAATATTTTTACACCAAATTTCTCATCTGCAGCCCTGTTGGCTCTGGCCAGAGTTTGTTCTTTTTGGTTTCTATTATTTCTGGACTAAGATACGGGATTTTGAGTTTAAAAAAATCTGTACTCACTTGACATGCCTGCCATGAAAAAATAATATCTTGGTGGGTGCTGTGCTGTTTACCATCAGAAACATCTGGTAACACCATCCTAATACATCCATGGTAAGAATCTAACATGTATATTCAACAGGTAACCTCAGTGGAAGAGACTTTTAAAATTGTGAGTGGCAGCCATCTTTAATGATGCAGTCATTATTTGCAAAATTAGCTGTAAAGCTATTTTAACAATATCTGAGAAAACTAAAGATACATTGAGTCTTAGGATTTCAGAAATACTTTTTGCTAAAAGCTGTGTGATGAAAATGTTTGTAACATGACAAATACTGTTGCTTTAATAGACATGAGATTCTGTACCGTGTAGTGACATAGCTATTGTGCTACAACAGCATTCTGACATCACTACTGTGCTAAACATCATCTGGAAGTTTATGGATTCCATACACACAACAAAGCTGCACCATGTACTGTGATATATTTCTGCATGCATTATGTATGACTAGTAAAATGCCTCGCTGTCTCCCCTCATACTCCTCGAAAGTAGATCTTATTCTCAATAGGGTTATCCAGGTGCAGAAACTTTTAACCTAAATAAATGTATTTATTTATTTAAGAGTTTCACCAGGAAGGCATACTGAGTGGGTACTGCTCAATTCCAGATCGTCCTGGGGAAAGGGGACATGCAGCATACAAGTAATAGTCACATGTAAATTGTACAATATGCAGATACAGATATATACAAATAGTAGGTGGATATAATATACAGATGGTAACAGGCAATCATGAAATACAGCCAGTATATACAGATGCAGAAAACAGTCGGGGCATAGAAGGGTACAACAATACATGAGCAACTATATAGGCATTTGCATGGCAAATGTATGGTGGATTAATACAATATGTTGTACAATAGAAATTAAAACACAGAAGGCAAAAAATGAGAAGAACCCAAATTACACAAAATTACCACAGTACAGTGTGGAGACTGCATGTGACACCCCTAGCTCTGATCTACTTAAACGTAATTACTAGACTAGGGCAGAACAAGTAGCATAGGGTGCTGCACAGCTAGAGGCCCTAAATAAGAGAAGGGGACCTGGGGCACCAGCCCCTTGGTGGCCCTATGTGCAAACGCATGTTGAGGAGAAATGTGCCTTGAGTAGGTGATTTAGATGGGAAGTGTTGGTAAACTCCCAAATGCCTGCCGGTAGTGCATTCCAAAACTTTGGCATAAGGTATTTGAAGGTCGCTTGGCCCTTGTATGTGGACATACGTGGAACATGGAGAAGCCAGGAGTTTCAGCTCCTGAGGGAGTAAGCGGGCTGTGACAGGGCTGAGAGGTCAGATTCTAGGTAGGGGGAAGAAACTGTGCCCAGAATTTTGCTGTGGTCCTGACACTGTGGATGTATCTATGATCCTGAGCGACGTTAGGTCAAGGGACCTGTAGAGTTCACAGTGATGAGTCATTGGGGACAGTCAGGAGCAAAGCGACAGAAGGAGTGAAGAGAAGATCAAGGCTGGCTAGGGCAGACTTGGGGGCAGCCTAGATTATATCACTGTAGTCAAGTATAGGAGGATCATCTTCTGAACAATTTCCTCATGGTGCCAGAGGATGCTGTCCTTGTTCCGATATAAGGCTCCTAGTTTTGGGCACAGTTTCTTGTGGATTGAGTCAATATGATTGGAAAAGTCAAGGTGCTGGTTAAGCCAGACCCTGAGGTATTTGAAGGAGGTGCAAGTCTCTAAAGGAGCCCCCTCGGTGGTGAGGAAAGATGGGGTAGAACAGAGCTGGGAGAGCCTTTGCCTCATCCCAAAACTTAGGGAGACTGTTTTCTTGGAGTGAAGAAAGAGCTGGTTGGAGCAGAACCAGTGCTGTACCACATTGAAATCCTGCTGGAGTATATAGGCCACTTCCGTGGGGGAGGGCCTGTTGCACTCTGATATGGTGTCATCAGAGTGCAAGTGAATGGATGTGTGAGGGCAGACCAGGGAAGGTCATTTAAAAAAATAGAGAAGAGTATCAGGCCAAGGACCGAGCTTTGGGGGACCCCAGTAGTGACAGGGAGGGGAGTGGAGAGGTGTGAGGTCCAATTCTTAATGATTGTGATCTACCAACCAGGTATGAGTGAAACTATCTAGTGGTAGCACCCAAGAGTCTGGCACTAGAGAGCTTGGAGAGTAGGAGGGAGTGGGAGACTGTGTCGAAGGCTTTTACAAGGTTGACAAAAATGGCTGAGGTGGTGTGCCGTTTATCCATGCCAGTGAGGATGGCGTCAGTGAGCCTTAGCAGGGAGGTAATGGTGGAGTGTGATTTCCTTAACCCTGACTGGTAGGGTGTGAAGAAAGAGGAGTCAATGAAGGAGGAGAGTTGTGCTAGGAGGAGGTGCTCCTGTAATTTGGCTAGGATGGAGAGTAGGGAGATGGGGCAGTAGTTTCCTGGTGAGGAGGGGTCACCCCCTTTCGGAAGGGGGATGACAGTGGTATGCTTCCAGTCGGATGGTATGTTGGTAAATCAATCAGTGGAGTGACACTGCCAAAGTGTATGTCACATTGACCACTGGACAACAGTCAGCTGATAAAGGTGTCTGGGCCCTACAAAGATGGTCTCAGTTTGATTCAGGAACCAGGGGCTTGGTTTTCAGAGGGCTGAGGCTGGCTCAGGGGCTATGTCAATAGCACAACTGATGGTGTGAGACTTAAAGCCATAAATTAAAGGCAGGTGTTTTTTGCAGTTTCTCCACAGGGGTGTCATGTATCCATTCTGCGCACATTCAACGTCTGCTCATACCAGTCATTAGTGTTGTATGCCAAAACATGGCTGCAAGGCACAGTAAAATGGGGTGAAGATCTTTAAAAGGGCACCCATATGCCTGGAATTGCAGGTGCACAGTGGGTTGCCTCATGGCACAACTTTTTTCAATACATGGATGCGATTTTCTTCCCTTTTAAATTCAGACTTCTAGTCATGAAAGACTCTCAGACCTACTGCAAATTCACTCAGCCTTTCTGTCCCCTGAGACCCATTAATTTTATCTTTAATTTTGTTTCTTCAGCACACCAGTAGTCCCCCTTTTTTTTCTTGGGCATCTTTCCTCCCCTTTCACCCAGTCAGACCCACCATCCTGGTTTAACCCCCTCCAGTCCCATCACCTGGCTTCTCATGGGGTCCTGTTATACTGTATCTTCCCTCATGGCTTACCTCCTGTGGAGGGGCAGGCAGGACCCCCTACTGTCATGCAGTGGATCCAATTCATGGGATAGGGCCATGTTACGGGTGTGGGGCCTGCAAGGTGTCTGACCTCATATACGTCTCTGTCATGTTTGTCTTCCATTTCCTCCCCTTGTGGGATGCCAGCACTAGAGTGTGTATGCAGGCTCGGTGCATGCAAGCATGTGGAGTGCATCACCATTAGCATTCCCCCACCCTGTAAGCTGCTCCGAATTCACTGCCAACTGCGGTCACCCAGATGGCAGTATCACACCAGTGCTGACTGCCCTCCCTACCCAGAGGAGAAGAGTGTTGTCTATCTGGTGGTGGCACTTTTATTAATGAGTGGTACTCCTCCTCTTGTGTCAAATCTAGGAAAAGGGTGTGTTTAAAATTAGCAACAATATGGAATTATTAAAGAATGAATAAGAAATAGGGGTTCTGATTTTAAAAAAGTGCAGAGAAGAATGGGTACCACTATATAGTTGAGTGCCATCGCTGGGGTCCTCTGGGATGCTCAGTGCTCCTCTTTCTGGCCCTCGATGATCTCGGCTTGCTTTCAAACTCGGGTCTCCAGCATTGCAGGCAAAAGCACTGCTGCTTTGCTGACATGCTAGCTGGGGCTTGCAGTATTCTAACAAAGAGAAAGTCTTTTCATCAAGTAGGAAGGAGGCCTGCTCTTTGTGCTGCATTGCTTTCCCACAGTCTGTGGTTTTAAAACACCTGGGAAGCATCTTTCAGATTAACACTTTGAACCCCACCGATTAGAGGAGGGTCACTTTACTATACCCCTGAACACAAGGCATGTACTTTTACAGTCAGGAAGTTTGAAATAATGAGTCTTCACTGCTGGGAGACAGACACTTATTACAGATCTAAACTAAATGCACACTTTCCAGGTGTACTTTGCATGAAATAGGCCCTTGTTTACAAGAAAAAACAGCCTCAGAGTGATTAAATGTGTTTTCCTCCTATACAAGTAGTGTCTCATGTGCTGGCAATAAAAGAAAAAAACTCTTTCACAAACAGCAATTTTGTGGCTTCTTATGGCAGTTTACAGCTGTTGTAAGAAAGGTGTGTCTGCAGATTTGTGAGCAGCCTAAATCACAATGCCTTTGGAAGTGTTGTGAAATGAACAGGTACAAAAATAGGCATTAAAATGCCAGGGATATTGGGAACTTTTAAGAGTTAACTCTACAAAGCAACCCCTGCCTTTTTTTTTACACAAATTCTTAATTTCTGTCTCCAAGATTCAAAGAATTTGTTCCTGTTGATTTGTTATTCTGAGAAATGTCTGTTCCATGGGGAAGTGTACAGAAATCAGCCCCCATTGTTAGACTGAATTGATCAATGGTGAGACTGCACCTAGAATATTGCACTGTGTTCTGGGCACCTTATCAGAAGTGGGACAGTGACAGGTTCAAGCGAGTGCAGAGAAGGGCGAACAGGGTGTTTTGTGACATGAACAGGTTTTACTGAGAGGAAGACTGAGCACTAGGTTGGGCCTAGCAAAGTTGGAAAATAGAAGACTCAGGGGTAACCTCTTCATAATGCACATGTAACCACCCAGTCCCCTGGGCTTACTAGAATCAGTATCAGTGATAGGCAGGGAGAGGCAGCTGGTGACTAACTAGTTAAATGTTTTTTTCACCTGCTCACTCTTTTGTTTACTTGGTTTCAGCTGAGAGGGAAATGCTGAGCTCATTTGGAACTCTCACAGCAGCATAAGCCTTGGCCAGCTGTGAGAAGGGAGTTAGAATGTTGAGAGGAGAGAGAGTCAGTGTAAGTCAGTAGTGGAGAGTTGCAGTTTGAAGTTGCAGGAGTGAGAACTGCTTAGCTGTGGGCTCTGAGTTGAGGGCCCTGCTTTCTCACCCTAGTTCTGGTAATTCTCCAGCTTGCCAAGAGAAGTGTTGGAAACCATTGTCTACAGCAGGACCTCCTGAGTTTCATCCCTGGAGTGGGTGAAAAGGACTGCTAGTGGATGGATCCAAGGGGCAGTCCCCTTTTTGATCCAGGATGTTTTGAAGCTCTCTGAAATGTCTAACAGTGAATAGGATCTGACTTTTGCTGCAGAAAGCAAGTACCTGTGCTGCTGTGTTCTCTGGCTAAAACGGAAGGCACAACTTTTCTGTGAATTCAGAAGTGTGAGACTTTTCTAATTTAAAGTTGGCTGAAGTGTATGATATCCAGAGGTATGACTATGTCACGTTGTTCGGGATTTTAGTTTCTCTACTACCAGCGTAGTGATTTGAATGCTGAATGCCAAGTTTCATTCCATAGGCATTTTCCAAAGTGTGTTTCCAAATGTTTAAGGTGTAACTGAAAGAATGGCCGAGTATGAATTAGGGAACGTAGGGTGGGCAGACCCCCATCTGGAGTAACCAGTTCAGGACTACAGACTTGGTAAGGGTGCCTGGATACTTTAGACAATGGGCCAATGTCTGAAGAGAATTTTACCCCCTGAAGTGGGTTACAGTTTCTTCTCTGGTTATGAAGAGTGGTGCTAGTCTTAGCAAGAAATGTGTGTTCAGTTGTGGCCAGTGCCACTGGAAAAATGGTCTGTGGCCTACGACTTGTGGGAATACAAGTCCAAGTGTCCTATGTCCTACTGCTGTGGGAATACAAAGAGTTTTCTGTCAGATACAGTTCGATTCGTTGTACTGCAAGTTCCTAGTGCCACGATGTGTAAACCTTGGGGGTCCACTCTTGCTTTGAAGAATATCTTTTGGAATAAAGTCACACTCTAGAACCCCGACTATGGTCTGGACAGTTAAGTTATTCCTTCCTGTGTGGAGTTACTGGGTACCCTTCCAGACGATAGGTCTAGCATAGCCCTAGCAAAAAGTTCTCTCCCCAGGACCTGGTTTTGTGAATACCAAATAGGTTATATTGTTTTTGTACACTCCCACCCCATGATCTCTAGAAGAATGAGCCTGGTATACATTCCCAAAGCTAGGGGTGGTAACATTTTCTAAATGTTTCTGAAGTCTGTACCCAGTTATGGATGCCAGGGGTAGCTAACTGAGTAAAGTAGCGGGGAGGGTGTGTGGTTATACACAGATAAATGAAAGAGATTAACCAAAGGACAAAGATAAATCTTGAACTCAAAGGACACTAATTATGAAGTAAGACATGACAGGGTGTGCATTATTGTGTTATAACAGTACACCTCGGTAAGTGAGACATGAGGAGAAGTCAGGTGCCTTATACACCCTGGGAAGGGCTGTTATCACACAATTATGAACACCCTGGAGAACCTTTGTAATTATAAATGGCTTCCCTGATTTCTAATTTTAGAGCCATGTAATGAAGTCCAAAAAGTATAGCATTTCTGACCTGTGCTGTTGTGAAGGAATAATCCATGGTCATGTGATCATGTCCCACCAATCACAGCACAGGATTTTTCCAACTCACTTTATAACCATTTGCAAGAGCACATGGGCATTGATTAAAAGGCCAGCAGTTTACAGGCAACAAGAGAAAGTTTTACTACACACAGCAGTCTCCCAGCAAGGATAGCCAAAGAGAATGAATTATAGAAACTGAAGAAAATCATTGATATTAACAGTATATCACTTGAACAGCTATTACTGCTGAAAAGAGGGGTAACCTTTGCCTCTATACTTTTGTGCTGAGGCCCTTTGTTGTTAATATTGCTTTCCTATTTTGGGCTCACCGTGACCCAAACCATAAGACCATCACAGGGCTAGTTCCTCCATCTGCTCTGGCTGAGATATGGATGAAACACCCTGATGAATCCTGAGAAGAATGAAACACGTGTCTGTACCTTCTGATTTCAGCCTTTGCAGATTATGTGAAAGGCTGTTCGGCACTATACACTCCTGCTTAAAGCAAACCCAGCCTAAATTCTTTAATGCAGTTTGTATGTACTTCCCTAGTGCTTTGCATTATTCGGTATGTGTAATTTGTATTTCATTGCAGACTTCCATCCCTAGCACTATAGTATGATTGCAGTATGCAGACTGATATATATATTTTTTTATTTTTTACAAACTGTTTACCCAAAAGAATCCAACTGAGATGCAGTATCTCATTTATGGTGGGGTCATTCCACTTAGTTTTGCAACTTGGAAGGACTGAAGCACAGAGAGGTTAAGTGGCCTGCTCAGGGTCACGCAGAGGGTCAGAGGCTGTAGTAGGATTTGATCCCTTTCAGTTCTGAATATGCCTGTTTATAAAATGGACAGGAAAAAAAACCTACAAGCTGATTGGTCTGGTGGTAGTTACCAGCCATGATGTTATCTCATTGTGACATCACAACTGGAAAATAATTTTAAGAAAGGCCTACATTAAAGCCCTTTGTTTTCTGAAAGATCCATTTTATAAATACAGCAATGCACTCCAGGGCATATGCATGCTTCTCAACTTCACTTCTTGGGCAGTTGAAGATACTTGGCTGCCTCATGCCGCTTAACTCTCCCCAGGCGTGATGTCATCCCAGCATAACACGCATCCTGTCCTTTGTAGGAGGGGGGAATGAGTTTTTTTAAACTATGTGAAGAGTCTGTAAGCTAGCAAAGTGCCCCTTTGAGGGCAAAAGTGCTCGCATTCCTGAAAGCACCACACATAATCAAGTCACCAGCAAAGTGCCACTTTATGCAATCCTTTCCTGGTATAGTGGCACCTTGCATAGTCCTTTGCCCGAGGCAGTGCCCCTTTGCATAGTCCTTGTCCGGTGCAGTGCCCCATTGTGTAGGTCTGACCCGGCGCAGTGACCCCTTTCATGTCTTTGTCTGGTGCAATGCCCCTTTGTGTAGTCCTTGCCTGGTGTAGTGCCCCCTTGTGTAGTTCTGGCCCAGTGCAGTGAACCCTTGGTAAGTCCTTGCCTGGTGTGGTTCCCCTTACGTAGTCCTTACCTGGTGTAGTTCCCCTCATGTAGTCCTTGCTCAGCTCAGCCCCTCATGTAGTTCTGGCCCAGTGCAGTGACCCCTTGGTACTTGCCTGCTGCAGTGTTACCTTGCATAGTTCTTGCCCAGCTCAGTGCTCCCTTTTGTAGTCCTTGCCCAGTTCAGTAACCCCTAACATAGTCCTTGCCTGGTGCAGTACCTTGTTGCATAGTTCTAGGCTGGCACAGTGAACCCTTGCACAGTCCTTGCCTGGCCTGGTGACACCTTGAGTAGTCCTTGCCTGGCTCGTTCCACTGCATAGTCCTTGCCCAACTCAGTGCCCTCTTATGTAGTTCTTGCCCAGTGCAGTGACCCTTTGTAGTCCTTGCCTGCTACAGTGCTACCTTGCATAGTTCTTGCCCAGCTCAGTGCTCCCTTTTGTAGTCCTTGCCCAGTTCAGTGACCCCTAACATAGTCCTTGCCTGGTGCAGTACCCTCTTGCATAGTTCTAGGCTGGCACAGTGAACCCTTGCATGGTCCTTGCCTGGCCCAGTGACACCTTGAATAGTCCTTCCCTGGCTTGTTCCACTTTGCATAGTCCTTGCCCAGTGTAGTTCTTACTCATAGCTCTTGCCCAATGCAGTGTCACCTTGCATAGTTCTTGCCCGGCTCAGTGCCACTTTGCGTAGTCCTTCCCTGATGTAGTGCCACCTTGCATAAACCATACCCGGCATAACCCTTGCATAGTTCTTGCCCACTGAAATCCCACTTCACTTCCTGAAGAATTTCATGAAGTACTATGTATAGTGGCACTGCCATCATGAATTTCTTGTCAAAGGGAAGTGATGGAAATTCGCACAGCTCTACACAGCAGTGCCATTTCAGATTCCATAAGGGAGGGACTACAATCACTTACTTAACAGTGCTAATATACTCTAAAAATAATTTGATAAAATGTTATAAATCATAACATCACACTTAGCCAATCAGGATTGTTTATTTCTAAACATTCCAGGTACTCTTATGTAGGTAAATGGTGTTCTTGAGATGGCTAATCAAGAGTTTCATTTCGAGACATCTTTGCATTGGTGAACTGTAAAGCGAAGCTGAACAGGTCTGGGGTGCAAAGACGTCTTGAGATGATACTCCTGATTAGCCAAGAGACATCTGAGAAACACCATTTAATCTTTATCAGGTATTCCTGTTTCAACAGACACACAGTGCGACAGACTGCATCAGTGAGGAGAAGCACAGTGCAGAAGTACAGTGGGCGTTTCACATTCATGTCAAATTAGGCAGCAGTCTTACTGTTTCAGTTAGGGACAGCATTCACACTTTTCTCTGCCAGAGATCTATCAGCACCCCTTCAATAGCTGATTGTCTGCTTTCTTGCCCTTGCACAGATGAGAATAACATAATAAAATATACTAACACTAATAATAAATGAGCAGCCCGACCACCCAGTAATGAAGTACCGGGCCCTAATAGAACTACAATTCCCACAATCCTTTACCATTCCTCACTATAATTCACTGAGACCAGTCTTGAAAGGGGACTTGCCTTTCTATTGGCAGGCTGCACAGTCAATCACGGACTCTCCCACTGCCTGTCTTATTCAAAGTTTTACACAATCAGAAGATTAGTGTTCCTGACAGTGGGGTGCTCGTCATGAATGTCACTTGTTTTTACTATAATGCGGTACCATTCGTGATCACTGTTGTGTTTGTGCTGGAAACACTTGCTGTTGACGGGTGATCTCAAACTAGCTGTCGATTTAAAAAAAAAAAATCAGAACACAGAATGCTGTCTAAGACCTGTATACTGTATACAAGGTTCTCACGTGCTGCAGGCACATGCATTCACTTCTATTCAGAGAGAAAAAGAAACGCTTATAATAACCATAAGAGGTTGTCTTGTGCAAATAGTTGTAAAACTTTGAAGTTCTCAGTTCCGATGGCACTGTTCATTTCCCATAAATGGGATTCTCTAATAAGTAAAACATTTTGATTTAAATCCAAATTAAAGGTTTTTTAAGCAGAGGTCTTTAACATGATTTTTAATATGTTTATATATGCCGTTCCTGCGTTTCTTATGGTTATAAGAGTTTCTTCTCGAGACCTTTGTGTGCCAGAGCTGCTTGACCTCGTTTCATAGTTCTGTCACCTAAAGAACTCGAGAATGCACTCTTATAACCATGAGACCCAGTAACCATACATATAAGCGTATAGCTTCTTTTTACTTTATTTTCTAATGAGCAAAGAAGAAATGGTGCGGCCCACCCTGCTGACTCTAGATCAAGCGGGTAGATGTTCTTTCCAGAGTAAACTATTCTGCCTAAATTGTAGCTTACATTTGCACAGTTCTATAAGGGATTCTAGCCACTCCTTCACTGAAAAAAATGACATTTATTTGAAAAGCAACATGAATGGCAGCTTTGAGAAGAAACTCCTGCTGCCTGTACAAGAAAAACATCATGGTTAGACTCATCTGAACCTAAATACACAATGGGCTGGATTTTAAAAGCAGCTGGATTGCCACAAGCCCTGGGTGCACGAGAGATAATGGTTGCGGCAACCAAATGGGATTTTACAACCCATGCAGCGATTGCCGCAAGTTAGACTAGCTCTTTGTGGTCTAGCTTGCAGCAATCCCAGGGACCCTTTTTTATGGGACTTGCACCAAATGCTTGGCGCAGGCTTTCATAAATTGGGTAAACTGTTGTAACTGCTTCTGACCTGCTAAAATCGAACGCAGTTGCAGCAAACCCATTTAGTGCACCAAGTGTGGTGGCACAGGACTTGCACCATTGAAAATACGGCCCAGTGTACCCAAAAATTTTGAATTGCAAGCCGGCCAGGTGGTGCTGAGGGTTGAAGCATGGGACGCCACACCTCACGCCATGCCGGCGACCCGGGTTCGGGAATGAGCCCAGGCCATTGGGGGTCGGCAGGGAGGGAGAGGATTGAGCGTCTGGAGGACAGCTCTCTTTTCCCAGGAGGGATGGGGGGTTCTGACTCGGCACTTGTCTGGCCTCTGGCGGAAGCCGGAGGCACAGAAAGAGTATGAGCACACAGAGAGGGTTGTGAGTGAGGACGTCAGTGGGGACACCTTGATGTCTGGGTGTAGCCACTCCCTTAGAACAAGGGAAAAAAGACACCAGAGCGCCAAGAGGAAGGAGCGCTGGGTATGGACCCTAATGACTGCTTCCTGCCTGACCACCGGAGGACCCGACGGAAAGTTGATTGTCTGGGAGTGCACGGGCCCCACCTGCACTCCGGCCTGGGGGGTATAGCCATGGCTCCATGAGGGTCTGCCAGGGATCCAGATAAGGCAGCAGTGGGTAATACCCATAGAGACTCTCAACTGAGCAGGGCTCTGGTGTAGGGGAGAGATAAATTACGATTTAAAAAAAAAAAAAAATTTTGAATTGCAAGCTGCTGCATTTTTATTGCTAATGGGCATTTGCATGGAAACAGGATCTGCACGTATTCCTTAGTTTAGGTCATACTCCGTGCTTATGACAAAACAATCAGTGTCTCTAGAAAAGTCTATGATGTCTCATGTATAGATCGATGGCACACTTCCAAAAAATCAGAGTGCTCATTTCCCCTGCGCATGAGACACTCCTACTCTGTACAGTTATAAGAGTGGTCTCACTTCCATTCTTTGGGTATCAAAACTGATTTCCATCTTTTCATGGTTCTCATGCCCTAAGAATGTGTGTGAGGCTACTCTTTCAACCATAGTCCTGCAGTATTGAAGGAGAACTGCACTGAACCTGTAGGTTATTTTGCCCTGTAGAAGCTGATTTGCAAATACTGGTTAAAGTGCTGTTACTGTTCCATCTCTACAGGCTTTACTGTTATCCTAATGGGTGTTTCTGATTTACACACAGGTAGTAAGCACCATTTAGAACTGTATGATGTAGTTTATATGATATCCCTTGCTCAGCTCTTCCACTGTAGGCACAATGCATCTATGTTCTGTTTTAGAACTCTGTGGTTGAGATGGAGATAAACTATGTCAAACAGTTCTAAAGTTAAAATAAGGCATGACAGGGTGTGTGTTATGGTGAGCTAATGGCCCACCTGAGGTGGATTGAAGCACAGGCGAGCCGAGGCTTCCACCACCCGAGAAGGGACGTTAGCTCACCATAACGCACCCTGGAGTGCCTTATTGCGTATTATGAAATGGGTCATTTTTAGAAAATGTCATGCATTTTTAAACATAATACTTTCAGCTGGGCCGTTGTGTTGTGATAACGGCCCAGCTGAAAGCAGCTCTCAGCCAATCAGAATTCAGCATTCTTTCTACCCATTTCATATTGGTACTTAATCCAGAGTGTACATCGGAAACACACTTGCTGAGGTTATTATTGGGCCTACAGTGTATAGAGGGAACAATAAGAGAACTGGAACCTGTATTCAAAAAAAAAAGCTTCTACTAGGAAAAGTGACTTTCAGGTTCAGCGCAGTTCTACTTTAGCATCCAACTGAGGATTATGGCTACCTCAGTTGAGGGGCGCAATCTGCAGTCTAATGCAGTATCAGTTTTCAAGCAAGAGCCCTTTGTAATAAAGAAAGGAATGACGGGAAATTCATGTCGAAATATTCAGTATTTGACTGATGCCAACTGTGTCCATCCTAACTCCTCTCCCCACCCATTCGCCATCGGCCTCCACTAGAGTCCTCTCCTCCCTCCTAAGGACCATTTCTCACCCTCCTGCACATGTGCTAATTTCCCCCTCTCCACTGTTTGCCTCTGTGCTCATTACTCATGTCAGCACTCCTCTATGTTGCTCATGTGTTAGTTTAATTATAGTTCTCTCTCACTCTTGTTGGGTCAAAATGATAATTTGGTTTTATCATCCTGGTGCATGATTGTATCTTTTATCCATATACTCGTATTTGTGTATGTCTTTTGCTTTGTAATTACTGTTATACCTGGCTCCTGTCCCCAGGACGCATCTGGAAATGAGTGATCACTGCTTGGTGTGCCTTTCCGGTGAAACTTTTAAATAAAATAAATCCAAAGTATATGAACTTTCATGGAAAGGAAGCAGTGCCTTTAGAAAAATAAATAAAAAGCTGAACCCTTACCAAAAGTGTGTTTTCTGAGCTGCATAAACAAATTAATTATGGAGCAGTTTTGCTTGATGCCTTCACAATGCATACCAACTGTGATGTACACTGTCTGCTTTTGCTTTATCATGAGGGAAGACAGAAGGCATTGAGTCCTTGATCCCAAAGGGGTTTCAGAGCTGACAAAGCAGCAGATCCGTTACCTCTTACAGGTAGGAAGACAATCTGATGCTGGAAAATGTGACTGGAATGGAATGTGGGGTGTCCCTACTAGGGATGGGGACTGGTTGTGTCAGGTCAGAACCCCTGGGTTGGCCTGCCTCAACTCGACTCTGGAATTCAGAGTAATTTGTGGCATGACTCTGATTTGACCCTATCTAGTCCATTGACAAGGTTTTGAATCTGCTAGTAACCTGATTCTGTCCCAGTCTGTATATAAAATGGGGAAGGTTGGAAACAGAAACATAAATAACTTAAGAGCTGGTGTACTACCTAAAATTAAATTTAGTTTTAAAGCAGTCAACCATTACCTTTTTGTTTACTTAGAAATATAATGGCAGTAAAGGACCCCATTTGCCCATCCAGACTGCACTTGTATCATCCCCATATGTACCCTAAACCTATCTACTTTAACCCCTTCACTGAGACCAGACTCCTCTGGAGACTCCAGTCCCTTCTTCTTTTCTAGGTTTATTCCATTCCCTCTTCTGGTTAATACCATGTTTGTAATTATCCCATGACCTCTTAAACTCCCCTATCATTTTGGCCCCCACCACCTCTTCTGAAAGCTGTTTCAGGGGCCTCCACCCTTCCTGAAGTAGTACCCTCTCCTGTTACCTCTGAACCTTCTTCCTTCCAACTTCACTGTGGCCCCTAGTTTTGGACTTTCTTTCCTCCAAAGATACCCCTTCCTCACTTTGTTTATCCCTTTCAAATATTTAAATGTCTTGATGCAATCCCCCCTCTCCCTCCTAATTTCCAGTGGATACAGATCAAACTCCTCTATCCTCTCCTCATAAGGCCTCTGATGCATGCCATGTACCATTTTGGTCACCCTCTTCTGGACTCTCTTCACCCTATCTATATCCTTACATAGGTGAGGTCTCCAGAACTGGACCCCATACTTTAGGTGGGGTCTCACCATGGACCTGTATAGGGGCATTAACACCTCCCTCCTCCTGCTTGTTATACCCCTCCCTATGCATGCCGGCATTCTGGTTGCCCTGCCTACAACTTTGTTGCATTGGTTTGTCTTCTTTGGGTGTCGAAATGATAATCCCTAGATCCCTCTTGATTCTGTTACCAAACCCTCTTCATCCCCAGTGTGTACATGGCCTTTAGGTTTTGTGCCCAATGTGCATTATTCTGCACTTCTTTGCATTAAATCCCAATTGCCAACTTTCCACCTACCCCTCCAGTTTTTTCAGGTCCTCCCTCATTGATTCCACCCCTCCTCCCCCGCGTTGTGTCCACCTTATTGCACATCTTTGCATCATCTGCAAATAGGCACACCTTCCCCTCCAGTCCTTCTGCAATATCTCTGATGTAGATGTTAAATAGGATGGGCCCCAATACTGACCCCTGTGGCACTCCACTTGTCACCCTTCCCTGCCCAGAGTGCTCCCCATTTACTACCACCCTCTGGCTTCTGTCGGTAAGCCAGCTATCCACTCATTTGACTGTTTTCGGCCCCACTCCTAAACTGACCAACTTGTTCACCAGCCTCCTGTGAGGGATGGTGTCAAAGGCCTTGCTGAAGTCCAGATAGGCCACGTCCACCGCCCCTCCCTGATCAACCACCCTCATCATCTTATCGAAAATTTGATCAGGTTCATCTGGCATGACCTCTCCTCCGTGAACCCATGCTGCCTGTTGTCTTGGGGCCACTGGCTGCAAGGTAGTTGACAGTTCTTGACCTGAGGAGTGCCTCCTTAATCCTGCCTACCACTGAGGTAAGGCTTGTAGAAAAGAAACAGTCCAGCACTCACCACCCAGATAAAGCAGCTACTCAATAATAGATTAAAAGGTGCTTCTTTTTGTTATCCAAGTGCCAGTGTCAAGTAAAAGCACCACACGTCTCTGGCGGCGTTTGGAGAACAAGTCTCCTAGAAAGGAGATTTATTCTCTGAAACGCATCAGGAGATGTATGGTGTTTTTACTTTGGCACTGGCACTTGACAATAAAAGTAGCACTTTTGTAATCTATTATTGAGCAGTTGCTTTATCTGGATGGTGAGTGCTGGACTGTTTCCTCTTTCTTGTTGTTGATTTTGCCTGTGCACCCCAATCCTGTGTAGACTCTTCTGGAACTGGATTGAGGTAAGGCTTACCGGATGTTGATTTCCCATCTCCTCCCTGCCTCCACTGTTGTGTAGCAGCACTACATCCGCCTTTTCCCACTCTAGTCAAAGGAGCTACCAGTTCCTCCCTAAGCTCCTGGAGCACCCTAGGATGTATGGCGTACAGACCCATTGCCTTATCTATCCTCAGCCTTCCCAGTTCCTCCTGTACCCTGCTTTCTTCTAACAGGCTGGTGACCACCCCACTGCCCTCTGTACCTCTCCCCCTCAACTCGGGCCCCCTACCCTCCTTTTCCACAGTAAAAACTGAACAGACGTACCCATTCAGCAAGTCCGCCTTCTCGGAGTCGCCCTGTACCTGAACTCCCCCCTTCCCTTCCCTTTAAGATTCACTATCTCGTTTGGATTTCCTTCTCTAGCTAACATATCTGTAGAATTTTTTGTCCCCCCTTTTGACTTCCCTAGCTGTTCTCTCCTCTGTATCTACCTTCACCCTCCTAATTGTTTGCTCTGCCACCTTCAGCTTCTCTTCAGGAGGGATGTGAGAAAGCATTTCTTTACAGAAAGGGTGATGTCAGCCTGTAATGAGCTGCCAGGGGAGGTGGTGGTGGTGGCTAAGACAGTGGGATCCTTCAAAAGATCCTGGGACAAACACAGAGGGAAAACATGGGACCAAAGAAGCGGATGGGAGGGGGGAGCAAGGGTCACTGGTGTACAGGTAAAGCCAAGGACCCTGCATCAAATTGAGCAAACAAAATAGACCATGTGGTCTCCTTCTGCTAGCTACTTTCTTATGTTCCCTGTATACTTTATCCTCCTTCTCGGTGTTCTTTTTATCGTCCGAAAGCCTCCTTCCTTTCCCATATTGCCCTTTCCACCTCTCTGTTGAAACAGAGTGACCTCCTTCTTCTTTTATTTTTGCTTACCTTCCTTGTGCAGTGATCAGTGGCTCTCAAAATTCCCCACTTTATTACACCCCACATTTCTTTTACGTCCCTCAGTTTCTCCCTGCCCTCCATAGCCTCCTTGGAGATCCCCCTCATTTTGTTGAAGTCCGCCTGCCTGAATCCCAGTACCCTTGTGGTGATTCAATTCATTTCCTTCTCTGTCCTAATCCTAATCCTAACAACCCTGTGGTTGCTCACGACCCCAAATTGTCTCCACTGAAACCTCAGCTACACTCTTCCCCATTTGTCAGTACCAAGTCTAGTGTCGCCCACCTCTAGTAGTAGGTTCACTGATCAGCTGGTGAAGGAGCGCTCTTGCAGGGAGTCCAGCAAGTCCCTACTTCTTGCTGATGGTATCTCCCAGTCCACATCGGAGATTAAAGTCCCCACCAGTAAAAGGTCCCCTGCTTGCCATCCTTTGCACCTCCTGCATTAACCCCTTGTCCACTTTCTTCACCTGCATAGGAGACCTGTAGATCACACCTAGGCATATTGATTTTGTGACCCACAGGACCTCAGCCTGACCTTGTTTTCCTTCCCTACTGTCGCCTTATACTGTCCTTCACATACAGTCGCCCCCCAACCTGTCCTGTCTTTTCTAAACATACTATACCCTGAGATAATCACTTCCTAGTCCTGCTGCTCCATCGATCATGTCTTCGTTATGGCCACCAGATCCAGTTCCTCATCCACAATATTGGCCTCTAAGCCAACCATTTTGTTGCCCATACTCCTGGCATTGGTGGTCACCCCCTCCACCAATTTTCTCCTTCCCCTTTTCAACCACTCCCTACTTCCCCATCCCCTCCTTTGGGGGAGTGCTGGCTAGGCAAGGCCGCTTAGTTGTGTCCACCTTCCTTTCCCTAGTCTCGTACTCCCCCCACTCCTAGTTTAAGTCCCCTCCCAAGACCCTATCTATGTGTCCTTGCAATTTTCCCCTCGGTGTCCTAGAGCCCCCCTTATTTATGTGTAGTCTGTCCTTTGCATATAGACCCTCACCTGCCCACATGTCCCCCCACTCCCCAATGCAAGTGAAACCTCCTTACTCACACCAATCCCTGAGCCAACCATTAAATTCTGCAATTTGCTGCTGCCTATTAGTACTGGCACAAGGGACTGGCAGAATGTCTTAGAATGCCAGCAAGCTTACCTCTTTCCTGCAACCTCTGGCCAGCTTCATGAACCTATTTTGAACTTCACCTATCTCACTGCCCTCCCTAAGTGTATGACGAGGTGCAGCTTGCCCCTTATGGCCCTCAAGTCCCCTCTCATCTTTTGCTTTGCCCCTTCTGCATCCATTCCTGGTTCGCAGAAGACCAATCTCCTTCTATAAGGCACCCTTTTCTAAGCCACTGTACCCTTTATAATAGTCACAAGACCATGATCTAGTTCATTTTTCTGCTCTAGCGCTAGCCTTGGTGCCCCTGTCTGGTCCCCTTCCACACACCCTTGTCTGTTCTCCCAACCCGTGCTGCCTACTTGCTTCCCTCGTTTGTCACCCTGCTCCTCCTGTGTCCCCTTCTCACCACCTCCACTCTGTTGCTCTACATTTTCCCCACCCTATTTCCTTCTACAAGACCCCCATTTCCTTCTTATCCACAACCTGCCTCCCAATGCCTCCCTGACTTTCCATTCCCTCCACCTGCTACTTCCTCCAGTTTGTTTACTGGTCCATTCCCAGAGCCCATTTATCCACTTTCCTCTCCGATCCACCTGGTCCTGCTTATTTCTCAATGGTGTAAACCTGTTTGATACCCTGACACAGCCTCATGTAGAAGCTCGTCCAATCCCTGGTGCCATGACACTGCCCTTTGTCTGTGACCTTGCCCCTTGCACTTCCTCCCCCTTCCTCCTCCCTACCGCCTGGTCTGTCACCCAGCCTTCCATGCACCCCTTTGTTCCCCTGCCCCTACTTTCCTTGTCCCAGTCTACAGTGGTGCCAGTGTAGTTTTTCTTCTCCCACCCCTGCCAAGCTCCATCTCTTCACCTCTCTCCTCAGCCAGTTTTTTCTGCCACGAGCTGTCCCAGTTTCATACATGTTGGGCACCTCCCGATTTTCCATAGCGTGTCCATAAAAACACCACCCCGCATCCATTACACCCAGCTATTCTCCCCCTTCTCTCCTGTCCACCTATACCCCCAGCCCCAACCTTACCCCGCCTATACCAGCTGCCAGGATACCCCATCCTAGTTTGCAATAACCTGCTCCCTTTTCTTGCCCCCACTACTGAGTCCTGGTCCTTTTATACCCTCCTTTCCAGCCCCTCTCTGTGGTACTATGTGGTGTTCTGTTTTGAGCCCCTATTATGCATATACAAGCAACATCCTACAGCCCTAGATCTGAATCCTTTAGCTAGTGGTCATAAACAGCTGTAGTTTAGATTTGCTTGCCCAACTTTGATACACACTCAGCAATAAATCTCAATGATTTGGCCATCTCCTTAACTTGTTGCAAGTGAACATGTACAGTTTTTTTCCCTTCTTTATACACCTCTGCTCCATCTGGCCAGCACCTCCTTCGGGCCCTCAATGTCCTGTCCCATCTGTCCGCCATCCCCACGACCTACCCCAACCCCAGATCGCAGCCCCCTGGAGGTAGCCTGGCGTAACCCTTGGCCGGGTGGGTCCCCCTCCTCCGAGAGGGAGGGCACCTGTGGGGTTCATCCAGCGCACTGCAGCATCAGCTCCAGGTGCTGCTGGGGTGGGAGATCGCGGGGCCGTGATGGCAGCCAGGGGACGGAGGGCCGTCATCTGGCTAGCTGGAGGCCATTTCCATTTTTCTCCCGTGAGGTGGCGTACTGGCGTCCAAGGCAAACGCCGACGTCCGCACTCCCCGGAAATTTGAGCCCTGACATTCTGCCATGCTCCTGGCCTCTGCCAGGGGCCAGCAGATGCCCGGCTCATGTCCCCACCCTCCCCTGGAGGCGAGCTGTCTACAGGCGCTCCAACCTTCTCCCGGCCAACTCTCCAATGACCCAAGTCCGTTCCGACCCGGGTCATGCGTCCGCAAGCGAAATCCAGCGCTGCACTGACGAGCCGGCTATGTACAGTGTTTAAATAAACTTGTGCCTGACACACCTTTCCCCTATTTCATTCTATTTGTTTCTTGCCCCCCTAACCTACTTGTTACTGCTTCTATACCGTGGCCCCGTTCAAATTTGTGATCCCTTTCCTTGACGCTCACTCCCCAACAAACTTTAGTAGATAATCAGTTAACTAAACAGTGACATTTGCCATCAGTGACACTAAACATATCTGCTCTTTAGTTAAGCATTAACAGTGGCAGTTACTATCAGTGACTTTTAATAAAGTATCTGCTCTTTAGTCAAGCATTGATGTTTAAACATTGCTCCAGGACCAAATGCAACCATCAGTTGCCTGCCTGTCTGTATGTCTCATCTTTTGCTCTTTGTGTGGTTGGAGAACTGGAAGATCGTTTACCTGATGATAGTAAGTGTGATTTGTGGGACAGCACTCTGCCAGGCAGCTGATGTATCTATCTCTGTTCCCCCCACTACATCATCAGCATTGTGACATCACTGCTGCTTAGGCACGGCCACTCAGTGGCTGCCAGGTGGAGTGGCGCGCCTTTTGGCAGACACTAGCGTGGCAGTGGAAAAAGACCACTACAGCTACAGTCGCTGTAATGGTCCGTTCCATGTTTTCTTTCCCCAATGTTCTGCCCTTCCTGGACCAACTCTGACCTGGGTTGAGAATCCTAAAGTCCAGGGGTGCGAAGGAGCATGAAACCCGCCACATGGGGGTGTGGGGGGTGCAGCCCCCCATAGAAAACACTGGGGGATTGGGCGACACAATATCTGCGTTGGTATTGTGCCGTCGCTGTGTGGGAGGTCAGCAGTTTTACTGTCTACCTAACTTGGTGCTTCCCTGCCAGGTCAGACACCTGTGCTGTCACTGTTGGTGAGATCACAATGCTGATGATGTAGTGGGGGGGAGGGGTAAAGGTAGATATGTCAGCTGCTAGTCCAAGAGCTGTTCCATACATCCAGCACAATATTGTCACACAGAAGACTTTCTAACGAGCAAAAGGTAAAAGAAAAATACTTCAGAACTAGAAGGCTACAACCAACTACTTCTGTCAACAGATTTAAAACTGGGTTAAAGACATCTTTTAGTTTAGCTTTTCCTAGTTATGGATGATATGTTTTAATGCTTGTTTTTAAATCTTATTTTTATGTATATGGTTTTTATATACAGCGCCTTGGTTCTGAAAGGCACTATAAAAATAAAGATGATTTGATTTGATTTTAAAATTTGCATTATTTTCCTGTTTTGACTCCGCTAGCTCTTTAAACATTAAACAGCACAACAAAAAGGCTTATTAAGATGGAGTAGGGACACCTGATCCCATCATTCCTTCAAGTCCAGATCTGCCTCTGACACAGTTCTGGTCCAGTATGCAAAATTTATCTGTTTTGGCAAACCAGAGTAAATCAGAACTTTTTGGAAAAAGATCAGAGTCAGAATAAGAAGTGGGTCACAACCGAGCTGCCCATCACTAAGTGTTCACATGAACCCAGACGTCAGGAGACATTATTATGCAAGTAATAATGCATGACAGGATGCAGGTTGTGCAGTAATAAGTACACACCCCGTGGTGGCTTGTTTCATCCACCAGGGGCGTATAATTATTTCAGTGCAACCCACACACCATGGAGTGTGTAATCACACTTCTTAAATGGGCTACCAGTAATAACATGGGTAATTAAAAAAAAAAAAAAAAAGTTAATTAATAAACAAGATTGTTCAAATTACAAAGCAAGTAAACAGTATTAGCCATCCTAATCATGGTGTGTGCTGTAAACATTATCGATCATTTTATAAGAACAGAAACAGAGCTTAATGATGGCTGAGCCGAATTGTGGAGCACTGTAAACATCTTTTATTAATTTTAGTAAGAGGTGTTCACTCAGGTACTGCAATGGTGTGAACTGGCACACAGCAAATTGATCCATGCATCAGTTTTATGCACTTAGAGACATTGCAAACCCAGGGCCGTGACCAGGGGGATGCAAGCGATGCAGTTGGCAGTAGGGGCCTGCACTGTCAGAGGGCCCACTGCTTCAGAACTCAGAATTAAGAAAACCCTTCACTGCCACAGACAAACTTTCAGTTTTCTTGTATACACTGCTTATCCATTTGAAATTGGGGCTGTCAGCAGTGGGGTCTGTGCTGCAGATTCAAACTCCAGTTTCATGGGTTGAAGGGGGGGGGTTACAGAACAAAGGAAAAATAGGGCCCGTTACTCAACACATCTGACCATGGTACCAGGGTGACCAGGAGGATCAGGGGACAAGTTACATTGTTCAGTTCCTTAATTCTGGTGCCAGTAAGGGGGGAGGAGGTAGTGTGGACAAACCACGGATGCTCAGCATGACTAATACAAAAGAACCTATGCTATAAATACTCTCTGTATGCGCTAACACTTAATGCTTACTGGTATGGGGGTAAGTCCCTACAGAATATTTTGCAGGGGGGCCCTTAAAGTCATTGGCACAGCCGTGAGCAAACCAAACAGAGAAACATAGAATTTGATGGCAGATAAGGACCGCTTGGCCCACCCAGTCTGCCCATTTCCCTACCTAATGGATAAGCTGCAGATCCTAGTTAACCAGCAGCCTACTTCTTCCTACCCCCACCCACTAGAATTGCCTTATGACTGTCCCATGCATGCTTGAATTCCACCACTGTTTTTGACTCCACAACCTCCTCCGGAAGGCCGTTCCATGCATCCACAACCCTCTCTGTGAAAAAATACTTCCTTAAATTACCTCTGAGCCGCCCCCCCCTCTATCTTCAAATTGTGCCCCCTTGTTCTTGCACACCTCTTTTTTTGAAAGATGCTACCCTCTTGGACTTTGTTGATTCCCTTGAGGCTTGAAAGTTTCTATCATGTCCCCCCTCTCCCTCCTTTCCTCGAGGCTATACATATTAAGCTCCTTAAGTCTCTCTTCACATGTCTTCTGGTGCAGACCCTGCACCATTTTAGTTGCCCTCCTCTGGACAGCTTCCATCCTGTCTATGTCTTTTCGGAGATTGGGTCTTCAGAACTGCATGCAGTACTCCAGATGGGGTCTCACCAGCTGTCTGTACAGAGGGATAATAACTTCCTGTTTTCTACTGGTGATGCCTCTCCCTATGCATCCCAGTATCCCCCCAGCCCTCCTTGCTGCCCTCTCACATTGCTTGCCCACCTTTAGGTCATCTGATATGACTACCCCCAGGTCCCTTTCCATTTTTGTTGTTAGTATCTCACCCCCCATTGTGTACTCTTCCCCTGGGTTTTTGTTTCCCAGGTGCATTACCTTGCACTTCTTAGCATTGAATCTAAGCTGCCATACATTTGACCATTCCTCTAACCTTGCCAAGTCCCTTCTCATCCTTTCCACCCCACCTTGTGCATCAACTCTGTTGCAGATCTTTGTGTCATCTGCAAAGAGACATACTTTTCCTTCCAGTCCCTCTGCAATGTCGCTTATAAAGACATTGAAGAGGACCGGTCCTAATACTGAACCCTGCGGTACCCCACTAGTAACCCCCCTTTCTTCAGAGTGGACTCCATTTACTATTACTCTCTGTGTCCTATTCTCCAGCCAATTCTTTTCCCAGGCTGTCATCTTGGGACCCACTCCCAGGCTGGCTAACTTGTATATTAATCTTTTGTGTGGGACTGTGTCAAATGCCTTGCTAAAGTCTAGGTAGGCCATGTCCACAGCCCCTCCCTGATCTACTACTTGGTCACCCAGTCAAAGAAATCTATCAGATTTGTCTGGCATGACCTTCCCGCTGTGAATCCATGCTGCCTTGGGTCCTGTGCCCTCTGGCCTCTAGATACTCGACAATTCTTTCCTTCAGAAGTGATTCCATCATTTTCCCTACCACTGAGGTTAAACTAACAGGTCTGTAGTTTCCTGCTTCTGCCTTGCTCCCACTTTTGTGAAGGGGAATCACACCTGCCCTCCTCCAGTCCTCGGGTACCACCCCATCCTCCCATGATTTGTTAAAGAGGGTAGTCAATGATGTCACTAGTTCTACCCTTAGTTCTTTTAGAATTCTGGGATGAATCCCATCAGTCCCCATTGCTTTGTCCACCTTCAGTTTTAAGAGTTCTTTCAGAACCCTTTCTTCTGTTAATGGGCTGGTATCAACTTCTGTATCCAGAGTGTTTCTACTGTTTGTTTTAGGTACCTCCCCTCTTCCTTTGTAAATACTGAGCAAAATATTTATTTAGTATCTCTGCCTTTTCACAGTCACCCTCTGCCCACCCTCCCTCCCTTTATTAAGCCTCACTATCCCTCCCTTGGTCCTCCTTCGCTCCCTGATGTATCTATAAAAGGTTTTATCCCCCTTCTTAACTGAGTTGGCTATCTTTTCCTCGGTTTGGGCCTTTGCTGTTCTGACTGCCTTCCCAGCTTCCTTTTGCTTTAACTGAAACAAGTAGAAGATTCTGACCATTTTATACTAAAGTAGGGGTTGATACTGTCTTAAACACAAATTTTTTTTATTTTTTTATTTAGAGCAACCGTGCAAAGAAAGTGGGCCAAAATCTGACCCTACTTTTGTTCACTAGAAAAGATTCCAGTCACCTTCCCTGTTTTGTTTTTTTTTTTTTTCCTGGGGGGGTGGTAAAAGTTGCTAGTTCCACCAAAATGTGAGTATTTTATAAACGTTGTAATTTAGTTTTTACCCAAGAAAAACGATGAGCACCATATTTAGCTAAGAAATAGCACTGTAGATCCGGCAAGGATTAGGATCAATAAAATAAAAACTCATGGGACGCAGTATAGGAGGTATCAAATATACAGTATTTGTATTTTTGGTAGAAAAGCACTGTAGTTTTCTGCATACAGCTTAGTGGTTGATCTACTATATGTGTTGGTTAAAACACCAATATGGCATTCTTTGTTTTATATTGTTTTTTTTCAATGGACATCATCGAGCCGTCTTAAACACAGAATTAGATTAGGTATTTAAGGCACCGTTAATTCCCCGCCCTTAGTTTAAAAGCATCAAAACTGGCTTTTGTTAGGTTAGTGGTGTCTCTTGAAAGAGCTTCAGATGCATTTGGGCCAACTAAAAAAAACTTTAGAACGATTCATCTTATATTTCATTTTCTCCATAATTCTCATCCTTGCTTTACTTTATTACTACAAATATTTGCATGAAATCCAGATCCCTGCCTTGTCTGTTGTGGCTGTTTGTGTACACCTGACATAACAATTATATTTATGACACCACAGTCTGTTGCTGGGGAGATGACTATGATGTCATAAACAGGGACAAGCAGCCAGATCAGATAAAGTGTAAGGGACAGCTATCCTGTTTTCATGCAGCTGTCCTCAGTAATAAAGAATAAGTGGGAACATTACTGCAAATATATGAACTATAAACTGAATTGTGTCTGTATCTTACATTTTTCTAAGTTCAGACACTGGTGTCAGGGGTTCTTTAAAGCGTACAATCCATTATTATTTCTGTCTTTCAGTACGTAGTTTAGTATTTATCTGTTTCAATTATTTATATAAAGAACAATTCAGTATGTACTAACATGTTTCGGTTATCACAATTCACTAGGGACTAGGTTTTTTTCTTTCCAGGGTTTATACCACATCTTTTTAGGTAGCCTGTCTGAGAAGTGTGTATCAAAAACAACTGACTCTTCCCCAGCTGACCTCCTAGTGTCTTACTTTGAGATCATAGTGGTCATCATGACATCAGACTGTGGTTTCGCAAACAATGCATGTGAGCTTAGTTTGGGACACAGGGCCAGATTCATCAAGGGTAATTCAGGGCTTGCATCAAGGCCTGTGTCAGATCCGGCGGACAGAGCAGCTGTACCAAAAGTTTGCCAAAAAATGCATCCAATTCAAGAAGGTCAGGCCCATGTATGACAAGTTCTTGATTTACGGCAGTTTGTGCCAAATATTTGGTCACGAGCCCCATAAAATGGGTACCAAGGACTGCCACAAGCTAGAGCAGAAAATGCCGGTCTAACTTGTGGCAATCGGCGCATGGGATCAAGAATCCCAGTCACTGGCCAGGCAATGCCGCCAAACCCATGCCTCTAAGTGTTCTCACACCGAGGGCTTACGACATTCTTGGGGCTTTGGAGAATCGGGCCCCATAGACTTTTTGAAAGGTGCATTGAAACAAGTATTACATTATTTGAAATATTTAGTAGACCAGTAATAGAAGAAAATGGAAGAAAAAATAGACCATACTAAAGTTAAACCTTTTGAAAATATTGTTTTTTTAAGCATTTTATTTTAGCAGCTGTTTGCTTTTAAATATGCATTGCTAACTAGTGTCCAGCCTGTCAGAGTACAGTTGCGTAGATTGAGTGGCAGATGCACGCTTTTCAACCATATTATGGTGGCGAAGAAACACGCCATGGAGCAGTCAGTTATTGTATGCTACAGAGGAATCAATCGTAATAAGATATCGGGTAGTAAACTGGATAAGTGACTGGCTAAGTAATATAAAACAGGGACATAGCCAGGATTTGGGAATGGGGGGTTTCCACCAAAGAAATCCCATTCTTTTGTTCAGGTTTACAAAACATATATTATAAAAACTTATTGGAAAGAACAAGGCAGGGAGTTTCTGGGCACCCAGGAACCCCACCCCCGGCTATGGCTATGAAAAACAAAGGGTGACAATTGATGGTTTTGTATCCGAGGAAGAAGATGACGATGTGACCAGTGGAGTACCACAAGGGTTGGTGCAATATCCAGTATTGTTTAACATATATTTATTTACTTTTTATGTTGACTGGGGAAGGAGGGCTAGACAGTAAAGCCAAAGGAGTTTCTTAAAATATTAGAGGACATGGGTGTCACTGGATGGCCCTGCAACAACGCTGCCATGATACCAACCCAAGTTTGGGAGTGGACAATCTGGTGGCCAGCTGAGAATAGCACTGCCCATAACAGACCATCCCAGCCTGGAGGAGGGGTGTCCACACAGTCTGATGCCACAACGACCTACCACATTGGGCCAGGGAGTTTGCTTATCCTCTGTGGTCATGCTGCGTGGGCATGAAGCCAGCAAAGGGGCATGCTTGCCACCATGGTATGGAGAGAGGATCAAAGGGCAAAATAAAAAAAAAAAAGAGAAACCACTCTACCATATTGACAGTGCTCGGTGGTACTCACAGGCCATGTGCCACAGAGACTCCCATTTGGATAGTGTAGCAGATGTCAGGGTTGGGAGGTCACCAGACAATACAACCCAAGTACTGGGCGAAAAGTAAGGACTGGAGAAAAATCATGATGGGGGAGGCCTTTAACATGATTCTGTATCTAAAGATTCTGTAAAATATGTTGCAGTTTTGATTGTAAACTTAAACCACATTTGAAAGGAAAACCATTTTTGTAACATTCTAGATGAGAATAACAGCAGAAAAGTCTCAGCGGCTTCTGTTGGCCACATTCAGCAGCCTACGTGAAGAACTCAGCCACCTAGAACAAGACTTGAGGGTATGTCATGGTGTTATCTTTACAGCTTTTGCCTCTTCTTTTCTCTATTTGTTTACCCAGGATAGCCCAGCCGAGAAGCAGCATCTTGTTTCCAGTGGGATCCTGCAGCTACTCATTTCTTACTGGACTGGAATACTGGGGCAACTGGTTCTGTTGAGATTTGAACCTGTGATCTCCCAGATCCCAAGCTGCCACTCTAACCACTGCATGGATACAAATGACTCATTTTCTGCCACTCTTTGGGGGAAGGGGATACAGATGGAAAAAAGCAATTAAAAACAAATACATTCAGAAATTTTTGACAAATGGTTCATACAATTTTGTATTAAGAGCATCTGTTCTAGTAAATAGACATTTGGCTATTATTTTAAGTGTCCATTTTCAATGTAATTAATCATTAACTGCATGCAGCAGGGTAATTATAGTGTAGTTACATGTTTGTTGCATGCAACTGCATGGCAACTGCAATGCAGTTACAGTATAACTACAGTATAGTTAAGTGACACTTAAAATAAAGTGTAACCATTTTATTTATTGTGCTTTAATGTGTTAGTAATTTCAGATCTTACTTCGAGGGGGCTCTTGCTGCAGGTAACACCTTTAGGACTAAAGCCGGCAGGTGCCAAGACCCCACCGAAAACTTTGAGCTAGCAGCATACAACGGGGGACCCCCTGACGTCAGTCCACCCTCAACGTCACGTATGGTATAATCGTCCCCAGCCCATCCCAGTACTTTTCCCACTGTCGACTCGGACCTCGCGGATGTCTTCAGCTAGTTGACCACCATTTTGATTCGTGGTTTACCCACGCTTATTTTCTTTCTTAAAACAATTCATCTTCAAAGTTCATCTTGCATGTCTTCTTCTCCATCTTTCTTAGTCAAGAGGCAGTGATTGAAGTGTGCATGCGGCATGCAGATTCCACACAAGGATGGCCATTCAGCCTGCCCTATTCTGCCTAGGCCAAGACCACAACAAAGAGGCCTGCCAGCATTGCCAAGATTTTAATCAGTGCACTCAGCTCTGCTGCCAGAGACCCTCGAGCCTTCTTGCTTACTAAAAGCTTTCTGCTTACGGCCGGTGGCGCTGAGGTTGAGGCGTTGGATGCCACCTGCGCACCACGCCCGACCGGGTCGGGGAACAGACTCTGGTCACGAGGGGTCGGCAGGGAAGGAGGATCGGCGTCCCAATGGATGCTCTCCTCCTTAGGGATGGGTACCAGAGGTGTTTAACACACCCGGCCTTGAGAGAGCGGTGGGCTTGACTCTAGGGGGCTTGTAGCCGACTCCCTTGGGTTGGGAGTTGAGGAGGAGGATGCCATTGGCACTTGGCAGGCGTGCGTAGGCACGTTCCGCCCGA
This sequence comes from Neoceratodus forsteri, assembly GCA_016271365.2. Lineage (NCBI taxonomy): Eukaryota > Metazoa > Chordata > Ceratodontiformes > Ceratodontidae > Neoceratodus > Neoceratodus forsteri. The sequence goes on from JADMNL010000023.1 coordinate 220,977,842, forward strand.
GCCGGCATCCTCAGTGGGTGGGATGGGAGAACAGAAAACCGGAAAACAACCCTCGTCGATCCGGATGACGGCCGCTCCAGCCACCCAGTCTTCAAAAATATGGGCAGACCCCGCTGTGCAAGGTGCTCCGTGGGAGTAAGGAGGCAGGTAGGAGACACCTGAGAGGCACTCTAGGGGCAGACTCAGTGGGGGGGACTGGTGGGCATTGAGCAAGCCCAAAGGAGTGGAGTGACGAGGGCGATCAGGAGGGAATAAAAAGAGATTTAAAAAAAAAAAAAGCTTTCCGAGGTGAAGAAGGAGCTTCACCGAAAGAGTTCATCCTATTCCCCAGCTTCTAGGGCCTCTGCCTCTTCTTCTTCTCATAAGGAGAGGAAATCGAGCAGCAAACACAAGTACCAGGAGAAGCGTGAGGAGAAACCCCAGTCAGAATCCCACTCAGAATCCCGCACACAGTCCCCAACCAGTCAGCGACCACTTCTGGGTTTCCCCCGTGGGAAGTTGGCTCCTTCCACCATGGCTGCCCTTTCTCCCTCTGGGCTCCCAGTGACCAAACCTCCCTCCCTTATTACTGTTGCGGGAGAAGGTTCTTCAGGGCATGGGACTTGGTCCCCTGCCTCTCAGCCTCTCAAGCTTAAGCCCTTAGTCCCCGCGTGCTCTAAGCTGAGTGGCTCGGCTGGTGGATCCTCGGGCAGCAGGTCTTTGCCTGTCGCTCTCCCAGCCAGGGTGTCTGCCGAGTCCTCCATAGTGTTGTCAGGGGCTTACTCTACCGGGCAGTGCCCAGGACCGATGACACCCTCCTCTGGGAAAAAGGGGCCTCCATCCTGCTTGGGAGTCAGCTCCCCGATTCTGGTGACTCTTCCTAGGTGGATGCAAGCCAAATCACCAGTCCGGCTCCAGCCTACGCCGGTACCTTTGATGCCAGCTTTTCCGATGTCACCTCGGGTGCCCCTGTCATCATCTAACTCTCTGCCAGGGCCTGATGTCCACTCTCAGCCGACGCTCGAGGGCCCGATGGCCGGACGTCGGGTCCAGACCATCCGACACCAAATGGCTGTGTCTCTCTAGGTCCAACATCTGGTAGCCTAAATTGGCCTACTCCAATGCTCGAGTTACCCCAGCCTGATGACCAGATGCCAGGGCCCTCTAGGCCTAACCCCCAACACTCGACACACCAGTCCTGCTGCCTAATCCTCCACAAACTCTGAATTAGCTTTTTGTGACATGGTTTGTCTATTTTAAAAACAAAGAGGCCCCTAGGGAATCCACGCCTACCCCTCAGGGGCCACCTCCGAACAGCCCACCTACCCCTCTACCTAGGGGGACCACTCCAACACTGGATGGGGGAGATACCCCCCTACCTAAAGGACGGCCACAGAAGCAACCCCATTCACCTTCCCCTTCCTCAGATTTAGGCGATTCAGATGGCTGCTCCTCCTCCTTTTCAGGCTGCGATAATTCTGACCTTCCTTCAGAGTGCAAGGGCAGTAAGGACACTCCTCATTTGCTACCTGACATCCCATCCTTTATGGATGTAATGTGGCACATCCAGCAGTTGAATGGCTGGGATACAGAGAAGCTGGATCTAGAGTGACATCAGCTGGCTTCCTTTCTCACGAGGAAGGACACCCAACCCATGGTGGCCCTCCCACTTGTGGAGTCCTATAAGGACGTTAACAGAGAAGCCTGGAAGAGCCCCTTTTCCATGCTGACCATCTCCAAGAAGTCAGACCGATTATATTGTGCTCCCAGAGAGGATATCTTTTGCAGGGAGCACCCAGAGGCAGACTCCGTGGTAATTAGTGCTGCCCATGATTGCTTCATGCACCCTAGACACCTGAGTACACAGCCTCCAGACAAAGATTCCAAACAGTTTGACCAGTTGGCCAAAAAGGTTTATTACTCATCCACTTGTGCTATACCTTCGCAGAATTTCCTTGCTCTCATGGTTCAAAACCAGAACGCCCTCTGGGACAAGGTGGTGGAGGTGGCAAAGGCCATGCCAGATTGCACTGGTAGGGCAGAATTGATGGCCATCCTAAAATCATGCTCGGATGTAGGTAACCACATCCTCCAAGCCTCTTACGATACGGTGGACTCTGTGGGCATGGGCCGTGGCCTCCACAGTATGTATCCATCATTACTTATGGTTGATAGTGTCAGGATTTGCCCCGGATGTGCAATCCAAAATCTTAGATGCTCCTTTGAGGGGCCCAGTCCTGTTCGGTGAAGACTAGCAAAACATCATTACCCACCTACAGGAATCAGGAAAGGCTATTAGATCTGTACGCACCATGCACAAATCTCAACTTAAGCAGCATCCTAAGCAGTCCTTTCGGAGGAATGTCAGACAGCAACCCAGAGGACAACAGCAGAGAGCAGGATTCAAGCGTAAGGCTTCCACTCCTGCTTCTGGAGGATCCACCCCTCGGGCTCCAAGAACCTACCAGGTCACACTGCCCCTTCGGCTCCCTCAGCCCTGACTTGTGCTTGGCCCCCCGGTCAAAGCCATAGGGGAGGCGGTTGGGAGTCAGTTTTCCTTGTACACAGAAGGATAGAGTTGAATAACCACAGATCAGTGCGTCCTGCAACTCATCAAAAAGGGGCACACTCTGGAGTTCGAGATACCCCCAGACAACCTGCTAGTCCCCTCCCATTACTCTCAGGCTCACAGTGCTCTCATCGCACAGAAGATCCAGGCTCTCCTGCAAAAGAGAGCCATAGAGTCTGTCCCTCTGGCACAGCAGGGGAAAGGGTTCTATTTCTACCACTTCCTGGTGCCAAAGAAAACCAGGGACCCGCGTCCTATCCTTGACCTCAGTCACTGTGCTCGATCTGGTTCCTCTACTTCATCTAGGGGATTGGTTATGCTCTCTGAACATGCTGGACGCATACCTTCATATTCTGATTTTCCAACTCCATAGGAGGTTCCTTTGCTTCTGCTTCCAGGGAAGTCACTACCAGTTTCGGGCTCTGCATTTCAGCCTGTCCTCAGCCCTAGAGTTTCACCAAATGCCTCCCAGTAGTGGCTGCAGCTCTAGGAAACAGGGATACTATGTCTTCCAGTGCGAATGACTGGCTGCTGACCGCTCCCACCAGGGACCGCTACTCCACACCATGCAGGCCACCTTCACCCTATTTCAGGACTTTGGGGATACCTAGAACCTCCACAAGTCCTACGTTGGCAAAGCCAATGGCTACAATACATAGGGACAATCCTGGACAAGCTCAAGGCAAAGCCTTCCTCCCTCAAGACAGAGCAGAGCACCCTCAGGCGCACACTCGGCAGATCTCCTCCTCTGGCCAGGTTCTGGCCAGGTCTGTCCTAAGACTTTTAGGACACATGGCAGCCACCATTGCTACTGTCTCCTGGCCAGGCTGTACATGAGGGTGATTCAGTGTAACCTGAGGTTAAATGGCACCAGCCTTCAGACGATGTAGAGCAACCTGTCTTGGTGTCGAACCCTGTATGACAGGCATTAGCATGGTGGTTGAATTCCTCCAACCTTTCCAGAGAGGTTTGCCTTTGGATGGAATCCCCAGTCAGATCCCAACCACAGACACATTAGGCCAAGACTGGGGAGCCCACTTGGGAGGCCGTCAGATGCAAGGGACCTGGTCTCAACAAGTGGGTGATCCTGAATGCCCTCCAGGTCTTCCAGACAGTCCGGCCCTCTCTTAGTTCAGGCAGACAACATGTCAGTGGACTTTTACATGAACAAGCATGAGGGACTCATTCTTACCCCCCCTCTGCAGGGTGGCCATGTGAGTCTGGTCATGGGCAGTGGGCCATCACCTGGACTTGACAGCAGTCCATGTTCCAGGCATGCAGAATACCCATGCCGACAGTCTAAGCAGGTCCTGGTCCATGGCACTCGAGTGGGAGCATCATCCCTCCATAGCTGAAGAACACTTTGACCGATGGGTCATACAGAATTGGATCTATTTGCCTCCCCATCCAACAGAAAACTGCCCAGTTTTTGCTTTACTAGATCCAGGGCCTAGTATTTTCTACTGAGACGCGTTGTCCCTCTCCTGGATGAGGAGGTTTCTTTTTGCACCCTTCCTCCATCTGCAGTGAGTTCTTCTCAAGCTGCAGTCGGAGGGAGCAGAGATGATTCTGGTGGCACTCTTTTGGCAGCGCCAGATTTGGTTTCCAGTTCTCCAGCAGCTTGCAGTGGAACCTCCAATTTCCCTGCCCCTATGCTCAGACTTACTCTCCCAGGAGCAGGGAACTCTGGTCCATCCAGATCTTAAATCTCTGCATCTCAATGCATGACTTCTGCAGACCTAGCTATTTCCAGATTTGGGGTATCCCCCAGGGTAGCGGATGTCATGGTGGCCACTAGGAAGCCTTCCACCAGGGCCACTTATACTATGAAATGGAAGTGGTTCTGCATCTGGGCCTTCGCCTGGCATTTAGACCCCTTCACCTGCCCAGTGAATTCGGTTCTGGAGTACCTACTCTCCCTGTCTGTCTTGCCCAGACGGATCTTCCTCCGTACATTCTTATGGGGCATTCTACACTTGAAGTCTCCCATCCGGGACCCCGTCCTGCCATGGGATCTTTTGTTTGTTTTAGAAAAGCTTACCTTGCCTCCCTTTGAGCCTGCCGCAAGTTGCGAGCTGCATTTTCTTTTGTGGAAAGTGTTATTTTTAGTTGCCATTACTTCCGCTCGAAGGATTTCCAACCTTCAGGCCCTGATGTATAAGGAGCCTTATTTAGTTTTCCACAAGGACAGGGTATCCTTACAGACTAATCTTAAGTTTCTTTCTAAGGTACTATCAGAGTTTACTGTGAATCAGGACATCCACCTTCCAGTTTACTACCCAGAGTACTTGAACTGAGAGGAGGCACTACTTCTTACTCTAGATGTCCATAGGGTGCTTCATTATTACTTGAAGCGCACCTGAGCCATTAGAAAGTCTGAATAGTTGTTTGTGTCCTTTGCCCCCAGAGTGGAAGGGGCTCCTGTTTCTAAGCAGTGTTTATCCAAATGATTGGTTAATTGCATTGTTTTCTGTTACAAGTACGTCAGACCCTTACCGGGCTCAGTAAAGAGTCACTCTACCAGGGGCATGTTTGCTTCCTTTGCCTCTTTGAGGAACGTGTCGGCTGCTGACATTTGTGCAGCTGCAATTTGGAGCTCTGTCCACACCTTTGTAAAGCACTACAGTTTGGACATTGCCTCTTGACGCAGAGCAGGCTTCAGACTAGCAGTCCTTCAGGGCCTTCTCTTCTAATCCTCTTTGGGAGACTTCTACCTCCACCCAGCTGCCCAGGGTCTCTCTTTACTGCTTGGGACTCAATCCTAAAGGTGTTGTCTGCTGCAAGAGCCCCCTCAAAGTAAGATAGTACAGTTACATAAGAACTTACCATAACAGTAGATCTTCGAGAGGAGCTCTTACAGCACATACTATTTTTCCCACCCACCTTCCCCCTGGTAGCTGCTTCTCCATCACGGATACCTTTGTTTTTCCTCAATTAGAGGATCCTCCTTGGTTCTCCATTTTTACTCATTTGCCGGGATCTCTGGTGGGGATGGGCTAGGGGACCGTCCCTTTTATACCATACATGACGTTGAGGCAGGCCGACATCAGGGGGCGGTCCTCCATTGTATACTGCTAGCTAGAAGTTTTCCGTGGGATCCTGGCACCTGCCGGCTTTAGTCCTAAAGATATTGCTGCAAGAGCTCCTCTCAAATATCTACTGTTATGGTAAGTTCTTATGTAACTGTACTATTTTTTGTAATACATTATTTGTTTATACACTGAATCTTGTAATAAATTATTTGTTTGTGCACTGAATCTTGTAATAAATTATTTGTTTGTGCACAGAATCTAGTGATTTTTTAAATTTACTTTCAAACTGCTAATGAAAAGACTTCAATAGAATTCTGGTATTGTGATGTAAAAAAATCCCAACTGCTTAGGAGCGCAATGTATTTTAATGAGAAACTAGTTTTTTTTTTGCCTTTTTCAAAAGAAAGACACTTCTGTCAGCAACACATTGCTTATTTCATATGTTTGTAATATTGTGTTCCATCTGTATGATTTTACAGTTAGTTTTAAAAGCGTAAATAGCTTCAGTTTCTTCTTCCCAAGTAAAACCTGGCTAGGGCAAAATGATCACCTCCTAAATAATAATAAGAGCCCACAGATTATCACAAATCACATGTTTTTTTGTTTTTTTATAAACTGATAAATTTTAATAGAAGAGAGCTATATTTCTCTAATACAAAACTGCAAACATATTTGCAGTTTCCTATCAAAATGCACTGCCTGTATTGCCCATAAAGATTTTCTGACTTCATAATGTAAGGATTCTGTTGAATTTTTTAGCTAGTAGTTGGTAAGCTAAAAAAAAACTACTATGAAAAGGTGTGGAAGGAAACAAACTAATACATACAAACTATTGCTAAGGACTTTTAACTGGTACATGAGGGAGCTTTATGAAGCCTGGCCGGTCATCTCTAAGGTGTGGCACAACCCGGTCTACCTTGAATATGTTGTACTGGGGGAGGATGTCTTTCCTCCAGCCCTGCCACGAGAGGGAATGCATGGGGAGAACCTGACCAGGCATGTAGCTGAGGGCGCAGAGAGCTGGCTTGAGGGGCTGGGGACTAGGCTGATGAAGCCACACCCTAACTGAAGGAACAAGAAAAACCTGTATGGAAAACCAGATATATGTCCTTCATAGAAACATGTTAATTAAAAACATAATTTCTTTCATCATAAATGGTAATTACCTTGCTGCAATGGTGGGTAGTTTTGCTAATATCCTCAAATGTATAATGTATGCAACATATGAGCAAAATTATATCTAGGTAATTATTTGAGAAAATTATTTAAAATATGAATATCTTTTCTTAAAATATCTTTTGTTTCTTATTCTATCAGAAGGGGAATGGAAGTTATATAAACACAGTAAGCTCTTACAACTTGTCAGGATGTTATTTTTCAGTATGTGCCCATTTTCAAAATCATGTTAAACAAGGTGCAGTACCTTAAACTAAGATTAACTGTTTTAATAAATAAAATTTTATGCAGAATATGAAAAAACTAGAAATGCACATGGGGGGCGTCGTAGGTATTATTTTTTACAGTACATTGACTTTTTAACACTCCGCTTTCCCTGACATTGGTCTGTCCCATCACAAACCTCCAACACCACTCACCAAACCTCATTGAATTTAATTGGCCCTATCTATACGTGCTGAACCAATTGGTGCCCCACACTCCACAACTATCGTTAACCATGGTGCACACAAATGTATAGCCCCTTTCGTCATGCTGATAGTTGTTAGGACACCTTCGAGCCCAGATAAGTGCCAGCATGAAAGCAATTACCCCCCCTTCAAAAGAGGATTACCCCCAGGACCGGGTACATTGAGCATTATAGTCGACCACTATCTCAGGCCTACTAACCTGTACAGCTGTTCGCTCTGATTCTTTAACATTCCTACCATATCCCTTCTTCCCCGTTTCACCTTGTCACTGTGCTATAAAAAGAGTGGACGTGTTAGCAGGCAAAAACTGCTGGCTACTCTAAAACTGCTAAAAAATCTTTTACTGAGGATGACTGTGCTGCTTCTCCTCCTGTCAGGCAACATCCACCCCAACCCCGGCCCAGTACAACAGTTGCATTGCTGCAGAAACAACCACGGAACCTTTAAATTGGCATCCATCAATATTTGTAGCCTGATGTCCAAATTTGATGCTCTCCAAGTCTGGGTAACCCAGCACAGACCTGACGTGCTCTCTGTGGTGGAGACCTGGCTTATGCCAAAGATCCCAGACACAGCAATTTCCCTTAATTTCTACACCCTTTTTAGACAGGATAGACTAGGCAAAAAGGGTGGAGGCTGTGCAGATTACCTTAGTGATACCCTACAGGGCCATGCCCTTCCCCGATTAGACACTGGGAAGAACGTCCAGCCCCTTGCCATCAGGATACTTCTAGGATCCCACTGTAAATCACTCACTGCAGTCTCAATCTACATCCCACCATGTGACCAGGCCACTGGTTTCAATATAGTCTTTGAATACTTAACCAGCCAGTGCCAAAATTCTAAAGTGGTACTACCAGGTGACTTCAGTGTAAATTGGTTGGCTTCTGAGGCAGTCCCCTACAAGAATGCCATCTCCACCATCAGTGTATCCCAAATGGTTGACTCCCCCACCAGGGTCAATTACTGGACTGGTTCCAGTACACTGCTGGACTGGATACTTACTAATCACTTGGAGAGAATCTCCAACACCACCATCCTCCCTGACTCGATTAGTGGCCACTTCCCATCCTATGCCACAGGTCAAATAGAGCCTCTAAACCACCCACTAAAATGGTAATGTATCATGTACTGAAGGAAAGGGCAGCTCAAACCCCTCAGAGCTTATCTTAAGCAAACTGACTGGTCTCCCATTGACTCTGCTCAAAACCTGGATCAAGCACTTGAGTGCTTTATCTCCAAGTTTAATATGGCCTTTGACATCCACTCCCCCATAAGAAAGCATAAGCTTAAGGGTGCAAAAATTCCTGGTTTGCCCCATCCCTACTCAACCACATGGCCACTAGGGATAATCCGTGCCATTGAGCCCAAGCCCCCAGTAAACAGGCAGACATTCAGCTATATAAAGCTCCAGGAACGCATGTACTCGGGCGGTCCTTATTGTCAAAATCTGCCACTTCAAGGATGAGCTCTCTAACTCCTGGGGGATGTCAGGAAATTTTGGGAAAACCTGAAAGACCTCATAGGCAAAACCTGCAACTCCTCACCCTCTACACTAGCTGCCAATGGGGAATCACCCAGGACCTCAAGCAAATTGCCGATACTTTCAATACTGCCTTCTCAGATCTTAGCGGCGTACTTCCCCCTGACTTCTTCAACGTACATGAGAACAATGTCAAGGCTAGCAGAGATGGTCCCCCTCAGGGCCTCCACCCTTTCTATTTCAAGACAGTCACCGTGACAGAGGTCAGGAAGTACCTGCAATGGGTGCTAAGAAAATTGAGATACAGTAATGACTCTCTTGATCTTAAACTTATTAACCTCACCTTTGATAAGGTTTTATCACCACTGACTAAACTACTGAATCTAGCCCTATGCCTTGGACAGTTCCCCAAGAGATGGAAAGCAGCCATGATCACACCTGTCCACAAAAGTGGTGATCAAGCCCTTCACACTAACTTCTGCCCTATATCAATATCCCCCAAAGGTTTTGGATCACATCATATCAGACCAACTAACCAAGTATCTTGAAACACCAGATCCAATGTCCGCAACAACATGGTTTCCATAAGGCATACAGTACCACCACAGCACTGCTTGAATACACTGGCTTCATATGTAGTGCCCTTGACTGACATCACCTAGTGGGGGTGATGTACGTCGACGTCACTAAAACTTTTGACACGGTCAGCCACACCATACTGCTAGACACACTTTCCGCCTCCGGACTCTCTGCTGATGCTGTGATGTGATTAAAAAGCTACCTCGTTGCAGACCCCAACAGGTCAAAATAAATGGTATTCTCTCAGACATCCAACAAGTGCATTCCAGTGTCCTGCAAGGCTGCTCCTGGGCCCTTACTTGTCAGTCTTTCCCTCAGTAACTTCCTTCAGGCCAGCACTAATAAGATACTACTTTATGTGGATGATGCCATTATCTTCACCAGTCAACCCGATCCGCACTCAGTAGAATCACAGCTCCAGCACAATTTCTCAGCTGTTGAGGTCTGGTTCATACAAAACTCCTCATGAATTACAGAAAGACAAAAGCCATGCTGTTCACAAACCCTGACAACAAATGTAAAACACACTGGTTAACTTTATTGACTATGGATTAGTCGTGTACAGTGCAGCAACAGACACTGCTCTCAAAAGGATTAACACAGCCCTAAATAAATCACGCCAGGTTAATTGTGGGAGCTCACTGACTCACCCATACATGCATCTTGTATGCACAGACTAACTGGTTGCACCTCAACAGAAGGATAAAGTACCAGACCTGTCTCCTAGTGAAAAAACCTGCCTTGGCTAAACCCCCCTGGTCATCCAGAAACTCCTTAATCTAGCAACTAACCTGCACTGGACTCGAGGCATGACGAAACAGACTTATCAAGTCCCTTTTTGCCGGATCTCACGGGTGCAGCGTTCCTTTACCTACCTGGTGCCCAGTTGGCTAAATGACCTCCCCTATGCAATCTTGACTGAGACAAAGATTGGCCTTTTAAAGAGCAAACTCCAAAACCTCACCGCACTTAGTAGCTATGACTGCCATCCCTAAGTTGTCTCACCCCCTAGCCCGCCATCGCCTTCCCCATCCGCCCCTTTCACCTTCCCTCACACCCCCTCTGTTCCAAGCAGTTAATACTGCTATATCTAGTAACCCCCTACCCTTCTTATTCACCCCTTTTGTAAACCCCCCACCCACACACACACACACACACACACATATTTCAACCCCCCCCAACAAGGCCAACTATGGCTGCTTTATGACTGCCTGTTATTATGAACATTACTACCCCATCTTTATTTTATGCTCCAATGTACTACTACTGTTATTGCAATATTTTTGTCTAATTGATGTGTACATTGTTGTTTCTTCTTTTTGATGTGGAACTGTTGTAAAAGAGCCTTCAGCTCAAAGGTATTGTAATCCGAGAACTAAATAAATAAAAAAACCTTCATTTTCTAAGTAACAGTCTTTATGATTGGGTGATGTGTTGCCCATTTTGTTCCATTTCTTGAATCAGTGGGACATTACCCCTCATTAGGGCTTTACTTTTGTCACAGGAGTCATAGAAGTCAAAGATTCATAATTTTTCCCATTTGTTTGAAAGTGCCATGATTTTGTCATTTTCCATAACGACTCAGTGATTCTTAGAATTTTCCGTGACAATTCCATGATTTTTGCCATTTCCACTTACAACTAATTGGTTTTGGCATTTTGCATGACAACCCCATAATGTTTGCTTTTTCCATGATAACATCATGATTCTTGGCATTTTCCATGTCAGCCCCATGATTTTTGGCATTTTCCATAACAACCCCATGAGTTTTGGCATTTTTAATTAACACGCCATAGATTTTGGTGGCTGCCAGTGACTGACCCTTAATTTTGTGGCTCACAACCACACTGCACAGGGTGCCCAGTTGGCCCCAGTGTGGGATTTTGGGGTTTGCACATGAGCCCTGGGGCAGGATTCACAAAAACTCATAAAGCACAGAGCAAAAGTTTGTGCTGCACTTTACAGTTTCGCAGGTGTAGGATCTTGCTCACAGTTGATAATGCACCATGCTATCTGACTTGAATAGCCAGGGCGGGCAGTGCTAACCCAGGAAAGCCACCACTAACCCCACTAGCACTGCCTCAACATCCAGCCAGGAGACTGACCTCACAATGAATAGCGCAGGTGTGCTATTTCCTGTTCACTAAAGCTCCCATGTAAATGAGACCATTGGGCATGCAAGGTGCTAGGTAGCCATTTACATGCCCATTATGGGCCCACTTACATAGACTGTGAGTGGCATCGCAGTCCTTGGTGGTCTAGTGCCTCCGCTGCCCTTTCATAACAGTCATAAGATTTATAACAGGCACATATAGCTTAAGCCATTTTTGTCCTGCTCTATTCATATAGTGAATTGACGGCAAGGTCTTATGCAGTAGTCACCTAGTGCATGTTTGAATTGATTCATAGTGTCACATGACACCAGAGACTCAGGTAGTGAATTCCACTGGGACACCACTCATTATGAGAACCATCCTCCCTCAGGTTTTGTCATGGGTCTCACCCCTCAGCTGGAACTGGTGACCTCTGTTTATGGTAATGACCGTTCTTCTGTTTAACCTAATACTTTACCAAGGGTCAGGTTGTCTGAATGCCCTATACACCATATACATGTCACCTCTATATCTTCTATATTGAAGTGAATATAAGCCCAAGTCCTGTAGCCTTTCCTCATATGACCTTCCCCAACCCTCCAACCAGCCTAGTCACCTCCTCTGAGACACCTCCAACCTCCAACATCTCTCTCTAATCTTGACATCTAAAAACTACCTCCACACTCCAAATGGGGGTATACCAGGGAAACATAGAGTGGAATCAACACCTCTCTAGCTCTACTTTTATGTTTCTCATAAAGCTAATATACTGTAGGCCTTTTTAGTGACATTTGTGCAGTGACTGGTGAAAGTCATATTTTTGATATATGTACTTCTAAGTCTTGCCCTGATTCAGTTGTTGAAATATTATGCCCATTTATATTGTAACTATAAGTGTGATTTTTTCCCCCCTAAATGCATAATTTTGCACTTTTCCATATTAAATCAGAGTTTCTTTATTCCCACACTTTTAGCCAGTACATCTGTGTTTTGTTGGAATACTATGACATCATTCTCATTTGCCCCAATTTTTATGTCGTCTGCACACTTTGCCATCCATGACTTTGAGTTGCAATCTAGGGAGGTTATTAATGAGAATATTAAACAGAGTAGGTCCAAGGACGGATCCCTGTGGAACTCCACTTGATACAGGGGCCCATCCAGACATGTACCCTTTGATACAAACCCTTTGTTTCCTGTTTCCCAACCAAGCCATAATCCATTTAATGATACATGTATCCAGACCTATTTCCCATAGAGTATGTATAAACTCTTGATGTGACACACTATAGAAAGCCTTCTCAAAATCTATATAAAGTATATCCACAGTTAGAGTTGTATCCAGGGCTTCACTAACTGGGTCAAAGAAGGAGAGTAAATTTGTTAAACAAGACCTCCCCTTACTAAACTCATGCTGTTTAATATCTGTGTACCCTTCATCCTGAATATGTTCTGTAATGAAATATTTTATGAAAGTTTCCATGATCTTACCTAGAATCTTGTCAAGCTAATTAGCCGATAGTTGGAGCCTACTGATTTGGAGCTTGTTTTATGTATAGGGACAACATTAGCTGTTATCCAGTCCTCTGGTACCAAACCCTCCTCTAATGATTTTTGGAAAATAGCTTAGATTGGGTAACACAGGACAGTTGCCAATTCTTTTAAAAGTCTTGGTTGCAGATTATCTGGCCCTGAAGTCTTGGTCGAGTCCAGGCTTGCCAACTTTTCCTTGACCATTTTGGTTGTTATTCTTAGGTTACAATGTACCTCTCCTATGGTGTTATTCACTAATGCTTCCCCTTTATGATAAACACTTTAAAAATATATATTAAACTTGCCTGCCATATCCTGACACTCTGTTATTATCTGATTCCCCTGAACTAGTGGTCCTATACTGTTATTGTTTTGTTTCAGGACACCCACATAATTGTAGAAAGCTTTTTTTATTATCCATAACTTTGTTTACCAATTTATGCTTTAATTGTCTTTTGAATTTTTTTATTTCCTTTTTCAAAACTCTCAATATTGTTTGGTATTTTTCTCTATATACCCCGTTCCTTCTTTTTTATATTTTTTTATATGCTTTATTCTTTCTTTTAATCAGCTTATGTATCTTGGCGGTAAACCACACTGGGATCTTTCCCTTTACATTATATTTGTATTTAGTTGGTACATCAACTTCCACCAACCCTTGGATGAAATTTTTTTTAGAAGTTGCCACATCTTGGGTGCATTTAGGCTATTAAACTGTTTTTCCCCATGCCCACTGCTGCACCTTCTCTCTAAGCAGATTGTAATTGGCAACATTATCATTTTTTTATTTTTGTTGCCCCTTACTGGATACATATCTTATTTTGTAATAAACATTCCACCATATTGTGGTCATTTCCCATTAGGGGTTCTCTAACCTTACAGTACTCTACTCTGTTTTCCATGTTACTAATCACCAAATCCAGGATATTGTCATTTCTTGTGCCTTATGCCACATGATTGACTGGTGTTAGGAATCTAGTACTAAGAAATGCCACTCCACTATCGTGGAGGAATCCACAATGTCCAGTCAATTCCTGGAAAATAAGTCTCCCAGGAGCAATAATCTTTTGCAGGATCAAGGCTACAATTTTTTTAATAAAATCCATGGTTCTGTACTGATTTAATTAAGGTGATCTATAACATACTGCCACCATAATCTGTTTCTCCTGGTAGGGAATTAATTGAACTAAAAGCTGTTCAAAATCAGGATCAGAGGATTTACTTATTTCAAATGCCTTAATGTCATTTCAAACATAAAGGGACATCCCCACCATTTCTGCCCTCTCTATCTTTTCTGAAGAGCTGATATCCTTTAATAGTTATCCCCATGTGTCTTTTTTCCACCATGTTTCTATAATTGAACACAATGCAATATGTTCTTGCTGTAGTATGATCTCCAGTTCATCCATTTTATTGCTCAGGCTTTGTGCATTTTCCAGTATGGCCTTCCCGTTGGTTGATTCCTTTGACTTATTTGATGTTTTCCTTTGGTTATTTTTTCCTTGCCCCCCCCCATTAAGTTTAAAATCTTACTGATTTTGGTGTTTAATCTATCTGCTAGAACCTTGGTGCCAATTTTATTCAGATGGAGTCCATCTGAAGCATATAATTATATATGTTATCAAATCTGTGCTGGTGTTCCATCAACTCAGAATTTTCCCTTGTACTCCACCTTCATAGCCACCCATTTAGCCTTTTTACTTCATTTGTTTTGTGTATGCTTGCTCATGAACAGGAAGAATTTCATGTACTACTACTACTACTACTGAGCAATTTCTTTTTTGAGCTCTAATCCTACTTCTTTGAAATCCCTTTGAATATATGTAACCCCTTCTCCCAATGTCATTTGTCCCTACGTGTAGGAATACTATTGGGTTACTAGTATGCTCTAAGAGCCCAGGAAGAGTTTTTAACATCAGAAATCCACCCCCAGGTAGGCGTGAAAGCTTATAACTTGAACTTTCCTGTTATTTGATTACACCTATCTGTTGCGATGTAGTCTGAGTATGTGTAAAATAGTTTCCCTGGTAGTCTAGTGGTTGCTTCCCCCTCCCTGTTCTCTGATCGCTTGTCCCTGTATAATAAAAAAAATTCCCTGGTAGTCTAGTAGTCCCTCCCCATCCACAATCGCCATCCCGTGCAATACTAAATAACATATCCCTGGTGAGCTGGTGGACCTCCCCCCTGGCAAGTAGTGCCCCACTACTCTGCTCCACCCATCCCAGAATGGAGCTGGTGACTGGCATGGCCCTCCTCTCACCACCACAGCCAGTCGCTGACTGAGCTGTCATGGAGTGCGTACTGTATACAGTGTACTATGGAGTGATAGCTCAGTCAAGCCATCAATCGGTAGGCACATACTGTACAATACGCATTCCATGACAGCTCAGTCGTCCACTGGCTGTGGTGGTGAGAGGAGGGCTGTGCCAGTCGCTGGCTCAGTTTTGGGATGGGGGAGTGGGGTGGTGGGGTACTACCTGCCAGGGTGGGAGTCCAGTAGACCACTAGGGATATTTTAATTAATATTGCATAGGACAGTGATCAGGGATGGGGAGGGACCACTAGGCTACCAGAGAATTTTTTTATTATATGGGGATGATTGTTAGAGGAGGGGGGAGGGACCACTAAACTACCAGGGAATTTATTTTCTCATACAGGAACGGCGAACAGGGAAGGGGGGAGAGACCACTAGACTACCAGGGAATTTTTTTTATTATACGGGGATAGTGATTAGAGAACAGAGGAGGGGGAGGGATCACTTGCCTACCAGGGAATTTTTTTATTATACGGGGACTGTAATCAGAGAACAGGGTAGAGACCACTGTACTACCAGAGAATTTATTTTCTCATATGGGGACGGTGATCAGAGGAGGGGGAAGGGACGACTAGACTACAGGGAATTTTTTTATTATATGGGGATGGCGATCAGAGAATGGGGAGGGACCACTAGACTACCAGGGATTTTTTATTACACGACGATGGTGATCGGAGAATGGGGAGAGGGATCACTAGACTACCAGGGAATGTTTTTATTATACAAGGACTGCAATTGGAGAACAGGGGAGGGGCCACTGGACTAGTAAGGAATTTATTTTCTCATACAAGGACAGCGATCAGAGAATGAGGGAGGGCCCACTAGACTACCAGGGAATTTTTTTATTATACAGGGATAGCGATTGGAGAATGGGGGAGGGAGGAGCGACCACTAGACTGCCAGGTATTTTTTTTATTATACAGGGATGGTGATCAAAAATGTGGAGGGGCAGGACCACTGGACTACCAGGGAATACTGGACTACCAGAGAATTTATTTTCTCATACTGGGATGGGGATTGGAGAATGGGGAGGGAGGGACTCCTTGACTTCCAGGGAATGTTTTATTATCCAGAGACAGTGATCAGAGAATGGGGAGGGGGGACCACTACACTGCCAGGAAATATTTTGACAACAACCGGACAGTTATCCAAAATGGGGAGGGACCACTGGACCACCAGGGACATTTATTTCCATTGCTTGAGACAGTGATTTGGGGGGACCACTACCCACCAGGGAAAGTTATTTTATTACTCTGGACAGAGATCGGCAAGGGGGCAGTACCTCTGCCAACCACTAGGGTTGCGCGGCATTAAGAGGAGGTTTTCCTCAGTGGTATTTTCTCCACACAAGAGAACCCCACAAACAGCCCTTGTGAGGAGAAAATGCTTTGTGGATGGGACTGTGCCAATATGCAGGCCCTCTCCCCCTAATCTGCATTGCGGCCTCCTCCAGACTTTGCGGGTACAAACCGGACTTTTGTGAATAGCACCTTGGCACAAAACCCAGCTTGCATGGCACAAACTGGGTTTGTGAGGGGGCAAACGTTTGCAAATTGGGCTCCTGGCCTCCGAGTTGTCAGCACAGTGCAATGCCTCTGGCTACTGGACCAGCCTAACAGTTAATTTTTTTTCAAACATTTAAGTCTCTGCTGATATGCTTGTGTGCAAATAAGTCAAACCAAATACAGAATATTTGTTTAACACACAATCAAAACTCTGAACAACTCTCAGGATGCCCTTGGAGATTTAGGAATTATTAGTTCAGAGGATTCTTGGAAGGCACAATATGAACGAAATCAAAGTAGAAAAGCATAGACTCCGATGTAATTCAGTATATAGTGGTATTTATTACTGTCCACCATGTAATTGATGTTTTGTGGCCTGCTGACCACTTCTTCAGAACTTGGGTGGTCAATGCTGCACTATTGTTACTGACCAAGGGGAGGGATAGTGAAGATTAATAAAGGAGAGGGGAGGTGGGCAGAGGGAGACAGTGAAAAGGCAGAGATACTGAATGAATACTTTTGCTCAGTATTCGCAAAAGAAGATGAGGAGCAGTTACCTAAACCAGACAATAGAAGCACTCTGGGTAGGGGGGTTGATACCAGTCCATTCACAGAAGAAAGAGTCATGAAAGAACTCCTAAAACTCGAGGTGGACAAAGCAATGGGCCTGATGGGATTCCACCCCAGAATCCTAAAAGAACTAAGGGGACCTAGTGACACCACTGACCACACTTTTAACAAATCATGGCAGGATGGGGTGGTACCTGAGGACTGGAGGAGGCAGATGTGATTCCTCTTTACAAAAGTGGGAGCAAGGCAGAAGCAGGAAACTACAGACCTGTAAGTTTGACCTCAGTGGTAGGGAAAATGATGGAATCACTTTTGAAAGAAAGAATTGTTGAGCACCTAGAGGCCAGCGGGGCACAGGACCCAAAGCAACATGGATTTACAGCAGGAAGGTCATGTCAGACTAATCTAATTGATTTCTTTGACTGGGTGACCAAAGTAATAGACCAGGGAGGGGCTGTGGATATGGCCTACCTAGACTTTAGCAAGGCATTTGACACAGTCCCGACAAAAGATTAATAATTGTTAGCCAGCCTGGGAGTGGGTCCCAGGGTGGTAGCCTGGGTAGCGAACTGGCTGCACAACAGGACACAGAAGGTAATAGTGAATGGAACACATTCCGAAGAAAGGGGATTACTAGTGGAGTACCTCAGGGCTCAGTACTGGGTCCAATCCTCTTTAACATCTTTATAAGTGACATTGCAGAGGGTCTGGAGGGAAGGTATGCCTCTTTGCAGATGATACAAAGATCTGTAACAGAGTTTATACACAAGAGGGGGTAGAAAAGATGAGAAGGGACTTGGCAAGGTTGGAGGAATGGTCAGACATATGGCAACTTAGATTCAATGCAAAGAAGTGCAAAGTAATGCACCTGGGAAACAAAAACCCAGGAGAAGAGTACACAATAGCAGGGGAGGTACTAACAACAACAAAAATGGAAAGGGACCTGGGAGTAGTCATATCAGATGACCTAAAGGTGGGTAAGCAATGTGAGAAGCCAGTAAGGAGAGCCAGGGGGATACTGGGATGCACAGGAAGGGGCATCACAAGTAGAAAAAGGGAAGTGATTATCCCTCTATACAGACAGTTGGTGAGACCCCATCTGGAATACTGTGTGCAGTTTTGGAGACCTCATCTACGCAAGGACATAGACAGGATGGAAGCAGTCCAGAGGAGGGCAACTAAAATGGTGCCGGGTCTACACCAGAAACCATATGAAGAGAGATTGAGAGAGCTAAATATGTATACCCTTGATGAAAGGAGGGACAGGGGGACATGATAGAAACGTTCAAGTACCTCAAGGAAATCATCAAAGTCCAGGAGGGTAGCATCTTTCAGAAAAAGAGATGTGTAAGAACAAGGGGGCACAGTTTAAAGATAGAGGGGGGACGGCTCAGGGGTAATGTGAGGAAATTCTTTTTCACGGAGAGAGTGGTGGATACATGGAACAACCTTCCTGAGGAGGTCGTTGGTCTAAAACAGTGGGGAATTCAAACATGCTTGGGACAGACACAAAGCAATTATAGTGCGGGTTGCAGGAAGCAGGCTGTTGGTTAACTAGAATCTGCAGCTTATCCAGTAGGTAGGAAATGGGCAGACTGGGTGGGCCAAGTGGTCCTTTTCTGTCCAAAGTCTATGTTTCTATGTTAAATATGACTTCCAGATGAGTGTGGAGAACAACTGCTTGTTTACATGCCCTGTACTGAACTAAATGATCAAATATAATGCAGGATAAAGGTTTGACAGCAACCCTAACAGACTGTAGCAAGTCCTATGGCTTGTGGCTTGGGCACTAACAGTAGTGCAGAAGTAAGCACCCATGTCCTGATGAAGTGGTCAGTGGGCCACAAAATGTCAACTACATGGTGGATAGTAATAAAGATTACTACATATTGACTTCAACACAGTGGATCCTTGACTTTTATTCTGATTTTCATAATCTCTTTCCTTTTGACTGTCAATACTAGGATTTTATTCAGAATTGTACTTGAAAGAAGTACGGCCCTACCCATCATTGTGGTGAAGAAAGTTCAGCATAACATTAATTTCCATTTTTATGTTTGCTTGTTGGTGCTCAGGCACTGTAGGGGCTGTGTAGGTATGTGCTGTGTAAGCCAAAGGATGTAGAAAAGCAGGAGGCATGCTACTTAGTTTGCTAAGAAGGCTGATAACAGTGTTCAGCCGGCTGATGGGCGTACACTTTGTGTAGTTCAAAGGATTGTTGCCCCACAAATCACACTGGTAGTCTGGGTAACAAGCTCCCTGAACTAGTGGCCTTGATTGAAGAGGGATGTCTGGATATCGTGGCAGTCACAGAAACATGGTACACAGAGAACCATGACTGGGATGTCAACATACCAGGGTACACAATCTACAGGAGGGACAGGGAGAGTGAAATAGGAGGAGTAGCTCTCTATGTAAGGGAAGGGATCAAAGCAATGGAACTAAAGGGTAAACAGGGAGGAGAGGAGGCAATGTGGGTTATCCTGGAGACAGGAAATGGCACCACAACCCACATGGGGGTTGTATACAGACCCCCATCTCAGGGGCAGGCAATGGACAAGGAAATGATAGACAGCATCCTTAGAATGGCAGAAAAGGGGGATATATTGTTGATGGGGGACCTGAATATGCCAGATGTTAACTGGAGCACCTTTGCTGCAGCCACATCCAAGACCAGGGTCATTTCGTTGCCCTCAGGGGCATGCCTCAGACAGCTGGTGTTGGAACCCACTTGGGAGGGAGCAATCTTAGACCTGGTACTCTCAAATGGGACGGAGAGAGGGATCTCGGATTTAGAAGTGGTAGCCATCTCGGGGAACAGCGACCACCAAACAGTGTGGCTCACGATCAACACAGCCATAGAGCCAAGCCATACAAAAGCAAGAGTTTTGGACTTTAGGAGGGCTGACTTTGGGAAAATGGGAGAGTGCCTCAGAAAAGCACTAGCAAACGGGCAAGAAGGAGGGGTAGAGGAACAATGGGGAAAAATCAGAACAGCCATCACAGAGGCAACAAGCCTTTATGTGAAGCAAATCAACAAAACAAAATGAAGGCAAAAACCACTATGGTTCTCAAAAGAGGTCATGGGGAAGGTTAGGGAGAAAAAGGTAGCATTCAGAAAGTATGAGGAAACACAGAAGGAACAGGACAGAGATCTATACCAGTTAAAGCAGAAGGAAGTGGGGAAGGCAGTCAGAATAGCAAAGGCCCAAACTGAGGAAAAGAAAGCCAACTCAGTTAAGGAGGGGGGATAAAACCTTTTATAGGTACATTAGGGAATGAAGAAAGACCAAGGGATGGATAGTAAGGCTTAATAAAGGGAAGGGGGACTGGACAGAGGGTGACAGTGAAAAAGCAGGGATACTGAACAATACTTCTGCTCAGTATTCACAAAAGAAGAGGAGGGGGAGGTACCTAAACCAAAGAATAGAAGCACTCTGGATGGGGGGGGGGTCATTACCAGTCCATTCACAGAAGAAAGGGTCCTGAAAGAACTCCTAAAACTGAAGGTGGACAGAGCAATGAGACCTGACGGGATTCACTCCAGAATTCTAAAAGAACTAAGGGGGAACTAGTGACACCACGGACTACAATTTTTAACAAATCATGGGAGGATGGTGTGGTACCTGAGGACTGGAGTAGGGCAGATGTGATTCCCCTTAACAAAAGTGGGAGCAAGACAGAGGCAGGCAACTACAGACCTGTCAGTTTGACCTCAGTGGTAGGGAAAATAATGGAATCACTTCTGAAGGAAAGAATTGTTGAGTATCTAGAGGCCAGTGGGGCACAGGACCCAATGCAGCATGGATTCACAGCAGGAAGGTCATGTCAGATGAATCTAATCGATTTCTTTGACTGGGTGACCAAAGTAGTAGACCAGGGAGGGCTGTGGACATGGCCTACCTAGACTTTAGCAAGGCATTTGACAGTCCCACACAAAGATTAATAAACACATTAGCCAGCCTAGCGGTGTCCCAGGGTTGTAGCCTGGGTAAAACATTGGCTGGACAACAGGACGCAGAGGGTAATAGTAAATGGAGTCCACTCCAAAGAACAGGGGGTTACTAGTGGGGTACCGCAGGGTTCAGTACTGGGACCAGTCCACTATAATGTCTTTATAGGTGACACTGCAGAGGGACTGGAAGGGAAAGCATGCCTCTTTGTAAATGACACAAAGATTTGCAACAGAGTTGATACACAAGGGAGGGTGGAAAGGATGAGAAGGGACTTGGCAAGGTTGGAGGAATGGTCAAGTATGGCAGCTTAGATTCAATGCAAAGAAGTGCAAAGTAATGCACTTGGGAAAACCCAGTGAAAGTACACAATGTGGGGAGGTACTAAAAACAACAAAATGGAAAGAGACCTGGGGGTAGTCATATCAGTTGACTTAAAGGTAGGCAAGCAATGTGAGATGGGAGTAAGGAGGGCTGGGGATACTGGGATGCATAGGGGAGGCATCAGCAGTAGAAAGCAGGAAGTCGTTATCCCTCTGTATGGACAGTTGGTGAGACCCCATCTGGAATACTGCAGATTCTGGAGACCCCATCTCTGCAGGGACATAGACAGGATGGAAGCAGTCCAGAGGAGGGCAACTAAAATGTTACAGGGTCTGCACCAGTAACCATATGAAGTGAGACTAAAGGAGGTTAATATGTATACCCTCGAGGAAAGGCGGGGGGGGATGATAGAAACATTTAAGTAACTGAAAGGAATCGACAAAGTCCAAGTGGGTAGCATCTTTCAGAAAAAGAGATGTGCAAAAACAAGGGGGCACAATTTGAAGATACGGTGGGGGGGGCTCAGAGGCAATGTGAGGAAGTATTTTTTCATGAAGAGGGTGGTGGATGCATGGAACGGCCTTTCAGAGAAGGTCATGGGGTCAAAAACAGTGGGGGAATTCAAGAATGCATCGGACAGACATAAAGCAAGCAGCTTATCCAATACGTGAGGAAATGGGCAGACTGGTGGGCCAAACAGTCCTTATCTGCCATCAAAGTCTGTTTCTATGGTTTCCACCTGTTAGCCAGCTAACAGACATGATCATCAGGCTTTGAAGTTGAACATCATGCCTCACAGTCATTGTGTGGTGTGTGTGTGTGTGTGTGTGTGTGTCTGTCTGTCTGTCTGTCTGTCCCACTTTTAGTGGTCCCCCTAGTTATAGACAGGAGTCTGGAGATTGTCTCTTTGAAAGTACTAAACAAAGTGTGGAAAAAAATGCTCAGCATGAAGAATACAAATTAAATATGTTAACAGCATGTCAATAATGAACAGGGAACATCAGAAATAGTTTATTTAAATTACTTATTGTTTATGTTCCTGTAACAATTTGCTGTCTATACCTGTCACTATCTTTTCTCTTTTTCTATTTGTATTCACTTCTTTCTGCATGGGTATTAGTTGGAATGCATCTGCTACAGGCACAAAGCTGACATTCATGGAAAGGTCAAGGGGCTGATTCTATAAGCACCCTCGCATATCTGAGATTGCGACATGTGAGGGATGTAGTTGCTCCAAGGACTCTGTGCCTGATTCTGTAAGGGCATGGTCCTGCAGCTAAGTCCTGTGATTCTGACCAACCCAACCGGTATGCCAAACAAAGGTGTGCTTAAACAGGTTGGCGCAAGCCTGCAGTGCTGGACTTGAAGGGCGCGAGTGCCCCCCATGCCCGATCCCGTGAATATGTTAAATAAGCCCTACAGGGCTTGCTCATGCCGATTCCCAGATAATATGTAGCTCTGGGGAACTGAAACCTAGAGATACCCCAAGAGAATGTCTGTGCTGAGCAGTGGCAGCTACTGACTACCCTTGCAGGTATCTGAGGGTTCAAAAAGCAGATAACACTGACAGGCAGAGTCTGGGAAAGACTAAATTGTCACAGTTCCATTTAAAGAGCCCCTGATACCAGGTGGATAACTATGAAAAATGTGAGATTTAGATGCATTTCAGTTTATAGTGCATGTTTTGCCATCCTTTTTTTCTGATATGGACTTTATCCTCCTGCCCTGATGTCGACCCTTAGCCCCCACCACCCTTCTTCCAGGACTTACCCTATTTACTGCTTACCAACCTCGTTCTGTGAGTGGATACCATGGATGGTGGAAGCATGGTGGCTGCAGGGTCACAATGTCATCCTGCTGATGGGGGTTATTTTCCACCCGTTACTGCCCTTGAGTCCGAGCCGGCACTGTGCAGTGACACATGTGTAGACCATGAAGACACTGCACTCTCTCAGTGCCAGCCTCTGGCTTTTGATTCTGGTGACTGCTGCTGTGCCACCTAGCCTCCACCTGATGGAAGCCAAACAGCGGTACGCACTGTCCCCCACACTGAAGGAGGTGTCCATCAGTGGATACTCAGTACTCCTCTCTCCCTCTCCCCCCCCCCAGCGGTGATGGTCCGTTCACAAACCCAGGTCACTGGTGTAGTGTAAGGTGACGTGCCCAGCGTCTCAGCTCTCCGTGTACTGGCTAAAAGTTTACTGTAGCTCAGAGTTCCTTAGATAATATTGTTTAAGGCACTGAGGGGGACTAGACCTGCAAACCATTGTTGTAAAGTTCCGTACTGTTACCCTCTGTACTATTCAACCTGAACTATATTTTTGCAATTTTCGCCTTTCTTATTACTGAGGGAAGTGACATAAAAGAAGATTACTGTCCCTTGGACTTTATTTGCTTTGGCTGCTCACCCACACATGACACCATAATGCCTGTTCATGACATCATAATTATATCCACAGCAACAAATTGGAATTTCATAAACAGAACTGTGACTGCAGAAGTAGACAAGCAGACAGAGAAAATGGGGGAGAGATCCTGTTTCCATGCAAATGTCCTTAGTTATAATGAAACAAAGGTGTCAATTACAGAAAAAGTATAAAATATAACCCACATTTTGTCTAAATACTATATTTTTCAAAGTTTTCCTAACAACATCAAGGGCTGTTTAAAGCAGTATTACACTGCAAGCAAACATTCTGCATTTACAAGCTTGTTTTTGTTCTCTTTTCTTCCCTCCAGCCCGACTTCCCTTGGGCTGTGACCAACACCCATCCAGCCCCATTAAACACACTCACCACTGTCCCTACTTCCCCATGGCTCTTCCTTCATGGCAATGGGATCCAAGGGAAAGTATACCTCCCAGCTAGAGGGTGGTCAGCTTCATGGCATGTGGCTCGAGTATGCTGGAAGCCATCATCCTGCCGAGACTAGAATTTTCATCCGCAGTTTCTGCCACAGTCCTCCCTTGACTTGACCGAACCAGTTGTTGGTGGTGTTCACGCACAGCATGTCCCTGCAGAATGAGAACAAAACAGACAAACAGTGGAGCAACACTGGGAAAGAAATCTGGTGTGCTTAGTCAGGAGATCTGCAGAGTGATACCAGAAAGCAACCGTTATAAGTGCACTCACCAGTAGGTTGAGGAATAATGCTGAAAAGCCCATGTAATATGCAGATATTTATTGATGGCACAAATCTGTAGCAGAGAACAGCAGCCTGAGTCAGCTTACAGTATACAGCATGTAAGTGAAGGTTTTCATATTGAATGAAGATACAGTCAACCAATGGATTTCCAGACAGCAGTGGCCCAACAGCCCCACTGCCTTGAGGTTGCTCTGCCTCTTCATCAGGGAGCCTGTGGAAGGAGCAAGCATCCTGGTCCATCCACAGAGGTTGCTGTGGTGCCAGAACTCAATGCCAGCCCTCCCTGTCCAAGACACAGTGCCCCTTGGCAGCTGCCTGGACATAGCCTGCCTCCCAGTATAGCAGCCGGAGTCCAATCTTGAACCCACGTCATCTGCGCTGTTGCAGGGCATTGCTCATTTCCTTTTGTTTGCAGTTTATTTCCTCAGCATGGGCCTGCTAAGATGCAGCATCTCATTCTCAGTGGGATCCTAGTTGTACCCATTATCACAGCCGAGTTGACTGGAGCACTCTGAGAAGTTCCCTGACTTGCTGAAGGTCACACAGGGAGTATTTTGGCACTGGTAGGATTTGAACCTGTGATCTCCTGTTTCACAAGCCATGGCTGTAACCACTAGAGCACACTGTCTGCATTTCATTTAGACTCTGTTTTACCCAGAATCTGTACTGACACTGATAAATTTGCTTTTTAATGTGACAGCACTGTGAAGTAGAAATATATGTGAACCTTAAAGGTCTGTTTCAATCTGAAATCTTTATGTTTAAATTACTGTTATATTATGGGACCAGCTAGTCAGAACATTCATGAGGGAAACAGGGTTGCTCCTGCAAATATAGAAAAACCTTTTCTGGCAGAAAGATGATGAAATGGAATTTCTAGGGACATCATCAAACTATACCCTAATTCCGCAATGTGGTGAGGTCCCTAGGGGTTCTAGCCTGGCTTTTATTTGTCCAAAAATGTTTACAGATTTACAAGGCAATCCAATTGCACAAGCAAATGTTTTTGATAATGCTTATTGTATGATATAATATTTTAAAATAGTACTATACAGTGGCGTGAAAAAGTATTTGCCCCCTTCCTGATTTTCTCTATTATTGCATATTTGTCACACTGGATGTTTTCAGGTCTCTAGACAAAATATAATATTAGATAAAGGAACCTGAGTGAACAAATAACACTTTTTTTTACTTATTTCATTTATTTAATGAAAAAGTTAACCAACACCAACTGGCACTGTGTGAAAAAGTAATTGCCCCTAGTTAAATCAACCCAATTAAAGGATAATTAGAGTCTGCTGATTGAACACAGCCAGGCTTGATTACAGCCAGCCCTGCTCAATATAAACCTCACTTATTTTGGCCCTTACCATCAGAGTCACGTTGCCAGCACAAAGATTCAACAAGCACATTATGCCATGATCAAAGGAAGTTCCTGAAAAGATCAGAAAAAATTTGTTGCCCTCTATCAGTCTGGAAAGGGTTACAAAGATATTTTAAGGCTCTGGGACTCCATTGAACCACAGTGAGAGCCATAATCTCCAAATGGAGAACACTTGGAACAGTAGTGAACCTTCCCAGGAGAGGCGGCCTGCCAAAATTACTCCAAGGGCACAGTGTAAAATCATCCAAGAAGTCTCAAAGGATCCTAAAACAACATCCAAAGAACTGCAGGCTACTCTTGCCTCAGCTAAGGTCAGTGTTCATGACTCCACAATCAGAAAGAGACTGGGCAAAAATGGGCTTCATGTGAGAGTAGCAAGGCGGAAACCACTGATAACCAAGAAGAACATAAATGCTCGTCTCTCATTTGCCAAGAAGCACCTGGATGATCCACAAGCCTTTTGGGAAAATGTTCTATGGACAGATGAGTCCAAAGTGGAACTTTTTGGACAACATGGATCCCATAATGTCTCGCGTAAAGCAAACACAGCATTCCACAGTAAGAACACCATACCAACAGTCAAACATGGTGGTGGTAGTGTGATGGTATGGGGATGCTTTGTTGCCTAAGGACCTGGATGACTTGCCATAATTAAAGGAACCATGAATTCTGCTCTGTACCAGAAAATTTTAAGGAGAATGTCCAGTCATCCTTCCGTCAGCTGAAGCTGAAGCGTAGTTGGTCATGCAGCGAGACAATGATCCAAACACAAAAGCAAGTCCACATCAGAATGGCTAAAAGAAGTAAAATTAAAGTTTTGGAGTGGTCTAGTCAAAGTCCAGACTGAAACCTAATAGAGATGCTGTGGCAGGACCTGAAACGAGCAGTTCATGCTCAAAACCTACCAAATGTTACTGAATTAAAGCAGTTCTCTGAGGAAGAGTAGGTTAAAATTCCTCCACAGCGATGTGAAAGACTGATATTGAATTATAGGAAGTGTTTGGTTGCAGTCATTGCAGCTAAATGTGGCATAACCAGTTATTATGTAAGGGGCAATTACTTTTCACACAGTGCCAGTTGGTGTTGGTTAACTTTTTTTCATTAAATAAGTGAAATTGAAAAAAAAAACAAGTGTTATTTGTTCACTCAGGTTCCCTTTATCTAATATTACATTTTCTCTAAAGACCTGAAAACATCCAGTGTGACAAATATGCAATAATAGAGAAAATCAGGAAGGGGGCAAATACTTTTTCATGCCACTGTATGTGTGAGCCTTAAAGGTTTGTTTTAGTTTGGAATGATTACATCTGAATTCATTCTTATTGAAACCAATGTTCAGAGCTGCTCGTGTAACAGTAGTATGACCAGATAACAGAAGCAATGTCACTTTGGGAGAAGGTATGGCTTTGCTAAAGCTGCATCACTGTGAAAGATGCTGTGCCTTCTAAGGTAAAGGAAGAGGCCTTTTGAATGCAGGTTTTGGTTGGGGGTGGTGCGTGGGGAGGGGTGTTTTACAAACTAATATGCTCTGAACCTCTATAAATGCCCAGGTTTTATCAGATATGCCATCCAGTTAGAACATCAAATTAGACAGAGATCTACAGGGTGGAATTCCACAATGAAACAGTAGAAAGAAGCAAACTCCATAAAAAATGTCAGTATCTAAATGCACTGCAGTAGTGGTGCTCAGATGGCGCTTTTGTGGATCCAACCACATTCCTTCAGATATTGCTGGTACCTGCCTCCGAATCTGACTGTAATCTGTCCAAAGTCAGCTTTCAGATCTAGAGTCTGATACTCATGGATCAGAGATCAGGTTGAGGTATCTGAGGTTGATTCATTGATCCGCCTCGAATAACTGGATCTTGCAGTCAAATACCTGGATCCTATGATTGGATCCACAGATACCTCATGTAATTACTTTGGCTCCTAGGAGAATGGATCCTTTTTCAGATGTCTGTACTATCTGAAGTCATCCAAAGTCCTGCAGAAATGATGGCATCTGACCTGGTAGGATACTGTCCGAGCAATAGCTACATTGTGTCACAAACCCTCTCTTGGGGTCAGGCCCTCTGCTCCCACAGTGCCCAATCTTGAAGTGAGATCCATGAACAGGGGACAAACAGGGACACCCTCCTGTTTGTTTTGGGTCAAGCAAACTACGGTCTCGAGTCCTGGGGTCAACTATGAACCTGTTTTAACTAGCACACCCAGGTAACAGGTCAAAATATCACACTCTCTTTGGGGAAAGCAGCACAGTATACTTGACCCAGCGGGCATACAACCAACCTGGTTCACAACCCCCTTCTGACTCAATTGAGACACTGGTATTTTTCTTACCTTGTGGGGTCTTTACACAGATCCTTGTTAGCATGGCTGCATAAGGTGACACAATAAGCATTTAACAGCTGGGTTAGAATATTAAGACTGTTCCACCATTCACCCTCAAAATGAGAAAATGTCTCAGGCAGTGTTTTAAGAAAAACAAGGTTTACTAAAATAAAAAATAAAAATAGTAAATAAATACAGAACATATATACATTAAGATTACAGTACGAAAAGAAATAGACAATTACAAAACAAAATGCCTTGTAACTGAATTAACTAGTTCGAACTCAGTTTCAGTTGGCAAAGGTTCACACTTGAATTACCAGTCTTGGCAGAAGTGGTCTCTCTTGAGTCCAGGAAACAGTGTTCCTTAGAAGTCCAGAGCAAAAGTCAGTTCTTAAGCCAAGCTTCACCAATATCAGAGATAAAGTCCCACCCTCCTTGTGATGTCACCACTCAGGCTGTTGGCATGAGGTCACTCTTAGTCCTGTAATTAATTGATCAATCACATGTCCCTGAACACTGCTAAACATTCCAATTAAAAAAATATATATACTTCCTAATTAGTGAGCCACAGAGCATGTTTTATGACAGGTCACAATATCCCTTTGATCTCTCAGGAAAACAATCTGAGAACCACCTCTCAATATCATGAGATTTTTGGCACAGACTGACTAGGAAGCATTCTTGCTCCTGTCACCTTGCAAAAAGGCAATATTTTCACTTCAAAGCACCAACTCTCTGAGAACATGACTTTTATGATTTCCACACGGGTTTGTTAGGCATGTGTTAGTTTCTTTTGAAGTTAGCTGTTTCCTTCCACTCAGAGAGAACAGTACCTTTTAAAAAATCTAATGTCCCAGGATGCCTTGAGCTGACTGCCATGTTTCACAAGCAGAAATTCAAAGAAACTTAACATTTATAGCAAAATATGATATAATTAATAACAGGCAGAGAGCTATTGTGACACATTGTAGTATTCGAAATACATTCATTATTGGTGCTGTGGTGAGAAGAAACTGAGAACAAGGAGGCAGACGAAGGGTTTACTTTAAGGCAGTGTGCATCATCAGTGGGTAATATCACGTGACTGGGTGTGTTAGCTGGAAATATAGCTACTCCAGAGTATGCTTGAGGCATTAGGCCATGGGCCAAGTACTTCTTAGGACACACAAATGCACACCAGAGGGTGGATACTATTGAACTTGAAATTTTCACTGTCAATAATTTTCATTATTTTCACTGAAGCACCAGTTTGTGTGAAAATAAATTTGGCTTAATTAGCACTTTTAGCATGTTTTCCATTATAGTGAATGTGGTGATTGTGTCTTGGCGTTAAAATACATTTACACAATTATGGTGGCATTTGTGGCTGAGCTAAATTTACTTCACGTGAAAATAACTAGTTTTATAGTATATCTTTTAAGACATGCAGCACCCTGGAGTTGTGTTATTGTACTTATGAAATGATCTAATATTGTAACTCTTGACATTATATAATTCATCTCTGTGCATTTGATAGGACATGTAGGTATGACAAGTGACGTGCTTTGTCCAGTCAGACATCAGTATTTGTTGCAGTGGCAGCCATTTTAACTCATTTCATAAAAGGACATAGGCATTTAGACACAGCAGCAGGAGGGGCAGGAAATGAAACAAAGCAGTGCGCATGGGGCATAGAAGATGTCGACTGTATAGGCAGGAGGAAAAATCCACCTGACCTCTGACCCTGAAACATTTGAGGGTTAAAATGTTCCCATATACTGACTCTACAATGTGTCACAAGTTCCACTACCAGAGGCAGTCTGCTGTGTTGTAATGGGATACCTACAGAATCATAGATCCTTTGAAACACCAGCTTTATGAGTATTTTTCTAAGGAAGATATTAACATTTATTGCTTTATCCTCTGGAGCAGAAAGTTGGGATGCTATACCTTACTGCAAGTTGGGTTTTTTTTCTTCCAGACGTGGCTAGTGAACAACCCTGCTGTATTTTACAGCCTGCTAGCTGAATTCTTTTTTGTTGTGTTCCACATACTGCTTTAGCGCATCTCACCGTGTTGATCTCCTTACATGAGGAGGCTGGATTCAGATAAGGAAAGTCTGCAGAGAGACCTGGGTTTTAAAGAGCAGCAAGTGAAGCAGTATGAAAAACTCCTGGAAACTGTGAGAGAGAATAACCGCCAACTGCAGGTGACATTTCAGACCTGATGATGCATATTGAATTTATTTGTGTTGTTTTGCAAACTGTTTTATTACTGTGGTGTTTGTCCTCAGGTGGTGCCTAGCCCCCAGTTTCCATCCACAGTCTCCTCCTAGTCAGATTTGTGCTCCCATTAGCCATGGTGCCTTGCCTCACTGGCTTACCCTCAGGAACAGGGTCCGTTCCCATTGTCTTTCCTTCGGTGTACTCCGGTGGAACGGATCACCACTGTGGTCCCTGGAGGTTTGCCCTTCGTGGCGGTGACTGGCCCTGCTTATCATGCTGCTACCAAGGGATTCACTCCAGTTTTTCCCACCCACCAGGAGTCGCATGCTTGCAGTTGTAATTTTTCCCACCCACCAGCAGTCGCATGCTCGCAGTTATCTGTGGGGGATGCCAGGCAGTGTGTGGTCTCCTATGCTGCCAATCACACCACCAAGCCTCCGCCAAGTGTAGCTCTCTGAGTGGCACTGCAGTGAGTCATTCCTGCAGGAGGAGGTCTGGAGCTTCCATGTCATCCTCTGCCCCTGATGTCCCAGGCTCAGGGAGCGAACGTAGGCCACCAGCATTCCAGAAAGGTCCCCCATCACTCAACATCACAGAGCCAGCTTGTGATGTTGATTCCTAATGGCAGTGAAATCCATTTGAAAAGGCCCAAACAGACTTTAAAAGACACACTGCATATTTGGGTGATGCTAAGCTTTGTGCATTAAGTCCACCACCAGTAGTGAATTTTCTGAAACGGCAATTTGTTAGAGAACCATTCCTGCTATTTTTAAAATCCACAAAAAACAGGACCCTCCCTTACCTCCATGGGAGCTCCTCTGTGGTAAAAGCATCCTTTGTAATTATACCCCGAGGGAAGGAACAATTGTAAATTGACCCGAGGGCAAGTGGTGCGACCCTTTCCACTTCCTGTTGCTGGCCATGCCCCATTTTATGACATGGCTATAGGGAGATGTGGGGGCCCATTCCATTGAAGTGTATGGAGCATGATTTTAAAACACAGTTTTTGGCTGTTTAAGTAGTCTTTAGTAAAATGGAGCAGGGTTCAACTAACAAGACTCTTGTCAGTTGAACCCTGGCTCTGGTTTTACCAAA
This sequence comes from Neoceratodus forsteri, assembly GCA_016271365.2. NCBI lineage: Eukaryota > Metazoa > Chordata > Ceratodontiformes > Ceratodontidae > Neoceratodus > Neoceratodus forsteri. Next base: position 221,009,583 of record JADMNL010000023.1, read on the forward strand.
TAGCCACTTAGATGGCTGAAAACTGTGTTTTAAAATCACACTCCATACTCTTCAATGGTGCTCACTCCCATGCTCTCCCTATAGCCACGTCATAAAACATTGGAGTGTGGGTGCATGGCCAGCAACAGGGAAATGGAAAGGGATTGCGCTGATAGCCCCTCAAGGGCAATTTACAATCCCTTCCCTTTCGTTGGGATATAATTACCAAGGCTTTTGCCACAGAGGAGCTCCCATGGAGGTACGAGAGCTTCCTCTTGTTTCTATGCAGCACAGAGAATGGTGCTCTTTAAAGCAGTGTCTTGCTTTATGAATATTTAAGCAATAGGAATGAACATACATAGCAGTCTTCTATTAGCAGAATAAGGACTAGTTGGAGTAACTAAGGTACAGTCCACAGATGGGCTGGTTAGTCCCTCATTGCTGGACCTGACAGATCTGCCACTTAGTTCTGATATGGGAGCACAGCTTACGTGTGGCATCCACAGCTGCAGACCTCCTTTGTCCTCCAGGTGAAGGGGACACACTACATGGCAGCCAGGGACTTTGCTGCATAGTTTGCGCACCCCTCACAAAGTAGCTCCACAGGTTACAGGACGACAGAGCTCCCCCGTCTTACTGCCGCAGCCCCCTGGCCTGACAGGGTGGGCTGTGGGCAGCCATTTGGGCACTCACCCCTAAACATTTATTTTTCCTGTCCTGCTGTTTCTTAGCATCCCCTGCTTGTGTGGAGCAGGGGATCCGCTAAGTGACTCGGGGCAGGCATCCAACTGGATGCTCCTTTGTCTCTCAACCACCCCATCCATGATTATCCACTGGTGGGGCAGGGTCACAGACAGGCAGGCTGCATGCAGTTTTGCATACCTAGCACATTGGGCCTGTCCATGGATACCTAGCTGCATAGTCCTGGTATGTGCAAATCATGCGTACATGGCACACGTTCATGTATAGGCCCCATAATTTAGGGCTCACCCCTCGCTACAATACAGACAAGATGCAGTATTTTGTAGAATGCAATTTGTAGATTCATCTTCAGAGCAGGTAAAAGAGAGCACCATAGCAAATGATACATTTGACTTTATTGGCTTCCATTGTACAAGAGGATTTGCTGGGCTTGGGGTTCCTAACTTATAAAGTTCTTGCCCCTGGCTTGTGGCTTAAAAACACAAAAATCAGAATGGAATTTGAGAGCACCCAATAAGAACTCTTTGGTTGCCCCTTCTTTTAAGTGGTCAACAGACATTTCCCTATTCAGCATCACATATGTGGAATATTATCTTTAAATGTGAAGCAAACTGGTACCTACTATATGTTTAAAGGGAACATTAACCTTGATGTATACATTTTTTAATATATCAATGTAAATTTGGGCATGTGTGAAGTCTATTGAATCACCCCAGTTTATTGGTTTGTGTGTTTGTTTTGAATGCTCCTGTTTATTCCTTGTTCAGATCCCCATATTAATGCAGCTTTTTTCTGGTGGCCAATTGTTATTGTTTTAGTGCTGGTAGTATGGCCTAGAGGTTAGAGACCTGGGTTTGATTCCTGCAACCTCCACTTGCATACTTTGTGATCCTGTGAAGTCACTTAAATGCCCACTGCTCCGGGTCACCCCTGAAAACAGGCACTTGTGCCTAGTGGGTCTTATATGGTTACCAAAACAATAAAAATAAGAAAAATTTGTTTATTGCAGTTCCTGAACCCAGAGACGTCAGTTTATTTATTTGAAAATTGGTGACTGGGAGAGGCACAGTGAGCCAAGACTCATTTTCAGGTGTGATGGGAGGAAGGGGAAGGGGAGAAACACAATTACAAACAAAATACAGCCAGTCTGATGACATGGTTACAGTGATGATGACATAAACAGCATACATTGAGTGCAGTACAGACAAAGTGGAAAACATTGTACAGTATATGGAGGACAAATAAACACATACAAATCAGCTTTGCAAATTGGGTAAACTCAAACAGTGCATAGTGCCAGAATAAAGGGGGTCTGCACTGGTGCTGGAAGGAGGAGGAGTCAGAACAGGTAGATGAACTATAATGAGGTTGCTGGAACTGTGAGGTTAGGGAGGAGGGAGAAGTAAGTAATGGTCAAAAGCTAGGCAAGAGTAAGAAAGAGTTCTGGAAGAGGGTTGGCAGGAGCGGAGTGGAGGGAGGAGTTTTAGCTGGTGTCTAATGGAGGGAAGGGAGGGAGGGGGAGAGAGAGAGAGAGAGAGAGACGAGTGGAAGAGGTTAGTTAGTTCCAGAGGGAGGGGAGGTGGTATGAGAAAACAGATTTCCCTGCTGAGGAGTGTGGGTGGGGATTGGGGAAGGGAGAAGGTGCGTGGGTCCCGTGAGAGCATGAAGTAGGAGGAAGAGAGGATGGGGGAGAGGAGGTGTGATAGGTATGAGGGAGTGACCCCAAACCAGAATTTAGAGATGAGGGAAGCACAGTGGGACTGGTGAAATCAGGGGAGAGGGTAACATGATAGGCAGGAGTAAGGGAAGCAGTGGTGGGTACAAGTGGGTGTGTTGGCAGCAAAGTGGCAGAAGGCTTGCAGAGGATGCCCAGCCTGGCAAGGGAGATGGAGGGGCAGTGCCATAAACCACATATGCATAGTTGAAAACCGGAACCATTTTGGTGACCAGCTCCCAGCAGACCTGGGGAGAGAGACATTCCTTATTGCACTACAGGGCACCGAGTCTGGGGCAGAGTTTGGCATAGCCAGCATCAGTCTGGGCAGAGAGTCAAGCCTGTTATCTAACCACACACTGAGATACCTGAAAGTTTATTCTTTAACTGGGTAAGGTCCAGTAGGCACAAGTGCCTGTTTTCAGGGTGACCCGGAAGCTTTGGGTGGTTAAGTGACTTATTCAGAGTTGCACAGTATGCAAGTGGAGGTTGTAGAATCAAACCCAGGTCTGCAGGATATACCAAGCTCAGTCATAGCTCATTACTCTAACCTCTAGGCTGTACTACCAGTCCAAGAAAGTTGGGACTGTTTCAAGCAGTGTGCTATCCAGCATGGAGAGGACAGGAGGGTGGTGAGCCAGGCCAGCTTCTGGCTGGTACAAAAGATCATAGACAGTTTTTTTGTGTGTGTTGACCTGAAGTTGGTTGGACTGGAACCCATGCAGAATACTGTAAAAGTCTTGCTGGAGTAAGACTTCCAGAGATGCAGTCAAGGGCCTGAAGGTATACAGAACTGTGTCATCTGCATTCATGTGAATATGTGAGTTGACACAGGCAGTGGGGTGGTCATTTAAGAAGTTGGAGAAGAGGACGGGACCCAGAATGAAGCCCTATGGGACCCAAACCTGGATAGGGAGGAGCGGGGAGGTGGCACCTCCTACCTGTACTGACTGCTGATGGTCCAAGACGTAGGAATGGAACCATTCGACAGTGAGGGTTGAGAGGCCAACACAGCTCAGCTTATCCAGGAGGAGTGAGTGGGACAACGAATCAAAGGAAGACTTTGGCCAGATTGATACAAATGACTGCTAGGATATGTCCCTGATCAGTCCCTGAGAGGATGGAGTCAGTGAGAGATGGCAGAGTGATCTTTCCTAAAGTCAGACTGGAAGGTGGAGAAGTGGTTGGAGGAGGAAAAGTTTGCAAGTCATGAGTAGACTAGTTTCTCCTGCAGCTTTGCAAGTGAAGGAAGGAGGGAGATAGGGTGGAAACTGCTCACAGTAGAGGGATCACCCCCTTTGTGGAGGGGGATAACCTTGACAGTCTTTGAAGAAGACTTCAGTTGAGCTAAAGACTACAATGAAGTGGAACATGGCGACATCAGTCGAGCTGAACTCGCTGGATTCCTCTTCACTGTAGTCAAGGGGTGACCAAATACTAATTTCACTCACTAACAGTATACAATGTATTATCGACATACTCGGCCTCCAAAGTAACATGCTATCATAGCTGTTGAGAAGGTCACAGTCGATATCTTTAAGGTTAGGTGCGTGCAGAACCAGTCAGAAAGCAGAATTCACGGTGATGATGAACTCTCAAATATCTTATCTATATTTGTTCCATTTTGAAAATGTAAGTGATGCAGCAGACCTTCATTGAAGTGAACTTAAAATGATGTAAGAAATGTGGGATTCTTTTATTTTTTTAATCTGAGTATGGGTCTCCAGGTTAATAAACCTATTTGTCAGTCCATTACAAGTTTCTTTAATAAATGTCTACTACTGCAAAGGAGCAAACATGAATAGGCAATAAAACAGCCGTGCTGGTCAGGATAATGTTTTCTTTGCTTTGTAAGCTAATTATATTTATTTGAGTAATTTTTTATCTGCAGCAAACTATTAAAGAGGGTGGGTCAGGTAACGAAAATTGGAAGAAATGATCCTCTCTTTGCGAAATCAGGAAGCGGATAAAGAGTATCGGGTAAAAGAATTGGACTATGCCAAACGAGTTCTGGAGAAGGAGAATGAAACCCTTAGATTACAGGTAATCCTTTGTCTCTCTTTGCACAATTTGTCTTTTGTTAGAAAATGTTTTCCTTTGCTTCCCTTTGCAGCAATAATGTTAAGCATCTGAGAGATCAAGGTCTGGAGTTCATAATTATTAGTAAGAGTTAGCAGGTCAGCTTTTTTCGGTTCAGGTCAGACAAATCAAAACCAGAAACAAAAATATTATGTATAGTGAAAATAAATGTTGCAGTCAGCTGCCTTCTGTACCTTGGCCTTCTGCACCAGAAAAGAGGCATAAGCTAAGATGGGTCTCATTGATAATACAAATGTTTTCATGGAACATACCCACCCTATCTCATCAGCCTTCTACGAGTCGCCATACTGAATGTGCAGTGATCCCAGAACAAGAGTCTCCTCCAAGTACCTGGAACCCAAAGGTCCTTTTGATCTAAAGCCCTTGCAACAGCTACACAAACACTTGGAACACCCTCCCCACTACATAAGCAATAAGACTTGTTGGCGTGCTGGTTGTCATGGGATAATGCATGCCCAGGTGTGAGTGAGACATGAGGTGCTTGTGCTGAGTGCCTTCAGCACCTGAAAGTACAGTAACCCACGACGACCACCACCCGAGTGTCTTGATTGCACTTATAAAGTGAGTCCCATGCTAAAAAATTTGATTCCCTCCCCAAAAAATATGCATATAAGAAAAGATAATTTATAGTGTTCTCAATTAAAAAAAAGTCCATCTTGCTGTCTTTTGCCACTGTGTGGAGCTGTAGTGAAGCAGGTTTAGACAGATTTCCTTCATTTATTTGTTTTAGTTTTGAATTTTTTTTTTGCTTTATAGTATCTATCAGTTGTTTCTTTGCTGATGCGAGTGATAACTGATCCCCTGATGAGTGTGAGCATTCCATGTGAGAGTGCACTTGAATGAGAGAGAGAGAGCAGTTGAAGATGAAGATGGAGGATGCCTGCTGTGGTATTATGTTTGACAGTGAGGCTGTTATCAATAAAAAGATTGCAGTTCTGGCTTCCTTGCTTGCTGCGTGGCCGGCAGCTAGGAGAGTGCCTTCTGTTGCTTTCCTTCATGTCAGCTACTATATACACTGTTTTCCCTGCAGACAGTACCTGTTACCATAACTTATAACTACAATGTTTCACTGCATCTTCATACAGAGTAAAACTGTATACACATTAGACATAACAGGGTCTCAAAGTGCTAATCAAACAGCAGCAGCAGCCGAGAACTAAGAAAAAGAAGTTCTCCCTGCTAAAAAGCCACTTGACTAAGTAACATCTAGAACTAGAGACTTTGGGCTGGATTCACAAAATGTTGTGGGACTAAATCCCACTCCACAACTTCAGTTGTGGACTGAAATCTCCAAAGCTGCTGAGATTTGTATTCTCAGTCTGCCGCAGCAGCAGGAGGAGATGTTATGCCTGGTGTGTATGTTTTTGTGTATTACATCTTGATTGTAACACAGTTTATGGTCCCGGGTTGCATTTGAAAAAGGGCCTTGGCTCATATTGTTTACCCGGTAAACAAAAGTTTAAATAAAAAATAAATGTTTCCCATAGTTGCAGGGAAAAAACACCCGCAGGCTGCCATAAATCGTGGTGAATACTGCAGCTGCAGGAAAAACTGTGGCTGTGCAAGTGGCAACCCACTTGCACCAGGGTTTTACCCACAGCTGCAAGATTTTGGGGGAGGCTTTGTGAATCTGGCCCTTTGTGCTGATGAGTGAGCAATATAGCTAGGTGAGTGAGTGAGTGTGTTGAGCAGCCGGTCATGCGATCAGCACATAATCACACATCCTTTTTTAAACACTGAGTTGGGGGGGGGTACTAGATCAATCAAATATGTTTTGTTGGCTGACAGTTTTTTGGAGCAGAGCAGTGGGATCTGAGCATCGTGTGGGGCAGGCAGGGTCTGAGCACTGCTGCATGCAGGCGGGAACATTGCACAACACGGAACCAAGTGAACATGGAGATTGACGATTTAAGCGGCCTAGTAGAAGGAGAGATCAGAAAACAAAAAGGCAAAAGGTGAGAGAGAAATTTACAGAGTAAATACCATGTATGTGGTGATAGTAGGAGTTTGGGAGGTTAAAATCTGTGTAAAATTAGATTTTTAGAGTTCTACAAACATAGCTGCCAGAAATCTTTTTTTCAAAATGTTTCTGGGAGGTAAGGATATCTTAACTGTGCTCCTGGTTGCCAAAGGGTTCCCGACTCGGTGGTTGTCACCCAGTAAGGCACTGCATTCCTAAACCCTCTTGGCCAATTCAGGATGCAGCAAATTCCTCACCCATTTTATGACATCAAAGAAGCACCGACCATCAATGCCTTTAGAAAGCCATATTAAGCCATCTCAGTACCCCTTTCCACTACCCCGGCCGCTGTCCCTCCCCATACCTGCTATCTAGCCATCCACTGTCACTTTCTTCACTAGACAAGCTCTAAATCAACTAAACTGAGTAAATATGTTTATACTACATGATATTCTCTTAGTAGTATTATGGTTGTAGTCACCTGTATTTTAACAACACATGCCTTTGCCATTTGTTTTATTGCAACCTGCATAAATTTGGCAATAATGTAATTTGCTTATCACCCCCTGCTGCTGTCTGTGTCCCCTGGGACCCTCTTGGAAACAAGGCTTTCAGTCTAAATCTGGCCTATGCAATGGGATTAAAATGTCACAGTTAATTTAATCTGCAGGTCCTGACCTCTATGACCTCATGAGTGGCAGAGCCATGAGTCAGGTCTCTAGAGGTCAGACTATACAGATAAAAATTAAATGTGATATTTTTAACCAGCCCCATGGCATATGCAATTTATTTAATGACAGCACCTCTCTGGCAAGATTAGTTAATTTAATAAAGATTTGCCTAGTACTGCGCACTGCACATCATTACGCGGTGGCGGTATACATGTTATTCAGTGGGTACCACGCTTGCGCACTGCTTGTTATACCATGCTACCAGGCAACATTTGCATGATTACCACTGTAAATCCAACAATAACTTTTCTGTTGGGGTTAGAGGCTTAAAATGTTTGGGCCCCTGCAAGGGGAGGGGGGACTTTTTGAACTGCAGGGCAAGTCCTTGACCCACCACCTCTAGCACCCATTTACCAGTGGTGATGAGCTGTCATTGGTGGAGGTAGTGAGTGAACCTGCCCCCTCTAAGGAAGGGATGGCGATCTGGACATTGCAGTCAGGAGGTTTGTTTGGAATGGGTGCTGAGAAAAGGAGAGAGAAGTTGGTTCTTCTCTGAGCCCTCTTTCCTCTTCCTGTAAAGTAGCCTCTCATCTGAGAGTAATCCAAGGCATAGTGTAGAAAGTCCTAGGGAAATAGTGCCCCCACCCCAGTTCCCCTGTTTTGGGACCTTTGGGAAGTAGAGGCCTTCTCTTTAGCAGCACTGCTTTGATAAGTGATTTTATATTCCTCCACCTTTTACATGTAAGCTTCCAACTTGTCCCAGAAAGGAGAATTATTCCCACAGGGGAAGTCCATGGCTTTGGTGTGAGCATCCTGTGAAAAACTGGCAGTCCTCAGTCAAGCATAACTCCTCAGGGAGATGACATGGGCCAAAACCCTGGAGGCAGTGTCGGTAGTGTCTACAGCCATGTGGAATTGGTATTTAGTTGCCTCTAAGGCTGTCCTCAGAGATTCTGTGATATCTTGGCCTTGCTGGGTTATGGCCAGAAGAGAGTTCTGGGGAGCCTTTTGGTACTGTGCTACATAAGTCATGTGTGTAAATAGGCGAAGCAGCAAGAAGGCTGTAGTACAAGACTTTTTGCCCATAGAATCTAGTTTTCTTGACTCCTTTTCAAGAGGTTGTGAGGAAAGGGACTATTTGGCTTTGTCACAAGCTGCGGCCTGTACCACTCCCTCATAGTCAGGGCCCCTGGTGTTCTGCGGCAGAATTTTCTGATTTCTGCAGCAGAGCTCCTTGACTTCTGCGGCAGCATTTTCTGCTGCATGATTTATTTATTTCTCTGGCAGAATGCAGTCCTGTCATTGGCTAAATATGCTGTGATGTCATCGATGACATCATGTGCTGAGCACAGAGGAGGGGCTTCAGGATAAACAAGGTGGGAAAGAAAGCCTGACACTATGGAAAAACAGTATATTTATATGAAAATTCACCAAAACAATGAATTCTGCGGCACTATATATATTCTGCAGCATAGTAAATTCTAGGCAAATTCCACAACCAAGAGAACCGAGAATTCAGGGGCCTTGCTCATAGTCTAGGTGCACATACAGGCATTCAGCAATAGATTTTTCTGATATTTCTTTTTCACTCCAGGCACAGTAGAGGAGTTCTGGAGTAGCTTCATAGTTGCCCTTCTAAAGGATTTATATATGGGCAATAGCAGTTTCTTAGATAGAGGGAGACCTATCATCTCCAAAAAGTCTTCGTCCTCTTTCTTAATAAGTGGTCTCCTAGATAGACAGGACCAGGGTGTCCACCATATGTTGCACAAATGTAAAATGAGAGAAAAAATCCTCCCGGCCATTAGAGGGAATACCAAACTCTTGATCAGGGGATACATATGGTTGGAAAGGTTCACCTTCTGACTCATTTTCACCAAGCTCACCATAGTAAAGACCCAGGGTGAGCTCAGGGTCAGAAAAATGAGTAACGTTAAGGACAGACAGGGTATAAAGATGCTGCCCATGGTCTGCCAAGTCTGGTACATTTGCCAAGCTTTAGTCATTTGTTCAACAGAGGTTGTCTCTTTTTGTGTCACTGGTGTCTCCCTTTGCCTTTTAGTGGAGGGGCAGTGATATGTTTCCCTTTTTTTTTTGCAGGCACTGAGCCAGAAGCCTGCTAATTTTGTCTTTTATTTTTTTTGTGCTTGGCCATTATTGATAGTTCTATAGCCCTATTTTCTAGGGGGTCTTAGAGGACCTATGTTGAAACTTATGACAAGAATAGACCCTTCTTCAGCATTTCACTAGAGGGAGAGGCAGACTGAGAGGGCATTACTTCTAACCTTTTTTCCCTTTTAAGACTGTTTCAAAATGAAAATTAGAAGATGCTCACAGTAATAGGCTGGACCTTAAGAACTTAAACACAGGTAGTGGCCATCTGCCTTGGTCACTGTCTAGGGGCACCTAAAGTAATTTTTATATTCTGTTGGTCTAGTCTTCTGTTCAGGTTTTTCCAACCTGCCAAACTGTCAGAAAGCCGTTGTTCCCTAAAAGGAATAAAAGCAAAAACGGTGGCCAGTTCTGTCGTGGAGTGGAGCCATGACAAAAATGGTTCCCACAAAGCTGAAAACAGAGTTTGAATATTAGAAAATGTGGTTCCCCCTGAAAAAAAAGGAACCACTAAACAATTAAAGCATTTAGAGTAAAAGGTGCGATGTTTCTCCTTCAAGTGCTTAAACTGTACCTAAGGAAAAATAGCGAGAACTGCCAAGAAAACCGCTGATTAAAACAGAACTCGTGGTTCTCAGGAACCACAAAAAACATGGTAAAATTGTTAAAAGTACTTAAAAAATGTAAAAACAGCACAAAAGTAAATAAAAACTTGAAAAGAAAGCAACTTTCTCCAAGAGAGAAAGCTCCAGGGCAGTGTTGCTCAGTCAGCGGAGAAATAATTCTGGCTGTACTCTAGCACTGCCTCATACAGCACAACTTCTTGCTGTCTCCCAATTGGTCAATTCCTAAAAGTCATTAGCATTAACTCCACCTCTGGGGCAGCTGACCCCAGCTGGCATTCTGCACTTATGAAGCATACTAAAGGACCCCATGGGGTAAGAAATTATTGTTTTCTACTTTAGGCCTATCTGACATGAAAATAAATGCATTTATTTGCAACATTTTATTCTCATAGTCATTGTATAATGTAGCTATCCCAGTGTGCAGAAACGCTAAATAAATAAATCTGAAAGCACACAATAATATTACATAGCAGCTCTGCGTCTGCTTCACCAAAAAGGCCGTTCTGACCCATTAGCTTTGTTGTGTTCTCCGTCGGTTCTACCCCAACCACCCTGCTCCACTGGCATACTCTGTCATGATTAGTTCAACAGACTGAACTCATGTAAGGGAAGAATGGGATAATTGCACAAAGCAGGTGCAAGCCTTATGTTTCTCTCTCATACTAACTAAAAGCAGCTCCTGCAACTTGCTTTCTTGGTATTTTCGGTGAGACAGACAAGTAGATTGACAGTGGTGTTGGCACTCGCAGTGGCACCAACTGACTGAATTCTGGTAAAGTATGAATGGAAGACTTGCTCAGAGCACACAAAAGCAGTGCATTTCTCTTTCAAAGTAACTAAAGGCTGGTTTCGGCACCTGGCTAACTTGGTACTGAGAAATCAAAAATAATTATCCTCTTTCAAATAATACAACATGCCCTTAATTTCCAATAACGGTAAAGTATAATAATGCAGCTACGAAAAAAATAGAACTTGAATGTTCCTGCCACTCTCTGCATATACACAAGCTCTCTATGTTGAATTCTGATCATCCTCTGCCTCATTTATTTGTCCTCTCACATTCCAGTGATTATTCCCTTTCTTTAACACTGACAATATGAGTGACATACTTTTATATACATGGAATGTGAAGGGACTTAATTCTCCTTGTAAGCAAAAGCAAATTCTTTCACATTTTAAAAAAACATAAAACACAAATCGCTTTCCTTAAGGAAACAAAATTGTTAGCAGAGGATGTTCATAGACTTAAGGAAGATTGGGTTGGTCAGATCTGTGAATCATCCTATACTTCAAAAAAAAGAGAAGTTGCTATTCTTATTCATAAGAGTCTCAAATGGTCCCTTGTAAACTCCCTTTCCAACACTGACGCAGATAGGTGATGGTTAAATTGGTCCTCTTCTGCTTGTTAATGTCTATGCACCCAACTCAGAGTCCCCAGAGTTTTTTCACAATTTAGCTCAACAGATTCTATCCTTTAACACTGATAATACGCCAATTACTCTCGGAGGGGATCTTAACTTAGCTTTAGAAGCCATCATTGACAGAAGTAGCCCCACTACAGATGCCTATCCTAGAAGTATTAAACCTTTCTCATTACTAATGCAAGAAGCTGGATTAGCACCCCATGACTGAGAATTTACTTTTACTCCTCTCTCATAAGACATACAGTAGAATTGACTACTGGTTAGCCTCTCCTGTTATGATGGAAAAAAAAATTGATTCATCCATCTCTCCCATCATAATCTTGGACCATTCCCCTGTCAAATTGCAACTTTTGTGGGGCCCATTATCACCTAAATCTTCTTACTGGCTGTACCCTCTCCTTCTCAAGGATCACAATTTCTTGTCCTTGATCAAAGCACAAATTCAGGACTTCCTCTTTCACAATACCTCAACCGAAGCTTCTATGTCCTCTATATGGGAAGCTCTTAAAGTTACGATTCAAGGGGAAATTATCAGTTATGTTGCTCATAGGACCCGGGTCGTTCCTGAAAATAGGCATAATACTTGTCTAGTGTACTTACCCGGTAAACAAAAGCTAAATAAATAAATAAAAGAGTAAGGGAACAGCAACTGGCTGATTTGGAAAAATCTCTTAAGGCTAAAGAGAATTTATACTTTTCCTCTAAGATGCACTGTCCTGATTCTCAACTTCATCTTGAAATTCTTCAACTTAGAGTCAAAATAAATGAATTAATTTCTCGTAAAACTGAACTGGCCTTGTTTAAATTTAAATATAAATTTTGGGAGCACGGCGATAAAAACGGGAAACTCCTGTTTTACCAGCTCAAAGCACAACAAATGGAACGACATATCCTAAGCCTAAAAGATGAACAGGGTACAATTCACTCTGACAACCCCTCTATAAACCATATCATGAAAATCTTTTATCAAAAACTATAACACAAACCCTCCATCTACTTTACAAATTCAACAGTTCCTTAAATCATTACATCTTCCTCATCTTTCTACTCTTGAAACAAATACTTTAGATGAACCCTTCTCACTTCAGGAAATCCAGAAAGCTTTGTCTTCCTCGAAATCCGGTAAATCCCCTGGAGGTGACAGATTCCCTGTCAATTTCTAAAAAATGTTTTCTGACACTTTTATGTCCCCTTCTTCTTAATGTTTATCAGGAAGCTTCCAATACTGACAAACTTCCCCCATCTTGCACCGAAGGAATCATAACCCTAATCTCTAAGAAGGAAAAAGACCCCACTCACCCCGCAAGTTGCAAGCCCATCTCTTTATTAAACACAGATGGGAAGATATTTGCTAAACTACTAACTTCGCAGCTTGAATCCTTGATTCCCAAGCTAACTCATCGGTCGCAAGCTAGTTTTATTAAACATAAATCTGGTTCTGATCACCTACGTTCCATATTTAATCTAATTCACAAAGCCAAATCCCTCAAGACACCAGCTGCAGCCATAGCTATTGATTTCGAGAAGGCCTTTGATTCCTTAAACTGGGACTACCTTCATCAAGTTTTATCTCATTTCAGTCTTTCTCATACCTTTTGCTCCTGGATTAAGCTATTATATAATTCCCCTGTTGCTAAAGTATTTACTAATTCCACCTTTTCTTCTTACTTTCATCTAGCAAGGGGAACTAGACAAGGCTGTCACTTATCACCTTCCCTGTTCATTTTAGCCATGGAGCCCCTGACTGCTTGTTTACATCAATCTTCTGGCATTATGGGCATACCCATGGGCAAGTCAAGATATGTCTCTCTCTCCTACGCAGATGACCTCTTAATCTTACTTGAAAACCTGAATGAGGCTGGGCCCCTGTTGGTTGATTTGCTTAATAATTTTACTAACATTTCTGGCCTTGCTTTGAATTATGGTAAATCACAAACTCTGCCCCTTAACAACCACTGTAAAGCCTTTATGAACATACCTCTTGCATTCCGTTGGTCACCACAGGGTATAACATATCTAGGAATCAGAATTACTAGTAACTTAGGGAAGATATGGGACATTAACTTTAACCCCTTATTAGATAACTTCAAACAATTCTGGACAGATGGAAGCTTCTTAATCTCTCCTTCATGGGGAAAATTGCAGCCATTAAGATGTCCATTTCTCCCAAGATTCTTTACCTCTTCACCAATATTCCTTTAGTCTTACCATCCTCCTTTTTTCGCAAAAATTGATAAATTAATAGGCAACTTTATCTGGGATGGGAAACCACCGAGATTTAACCACAACAAACTTTGATCACATTGGAAAAAAGGGGGATTCAGACTCCCCTGGTTCAAAGGCTATTTCTGGGCTTTTCAAATGGCCCAAACCATTAAATGGTTTCAGAAACCCTCCCCTCACTCACCACTATGGGTTGCAATGGAATCTGCATTGTGCCCGGGAGGAGTTTCTACTTCCTACAATTTTAATCCAATTTTCTCTAAACTAAAATCTCACCCGACTATATCATTCTCTGCTCTTTATTGGAAACTAACCCACAAATTCCTGAAATCCAATCCAACACCCTGGTTTTATGCCCTTTAGGGCAATCCACTACTCACTCTATAAGATCACCAAATTTTCTGTCGTTACGATGGCGGAACAAAGCATTTTTCTTTCTTGGAGATATCTTGGACCAGAATTCACTCACTCTTAGATAGTTTTCGGACTTGCAGGCTACATGGAAACTTCCTAAACAGGACTTCTGGAAGTTTTTACAAATTCGGGCAGCTTATAACTCTCTCTCTAGTTTAGTGTAGAAGCACACTCTTCTAAATCCATACATTTCGCACTGGATTAATTTGTTAGTAAAATTGAATAGCTCCATTTACAAAGACATTATTGATAATCTACCTGATCAATCTATATAAGCCAAAAATAAATGGAGTACTCTTATTAACTACAATATTTCAGGCGTACAGGTAAATTGTTGGCGTCTTGTACATAATACCTCTAAAGATGCCTGTAGTTCTTTAATACAAACTAAAATCCTACATCCTTGGTATAGAACCCCCCCTGTGCTTCAATGAATGGGCCTATTAAATAATAATAACTGCTGGCGCTGTAATTTGGCCAGCGTGGATCTATTGCATATCTTGTGGTCATGTGCTCCCATTAATAAGCTGTGACCCAAAGTCTGTTTACTTGCCTCCAGAGTAACAGGACAAAAACTACTTTTTTGACCCCAAGCTATTCCTTCTAGGCATCCTTATCGCCAGTAGTTCTCCCCCTCACATGCACATTTTAGATGGCTAAACATATTTTCTCTTCTGGTCAAATGACTGATTCTTATGAAATGGAAATCAGCTCTGGTGCCTTCTCTTTCAGATGTTCTTCAAAGCCTTTCTCAGTATGCCTCCCTAGACCGATTATCTCATGTTACTCATAACCGACTCACTGTATATGACAGATGTTGGCAGGATTACTTCAAGTACATTGAACCTAGTTCTTCTAGACCCTAATTCTTAGGGATATTTAGCCCTTTTCTTATTTTGCTCTCAGATTAGGTTTTCCCGAAACTTTCGTGCACAGATGTCTCCTCTTTTTTTCCCCTCCTTCTCTATTTTCTCCCTCTCTCCTTCCTTGCTTTTTTCTCTTCTTTCTTTCCTTGCACACTTTTTTCTTATCTTTACCTCTCCATTACAGAACATTGTTCATATCACCTTTTGTAATTTACTGAATACCTTACCATAGCCTGCCCTGGCATTTATTTCATACATGGTTGCCATTTCTGATTCTATAATACCCTATTGATTGTAACCCTTCTGCTTTCCACGTATAACCTGGCTAGGTTTGTGTTTTATTATCAATACGTGTATATAAGGCTTTTCCAATATGTTTACCCTAAATACTGTATTTGTGATATTGTATACCTTATATGGAGGATGTTCTTCTATTGTATAAGATGTGTGCTTTCTTATATACTCAAATTTCAATAAAAGATAAAGTGAAAAAAATAGAACTAAGTGAGCCAGTTTTCTTGCATGTCCAAGATGTCTAGTTTAAAGCAAAGTAATACAGAAGTACAAAAAACTCCTGTCTGGGGCCAATGCTTTACACTTTATCCTGTGTGTGCACTTCTGTGCTAAGGTGACAGGTAAAAAAACAATCAAAATGATATTGGGGAAAAATGTTTCTGAATCTAGATTGTTGAGCAGAAGGCATAGGTTATTTTCCCAGTAAGTCTCCAGTCTTGGCCCAAGTCCTCCTAACTCTTTCACCTTGTCTCTCTCTCTACAGCTACTCCGGGACACGCCACTCCTCAGTTTCCTGCCTTCTCTTTGACCTGACTTGGTGGAAGAGCTTTCTCTCTTGCCGTACTCTTTGTGTGGAAAACTGCCTTGCCTTTGTATGTCTCATTGACTCTTCTTCCCTCCTTAGATCCCATTTTAAGACACATTTTCTCCCTTAATTGATTATGATTCCTTGTGATTTGTCACGTTCCCCCTTCCTAACCTCTCCATATTTATTTTAGAATTTCTGGCTGAGAAAATCACACTGAGTTGCACTGTAGCACAGTTCGAAGTGCAACCTAAGAGAAAATTAAGCACATGGGGGGTTAACTGACATGCTCGAGGTCATGCAGTATGCAAATGAAGGTTGTGGGATTCAAACCCAGGTTTACTAGGTCTTCAGTTTCATAGCTCTAGCCATTAGGCTAGAGATGTAATCTTTTTCTTCTCCCAGTTGCCAAAACCCCTACCCTGTCGCCCTTCATCTTTTATTGTATCTAACCATGTTATTCAGCAATCTAGCTAAGACAGCTTTGCTCAATTTTAGGTCATAACTATGGATGACTGGATTTAGTGGTATAGGACAAAATGGCATGTGTTAGGGATTCTGCAACAGGAGCAAAGGCAGAGACATAGGTTCTGCTGCTCTTTCCACAGAATACGGTGAAGAGGTGTGCCCATATGATAGGAACGTGTGTCAGAGGGATCCTGAACAGGGAGAAGTAGACAAAAATATGTATCCTCATCACCACTGCTACTGCATCAGTTGGCCATACCTGGGATACTTCCCACATAGGGCAAAATGAATCATCCATTTAGGCAGTGTTGAGTAATGCCAGGTCCATGGATAAGTCCATGGCTGTGCAGGCTGCTTAACTGGGTGAATCTAACTAAACTGTGTCAGCATGTTTTCAGAATAGCCCTAATGGTTACTCACAGATGCTGCTGACCATGAGAAAAAAACACACAGAAACTAGTGCATGGTGCACACCCTGGCATGTATTATCCAAATATCATAACTAGGGAACTTTTTTCCATAGGGAAACCCAGTTATAATTTGCTAGTATAACCAGCTGGTTATAATGGCATTCACATGCCAGGTTTCCCTAAGATACCATGTGCACGCTTAAGCTGCTGCAGTGTACTCAGAAAGTGAAAGTGCCAGAGAACACTTTCAACTTCCAGACAATACGGAGCTCAGGCTGTGACCTGCTTCATGTGGGTGGGAGAGGGTCTTGTGGCAGGAAAAAAATCCCAAAAGTGGAAAACCAGAACTGAGATGTGGCTATACCATGATATAATCTGTTAAGAAAAGACAGGGTAGAAAAAAAAAGGGGAAGGAGTGTCTCTTTATGTAAAAAAACAACATAAAGACTACAGAAATACAGTGTGGGGGGTGCAGAAGTGCTGTGGGTCACCCTGGAAAAGAGGAAAGGGACAGTTCTTCACACGGGGTGGTCTACATGCCTCCATCACAGGGGGGAGAAATGGGTAAGGAAATGTTGGAAGCAATCCTTAAGATGGCTCACAAGGGAGAGGTGTTAATAGTGGGAAATTTCAATCTAACGGATGTGGATTGGAGCCTTCTCACTGCAGCAATGACAAGGAGTAGGGACATTCTGGACTCCCTGCAGGGGCATTCCTCAGGCAGCTGGTTAAGGAACCCACTCAGGAGGAGGCAGTGCTAGACCTAGTACTGACAAATGGGAACAGCATTGCTGACGTCATAGTAGGGGCCACCCCGGGACCAGTGATCACCAGACAGTGTGGTTTTACGTGAGCAATGAAGAATCAAACCACATGAGGACAAGGGTTCTGGGCCTCAGGAGGGCCGATTTTAAGAAAATGGGAGAATGCATCAGGGATGCCCTGGCAGGGATAGGGAAACTAGGTGGCCCAGACAAGGTGCACCCCAGGTTGCTGAGAGGCTCAGGGAGGAGCTGGCTGCACCTCCAACAGCCATGTTTACCCTGTCACTAGAAATGGGAGGAAATGGGAGACTGGAGGAGGCAGATGTAGTCCCACCCACAAAAAGTGGAAATAGGGAGGAGGTGGGAAATTACAAGCCAGTCAGCCTGACTTCAGTAGCAGGCAAAGTAATGGAATCACTACTGAAAGAAAGGATTGGAGAATACTTTGTTACCAGAGATTTACAAGATCTGAGGCAACATGGATTTACTGGGGAGGACATCCTGCTAGACAAAGCGTGATCAAGTTCTTGCTTGGGTAACAAAGGAAGTGGACCAGGGAGGGGCAGTTGACATAGCCTATCTGGATTTCAGCAAAACCTTCGACACCATTCCACATAGAAGGCTGGTAAACAAACTGAGTAGCCACAAGTAGGTCCTAAATAGTAAAATGGGTGGAGAGCTGACTTAGTAGTAGGGGCCAAAGAGTGGTGGTAAATGGGGTACACTCTGGGGAAAGCAAGGTGATTAGTGGGGTGCCTCAGGTTCAGTATTAGGTCTGGTCCTGTTCAATATCTTTATTAGCGACATTGTAGAAGGACTGGAGGGGATGGTATGCCTATTCCCAGGTGATACAAAAATCTGCAGCATAGTAGACACTTCGGGGGATGGTTGAAAGAATGAGAGAGGATTTAAAGAAGTTACAAGAATGGTCACAGGTTTGGCAGCTAAGATTCAACACAAAAATCTGCAAATCATGCACTTGGGGCACAAAACCCCAGGGGCAATGTACCAACGTGGGGGGGGGTATTAGTAGTCAGAAAAGAGGAAAGAGACCTGGGGTTATAATTTCTGATGACCTGAAGGTAGCTAAACAGTGTCACAAGGCAGTGGGAAAGGCTAGTGGAATGCTCAGATGCATAGGAGGAGGGTATCACCAGCAGAAAGAGGAGGTAATAATACCCTGTATAGATTGCTGGTGAGACCCCACCTCAAATACTGTGTACAGTTCTTGAGGCCCGTTCTCGGAAAGGACATAGATACGGTGAAGGCAGTGCAAAAGAGGGTAACCAAAATGGTGCAGTGCCTGTGTCAGAAGCCCTACGGAGAAAGGTTTAAGGATTTAAATATGTACTCCCTATAAGACAGGAGGGATGGGAGGATATGATAGAGACATTCAGATACCTCACAGGAATAAAAAAAGTACAAGAAGGGAGCATTTTCCAAAGATAAAGATGCTCAAGGACAAGGGGTGGCAATTTGAAGCTGGGGGGGCTCAGAGGAAACATGAGGAAGTACTTCTTCATGGAGACGTGGTGTGCGCTTGGAACAGCCTCTCAGCAGAAGGATTTAAGAATGCATGTGATAGATGCAAGGGGATCTTAGAAGCCAGATGGGGGGTGTAAGCCGGAGTCCAAGTAGGGTCTCTGGTGGCATTACAGGTAGGGCAATTAGGGCAGACTAGGTAGGCAAAGAGGTCCTTAACTTCTGTGTTTCTATGTTTCTTTTTTTTTTTTTCTATTTATTTGTACTTTTTGTGCCCCCTGGGTCATCATTGCCTCAGCCCTGGTCACGGCCCCCTGGACTTCCACCTCCGGTAATGGCCAACGCTCCCCATGGTTACCCCTGGCTTACCCCCCAAAGGGTGGGGTTGCACCGCCACCTCCCCGTGATGGTGCCACACAACTGTTCCTAGTCGGGAGAACCTGCCACCGGAGGCTAATCAAAGCCCAGGGAAGGGCCTCATGAAGACGACCCAGGCTGCAGTTTTTTTCTTCCCTGTAAGCAGGGGCGGGGACGTGCAATAACGACCCGGTGCTGCCCCACCCCTGAGTGTTACAGTGGTGTCTGTGCATGTGCGGTAAACCCAGCCTCTGCTGGGTGTCACTGATGCACCAGACACATGGCCCCCCTCCCTCCAGAGAAGGAGAGCAGTCCTAGGAATACTCAATCCTTCTCCCCCCCAGCCAGCCCTCCGACGACCCGGGTCGCTGGTGTAGCAAGCGTAAATCCAACCACTCTGCACCCGGCGGGCCAGCCCGTTTCTATATTTCTATGATATCTAGCAAATTCAGTTATATAAAACAAAGTCTGGGGGACTGTGTAAAACTTGAATTTTATGCACACCCTGGGTGTAGGATGCTATTATAAACCCCTTGAGTTTCGCTCTTGGGCTTTATGTAGCATCCCACCCCTTGAGTGTGTATAAAATTCTCTTTTACGCAGTCGCCCAGACAGTATTCTATATTTATTTGTTAAAAAAAAACAAAGTATTTCAGGTTAGCTGAGCAGTTGTCAGAAAATAATGAATGGTCATGTGTTGTGTTTCGACCAATGAGGTTACAGGACTTTCATGGCCCATTTTATAAATGAATTTGCTGGTTGGCCATATTGTACAGTGCAGTGTTAAGAGTCACCACCATTTTTTTAATGCTGCATTAGGGGCATAGTTGAGTCCCCTTTCTGAAGCATTTTGGGATGCTTGTAAATAAAAGATTTTGTACAACATAAATAGCATCTGCTGTGCTTTGGCCCTTTATTAACAGTCTATATATTCATCGCAGCTATCTGGCCAGTGCAGGCCCAACATTCCAAACAAAATCTGATGAGATATCTCGCCAGTACCTTGAAATGGTTTCCAACCTGCGTGAGGAGAAGGACAAGGAGATACGCAACCTGAGGGTATGTCAGGACGTTTTAACTGTATTAAGGCCGCTGCGTGAGAAATGTATACCATGCCACTGATCGGCAAATGTCATGCTGTCATCTGATATTACCCTCGTTGTTTTGTTGCCCTATCTCTCAACTCCCCTTTGTCTATGTACCTTTTGTTAGCTGCTCTTATCGTTATCTTTTGTTACTCTTAGGTCTTCCATTCTCTTTTCTACCAAGCTGTATATGCTACAGGTCACCAGTGTTCCTGCTGTATAATAACATAGTAATTTGAGGTGTGAAGAAGGGCTCTGGATCCATTAGGTCCCCCCACACACAGCTTCATAAGCATTGAATAGTAAGTATGCTTGTGCAGCGATTACTAAATTATATAGATAGCACCCACTCTTCTACCTGGGGTAACACTTTTCTTGGTAATCAAAAGGTGTCTAGACTTACTTTGAAGGCCCTTCCTGTCTTTATAATCAATGCCTCAGTGGACTGGCAGTTCCATATGCTCACCACCCTCTGGGGGAAAGAAGCGACTTATTATTGTTACCCCTGTATTTACAACTTCTGAACTCAGGGCATGCCCCCGAGTTCTGCCGAAGCATACCAAATTATTTGTCTCCATCTGTTTGATCCTGTTGATACCCCTGAGTTTGCAGAAGACTTCAACAGTCACTTTAGATAGTAAACATTGATTGGGAGGGGGTCACGTTTCTTCCAGTTTATCCTTAACATTTTCTAAAAGTTGAGAACAACTTTTATAAATTATTTCTTTTGCTGAATATGAGATAGCTTAAAGAGATATTCTGGTTTCCGGCATAAAAAGACTACCGTCGGCATCAGCAGAACTTGGTAACAGGAGCATTTCCCTAAAATGAAAATTTCAGTACCTTCCTCTTTTTTTTTTTTTTTATTATTACTGAAGTAATATTTTATCAGGATCCTTTCCCTTAGATGTCAGCTGTTCAAGCCGTTTATCCCTGCTGTGAAGTCATAATCCTCTACTTATAATATTGCAACCTGTCGCAACGGGAACGGATGAAGTCTGAGGACAGAGGGCCTGGTTTTATGCATATTTATTAAAGTGATAAATAATGGAGTATGGTAGCACCTCCGAATATGATGCTGATGATCTAAGTTCAGGAATGAGTGCAAGTCCACAGGATCCGGCAAGGAGAAGGAGATGGAGCATCAGATGGACGGCTCACTCCCTTTGGGGGGGGGGGGATAAATCACATGTAATAGCTGAAGGGATTTAAAATAAGTGTTAAGTATTTTCTTTTTTAAATTTCTAAAGTTAAATGAAGCCCCTCCCCCTGGCTGTGAAGTGAAATGCTCCGCTCCTAACAGTCTTGCTCAAGAGATCACTGTAGACAGGATTAAGAGGTACAGTGACTCTGTGCTAATTTGGCTGAAGTCTCCTAAGTGATTTATAATGTTAAATATTATTGGTTACTTTGAGCTGGGGAGGCTGAATGGCACCTCGCTATGCAAGCTGTAATAACTAGTAGATACGCAATCTGTTGGATGAGATTAGCAGGATCCAGCGAGAGGTGTCGACAAGGGAAGGCAGCAGTAGCAGCACACAAATGAAAGTAATCGATCTGAATGCCTCATTGGAAGAGAAGGAAGCAATTATCAGACAGCAAAATGAGGTAAATATTAATTTCCTAACATGTGCTACATAGCTTGTTGCACTGAAAGCGTTTAGGTGCCAGTCTGTAGGCTTTTTATTTAAGCAATAAGGCATGACAGGAGGTGCCTCATGATGATGATGATGATGATGATGATGATGATGATGATAATAATATTCTTTATTTATTTTGCACCTTTCAAATGTCAAGGCACATTACAAAATATAAATATATGATGGGATAATGGCCCACCTTTGGTAGGTTGAAGTGATTTATAAGTGTTAAAGTATTTTCTTTTCCAAGAGGCAAAGCTGAGTGCTTCCACCACCGAGAAGGACCATTAGCCCACAATAACGCATCCTCAGTAATGCCTTATTGCGATTATGAAATGGGTCCTTTGTAGTAAACTGGATGTATTTTTAAAGAGGGATTCACACCAAAAGTAGTACATTGCAGAATTAGAATAAGCATAGCGTCAATAAATCTCATACCACAAATTAGGTTTTTACTTTACTTCATTTTAAAGTTATAAAGCCAGCCTGGTGGCGCAGAGGGTTGAGGCGCTGGACCCCACACCTCGAACCATGCCGGTGACCCTGGTTCGGGAATTGATTTAAACACTAGGGGTCGGCAGGGGAAGGAGCAGGATTGAGTGTGCATAGGACTGCTCTCTTCCCCTGGGGTGAGTTGGGGACGCTTGGTCACTCTGCAGCAGCCCCCGATGGAGACCAGGAGCACAGCAGAGGGATCGTATTAAGGGGGAACACCAGAAAAACAGAAAACACCGCTCTGGGGTCTGGCCACCTCTGAAGACTCCCAGGAAGCCACGGAAAGCCTCAGCAGCACCCGGGACTGAGGAGAAATAGTGTGCCGGTCTTCTCCCCTGCTGGTGCCTTCCACCTCGGAAGAGAGGGACCCACCCGGTATAGGGTTATACCGGGCTATCCCGTGGATGGCTGCAAATCTGAGGTAGGGTGGCTTGGGGGAGATAGTAGGAGGATATCTGAGGGTCATGGCAGCCCAAAGGAGAGGCAGCTCCAGAGCAGGACGGAGGTATAAATAGAATATACAAAAAAAAAAAGTTGAGAAATTTTGTGACCCTAATTTCACTACCTATTCAAAAAAGCCAGTTTCAGTGAAGCACCACTGATGATGTCATCTCCTGAACTCACATGCTAGTCCTCTCAGTCAGCAACCTTATAGGACCTGCTTCTCCAAAGTTTAAGAAACTGTAGCTATAGTAATCCTTTAAAAAAATGACATAGGGTTGACTGCAGTGCTCCAGAATATTCAGATGCATGGCTCTGTACTGTAGAATATATCAGAAGGTGGTTTTGGAATGCAGCACTAAACCAAGGCATAGAATGTCAAGGTGGTGCACAATTTTAAAATGTTGGGGGGGGGGGGAGACCCGCAATCTCAGAATGTGACAGGGATGTGCCATCTCAAAAATGTGGGACAGTCAGTTTCAGAGTGCGAATGGGACACACATTGAGGAATTTGGTGGGGACTGGCATTTCGGAATCTAGTGGGGGTGCATGCTGTTGGAATGTGACAGGACACACCATTTATACTGAAATTGTTTGTCCCAGCCACATTCCAGAATTGTTTACAGCCACCATATTTAAAAATTGTGCATCACATCCCCACCGTATTCCAACATTATGCATCCCAGACACATTCTTTTTTTTTTATTGTAGTTTTTCCCCCCACTGCCGTCAACCTCTGCCTGACCATGGACCTCAGCCTCCACCTCCACTTCCATATAGAACTACAGACCCTTGAATACCCCCTGGCTTGCCTCACAAGGTGGGTTGCGATACCCACCTTACGGTGAACGCAACAACAAGATTAGGTCGAGGCCAGTCCTGGAGGCTAATCAAGGCCAAGGCAGGTGTCATTGAGGGCAGATGGCATGAGTATTTTGAGTTTTTTTCTTGTGTCCTCCTTTAACACTGAAATGCAGCCACACAGCACTCTGCTTTGCTGGTTACCAGTGATTCTGGTAGCACCACATCCCCAGTTGTTTTTTCTTTTTTTCTCTGTCTTTGTCCTCCTACTGCTGCCACTGATCACTCTCTCAGAGCTCCCTTGTAGGTCCCACTCTGCAGCCCCAAGAGTCTGCCCCTAGGTGCTAATGCTACCCATGTACCTTCAGGGCCTCAATTACCCTCCAGGCAGGGTGGCAGAGATCCCCATGTCTCCCCCTGAGCATTGTCTGGGAGCCTGGTGAGTCTGCTTCTTGGGTGCTTCCTCAGGACCAATGCTGAGGCTCATCGCCTAGACCAGGGCAGGTATTTCCTGGTGTTATGGTGGATCCCCTCCTCCAATGTTGGCGTGCAATGGGACAAGGCTGTTGACATGCGTGAGAGACACACGTGAAGCCGGTCCGCTGCCAAATCTGCACCCTTGCAAGAAGCGTCTCCCCAGCTGCACCGATCATCCTGAGATTCCCCCAACAGCTGGTGGTATCACAGCAGAGAGTATGCCTCCCCCTCCCCAGAGAGGGAGAGCTGCCGTTGGGTGCTCAATCTTTCTCCCTCCCAGCTAACCCCCGACAACCCGAGTGCGCTTCCGAACCTGAGGTGGCCGGCGTAGTACAAGGTGTGGCATCCAGTGCCTCATTTTTCAACACCTGTCTTGTCTTCATGTTCTTGCCCTGTGACCACTGGCCCTGATGGTGTCACATGACAGTGCTGTCATCACTCAGTAGCCCTTCAGGCTGTGATGGAGCCTGCCACAGAAACATCAGTGTTGCTTGTTTGGTCTTCTTAGGGAGGGGACCCTTACACTTACTGCTACTTCTGCCACCCTGGGTACTAATGCTCTCTAGGCTCTTTTGCCAGCCACTTTTGCTGCCTTCATGGTACATAAGCGTGCTCTGCCTCATCCTTAAAGTCACTCATATTTGCCTCTGATGAAGAAGATGGCGTGTTACAGGGCAATTCACATGGAGGGAAATTCTCAGAGCCAGATGACTGGTTCTCCTTTACAACTTTTTCAGGAGTACTGAGAGGCTGAGAAGAAGGAGGCATAACTGAATCAACTGTAGTGGTCATGCTGGTAGTATTCACAGTGGCAGGGATAATGGACTGTGGTGATAGTGTTACAGTAGTGGCAGCAGTGGCAGGGTTCATAGTGCCATTAGTGGCTTTAGTGACGGTCACAGTTGCAGGACTGGCTGTAGTAGTCATGCTGCCAGTTGTTGTGGAAGACAGGGTCTCTACAGTGGTGGTGGTGGTGGGGACGACAGATGTGATGGTACTGGTGAGAGATGGAGACACATTGGTGATTGTGGTGGGAGTCGAGAACAGTGTCCTTCTGCTTGTGCTTCTTGTATCACTTTCTCCTGTGCCAGCCACAGTACTACTGCTGCTGGAAGAAATAGGCTTGGAAGGGGTAAAGAATAATTTTGGGTGTCGAATATGGCCTGACCATCGCTCACATTTAGGTTCACCATCACCAACCTGTTCCTCCATTGTAGATTTGCATGGGCTGGACCAAGTACGTTTTTACCACCTCTGCCTGCCGTTGTGTATGCCAACAATTTCTAAACATTCTTGAATACTGTAATACTTTGTAAATGTCACAGGTTCTGATTTATTTTGCACAAAAAATTATTTTAAGCAGCACACAGGACAGGCAAAGTGCAGCATAGTGCAACTACATGATGTCGCTTTCTAGCCCCTAAACTGTGGACTGTGGGAGTACAGTCAGCTGACTGCCCTCTGAGACTACTGGCTGCTATTGACTTTCATGAAACCTGAGCCCAACCTCAGATTACACCACCGATATTTTTAAAGACAGATTTCTACAGCAGAACTACTGTAGTACTTTATAGTTTTAAATGTACAGACGTACTGATTTATTTTTGCACAAAACAATTCTTGCAAACAGCACACAGGGAAGACAAGGATGTGCGTGCAGTGCGACTGTGCAGTGTCACTGCCTGGCCCTAAACTGTATAGGCAGTGGGATGCAGTCAGTCAACTGCCCTCAGAGATTTCTGGCTGCTACTGGCTTTGTGAAACCTGAGCCCCTCCCCACCCAGAACACTCATTATTTACACCACCAAATTAAAGACAGATTTTTTTAAGTAAGTACATCAGTCAAGCTAGAAGATAGAACTACTGTAATTAACAGATATAAAATAGTTTCAGTAACAATGTCTCCTTCTCCTTCATGTTCAAGCACAGAGGCCTGTGAAATCAAGACAGTGAAAGTGCAAGTCTCTCTGCATAGCTCCAGGCAAATAAATCACTAGATCAGACAATATCTCTGGGGCAAAAAAGCCTCCCTCTTGTCCAGGCACTAAGAAACAAAATATATGAACAAAAAAGCAAAGGTTTTGTGATATAAATATAATTTGCTAGTGCTTAATCTCTCCCACTCTCAGAGCTCTCTCCACCAAGTTTTTCTCTGCTGCAATGTGGCAGTCACATGATCTGGCTTTGGCAAACACTCTGGGATTGGCCAGCAAGTCCTGTGAGATTTTAAAATCCTGTGGGAAAGCTGACCCAAATACTGTCCAAATAGTGTATTATTTGTAGTATTCAGAGTTTAATATTCGTTACTCGCACAGCCCTATTAAGGACAATGGAGGTGCTACTGACTAATGTTTTGGTAACGTAAAGGACTGTGAACCTGCTAATGGCTGCTTTTGGTATCAAGGACTGTGGGCCTGCTACCGGCTGAAGTTCTGGTAATGTTAGGGACTATGGAAAGGAAGGGAAATTGTTTAACCAGGAAAGGCAGACTAAGCCAAAGCTTGTTTCAGAGTGCGACTTGGGAGCATAAGGAAGTTAACTGACTTGCTCAGGGTCACACAGTGTGCAAGTGGGGCTGTAGGATTCAAACCCAGGTCTCCAGGTTTGCAGCTTCAGAGTCCTATGGCCTATGACAAGAGATGTTTTAGTAATAATAAGAACTGTAGCGTGCTACTGGCTGATGTTTTGACAATGTTAAAGACAGTAGCTGCTACTGACTTTGTTTTAGTATTGTTAAGGATTGTGGGTGTACTTCTGGCTGATGGTAATGTTCATCGTGGTAGGCCTGCAATCAGCTGATGTTTTGGTAATGTTAAGGACTGTAGTCTGGCTACTGGCTGATGTTTTACTAATGGTCAAAACTAGGGTCCTGCTAACCGCTAATGTTTTGATGATGATAACAACTGTAGGCCTGCTAATGGCTGATGTTATGGCAATATTAAGGAATGTAGGCCTCCTAGTGACTAATGTTTCTGGTAATGTTGAAGACCATAGGCCTGCTAGCAACTAATGCTTTGGTAATGTTCAGTACTGGGGTCCTGCTACTGGCTGATGTTTTAGAATGTCAAGGACTGTAACACAGAAACATAGAAGTTGACGACAGATAAGGCCCGCAAGACCCATCCAGTCTGCCCATTTTTTTTCTGCCTTATGACTGTGCCATTGGTCTTTGCTCTGTCAATGATGTATCTATTCAAACTCATCTGTACTGCTCCCTTATGCCTATCCCATGCCTGTTTGAAGCCCTGCACTGTATTCCTATCCACCACTTCCTGAGGTAGGCCATTCCATGCATCCACCACCCTTTCTGTGAAAAAGAACTTCCTCACATTACCCCTTAATCGGCCTCCCTCTAATCTCATGCTGTGTCCTCTTGTCCTGCTATTTTTCTTATATTGAAACATGTTAGACTCTTTCACCTTGTTAATGCCCTTAAGGTGTTTGAATGTTTCGATCATATCATGTCTCTCCCTCCTTTGCTCTAGGGTGTAAATATTGAGCTCCATTAATCTGTTCTCATATGTTATCTGATGCAGTCCCTGCACCATTTTGGTTGCCCTTCTCTGGACTGCCTCAATTTGGTTAATGTCCTTGTGAAGGTGCAGCCTCCAGTACTGCATGCAGTACTCCAGATGGGGCCAAACCAGTGTGTTGTAAAGAGGGATTATTACCTCCCTCTTACGACTTGTGATACCCCTACTGATACACCCCAACATCCACCACCTAGCCTTACCTACTGCTTTAGTGGTCTGCTTGGATGATTTCAGGTCATCTCACGAGATGATGCCCAAGTCTCTTTCTTCCCTTGTGACTGCCAGCAACTCCCCTTCCAGCCTATAGGTGGCTTCAGGGGTTCTCTCTTCCCTATGTGCATGATCTTGCACTTCTTTGCTTTAAACCCCAGTTGCCACTTTTCTGACCATTTTACCAGTTTATCCAGATCGCTTCTCATGCTGCACTCCCATCTGGATCATCTACTCTGTTGCAGATCTTGGTGTCATCTGCAAACAGACAAACTTACCTCCAGTCCATCTGCAATGTCACTGATGAAGATATTGAAGAAGACTGGCCCCAGGACTAATCCTTGAGGTACCCCACTTGTGACTTGCATCTCTTCTGACTGTATACTGTTTACCATCACTCTCTTGTTTTCTGCCAGTTAACCAGTTTGCCACCCAGTTGACCAACTTCTGACCCACCCCAAGCCTACCCAGCTTATTAATCACTCTTCTGTGTGGAACAGTATCGAAAGCTTTGCTGAAGTCAAGGTATGCGACATCAACTGCTCCCCCTTGGTCCACCACTCTGGTTACCCAGTCAAAGAAATCTATGAGATTAGTTTGACAGGACCTTCCTGTTGTAAACCCATGCTGTCTTGGATCCTATACTCCTATGGATTCCAGGTATTGCATTATCCTTTCCTTAAGGAGTTCCTCCATAGTCTTGCCCACTACTGAGGTAAGACTGACTTTTCTGTAGTTCCCTGCCTCCTCCCTGCTACCACTCTTGTGGAGCGGGATCACATGAGCCTTTCTCCAGTCTTCTGGGACCTCTCCTGTGCTCAGTGACTCACTAAACAGTTCTGATAATGGCTCTTCTAGTTCCACCCTTAGCTCCTTTAGTACCCTGGGATGTATGCCATCGGTTCCCATTGCCTTGTCCACCCTGAGCTTATCAAGCTCTTGTAGGACCCTTTCTTTTGTGAAGGGACTAGTGCACACCTCCCTCCCCCCTGTAAGCCTGTCTGCTATTGGTTGAGTGGGCCCACTACCAAATGATGTTTTGGTAATGATCAGAACTGCAGGAACACTAATAGGTGACGTTTTGGGAATGGTCTACATGCCTGCTACCATCTTATATTTGTCTAATGTTAAAGGGGAACAGTCAGCATTAAGATCCCCACAGCCAAGTGTGGGATGATGGTCCCAATTTGTAGTTTGTATGCAAGAACTTTTTTGTTGTTACTTATGGTTGACTGCAGTGTAGAGTTTTTATAAGCTCAGATCTTTTTGTTTTCTGCTCCAGCTGTACTTCTGGGGCTAAGTACAGTCTCAGAGGACTGTACTTAGCCCTGGGAGAACAGTAAGACCAACACACATCTGATCTGAGCTTATAAAAGCTCTAACGTGCACTGCAGGCTATTGAATCTCCCACTGTTGCAGCCCATCAGCCACTGGGGATTCTGCAATTTTTCAGCAGATAGCTTGAGAGTCGGCAGAATCAAACTGATAAAGTCCATGATACTACAGTAAACAATAAGTGAAAAAATGTTTTTTCTCAAAGTGCAGATTGGGACCAGCCCCACATTTGACTGACAGATTATCTTCAAGGACAGAGGGCCCGCTATTAGCTGTTGTTTTAGTAAAATTAAGGGATGTGGGCCAGCTACCATGTTTTGGTAATATTCTGGACTGTGGGCCCAATATTGACTAATATTTTAGTAATGATAAAGACTGTGGCCTATTGCAAACTGTTTTTTTTTTTGGTGAGTTTAAGAACTATAGGCATGCCGCCTGCTAGTGTTTTAAGGACTGTGGATCTGCTGTCAGTCAGTGTTGCGGTGATGGTGATGGTGATGCCAGCCCTGCAACTGGCTGTCGTTTTGGTATGTTCAGAACTATGTGCTACTAATGGCTGGTGATTTGGCAGTAGTAAGCACTGTAAAACTTTGCTACCAGCTGATGTTTTGGTAATGTTAATAATTAGGCCTGCTACCAGTTGATGTTTTGGTAATGTTAATAATTAGGCCTGCTACCAGCTGATGTTTTGGTAATGTTAATAATAAGGCCTGCTACCAGCTGATGTTTTGATAATGTTAATAATTAGGCCTGCTACCAGCTGATGTTTTGATAATGTTAATAATTAGGCCTGCTACCAGCTGATGTTTTGATAATGTTAATAATTAGGCCTGCTACCAGCAGATATTTTGGTAATGTTAATAATTAGGCCTGCTACCAGCTGATGTTTTGGTAATGTTAATAATAAGGCCTGCTACCAGCTGATGTTTTGGTAATGTTAATAATAAGGCCTGCTACCAGCTGATGTTTTGGTAATGTTAATAATTAGGCCTGCTACCAGCTGATGTTTTGGTAATGCTAAGGATTATAGGTCCTCTACCAGCTGATGTGCTGGCAGTGTTAAAGATAAGGGCTATAGGCCCACAACTGTCTGATGCTTTGGCAATGCTAAGGACAGATAACCTCATAGTCTTCAGGTGAAGCTACCTCTGGCTGCAAGCTGCAACACTGGACTTAAGATTTGCAAGAAAGTGAGTAGTGCTCACAACAGAGGGAGGTGAACTTTACAATTTACAATTGTCTTTGGTTTGAAGCAGATTCCTTAGGAAAGTTAATATTCTTCAGGTGGAGGATACTTCTAACTGAAGGGTGAAATAAACAACTTAGAATTATCAGAAAAGGCAGTCTTTCAATCAACAGAGGAGGTGGAGTTTGCTTTACTTGTGTTACAAGTGTTAAAGTTTTCAGTGCAGGAAGAGTTTAAACCCACATAGGCTAAATACTGTTTTCTGTGTCTGCCCTTCTGCACAGCTGACGTGTTTTGGGGCTGACTGTTTTCAGAACACAAGTCACCAGGCTCTTTTGGGGCTGGGGAGGTTTACCTGTGTCTGACTTGGATGTTTGGATTTTTCTGTTTGATTAGCAGAGTATTTTCTCTGTCAAATTGGTTTGAAGCAGTATTACAAATTGTTGTGTATGGCATCTTGCTGACAGGAAGGCACTCATCGCATCGGTAGGTCAGAGCGTTTAGCTGATTGTTTCGTGAGGGCACAGGAAAGAAAGCAGCTCTTGGTGGGGACTCAATTATTAGGGGGATAGAACTGGGGAGCAGGGAAAACTGAAGTAAGGTGCCTGCCTGGTGCCATGGCTTTGAGGGACAGGAAGTGCATCCTTAGGATCACGAGAACAGTTGCAGGAGTCTGAGCTGGACATCATTGTCCACCTAGGGACAAATGACTTGGCTCATCATGAGATTAGAGCAGTGCAAAAGGACTTTGAGAGTTGGGGAGGGCTTAAGACAAGTAGCACACACAGTATCCTTCTCAGAGGTGCTGCCTGTCAGTGGCATGAGTGAGGTGAGGTACTTTGCACCATGCAGTTTAACAAATGGTTAAAAAATGGTGTGGAGCACAGGGTTTGGCTTCATTTGGGACTGGGGTTCCACCTGGAGGACACCAGCCTATACTGGCAGGATGGTCTGCATCTGTCCAGGAAGGAACAAGTCTTTGGGCAATCGGTTTAAATGCTTCATTGGCAAGCCTTTAAACTAGTCAAGGGGAGGCACTGATAAGCAGAAGGAAATCCCAGCCTCCCCCTACAAAACAGGGTACTAAATGAGAAAAAGACCAAGGTAGAAAGGTCAGTGGGGGTTGCCACTACAGAAGGTAAAGCCATCAAAAAATGGAGAGCAATGAGTACCAATGCCCGTAGTCTGGGTAACAAGCTTCCTGAATTAGTGGCCTTGATGGAGGAGGAAGATCTGGATATTGTGGCAGTCACAGAAACATGGTACACACAGAACCATGACTGGGACGTAAACATACCAGGATACACTATCTACAGGAGGGACAGGGAGGGTAAAAGAGGAGGGGAGTAGCTCTTTACATAAGAAAGAAATCAAAGCAACAGAACAAAAGGGTAAACAGGGTGGAGAAGAAGCACTGTGGGTCAATTTTGAGGCAGGCAATGGCACCACAATCTGCACAGGGGTTGTATACAGACCACATGAGGGGAGGAAATGGACAAGGAAATGAAGAAAGTATACTTAGAATGACAGATAAAGGGGATATATTGCTGATGGGTGATCTGAATATGCCAGATGTTAACTGGAGTGCAGTTGCAGCAGCCACTTCTAAGAGTGGGGTTATTCTGGATGCCCTACAGCAGGCATGCCTTAGA
The DNA here is from genome assembly GCA_016271365.2 of Neoceratodus forsteri. Classification (NCBI taxonomy): domain Eukaryota; kingdom Metazoa; phylum Chordata; order Ceratodontiformes; family Ceratodontidae; genus Neoceratodus; species Neoceratodus forsteri. Next base: position 221,041,530 of record JADMNL010000023.1, read on the forward strand.
CAACTAGTATTGGAGCCCACTCGAGAGGGAGCAATCTTAGACCTGGTTCTCTCAAACGGAGATGAAGAGAGGATCACAGATGTAGAAGTGGGTAGCCATCTGGGAACTAGTGACCATCGAACAGTATGGTTCACAATAAACACAGCAATAGAGTCAAGCCATACAAAGACAAAGGTACTGGATTTTAGGAGGGCTGACTTTGCCAAAATGGGTGAGTGCCTAAGGAATGCACTAGCAAATGGGCAGGAAGGAGGGGTGGAAGAACAATGGGGAATAATAAAAACTGCCATCACAGAGGTAACAAGCCTTTGTGTAAAGCAAATAAACAAAATGAAATGAGGTAAGAAACCACTATGGTTCTCAAAGGACGTGGCAGTGAAGGTTCAAGAGAAAAAGAAAGCATTCAGGAAGTACAAGGAATCACAGAAGGAACAGGACAGAGAACTGTATCAGTTAAAGCAAAAGGAACCTGGAAAGGCAGTCAGAACAGCAAAGGCCCAAACTGAGGAAAAGATAGCCAACTCAGTTAAGAAGGGGGATAAAACCTTTTATAGGTACATCAGGGAGCAAAGGAAGACCAAGGGAGGGATAGTGAGGCTTAATAAAGGGGAGGAGGGTGGGCAGAGGGTGACTGTGAAAAGGCAGAGATACTAAACAAATATTTTTGCTCAGTATTTACAAAGGAAGAGGGGGAGGTACCTAAAACAAACAGTAGAAACACTCTGGATACAGAAGTTGATACCAGCCCATTTACTGAAGAAAGAGTTCTGAAAGAGCTCTTAAAACTGAAGGTGGACAAAGCAATGGGGCCTGATGGGATTCATCCAAGAATTCTAAAAGAACTAAGGATAGAACTAGTGACACCACTGACTACCCTCTTTAACAAATCATGGGAGGATGGGGTGGTACCTGAGGACTGGAGGAGGGCAGATGTGATTCCCCTTCACAAAAGTGGGAGCAAGGCAGAAGCAGGAAACTACAGACCTGTTAGTTTAACCTCAGTGGTAGGAAAAATGATGGAATCACTTCTGAAGGAAAGAATTGTGCGTATCTAGAGGCCAGAGGGCACAGGACCCTAGGCAGCATGGATTCACAGTGGGAAGGTCATGCCAGACAAATCTGATAGATTTCTTGACTGGGTGACCAAAGTAGTAGATCAGGAGGAGCTGTGGACATGGCCTACCTAGACTTTGTAAGGCATTTGACACAGTCCACACAAAGATTAATATACAAGTTAGCCGGCCTGGGAGTGGGTCCCAAGATGACAGCCTGGGTAAAGAATTGGCTGGAGAATAGGACACAGAAAGTAATAGTAAATGGAGTCCACTCTGAAAAAGGGGGTTAGCAGTGGGGTACCACAGGGTTCAGTATTAGGACCAGTCCTCTTCAATGTCTTTATAGCGACATTGCAGAGGGACTGGAAGAAAAAGTATGTCTCTTTGCAGATGACACAAAGATCTGCAACAGAGTTGATCACAAGGTGGGGTGGAAAGGATGAGAAGGGACTTGGCAAGGTTAGAGGAATGGTCAAATGTATGGCAGCTTAGATTCAATGCTAAGAAGTGCAAGGTAATGCACCTGGGAAACAAAAACCAGGGAAGAGTACACAATGGGGGTGAGATACTAACAACAACAAAAATGGAAAGGGACCTGGGGCAGTCATATCAAATGACCTAAAGGTGGGTAAGCAATGTGAGAGGGCAGCGAGGAAGGCTGGGGGATACTGGGATGCATAGGGAGAGGCATCACCAGCAGAAAACAAGTTATTATCCTCTGTACAGACAGCTGGTGAGACCACATCTGGAGTACTGCGTGCAGTTCTGGAGACCCAACTCTGCAAAGACATAGACAGGATGGAAGCTGTCCAAAGGAGGGCAACTAAAATGGTACAGGGTCTGCACTGGAAGACATATGAAGTGAGACTTAAGGAGCTTAATATGTTTAGCCTCGAGAAAGGAGGGAGAGGGGACATGATAGAAACTTTCAAGTACCTCAAGGGAATCAACAAAGTCCAAGAGGGTAGCATCTTTCAAAAAAGAGTGTGCAAGAACAAGGGGCACAATTTGAAGATAGAAGGAAGTGCTCAGAGGTAATTTAAGGAAGTATTTTTTCACAGAGAGGGTTGTGGATGCATGGAACAGCCTTCCAGAGGAGGTTGTGGAGTCAAAAACAGTGGTGAATTCAAGCATGCATGGGACAGTCGTCAAGGCAATTCTAGGGGTGGAGGTAGAAGAAGTAGGCTGCTGGTTAACTAGGATCTGCAGCTTATCCATCAGGGTAGGAAATGAGCAGACTGGGTGGGCCAAAGCGGTCCTTACCTGCCGTCAAATTCTATGTTCTATGTTTCTATGTTTCACTACCTACTGATGTTTTGGTAATGTTAAGGACAGTGAGTCACTACCACCAGATGATTTGGTAATGTTCAGGATTATGGGCCCACTGCAGACTGATGCCTTGGTCATGACAAGGACTACAGACCTACTTCAGGCAGATGTTTTGGTAATCTCTAGGACTCTGAGCTACCGGCTCTTGTTTTGGTAATGTTAAGGACTATAGGTGAGTTCTGGCTGATAGTTATGATAATGTTTAGGTCTTTGGGTCTTTTACCGACTGATTTTTGGTAATGTTAAGAACCGTGGGCCTGCTACCTGCTGATATTTTGGTAATTTTAAGGACTGTGGGCCTGCTACTGACTGATGTTTTGGTAATCTTGGGGACTGTAGATATCACATTGAATTTAGACTTGATAACTTTAAAGCATGTTGGTTGACAACTTGTTTTAATTTACATATTTTGTATGATCATACTGTGGATCAACAACTATTTTTTGCATTTCATCTAAAAAAAAATATCAAATACATTTTAAGAAATATTTATACAAGTACTTTATCCAGTTTATATAATCATGATTACATTCATTTTATTACCATGGATTATCAGTATTTCTAAATTCAACTGCATTTTGCCATTTTGCAGGAGATCTTCAGGTTGAAGGCGCAGCAAGCAAAAGAAGCTTCTAGCCATTCTACAAGGACAGTCATCACCAAAAAGTAATGTATCAATTTACTTCTGGTATGAAGGGGAATCCTATGTTATTTGCCATTTTTAATCATTTATGGCATTCAGAGCTGTGATAGCTCGTTTCCAGGTGTGTCCTGGGGGTGGGTTACAGGGAACTGTATTATTGATGGGGCAGTGTTGGCCAGGACACCACAGAAACTCCCCTGTTCTTCTTTGATAAGGGCCATGGGATCAGTAACTTCCATCTGGAGAGTGACCACAGATGGACAGGAGAGAACGCGGTTTAACGTCTCATTTGAAGGATGGCACCTCAGCAGTGTAGCACCCCCACGTACTGCACTACTGTGTCTGTTATGGGTGTTATCCTAAGTACCTGATGGGTTAGAACCCCCAACTTCCCGATCTTCTGGTCCCAGAAGTGAGCGTAAACATAGAAACATAGAATTTGACAGCAGATAAGACCACTTGGCCCACCTAGTCTGCCCATTTCCCTACCTAACGGATAAGCTACAGATCCTAGTTAATCAACAGCCTACTTCCTCCTCCCCCCACTAGAATTGCCTTATGTCTGTCCCATGCATTCTTGAATTTCTCCACTGTTTTTGACTCTACGACCTCCTCAGGAAGACTGTTCCATGTATCCACAACCCTCTCTGTGAAGAACTACCTCCTCACATTACCTCTGAGCCGTCCCTCCTCGATCTTCAAATTGTGCCCCCTTGTTTTTGTGCATCTCTTTTTCTGAAAGATGCTACCCTCTTGGACTTTGTTGATTCCTTTGAGGTATTTGTAAGTTTCTATCATGTCCCCCCTTTCCCTCCTTTCCTCGAGGCTATACATCTTTAGTTCCTTTAGTCTTTCTTCATATGTTTTCTGATGCAGACCCTGCATCATTTTGGTTGCCCTTCTCTGGACATCCTCCACCCTGTCTATGTCTTTGCGGAGATGGGGTCTCCAGAACTGTACACAGTACTCCAGATGTGGTCTTACCAACTGTCTGTACAGAGGGCCAACAACTTCCTGTTTTTTGTACTACCTACTGAGCCACTAACAATTTTCTCAGATAGTCACTACCCTCCTTATATATTTTATTTTCACTTCTCCATCATGGCATCACAGAAATTCTGTTCTTCCTGTAGATCAAAAGTATTTCTTATCATACTTCTTGTAGTGTTCTTAGTTGATTATAACTGGAGTTGTACTTTTATCATAGTAGAATGTGGAGAAAAGTATGATATTTTTAATGGTCAAATTGTCAAAAGTCGCAGAAATCATAGTAAAAGCCAAGAAAAATCTTGGATCCATGTTTGTGCTTAACAAACTACCTCTTTTTTAAGTAAGTATACTTTATAGATATTTTTAATTTCACACAAAGAACAGTACAGAACGGTACTACAAAACAAAAAAGTAGTTAACAAACTTTGTTGGCATACATTGAGGACATTACATACCCCCCAATGAGGTATAGAACCTGACTGTACAGAAGGCTTAATCACTTATCATAGCATAGTTATCATAGTTGTTTACAAGCTCAGGAGGCAAAGCCTATTATTGAACTTGCCACCGGAGGGTGGATTCATTATCTGTATAATCAAATTTGGTGTTACCCATAAATTTATCTAGCATACCCTTGAACATATCCATTGTCTTACTCTCTACAATTGAGGTTGGCAATGTTTTCCATAAGTTAACTATTCTCTTAGAGAACCAAAGATGTCTTCTTTTTGTTCTACAATTTACCCTTTTTAGTTTAAAGTTATGAGATCTGGTTTGTGATATAATAAATTTTTTTTCTATACCTAGAATTTCAGTAAGGCCAGGTTCGCTTGTTTATAGTAAGCAAGCTCAAAGGTCTCACACAGTTGTCTGTACTGGATGGCAAATAGGCTCAGTGTTTTCTATCTTTCCCCATAAGGTTTGTCTGTCATACCCTGAAACCTTTGTCATTTTTCTTTGAACCCCATCTAATTGCTTCTTTCCATGAATTGTATTAGGTGTGCAGAAGTGAGCACGGTATTCTAGGTGAACTCTAACCAAGCTGGTGTAAAGTGGAAGGATGACCTGCAGTTGCCTGCTTTTAATATTTTTCATATGCAACCCATAATTCTTTGGCATTTTTAACTTTAAATGTTGTATTATTGTCAACGTTGAGCTTACTGTATTTATCCGAGATCATTTTCATTTTCTGTTTCTTGAAGTTTTACATTATTTATTAAATAACCATTTTCATATTATTATAACCAAAATGCATTACTTGCACTTTGTTCGTTAAATTTCATCTTATTCTTTTTTGCCCAAAGTTCTAGAGCTTCTAACTCTTTTTGGAGAGTGCTAATTGCCTTAATCGAGTTGACAATGTAACCAATCTTGCAGTCATCTGCGTATTTTGATATCCAGACATTATCTGTTGTCTGCATTGATGCTATCAGAATGTTAAACAACACAGGGCCTAACACAGAACCCTGCGGCACTCCACTTGTCACCTCTGCCCATGAGGACATAGCTCCTTTTACTGATGTACATTGTCTGCGATTGAATAACCATGAATCTATTCATTTTATTAAAATATATGGAAATTTCAGTTTAACCTAATGTTCTAACAGTATTTCATGTGAAACCCTGTCAAAGGCTTTTGCAAAGTCCAGATATACAACATCCTCTGGAAGTCTCGCATCCAAAGCTGCACTAACATTTTCAAAGAAGTTTAGTTGGTTTGTTAAGCATGACCTTCCTTTTCTAAATCCATGCTGTGTTAAATCATGTAAATTATAATGATTCATATGTTGTTCAGATCTACTCAGGATTATTCTTTCTAGGATTTTCCCTATAACCGAAGTCCAGCTTACTAAAATTGGAATCACCACTGCTTCTTTCCATGCTGACGCACTTTCACCTACTCTACTTCCAGGGGTAGATTAAATAATTTGCTCAGAGAGCCAGAGATGTGAATGGCAATTTCCTTTAAAAAACTAGGGTGTATTCCATCTGGTCCAGCCAATGAAGTAGTTTTAGTTTCTGTAATTCTTCAAGAACTTCCTCTACCGTAATAAGCTCAACAGTCACTTGGTTAGAATTTATGACTGAGTTATTAAATTGTTCTTCGGAAGAAAATATTGTATGAAAATAATTGTTGAATTCTTCTGCCATTTGGAATTCATTGTTTATAGTTCCTAAATTTGTTCGTAATGGACCTATTGTTGCTTTAGAACCTCTGAGTGAACCAACATAATTATGAAACTTTTTCTTATTATCTAATGTGTCAGATGCTAGTTTATTCTCCATAAACATTTTAGCTTTCCTAATTTGTTGTTTTAGAGATTTTTTTTTCTTATTTCTTTACTCGCAGCCTCTGACCAGCCCCCTTCCTCCAGCCCCCCCAGACCCATCACCCCGGCATCCACTGGTACTTATCTCGAGGATGTCATGAGGTGCCAGCTGGCTGGATGTGGCACTTGCGGAGGGCCAGTATAATTCTACCAGTCGGTGAATATTCCAGCCTCCATTTTGGTCCTGTCCCAAAGTGCGGAACTGTATGCATGCAGTGCCACCAGTGGCCAAGCCACGCACATTTCCACATGCAGCACACCGGGTGTCTGCTCCATCTCCAGGTGTGCCAGCCTCCAGCCACTGCTAGGTGCCAGGCATGCACCAGTCTCTAGTCCTGCCCCTCCCTAGGAGAGGAGAGCTGGCCTTCGAAGGCTTGATCCTGTCCCTCCCCAGCCAACACCCAGTGACCACGGGTTGCCAGTGTGGTAGGAGGTAAGGCAGTGATGCCTCAGCCCTCCACACCACTGGGCCGGCACTTGTAGAGATTTAATATCTTGTAGATTGTCACTGCAGAGTACATAAAGACACCGAGATTAATTGTGCTGAACCAAACCGTGTGGTTCACAATAAATACAGCCATAGAGTCAAGCCATACAAAACAAGAGTATTGGACTTTAGGAGGGCTGACTTTGGGAAAATGAGAGAGTGCCTCAGAAAAGCACTAGCAAATGGGCAAGAAGGAGAGGTGGAGGAACAATGGGGAATAATCAAAACAGCCATCAAAGAGGCAACAAGCCTTTGTGTGAAGCAAATCAACAAAACAAAATGAAGGAAAAAAACACTATGGTTCTCAAAAGAAGTGGAAGAGAAGGTTAAGGAGAAAAGGATAGTATTCAGGAAATATAAGGAAACACAGAAGGAGCAGGACAGAGAACTTTATCAGTTAAAGCAGAAGGAGGCAGGGAAGGCAGTTAGAATAGCAAAGGTACAAATTGAGAAAAAGATAGTCAACTCTGTTAAGAAGGGGGATAAAACCTTTTATAGGTACATTAGGGAGTGAAGAAAGACCAAGGGAGGGATACAGAGACTTAATAAAGGGGAGGGAATGTGGGCAGAGGGTGACAGTGAAAAAGCAGGGATACTGAACGAATATTTCTGCTCAGTATTCACAATGGAAGAGGAGGAGGAGATACCTAAACCAAACAAGAGAAACACTCTGATTAGGGAGGGGTCGATACCAGTCCATTCACAGAAGAAAGGTTTTTGAAAGAACTCTTGAAACTGAGGGTGGACAAAGAAATGGGGCCTGATGTGATCCACCCCAGAATTCTAAAAGAACTATGAGTAGAACTAGTCTACTGTCTCTAACAAATCATGGAAGGATGGGGTGGTACCTGAGGACTGGAGGAGGGCAGATGTGATTCCACTTCACAAAAGTGAGAGTAGGGCAGAGGCAGGAAACTACAGACTGATTAGTTTGACCTCAGTGGTAGGGAAAATGATGGAATCACTTCTGAAGGAAAGAATTGTTGAGTACCTAGAGGCCAGTGGGGCACAGGATCCAAGGCAGCATGGTTTCACAGCAGGAAGATCATGTTGGACGAACCTAATAGATTTCTTTGACTGGGCAACCAAAGTAGTAGACCAGGGAGGGGCTGTGGATATGGCCTACCTAGATTTTTAGCAAGGCATTTGACAGTCTCACACAAAAGGTTAATATACAAGTTAGCCATCGTTGGAGTGGGTCCCAAGGTGGTAGCCTAGATAAAAAAACTGGCTGGACAACAGGATGCAAAGTGTAATAGTAAACAGAGTCCACAGTGAAGAAAGGAGGGTAACTAGTGGGGTACCGCAGGGTTCGGTACTGGGACCGGTCCTCTTTAATGTCTTTATAAGTGACATTGGAGAGCACCTGGAAGGAAAAGTATGTCTCTTTGCAGATGACACAAAGATTTGCAACAGGGTTGATACACAAGGTGGGGTGGAAAAGGTGGAAAGGATGAAAAGGGACTTGGCAAGGTTGGAGGAATGGTCAAATATATGGCAGCTCAGATTCAATGCAAAGGAGTGCAAGGCAATGCATCTGAGAAACAAAAACCCAGGGGAAGAGTACAACGCGTGGGGGGTGAGATACTAACAACAACAAAAATCGAAAGAGACCTAGGAGTAATTATATCAGATGACCTAAAGGTGGGCAAGCAATATGAGAAGGCAGTAAGGAGGGCTGGGGGATACTGGGATGCATAGGGAGAGACATCAACAGTAGAAAACAGGAAGTTGTTACCCTCTGTACAGATAGTTGGTGAGACCCCATCTGGAGTACTGCATGCAATTCTGGAGACCCCATCTCCGCAAAGACATAGACAGAGTGGAGGCTGTTCAGAGGAGGGCAACCAAAATGGTATAGGGTCTACACCAGAAGACATATGAGGAGAGACTAAAGCAACTTAATATGTATACCCTTGAGGAAAAGAGGAAGTGGGGGGACATGACAGAAACTTTCAAGTATCTCAAGAGAATTAACACAGTACAAGAGGGTAGCATCTTTCAGAAAAAGAGATGTGCGAGAACAAGGGGGCACAATTTGAAGATAGAGGGGGACGGCTCAGAGGTAATGTTAGAAAGTATTTTTTCACAAAGAGGGTTGTGGATGCATGGAACAGCCTTTCTGAGGAGGTTGTGGAATCAGGAACAGTGGGAGAATTCAAGAATGCATGGGACAGACATAAGACAATTCTAGTGGTGGGTAGAAGGAAGTAAGCTGTTGATTAACTAGAATCTGCAGCTTATCCATCAGGTAGGGAAATGGGCAGACTAGGTGGGCCAAGCGGTCCTTATCTGCTGTCAAATTCTATATTTCTATGAGTATCGCTGGTAATTTTGATTACCTGAACTGACTTGGTTCACTTGTCATAGTGAACCTACATAGGGCCTGTGGTGCATGTACCCTTATACCACTAAGGTCTTTGTATGGGTGCAGGTTTTAAAGTTAGTAAGGCATGAAGCTTCTCCCATTTTTTGTGATAGCTGTTGTAGCTGCTGTTTGTGCTGGCTGTAATTTTTTCTATGCATAGAGTGGCTAGAATTTCATTATACCAATCTACATATGATGGCGTAGTATCATTCAGCCAGTGTCTTAAATAGCTGTCTTGGCAAGCCCTGCTATTAATGCTATGTGATATCTCTTCGTAGTGAGAAATTTACCATCTTAATGGCACACTAAACATGCCTCTGGAGTAAAAGCATTTTCTAAACTCCAAATGGGTCAAGATTATTTTTGATGTTTTCCCATAATGGTCTAGCGTTAAGGCATTCCCAGAGAATATGGACCAGTTCTGACTGTGACATCTTGAGCATGTGCTGTCTGCAAGTTTCCCCATTTTCTGTAGTCTGTAGGGTGGAGGGCGTTGTGCAGTGTCTTAAAGTGCATTATATGTAGAGCTTACTCCTTAATGTATCTGTACAGATTTAACCAGATACAGTACGCTCCCATTCCCAAAGTTCACTAGTTTCTGGGAGTGCCTGTGTCCAGCAGTGCCCTATTTCTGCATCTACTAGGTAACACTTTGTTGAGATTGTTGCATAAGAATTTGAAATGACGTGGAGTCTGTTAGCCAAGTGTTTCAAGGGTTCAGTGTTTGTGCTACGTTTATTAGTCTGCTTGAGTTACTTGGATATATTGGAATGCAGTGCCTCTGCAATCTGCCACCCCACCCCCACCGCTTCATTCAGGAAGATCCAGCATGGTATAAGTAATAATTCATGAGCTTAGCGAGGCTCCTGATTGGCTACTGGATCAGTCATTAATGACTTAGAAGTGACCGATCCGGCTGCTGCTGTGTGGCATGCACAGCTTGTACCACACAGCTAAAACCTAAATACAAGTATTATATAAATGGCAGCAATGAAAGTTGCTAGTGCAGTTACACTTATAATCACAATAACTAACAACCGGAAGCCACTCATTTCCTTGGATTAATGACTGGCTGGAGAGAGGTGGACCTCAGCTGCGCCTCAGGCCTCCCACCCCCAACTTGTCATTAATCCCTCAGAAGTAATTGGCTTCCCTATCATTATTGCTCAGTTAACCCCCCCCCCCCTTCCTTTGTGAGATGCTCTTTTGTTGGGATGGACCACTGTCTCCAGGGATCTGTAGATATCAGTTTTCTGCCTGTGAGAAAGTTAGGATTCCTAAGTACCGGCTGCCTTGTTTCCCTGGTTGGTTCAAGTTTGTAGAACTGTACAGGGTTGCTGGGTGAACTCTGACTGAAGTCCCAGTGGATGTGTCCCTTAAACTACCCCTGTTTTGACATATTTGTCTTGCAAGCTCATTAGCATAGATTTAAATGTCTTAAAACGTACATTTTTGCACTGACCCAGTGACTAGGGCTGTATATTACGCTGTCACCTGGGAGGCTGCGGTTTGCAGGTAAGCCTCGGAATACCACCCTTGGAGCAAGTGCATTGTGGAGGTGAGGCACAGTATAACACGCGTGACTTGGCAAACACCAAACACTTTGGTGTTTTCTTGGAAAAAGCTAAAAATCATGGCATTATGCAAAATGCCAATAATCCCTGTGTTTTCATAAAAATGAGAAAAGTCCTGGTATTCTTGATTTCTATGACTTCCATGACAAAGGGTGCAGCTATGCTAATGACTCAGTGTGGATTATTCATGATTTTCAATTCAACATAGAGAACCCATTTTTAAGAAGCAAAATCAAAATGAGCAGGCTTCAGCTGTAGTCAGAGCACGTCCCCAAGCCCACCTTTAAAGGGAAACTCCAGCAAGCCCACAAAGAGCAGCTGCTGCACAAATGCCCGATAAGAGCTTTTAGCATTAAAGCAATGTTTTTGTTTACCTGTTGAGCTGTGGTTTTACTTTGAAAGATCAATGCAATCCAAAATATCTCCAGACCCGATTGTGGCCATCTCGTGCACCCGGGTGGTTTCTGCGGCGTGGTTTATACTAATGAGGGCTACTAACTCTGCCATTTCTATAACCTGCCAGTGGAAGCTGCCTGGGTTTGCGAGATAGCCATGGGCAGCTCTGGGGATAGTATGGACAATGCGGATCTTTCAAAGTAAAATCACAGCCCAGCAGGGAATAAAAACATTGCTTTAATGCCGAAAGCCCTAATCAGCGATTTGTGGGCTTGCAGGGGTTTCCCTTTAACGGAAACAAGCTGAGCTGGCTCTGTGGTGCCATGAGGCAGGTGACCTCTCCAGCATAGTGGTGACCCAAACTGATGCCCTAAGCCCCACATGGAAGGAGCAGAGGCCACTAGGTAGGGTGCCATGGTACAGTTCTTTGATCAAGCTCGAGGGAAGACGTGGTAATGGGACAACTGGCAGTGAGTTTTGCAGCACTTAATCAAATGAGAAGTGTCATCGCTGAGCAGTGAACATTTAAAACAAGTAGAAAACCACTTCCAGCTATACAGCAGTGCTCACCATTACTATTTGAGGCTATGGGTGGTATGTGCAGGGAGTCTTTTTGACAGAGAGATCAGTTTATTCTGGGAGTGGGGGGCTTGATAAATTCAAACATTTACCATATATTTAGGGGAAGTAGGTGTTTTTTTTTTATTTTGGGGGGGGTTGCAGCTTAGTGTGGGTATTTTTTCCTTTCTTAAAAACACACAGCTTGGTTTAGATTGGGGTGTCGGCACTCCCGGTACTCCCTGGTGTCCTACCACTGATTTGATGTCAGAAAACAGTATCAACATCCTGATGTCACATCAGTGGTGCAACATCTTTAAAGTGGCGGCACTGTGTGTAAAACAGCTCCAAACCTTATAGTATATTGTAGTTGTTGCCATCACGTGGAGAGAAAAATGATTCTGCTGTGAAATCCGAGGCATTGCATTTCAGCTTTCCTTTCAGCAAGATGTACTGGCAACAAACATTGTATTGTTCCAAAAGGTTAATAGGTTAGCGGCGAGATTTTGCTTGCTCTTTCTGTTTCCCCCCCCCAGGGATGTTATATCTCTGAAATTCTCTTATTGAAGTAATGCAGCATTACATTCACTCTGTTATTCAAAAGAAATGTTATAGTATATTGCTACCTAATCCAGCCTAACCCAGGAGGTGATCTCTGTTTATGCAGGTTAATAATAAGCACCAGTGTTGCTGATCATAAATTACTGTAGGTGAGGCCATTTGTATGCAATATATACAGAAGCTCCACATACCAAGGGATTAGTCACTGTACATTCAACGTATATACATAAAACTGTATTCAAAAATGAATGTTAGTCATTAATATACAACATACCAGGCAAATCAAATAACATCCACATAGTGAAACAAACTACAGCTCAGGAAATGCCTCCCAAAACAGGAATGTTTTTCAGTGGGATTTAATGCACTGTACCACTGGACTCGAACAAATAAGTGGAGGAAGCCTGCTCCACAGAGCTGACATGGTAACAGAGAAAGCTCTGTCTCCCAAATAGTGACACCTGAGTGGTCACTTGTCAGCCAGTCAGGTGTTACTTTGTGGGATGCATCATCATTCATTCACAAATACCTACTCTCTGACTCCTTCTAGATCAAAGATGCACACAAGCTGCTCCATCGAGGGACCTTACTCTGATTCATAAGGTATTTGGGTGCCATGGGGTGGGAGGAAGGAAGTAGGGGCTAGTGGGTGTGTTGGGGGTGTGATTTATTACACAACAAGGTTGGGAGGGAGTGGGTTGTACCAGGGTGGAGGCTGCTCATTCTTTAGCTGGTGTGTGGGGGGGGCGGGGCAGGATTTTATTTTATTATAGGATGACTGGTCGGGAATTGGTGCAGAGTTTGGAGGAAGATACTTGACTGTGCAGACTGGTATTTATTTGGGTGCCATAGAGAGGTGGAGAGAAGTGGGGACTAGTGGATGTGTTGAATAAGGGTCATTTATTGTACAACAGGGTCAGAGGTGGGGACTGGGTTGTGCCAGAGTGCAGGGAGGCTCATTCTTTAGTATGGGTAGGGACAAGATTTTTTTTTATTATAGGATAATTGGTCTGGATGCAGCAGAGCCCAATGTTACTATACTACAGAGGTAGTTATGTACCTTGGGGGGTAGAAGGGGGGGAGTTGGGGGGTCCTTCCATGGTGGGTTGGGTGGGGACAGGTGGTTATTTTAATTGTACAGAGGAGGAATGTAATTTAGGAGAGTATGATAGTTTGATATTAGGATATCTAAATCCAACATCCGTTGCCATCCTAGACGAGGACTCAGATGTCAGATTCGGATACGAATTATCCTAACATTAGGCTATCCTAACTCGGATCAGATTTTGAGGTATCGGAGTAACCCCAGCTAACATGCTTAAAAGCTGGAGCTGCAGTAGTCCCCTTACATCATTTAGTAAATGTGTCCTTTGTAACGATAGCATTCATAGCTTAAAATTTCCTTATGATATCCTTTAAAGCCAATCTATTGTGCTATTTATTTACACACTAGACAATAACTTGTGACACAGCTAATTCCATTTTCCAAATCCAAATCCTCCAAGTGTAACCCCTAGATGGCGCTATCCCAGGGGCTACTACCCCTGCCTGATTTGCCACTAACAGGTTGAGGGGCCTGGATCCAATGGCGGGTGCCTCCACCCAGAGGTCAGGGTTTGCAATAGTTAAACTAACTTGGTCACAGCCCTCTGGGACACTGCAACCCCTTTTCTTCCACTAGTGGCCCACATAATATATCAGAATTACCTTCACAGTATACACTTACCCCAGGTCTGGTTCTGGCACTGGGACCTCCTGTGAAATGAGATACAGTGCAACAATCACAGTACAGTACTTTAACATAGACAAATACCTCAGGCAGTATAACTTTGCTGAAACAAGCAGCTCTGATTTATTTAGGGGATATAACAAGGACAGGGAAATCAGGTTAATTAGCTTATCACTCTAATAATCTACCTATGGCTCTGTGCACAGGCCTATCCCTATCAGTTACTGTCCCTGGGTACCCAAGCCCTAGTGGCTAGTCCAAACCGTGGCAGCTGGTAGGGGCCTTTCACACAGAGAAAAGGAGAATTAAACAGTCAGCAGTACAGTAATTCCATTTGGATTTAATGTGGCAATTCAACAGGGAGCGACCCTGAATTAGTACTCACGACCTCCAAATAAGATAGGGTCCTTCAATGTCAGCAGGGCTCACTTGAGGTACACAAACCTCTTCACACATCCATATAAAAGAAAGCACTATACCAGGCAGGCTGCATCTGTATCCCGATCGCAATTACTGCACAATACCCAGGAGAACACACAGCAGATTCAGTTCCCTGACAGACCGAGTGTAATTTTCAGCAATTCCTCCAGTCTTCTACAGGGTGAGCCTGGTTTCTACTCTTCAGAGATCCTTTGATTCTTTTCACAGGATGGATTCAGTCCTAACAAGCTGCAGACCGAACTCTGGGCCTTACACGCTTTTTGACTAAAACTGCACACTGAAAGTACAGGGCCCTTCCTTCTTCACTGCCAAAGCTCAACTGAAACTCCAACTGACAAAACTGGCTCTTCCTTTGAGTTCCTCCCAGTTCTTGACTGGATTGGCTGTCACTCACAATAGACTGCTGCTGTTGGTCCAAAAAGGCACTGAAGTCTAAACTACATCTCCCAGAGTCACTGCCCATACAATCCTCTTGTGGCTGGCCTCAGATTATGAGTCCAAGTTCTGATTCGTCCAAGGCACCATTTTAGAGCTAGCTACCCCACACTGATTGGTCCAGTTCAGCAGTTCAAAACTAGAATGGGGAACTAGCAGACACAGTTCTGACTGCAAAGAAAGCAGGTTAGACAAACTGTAATTTCATTATTACTCTAAATAATTTCTGGTAAACAGTTACATCTTTCAGATAGGTTCCCTTTGCACCCTAGTGACTGCAAAATTAAGTGAATTGGCAGCAGCTCGAGTGGTACTCAGAGAAGCACACAGTCCCCCATACAACTAATTATGTCTGCAAGCAGACAGCTCTTAAAGAGACAGTACCAGAGGCTCTAAAACACTCACTGATAAATGGCTTAAATGCCAAACACCATTCAGGCTTGGGCATTCAAGCAAGCTCCTGAAGTCTTTTGGGAACCCCATTTGCAGGGGGTTACACCTTCCTGGTTTGGGAAAGCTTGACGTCCGGCCAAGCAAGTACCATAAGTTTCAACTGCAACCATATATATTTGCATTAGGCTCGCATATGTAATCATCAGTCAATATATCATTTTACCAAGAACACATTTCTGAAACATTGCAGTACGTCACTCTTTACAGTATTACATACACATTGTACCATAACTCAAGTTATTACCTCTTGTACATGAAACCTGAAGAGAGGGGCCCTTCCTATCAGTTACCTTGGGGCTGGATGGGGCAAGGGCACCATACTTAGAGGGCAACACAAGTAACTTGGAGTTAGCACTGATGCTCAGTTTGGGCAGTGAGCTCGGGGACACATACACTCCTTATGGACAACATTGAGAGGCAAGTCCACAGGCCCCCAAGTGAATCATAACTGAGGTGCACCACAGGCTTTACAGCTCGACCAGTCTTTCTAGGGGAACTGTTATAGTCTCTGCACTCTGAGCCTCATTTTCAGCATTGTCCTCACTTGTCAGGAGTCTCCATGGGGGTAGAGAGGCTAGAACTTGAGGGCACTTTCAGCTCCAGGAGTTACAGTTTCTGAGTCCACAACATTTGGCTCGCATGGAGCTTTTCGGACACTGGCGAGTGGACTGTCAGGCACTCAAAATACTCTTCTGTTCGGTGTATCACCAGTCTGCCCCAGTTCATTTGCTCTTCCCTGAAAGCTCAAACAGTTCAACCATGCACAATGATTCCATTTCATCTGATCTGATGCTTTGCACTTCACTTTCTGGGAGCATTGGCTCCAGGGATGAAGCTGGGGCTTAGACAGTCCAGAAGGCCCAGCTTTGTCTCCAGTATTGACTAGAGGTTGCCCAAACAATTGACTCAGTTAGTAAGAAGGATAGTATTCAAGTCACTCTCACTTTCTTCCGATATGGACTGACAGTCATGCTCAACTGGGACTTGTGGAGGAAACTTTAACTTTGCTTCTGTAGGTGCAGACTTTCTTGATCTTTTCTTAGCAGCAGCTCTAGTCACTGGTCCAGAGGGGCATCTTCTAGGGCTCAGACTCAATTAAGATTTGTCCAATGGGCAGTAAATGATTTCTATGTATTGTTTTACATCTTTGAATTATTCTCAGGCCTTACTTTGTACACTGGCAGATCATCTAGTTTGCTCACTACAATGTGAGGGAGATGGTGCCATCGGTCAGCAATCTTGTGCTTGCCATGCAGTCCCAGATTTCTTAGCAATACCCGATCTCCTCCTGGAGTTCCTGTGCTTTCACCTTTTTATCATGCCTTTCTTTGTTGCCGAATTTCTTTTGGCAGCCATGGTTTGAGCTAGTTAGTACATGAGTTAGCTGGGCCTTTAACTTTGACATACTGTAAATAGTTGTCAGCTTGAACCCCATCAGGAGAGACCCCAAACACACATCTACTGGTAGTCGAGCTTCTTCCAAACATCAGGCGGTAGGGGAGAATCCAGTGGCATCTTTTGGTGCAGTTATAAGCATGTACCAGGGTGCTAATTTGTTGGCTCCATCTAGGCTTGTCCTTTGGGTGCAGGGTGCCTAGCATATCTAGCAAGCGTGTTGAAACTGCTCAGGCTGTGGGTCCCCTGGGGTGGTAAGGAGTGGTTCTGGACTTCGTGACCCTCCCAGAGAAAGCATCTCTTTGATCAGACGACTCCAAAGTCTCTCCCTTGATCAGAATGGATTCTTTGTGAGCCCCATAGTGAACAAAAAGTTTTCTACAAGTACTTTGGCCACAGTGGATGCTTTCTGGTCTTTCGTGGGGAAAGCTTGGGCATATCTCGTGAAATGGTCAGTGACCACCAGCACATTACTGATATTTCTTTGATCTGACTCCAAACTCAGAAAATCAATACAGACCAGCTCCATGGGTGCACTGGTGGTGATGTTAACAAGGGGCAGCCCCTGGGGTAAAGCTTTCCTCTGTAAGCAGCGACTATGTTCGAATGTGTTGCTCCACATCAGCCCCCATCTTAGGCCAATAGAATCTGGATCTCACCAAGTCAAGTGTTCTGTCTATACCAAGGTGCCCCATGTGGTTGTGCAAGGACCTCAGTACTGAGTCTCGAAAGGCAGTGGGCAGCACTATTTGTATTGTTTGTCTACTTGTCCCCTCTGTCTACTGTTTCTCTGTATAACAGTTTATTGATCAGTTTCAACTTAGGACCTTCTTGTATAACAGTGCAGTTCTCAAATCAGTGGGCTGCATTTGGACACATCTTTTCCTGCATAGAGGGCTTCTAAAGCTGCTTTGATCATGGGATCATGGATTGAGCCGCTCAATACTGTCATTGTCCAGCTGAGGCAGTGCACCAATGTCTATTGCAGAAAAGTGGCAATAAGCAGCAGGTATGCAATTTCAGAGGTCCCAAGCAATCCACCATGCAGTCCATCGTCCGTGGACATTGTTCCTCCTGTCAAACTTCGGCAGAGTGCCCGAATGTCAGGTTCTGCCAATCGGACCTAATCATTCTGGGGAACAGGTTTCCGGGAGAGAGCATCAGCATCTATGTGGTTCAGACCTGCTCGGTATTCAGAGCATAGTCATATGTAGATAATGCAGAAAGCCACCTATGGCCAGTGGCATCCAACTTAGCTGAGGTCTGCACATAGGTCAAAGGATTATTGTCAGTTTTACTAGTATTTTAGCCCCATACAAGTACTCATGGAATTGGTCAACAATAGCCCACTTCAAAGCTAGGAACTCTAACTTATGTACAGGATAGTTCTTTTCGGATGGGTCAGGCTTCACTGGCAAAGGCCACTGGTCTCAGGCCATTCTCGTGCTCTTGGTACAACACAGCCCCAACCCTTGCAAGCTAGCATCAGTGTGCAGGATGAAGGTTTCTTGGATCGGCATAGGCCAGCACTGGAGCATGGGTAAGTTGATATATGATCTCATGAAAAGCAGTCTCACAATCAGAGTCCAGCGGGCCCAAATACTTCACTCGGATGAAAATACACTCTTTCAGTCTTGAGGGACGCTGACTTTTGGTATTTTTGTGGGTTGGGGATACCTTGAGTAAGGTTAAGTAAGGGGTGATCACCTTGAATAGTCCTTGATGAAGCTTGACAATCCACAGAATCCCAGGAATCTTTGCAGTTCTTTTAGATTTTGGGCTGTGGCCAGGTGGTCAAGGCCTCAACTTTACTTGGGTCGGTCTCTATTCCTGTGGATACTATGTGTCCCACATACTTTACTGATGTTTGAAAAATTGACACTTATCAATGGACAGTTTAAGGCCAAAGTCCTCCAGTCGGTCCAATACCTTAAATAATCTGCCTCATGTTCCTCCAGTGAGCTGCCAAACACAATAACATCATCTAGGTATACCAGGCACTCTAGTAAGTTCATGTCCCCCACTGCACGCTCCATCAATCGTTGAAAAGTGGCTGGGGCACCTGAAATCTTTGAGGCATCCTCCGTGAATTCACAGAAGCCAAGCGGACAGATAAAGGCCGTCTTCTTCACGGTCCTCTGGGGCCATCGGGATCTGGTAGTACCCATCATGGAGATCCAGCACAGAGAACCACTTGTTCTGCTTAGGCAGTCCAGCATCCTGAATGCGGGCATTGTGTACTGATCAGGATAGTCCGCCGGTTTAAGGTGCGATAATCCACACACATCCTTACTGTTCCATTCTTTTCCTCACTACCACAATGGGGAAGCATAAGGGCTTCTGGATTCTTGTATTACACCAGCAGCTAACATCTCTTGCAGATGCCGTCTTCATCATCTATGTCAGCAGGTGCCAGGCGTCGAGACCTCTCACGTAAATGGTCTTTCATCTATGCAGCCGGATATTGTGCTCAGCCCTTGCACGCATCCTACATCCCATTCCTTTAAAGAAAACACCTGGTCTCTCTGGGCAAGCTTCTACTGATCCTCACTTTCCATTCAGCTGGCAGCGGGAGTCGCTCAAATCAAACAAGTCAGGCGTTACCTGTCATTCTTCCTTGAACTCTTGCTGCTGGGTAGCACTGCAGTGTCTGCACAATGCACATTAGCCAGGATGCAACCTCTGTTTACTCAATGTCTCTTTCAGACACATTATGAACTTGGACCATTACCCTTCTGGCATAAGCATGGGCTCTAGCGGGCAAAATACTAGGCTTGACCAGCAGTCCCTCTGGCAATTTTCCATCGCCTGGTGCATCCAACATTAATATTTTATTCTTAACATCCTTTCTGATACGGACCTCTCCCTGTAAGGTACACTGGGCATTTGGCGCCAGGATCAGAGACTCAGGATCCTTCTTCCATACAATTCCGACCGGTCCTCTGGTTCTGTTTTTCAGCATCTCTCTGTGCCTCATAGGCCTTCTTATTAAAGCCGGAACTCTTAAAGCTCTACTAGTCTTTGACCCTGTTTTTCATAACACAACTGTGCCAGCCTTCCCGAACATATGAGCATTTGTTCCAATCAACAAAGGGACACCATCATACAGTCCAGTGGGGGACACACTAAGGCTAGGGTCTCTACTTGTTCGGCCACCCAGCCACGGAGGTGGGGAAAGACAGCCAAATTCGGATATACCCGGAATAGGGTAGGCCTTCTCACTTAACCCCATACATGCAGTCCTTCTAATGGTTGTAAGGGTACTTGACAAATGCTTCTGATACCAATCCTGGAACATAATTGTCACTTGGGAGCCACTGTCTAATACAGCTCTTGTAGACACTCCATTCACCTTTACAGTGGTCTCCATGGAGGGACCCACTATTCTGGACCAGTCTGGAGGCGGTAGTGGGGGCCTGGGCAACTGACCTTGCCACAAAGGACGTGAATTAGCATTTTGGTGCCCTCACTGGGATCATGTCGTGCACCTCTTAACCACTGATTTCTTCTCGAGCTCTCCTTGTAGCCTATATGCAACTTTGTCAGTGTCTTTTGGGGACTGGCATTCCCTTTTCATGTGCCCATCTTTCCCACAATTATAGCAAAACATACTTTCTGGGTTTGAGCTGGCGAGGCGCCACACTGGGAGCCAGGGCGGGGATTATAACTGGAAACCTGGTGCCATCTCTGTCTCGGCGTGATAACATTTGGAGACATCTCGTCAGTTTCTGCACTTCCATGGTCAAGGAATTGAGTTTGGAGCTGTTATCAGCAGGAGATACATGGGTGGGTACCCCCCACCCATAGCAGATGCAGTCGGATATAGGTCAGGGCCTTACTTGCAGGCGTGGCCTTCATAAAGGACTGTTTTGAATTCCGATCTCTCTCAACAGTTCGCTCCATTGTGCATATCTTTTCCTTGTCAGAGCACTCATTGACTGTCAACCTCTGCCCTGAACTTCACTTTGATGGGTCACCCTCAGTCACTCGGGTCGTGCTACAGCTGTTGGTGCAGGTACCTCCCGAGGTCGCTTTTTCAACTCCTCGAATTTCTCTCATTAACTCATCATAGGAGGGTGGGGATTCCAGTCGATTGCAGGCGTAACTGAAGCAACAGCAGTTCTGAGAAGGGGCAGACTTAAGGATTCTGTCCAGTCTGGTTCGGTCTAGTTCAATCGCTGGCAAACTACTCCTTTCTGAGGCATTCTTGCAACAATTTTTCCAGCCGAGAGACAACAGACAACAACTCCCTTGGTACTGTGTCAGTATTTTCACTCCACCATAGGTCCTCATCAGAATCTGGGCTCCCATACACATTCTCCAAGGCCTCAAGATAGGCCTGTGCAGTCGCTTCAGGGTTACTGGCCCGTTTGCGGATGGTAGCCAGGGCAGGACCTCGGAGGCTCTCACTAACCTCTTTCGCCGCCTTCCGAGCATTGCCATTCTAGCACTTGGGGGCAACATAGTCTATCCAGGTCTCCCAGTCATCCCTCCCCTGGGGGTGGGGAGGGTGCCAGAGAAGATCCTCAACTCGGTAAGAGTCGTGACTAATGGCAGGTGCAGAAATAGGAGTCTGCATTGTTCAGCCACCATTACGGGCACTGGAGCAGGAGAGGGTGTTGGGGAGGAACACCCCAGGTGGCAAGAATAGTTTCTTCAAGTCCTCCACAGTTTTCCCTCTCCCAGCAACCATTCAGCAAATTTCTCCTCAAAAGTTTCAGATAGTGGTGGGCTGATTCCCCGGGTCTTTACTGTCCTTAGTTATCACTCTCCAAGCAGTGAGGGCTCCTGGGGTAATGGTCTGTGGCACTTTGAGCTATCTATGGGATCCTTAAACTCTACTAGGGCCAGGAAAGTGTGGGTGAGCAGATTAGCATGCCGACCCACCACCACAGGGTTTTGTAAACCTTCCACCTTGGAAAGTACTCCCTGCACAGTGTCCGTGTTGATACCCAGGGGATGTCCAGGATAAGCATAGCATTTGGGGATTCGATCTCCTCCCAGTACACCACTCCACCAGCGGTGCACAGCCACTTCTGTCGGGTACCCATTTTTTTCTTAACAGTGGTTCAGAATATGGCCACTAGAGGACACACAATCCCAGCGGTGAGCCTCCAAGATGTAACCCCTAGATGGCGCTATCCCAGGGGCTACTACCCCTGCCTGATTTGCCACTAACAGGTTGAGGGGCCTGGATCCAATGGCGGGTGCCTCCACCCAGAGGTCAGGGTTTGCAATAGTTAAACTAACTTGGTCACAGCCCTCTGGGACACTGCAACCCCCCTTTCTTCCCACTAGTGGCCCACACAATATATCAGAATTACCTTCACAGTATACACTTACCCCCAGGTCTGGTTCTGGCACTGGGACCTCCTGTGAAATGAGATACAGTGCAACAATCACAGTACAGTACTTTAACATAGACAAATACTCAGGCAGTATAACTTTGCTGAAACAAGCAGCTCTGATTTATTTAGGGATATAACAAGGACAGGGGAAATCAGGTTAATTAGCTTATCACTCTAATAATCTACCTATGGCTCTGTGCACAGGCCTATCCCTATCAGTTACTGTCCCTGGGTACCCAAGCCCTAGTGGCTAGTCCAAACCGTTGGCAGCTGGTAGGGCCCTTTCAGAGAAAAGGAGAATTAAACAGTCAGCAGTACAGTAATTCCATTTGGATTTAATGTGGCAATTCAACAGGGAGCGACCCTGAATTAGTACTCACGACCTCCAAATAAGATAGGGTCCTTCAATGTCAGCAGGGCTCACTTGAGGTACACAAACCTCTTCACACATCCATATAAAGAAAGCACTATACCAGGCAGGCTGCATCTGTATCCCGATCGCAATTACTGCACAATACCCAGGAGAACACACAGCAGATTCAGTTCCTGACAGACCGAGTGTAATTTTCAGCAATTCCCAGTCTTCTACAGGGTGAGCCTGGTTTCTACTCTTCAGAGATCCTTTGATTCTTTTCACAGGATGGATTCAGTCCTAACAAGCTGCAGACGGAACTCTGGGCCTTACACGTTTTTGACTAAAACTGCACACTGAAAAAGTACAGGGCTCCTTCCTTCTTCACTGCCAAAGCTCAACTGAAACTCCAACTGACAAAACCGGGCTCTTCCTTTGAGTTCCTCCCAGTTCTTGACTGGATTGCTGTCACTCACAATAGACTGCTGCTGTTGGTCCAAAAGGCACTGAAGTCTAAACTACATCTCCCAGAGTCACTGCCCATACAATCCTCTTGTGGCTGGCTCAGATTATGAGTCCAAGTTCTGATTCGTCAAGGCACCATTTTAGAGCTAGCTTACCCCACACTGATTGGTCCAGTTCAGCAGTTCAAAACTAGAATGGGAACTAGCAGACACAGTTCTGACTGCAAAGAAAGCAGGTTAGACAAACTGTAATTTCATTATTACTCTAAATAATTTCTGGTAAACAGTTACATCTTTCAGATAGGTTCCTTTGCACTCCTAGTGACTGCAAAAATTAAGTGAATTGGCAGCAGCTCGAGTGGTACTCAGAGGAAGCACAGTCCCCATACAAACTAATTATGTCTGCAAGCAGACAGCTCTTAAAGAGACAGTACCAGAGGCTCTAAAAACACTCACTGATAAATGGCTTAAATGCCAAACACCATTCAGGCTTGGAGCATTCAAGCAAGCTCCTGGAAGTCTTTTGGGAACCCCCATTTGCAGGGGGGTTACACAAGCAATGCGTGTTACCTTCTCTGTTTTTGCTAAGCTATGGCTATCACTGTACAGCTGTAATGTTGTTCACTGTAAATGCTATCATATTTTCACCAAAAGGTACAGTAACCAGTATCCTATCCTTGGTCTATTGACTGATTATAAACCTACATCGCCAATTCAAAGGGAACATCAAACTGTGATCGAAAAGACTGAGAAGTTGTGGAAATAGGAATGTTCCACTGAGAAACTGATTACAACTACCTGCATTTTTCCTTCCATGTAGTCTCACTAGCGCAGTATCCACAGAGCATATGCAAAGTCCTCAGAAAGGTAACTTGCTAGCGCTTTGACTCCTCCCCGTCACCTCCCCCTCAGTGCTTTTGCCACCACTCTCAGCAGAATGAGCTCGAGAAAGAGTGGCACAGGACTTTGGATATGGTGCACTGCTTTCTCATTGTTCTGGGCAGCTGGCCCCAGGGCATTGTAGCCCAAGGCCTGTCAACTTATTGGAACCTATGTGTGAGGTGTCTTCTCCTCCTTAGACCTACACTGCAGTGGCATCATTTCACAAGAATCACAGGGGTTTCAAAGCTTCCCTCACCCCCCAAATTTTATTTGCTGTATTCCTCAAGAAACCTTGTTTTAGGGGTTCATAGGGGCTGCAACAGACATCATAGGGGTTGCAAAGAAATCATATTGGTTTCAGCTACAACTTGTGGCTACCCCTAAATGACACCCCGTCACTCTGAGGGGTTACCTATGGTACTGCCTTTATGGTCCAGCCACCTCCCCATCCCCTTTCTGTTGTTTTGGTGGTTCATCCTGCTGCCCATCCTGCTATTCCTGTAGTCTGTGTCTGAATTTGGGGAAGGATACCCCTTCTCCTTATCTGTAATGTATGCATGCCCATCAGTTCCTTGCGCCACCGCTCCCCCAAGTTTCAACTTACTGTACATTCATTTTCTGTTGCAGTCTATCTACCACCACCCAACTGAACAAAGCCACACCTTCCCCACATCCTCCATGCTTAAAGCTGCCATAGAGTCACTTCACAAAGACAGCCCAATCTATGTTTAAAAGATGTGAGATTTATGTTTATATGTACAATTGCTATGTCTCCTATGATTATAAGAATCCATCCTCGAGTTCTTTGGGTGAGAGAACTGCACAGCGAAGCTTAGTAGTTTTGGCTCACAAAGGACTTGAGAAGAAACTTAGAACCACGAGACACAGGAACTGTACATTAAACATATTATAAACTGTGAAAAAGATTTCTGTTTTAGATATATCATGGGTTGGCCTGTCTGCAAAGTGGCTGGAGCTACTACTCAAGATGATGGCCACCTGGGTTTGGAAACAAGCTCAGACCATTGGGGCCAGCTAGGTAGGAGGAGGAGGACTGTGTGTCCCATCAGGCACTTTCCACCAGGGAGGGAGGAGGGCTGCATGTCCTGCCACAATACTACTGTCTGGGTGGACACAGGTGGCAGTGAAGTTGATGATACCCAAAGGGAGAGAGGACTTTTTCTCCCTGGCCATACTTTTCCTGATCCCAGGGATATACTGTGCTTTGAATTCCATTGACCCTTGGTCCCCCTGGGTCCCACACTCTGCCAACATCCCCCAGGGCTTTCCCCCATGGTGGGGCCTCCACTGGGGCCATTCCTCCAAGGAAGCTCACTGTGTTAGCCTGGATCCCATGTCAGCAGGCATTGGGACCCAGGGGAGTCAGGAATGCAGGCCATCATATAGGCGGTGCTTGGGTTTTCTCCCTGGTTCTTCACTCCAGCCTTCAACCTCTCCCTGGCATACACTTTGCCACTTGTCCCTTGCATGCACGCAGCAATGTCCTAGCAGAGGGAGCAAACTCCATTGGCTCACTGCTGGAGTCACTGCGGTGCTAGGTTGCAGCGCCAGCCCACCCAACCACAGCGCACTGCCGAGGGCCAGCTGCTACAGTCAGGCCTGACCTCCAGTGCAGCCTCCCGAGCTCACTTCCAGACTGGGCTCACTGGGAGAACAGAGCAACCCAGTGGAATCCTCATCTAGGTTTCAGTGGGGGTGTATTTAAAAAAAACAAAATTCCGTAGGGCATGTAGGAAGCTAAGAACATTTACTTAACTGTTTAAGGTATTGCAGAGACTATTTCATGTCCTGATGCAGATATGTTAAAACACGTTAATCTTTAACAGCTTATTTTAGTTGTATTTTCTTTCTAAAAGTAACCTGTTTTATAAGGGGAGTACCACCCTTCAAGGTGTTGGGTCATGCATTAGACTTCTTAGGGCACCGAAGGCTCAGGGACTGGGTTTGACCTTGTGCTTCAACACATCCAAGCCTTTCATATGTTTAAGCATGGCTGGACACCTTGAAGAATCTTCTTTCTTACATAACTGCACATCCTGGGTGGGGTGGGGAAGTACTGGGGCCTGGACAGTGCAATTCTATTTCTGTGGCACCCTGTGTCACAGGCTCATGGTGCCTTACAAAAAGAAAGGGGGAAAAAAAGCAAATGTACGGTAAAGTACATAATTAAGCAATAAGGCACGACAGGGTGTAGCATATCGTGGGATATCGTCACGCCTCGGGTGCGTCCAACCACCTGAGAAGTGATGGTATCCCATGACATACCACACCCTGGACTGACTTATTGCTATTATGAACTGAGTTTCAAGTTTTATAAATAAAAAAAAATAAAAGAAACAGGTTTTAAAACATTTTATGAATTCGTTTTTGGGTGGTGTAGGAGTACATTTTGAAAAAATAGTTCTCAGACAGTAGAGAGCAAAGGAGGCTGATGGCGCTGGAGCTTTTTGGAAGCCGTGATGATGTAGCCCGATATCATCACAGCTTCAAAGAGCTCTCGGCCCATCAGATTCCTCTATTTATGATCCTCAGTTCATAACAAATATTAGACGATAAATATAATATAGTCACTAAAAAGTACTTAAGGCCAACTCAAACAGATAACATTTTAATGCTCCCTCAAGAGTTTCTAGTCTCTGCTCCATGACCATACTGCTCCCCCCTGTGCCTGCCCTTGAGTCATAGCCCACCTCTTCTCCTCAGTTAACCCAGTCCCCCTCCTTCTCCTCTTTGTCCCTCCCTCACCAACCCTCCTCCCTCTCTTCTTCCTCCCCGCTTGTTCTGTATGTTACCCTCCCCCATCTGCACTGCTACCTACAGCACCCCATTCCCTGGTGCCCTCACCGCTTTAATGTACTCTTGCTTGTTTCTGTGGTGCAGATCCTGTCGTCTCCGTGTAAACAGCATGTTGTACTGTTTAAGTTACATCACTGTATGATGTTGTATTGTATAAGTTACATAGAAATGTGACGCAGAAAGGACCGCCTGGCCCACCCAGTCTACCAAAGGTGCCTGGCTGAAGCTAGGACTTCATCCAGCGCACTACTTCTTCATTAGCGCCCTACCCCCTACCCCGATGCGGACCCATGTGGCCATCCCATGCCTCTTAAAGCCCTTTACAGTGGTCTCCCTACCACCTCCTCCAGGAGCCCATTCTATTTCTCCACCACCCTTTCTGTGAAAAAGTTCTTCCTGTTGTTCCCTCAGAACCTGCCTCCCTGTACCTGTAATGCATGCCCCTTGGTCCTCTTCTGCCCACATAGTTTAAAAAGTTCCTGTACCGACTCTCTGTTGATCCCCTTAACATATTTAAAGGCCTCAATCATAACCCTCATCCCTCCTCTGCTCAAGGGGTACATGTCCACTTCCTTCAATCTATCTTCAAAAGGCAAGTGACTGAGCCCTGCAACCATCTTGGTAGATCTCCTCTGCACCTGCTCCAGCCTGTCTTCTTCCCTTCTCAGGAACAGCCTGCAGAATTGCACCCCATCCTCCAAATGCAGTCTAACCAGCTGCTGATGGAGAGGGATGATGACCTCTCTCCTCCTGCTACTGAATCCCCTCCTGATACAGCCCAACATCCTGCTAGCCTTGGCTACCATCTTCTCGCACTGTTTAGCTACCTTGAGGTCCCTGGATACAATAGTTCCCAGGTCCCTCTCCTCTTCCGTCACTTCCAGGGCCAGATTCCCCCCTAGGAGAGTAAGTCTCACTCTGGTTTCTCCTTCCTAAGTGCATAATTTTGCACTTCTTGATGTTAAAGGCCAATTTCCATCTCTTAGACCAAGCATCTAACAGTCTCAGGTCCCTGTTCATCTTTTCCATCCCCTCTTGGTTATGCACCCTATTACAGACCTTCACATCATCCGCGAAGAGGCACACCCTTCCCCTTAGTCACTCCATTATATCCACCACAAATATGTTAAAGAGCAGTGGTCCCAGCACCGACCCCTGGGGAACCCCACTGGTGACCATTCCCTCCCCTGAGGTGACCCCATTTACTATTACCCTCTAACTTCTACCCTTTAGCCAGTTTCGCACCCATCCTTCCACCCTCCCCCCAGGCCTAGACCCTCCAATAAAGCAGTCCCCAATGCGGTACGGAATCAAACACCTTCCTAAAATCAAGATATGCAATATCCACCGAGCCCCCCTGATCCACCTCCCTAATAGACAGGACCTAACTTTGGTGACTCCATGCTGATGCTTGTCCAGAAGGTCATTTTCTTCCAAATTATGCAGACTCCTGCCCTTCAGTAACTTCTCCATAATTTTACCTACTATGGATGTTAAGCTCACAGGCCTATAGTTACCCACCTCCTCCCTATCCCCCCTCTTTGTGGAGAGGGACCATGTCCACCCTCTTCCAATCCTCTGGGTCCTCCCCTGTCTCCAGGGACCTACTAAATAGAACTGCCAAGGGAGCTGCCAGAATATCCCTAAATTCCCTCAACACCCTAGGGTGCACTCCATCTGGCCCCTTGGCCTTATCCACCCTTAATTGTTCCAGCTCTCTCAAGACTGCACTCTCCACAAACAGGTTCATATCAACCCCTATCTCTGCCTTATCCTCAGTACTGATGTCCCCAGACTCCCCCCCCCCACCATAAATACTGAGCAAAAAAAGTTGTTTAATAACTGCACCTTATCTCTGTCCTCCTCCATTGAAACCCCCTCACTGTTTTTAAGTCTGGTTATCCCCCTTCCAGTTTTCCTCCTGTCAGTGACAAACCAAAAAAAAGCTTTGTCCTCGGTCTTGACTGATTTGGCAATTTCCTCTTCTGCTCTGGCCTTCACCCTTCACATCTCTCTGCCCACCTCCTTTTGCCTCCTCTGGTATGTTTTCAAGTTCTCCCCTTGCATTGTCTTGAACCTCCTGAACACCCTCCTCTTCTCCCAACCCTGCCTGCCACCTCCCTGCTGAACCAAAGGGCTTCCTCTTCCTCCTTGTTTTATTAACCCTCCTGACATAGAGATCTGTCACCCCAATTATGGCTCATTTTAAGCAGTCCCTCATGTCCTCTACCCACTTTCTGCTTTCCACCCCCCTTATCGTCTCCCACACGTAGTTCCCCATTTTGGTAAATTCTACCCGTCTGATGTCAAGTACTTTCGCCTTGGTTCGAATACCCTCAGCAGATCTCTGTAAAGTGAACCAAACAGTACTGTGGTCACTTGATCCAAGGTGTTCCCCCACTGCAACTTCACCCAGCCTGTCACAGTTTGTCAGGACTAAGTCCAGCAAAGCCCCCTCCCTGGTGGGTTCCTTAACCAGCTGCCTGAGGAGGGCTGCCTGCAGACAATCCACTATAGCCTTGCTTCTTCCTGATTTAGCCGAAGAGGTGTCCCATCTCACGTCGGGTAGATTTAGATCCCCCATCAACAGCACCTCGCCTTTAGTAGCCATTTTCGTTATTTTCTCCAACATTAACTCATCATCTGAGTCCATTTGTGAGGGTGGCCTGTAGATCACCCCAACATGTACAACTTCCCCCTTCCCAATGGGCAAAGCTACCCAAATGGACTCTGCGCCTCCCATTCTGCTCTGTAATTCCACTGCCCTGATGCCCTCCCTCACATACAGTGCCACCCCCCTCCTCTTCTATTCTCCCTGTCCCTCCTGAGCAACATGTACCTGGGTATTTCCATGTCCAAATCCTGGTCCCCATGACCCCATGTTTCCGTTATCCCCACCAGATCCAGGCTTCCCTCAGCAATGACTGCTACCAGGTCTGGATCTTTGTTGCCTAGACTCCTTGCATTTGCACACATTCCTCTCCACTCCCCCAACCAGGTATTTCCTTGATCCCCTATCACCCTCTGTCTTTACCCTCAATGCGTTTATTCTTTTCCTCTGCCTATACTGGTATCGGCTTATGCTTTGGGGAGGGGCTGTCTGCCCCCCTTGAACCTCCCTCAGAGGCTTGCAATATCCTGGACTTCCAAAGCTAGTTTAAATTTAGCTTACTCTCCAGGAATTCTGCCATCTTGCATCTAAGCACTGATGCTCCCTATAGATTTAAGTGAAGCCTGTCTGGAGCAAAGAGACTTTCATCCCTCCATGTATCACCCCAGTCTCCCAGGAATCAGAACCCTCTCTCTGTCTGTACACCAGCCTTTTAGCCAACCGTTAAACTCCTCTATTCGTTGCTTTCTGTCTGAACTCGCTCTCGGAACTGGCAGCATTTCCGAAAATGTAAGCGACTTAAACCCTAACCCACTGCAGAACCTGGCCAGTGCCCCGAACCTAGCCTGCACCTCCATTACACTGTTTCTTGCTAAGTCGTTTGTCCCTAGATGGAACAACAGGTGCGTCTTCTCATCCTGGGTTTTCCCCCAGGATAGAACATAGTGAACAACATCCCCTGCCATCATCCCTGGTAAGCATTCAGCCAAGATACCCCTGCTCTTTTTTACCTTCCCGCCCCATCCTGTGCCCTTTATTATTGAGTCCTCCACTATTAGTATTTTCTCCTCACAAACCTTCTGATGTGTTAGCCCTCCCCCTTGCTTTCTCTCCTCAGTCCTCCTGGACCAATTTTCTTCCTTATTGTTTTCCCCAGTTTTGTCCTCCCACCCCAGCATATCCCCCCTCCAGAGGTACGTCCCCCCCTTGCCTTGTCCTCTGCCTTATGCCACTGCATCCCCCTGTTCCTATCTCCTCACTCCCTTTCCTGTTTGCACTGCTCCCCATACCACCCTGCCCACCTCACTCTTGTCTTTTGGAGGTCCTGTAATAGGCTTCCCCTCCTCCACCTGCTCAGGTCCCTCAGTCACCTTGACAGCTGCTTTATGTCTGTCTGAGATATGACCAACCTGGAGTTTTTCTACATCCCCCTTCAACCCCTTACCTTTTTGCACCCTTCTCTTTTTTTCCCTATCCCCCTTGTTCCTCCTATTGAGGATCCTGTGACCTCATGCGTTCCCTCCACCTCCTGCTTTGATCCCCCCCAATATCTCCACAGTTGTTCTTTTATTTCCAAGGGTCTGTTTAACCTTGAGCAGTTTTGCACTCCCTTCTTGGTCATGAATTTCTTGGTTTACCCCCACCACCACCACTACTGTTATTACCATTCCCATGGTCCATGGGCTCCTGCCCATGGTGGGAAGCCCCCCCCCCACTGGTCTTTGGTTCATTCTTATCATCTGCTCCTGATCCCATTCCATCTCCATCTTCTAATTCTTCCATCTCCTCGACTGCCAGAGTTGCAAGTGGAGCAAACCTATTGCTAAGTTCCATGACCCCCTCCATCCTATTTCTGGCCCTATCTTGCTTGTTAAACTCCTCCCTTCTCATATGTGCACATCCTGTGGTCCTATTTCCAACCATCCTCCAATCGCCATGCTCCTTACCCCTCCGCATGCCCTTTTCTGATATCCTTGCAGCTTCTCCCCCTATTTCATCACCCCCCCCTTTTAGCCCCAAGCTGCCCCTACATAGTTCTGTCCTCTCTGCTTCTGCTACTGCCCCCTTTGGGGTTGGAATAGCCACCCCTGCTGCCCCTTACTGGCTCACCTGTAGTTCTGTTCTCTCTGCTATTGCCCACTATGGGGTCAGAATAGCCACCCCTACTGCCCCTAACTGGTTCGCCCCTCCCAAGCCCCATCTCCCTCCTGCCCCTTATCCCAGAGAATCTCCATTCTCCCACCGAACATGCACTCTGTGCCATCTCCACCCACATCCTCAACATTTCTTTTTTTATCATTGAATATTTTTTTTACCTGCAGCCACAGTCCTGCTAATCTCCAGCCACCGCTCATCCTCCACCAACCCCAAATCTGTCATAGGCAGCTACGCCGTTGAGAGGGGCTCCCCAAGTCCCTTTGCCCAGCGAGGATCCATTACCGGCACACAACCTCCAGGCATCGTCAGGTCAGTGAACTGCGGCCATCAAGCTGCCATGGACTTGCGCTGCTGCTTTTCCTTGTTCTTTGCCCAGTGGGGGTACGGGTATGCAATGACGTCCGCGCACTAGCATGCAGACATCTGCCATGCTCCCCCCCCCACCAACCTTGGCTCCCGCACCTCTGCAGTACCTCCGGGCCTCCCCAGGGACCACTAGATCACAGTATGCACCCACCCCTTTCCCCAGGACTAAGAGAGCTATCGTCGGATGCTTGATCCTAGTCCATCCCTGCCGACCCCCGACAACCGGCTCGCCTCGATCCTCGCCGGGCGTTGAGCTGAGGTGTGGCGACCAGCGCCTCAACCTCAG
This sequence comes from Neoceratodus forsteri, assembly GCA_016271365.2. NCBI lineage: Eukaryota > Metazoa > Chordata > Ceratodontiformes > Ceratodontidae > Neoceratodus > Neoceratodus forsteri. The sequence goes on from JADMNL010000023.1 coordinate 221,073,557, forward strand.
CACCACTGGGCCAGCCATCCTCAACATTTCCCACGTCTCCCCCTTAGCCGCCTCCAGGTTTCTACACACCATACAACCCCATCCTCCAGGCTATGTCCAATACTGTGGCCCGACCCACAGCCAGTACACCCTACAATTCTACCAAATATGCCCTCCCTCCTGGTAGTGTGAGGCCTCCTCCCCATTTCGTATTCCTGTTTAGACCTGCTACCCCCATCCCTTACCCTCTCCCTGTCTTGGTCCATTCTCTCCCTGCCACTCCCTGGCATACGGAACCCTCCTTCCCTGTACCACTGATACTGCCCTCATATTGTTCTTCCTGTGGTATCCCAACTAGAATCTTAAGATGTCAGAAAGCACTGACTCCAGCAGGGGCTACTAAATGGCCTAGTGGTTAGCGTCCCTGCCTTTAATGTCAAGGGTTGAGGGTTCAATCCCTGTCCTGTACTGTGGAAGACACCCAGACACCACTGGGTTAACTGATCTACCAAGTTATTGTTCTGTTTTATTCTTATACCCTTCTTCCCCATCCCTCCAGGACGCTTCTGGAAACAAGCTATTTTTCAGCTCAGTATGTCTTTCCTGGTGAAACTTTTGAAATAAATCAAAAAATAAATAAGAGGGAGGTGTAGCTATATGCGTTTAACTGTCCAGAAAGTGTGGTTATTACAGCTTAACTGCATACCAGGGAGCAAGTTATCACACTTATAAAATGGTGAAAAAAAGCTCAAAGAGCGCAAAAGAAAAACAGGTGAGCTGATCCATACAGTTATGCAGTATTATTATAAAATGGGAAGAAAAAATCCAGAAATATCATTAACTGAGAGGCATTACCTGACCATGCATTAAATCTCTATAAATGCATGGTCAGCTGCCGAATCTAGTTTTCCTCCCCAAAAACCTACATTCTACAAAATGAAAGTAAAGAAAAACTCAGCAGCTACCATATTGAAATTCCTGTACTGCATTACACTGATACTTAGAAATATTTTATAATTAACTGCTCCCAATGTTTTTTTTTAAATAAACTGCACTATTACACTAAGAACACAACCTAAACAGTTTATCTCCTTAAATACTTAAACTGTTTGGCCTTTTCAAAAAATCATTGACTTTGGCTGTTCCACTGCTAATCGGCCACATAAACCCAGTTCAGGATTACCAAAATAAAATAAAAAAAAATCACATTATCTGCTCTCCAACTCATAAAATTAAATCCCACTTACATTTGGCTGTTCCTCAGATACCAATAATACATTCCTGCTTTCTTTAGTGTTAAAGATGATCGCCCAATTCCTGAGCGACCGAGCAAGTGACCGGGTGGACAGCCAGGGAAGGGGGCTGCAACACTCTGACTATCCTTCTGATCAGAAACAAAACCTAGACTCATCAAACCGCTCACCAAGATCTCTCTCAGGCAGACACGCTCATTCTCCTACTCTTCATACCGAGCCGCCATGTCAATGGCCGGATCACCGCTGCCCACACCAGACCACAACATGTTCTCACCAACAGTGGGGAAGGAGGAGAATTAACTGAGTGTCTGCCAAAGTTCACACTAATCATCAATTTAGCTCCCTGGCAGTATGTGGCTCAAAGATGCCGGGGGGGCGGGGGTGATTCACGGCAGTACAACTGCAACTCCTAATTAAGCTCTTCGGTCCCATTTGTACAGTTTATGGGAACCGGGAGAATGAGTGAATGTGTACTCATGCTGACAAAAAAAAAAGTCAGAATTCAGTGTACTCCTTGGCCCACACTACAAATTCCAATGGAGCCAGGAGAGCAGAAACACTTGCAGCCCCAGCAATCAAAAACTGGAGCTCCAAGACAGGGCAGCACACTGCGCTAATTGTCACTCACAAGTCTTCTCAGCAGTGCCACCTACTGCTTATAAAATGGAACTGGAACAATTTTTTCATTAACTAAACATTTAAAACCATCATATCACCATTTCTTGTTCAAAAATATCCACAAGATTTTTTTGTTTTTCATACAAGTGTTTCTCTCTCCCCGGTGGGTCAGTGGCTTGTGTCAGCCATCTGTACCAGACTCAGGTCTTTCAAGGGCCTCCCCCACAACACCTCAGCAGAACCACTGTAGCCAATCTGAGGGCATCATCCAGCTGCAATCCCTGCTTGTTTTCGCATTTTTCTCCTCTTTAATCACCAGAGCCCCAGACAAGGTCAGGTATGCTCGTGGAGGTGCACATGCACACCTTGGCCCGGCCGACTCCGCTTTGCCCACCCCCGTCCTAGTGCCTAGCATCCTCTCTGCCTCCACCACTATTATGCCTCCACGTGGTGGCAGTCTAAGGCCAAGAGAGTCAACTTCCCTGATCCGGGAGAGGAGAGCTGCCTGGCGGTCGCTCTATCTTCTCCCATCCCTCCACCTGGCCGACCTCTGGCAACCCGTGCTTGTTCCCGAACCCGGGTCACCGGCATGGTGAGAGGTAAGGCACCCACTGCCTCAGCCCTCTGTGCCACTGGGCTGGCTTACATTCTCAAGATTTTTTATAAATTTACTAAATTTATTATTAATTATTTATTATAATTATAGCACAAATGAGACATTTTGTAAGTGTAATAAGCCACTATAAGGTGTGCATTAAAGGATTTTAATGCACTTCCCAGGGGAGTAAGGATGCTCAGCATGTGACCTCGTGCCTTACTTAGCCCCTGGGACATGCATTAAGTTAGCAATAACCCACGACAGGTTATGGGGTTATAGGCATTTTTTCCACGCCTCGGGTGCATTGTGAGTCATGAAGCTGCAGGCCAAGTGTCCTCACAGCACCCGAGGCGTGGATTAAATGCCTGTAACCCCATAACCCTGGAGTAAGTTATTGCGCTTATAACATGGGTTATGCTTACAAGAAAAAAAAAAGCTGTTTTTTCCCACTGTAAAAATGTTACTGTATCTTGTCGAGGTTGCAAAGTAGTCCCCAGAACTCATGTATCTGTTAGTTGCTTTATGAACATACAAATGGCATAAATAGAGTCCTCAAATGTGTCTGTTTGTAAAAGTTTATTCTTGATATTTCCAAGAAAAGGATGGCCCAATTGAGCAGAGTTCATTTACAATGGGGTCCAGCATTCATACAATATATAGTCAAAAATCCATACAAAAATATCTTAAAATGAGCATAATATTGCATAACATTACATAGACATATAGATAAACACATTCTCATTACATAGACATCATTAGCAACAACTCATAGGTCGAGAAAATCCATGAAGCATCCAGTCTTTTATCTGGCTCCATGGTACCACTTCCTTAGATTTTAATTTAGTGGCAAGCCATTCCAGGCTCTGGGTCCTAGATTAATAATAGTGGAGTTCCCTTTTTGCTCTCAATATAGGTATTTTAAATTCTAAATTTTGAGCTGTTCGTAGATCACCTCTCAGTATACGTATTTTATACAGATTATCTAAATAAGCAGGAATCTTTTTCAGCAGGCTGTGATATATAAAATGTATATTATGCAGATGTCTGCATTCTTTTAGATTTATCCAGCCCAATGTTTTATAAAGTAAACAATGGTGTGTCAATCGGGGAACATCCAGCACGAAATGGGAAGACCTATTCAGGGCCACATCTAACCTTTCCAGTTCCCTTCTGGGCTCTCCCCATAAACCACATCCCCATAGTCTATCAATTGTATTATCATAGTGTTTACTATGTGTTTTCTAGCCACAGTTGAAATACACTTTCTCACCCTGTATAAGGCCCCTAGCCTAGAATTTAGTTTCTTAATCAGACCATCTGTATATCTGTTCCATCTTAACTGTACATCTAACCATACTCCAATATATTTATAGGAGTTGACCCATTCTAAAACAAAATCTGTAGTGGTTTTGATCTGAAGAATCTGAGATGTAGTGGATTGTTTGTTTCCAAAGATCATGGACTGAGATTTCCTACTATTTAATACTAATTTTTGTGATTTAAAATAACCCTATAATGTGTCAGAATCCTTCTGGAGTTTATTCTGAATTTCAGAAATTTATGAACCTTCCAAGTATAATACCACATGGTCCGCGTACAAATGGTGGCTGACCTCTGTAATAAGGGGCCCGGACCCATTTGTATACAGATTAAATAAATATCATTAGCACCAACCCCTAGGGGTACCCCTGATTTAATATTTTCCAGCTGGGATGTGAAAGTTCCTAAAGATACTTGCTTTACCCTACCAAGTAAATAATCCCTAAACCAATTCAAGGCCACCTGCTCAAGGCCAGTCCCTTTCAATTTGTCCAATAGTATGGTATGATTCAGGTATCAAATGCCTTGGACAAGTCTATAAATAGCAAACCCAGAAGGCCCTTGTCCAGTGATACCTGGATATCTGTATCACCTTCACCAGCACAGTCAAGTTACTGTGGCCAGAACAAAAACCAGATTGATGGGGTTTGTACACTGTATATTATGCATCTCTAAAAAATCTTTCATTTGTTTTCCAATAAATTTTCCAATAACTTTGATATTACTGGGATAAGGGGTACCGGTCTGTAATTTTGGACATCTTCTTTGAGCAAGATTTGTATACAGGAATTACATTAGCTGTTTTCCACACTTTGGGGTATGTACCTGTAGCTATGGACAAGTTAAAAATTTCTGTTAATTTTTGGGCTATGACAGGTGAAGCAAATTTCAAAAGGAATGATGGTATTTTGTCTAGTCCTGTAGCTTTGCTTCGTTAAGTTTTAGTAGTTCTTTAAAACTTCTTTTGTATTAATCAAGCGAAGTGAAAATGATGGCCTTTCCATATTTCCCATAGAATGTCCCTCCTCCCTGCCCTCTGTCTCTGCCCCCTCCTCCCTACCTTCTCTCAGGTGCATGGTGATTACACACAGTCATAAACTCACTACAGAAGCAGCTCCACGCACTGTCCACGTCTGGTATTAATCCGAGTCTATCCCAGTTTCTCTCCCCCAGGTCTGTCATGAATCCTATATAATCGAAAATATTTCATTTGTCGAAATTCCTTTATTTGAAATCTGTCCACCTGTTTTACTGCCCTTCAGATGCAGAAAGTGACCTGATGATCACTAAATGCGTCCGACATGACTCCACTCTTTATATAACTTTCTAGGTCCAAAACCAGAATTAGATCCAGAATGGTGGAGAGACTCGCGTACCTGGGGTTTAATCTGATGGGTGACAATCAGTTATGTTAGTCCCACTCCAAGTGTCCAATCAAGTAATCCACCACTTAGAGGTACAGTAGACCAAGCAACATTAAAGTCACCCATCATCAATATTTCATGGCTATTCCTATACTGATACAGGAAATCCTGAATTTTGGCAAAGTTGTCCCCATTGCCTCTTGGAGGTAGATAGCATCCCAAAATTAAAATTGGTTTGTTACCAGGCAACCTCAAATCGAGCACAATCTTCTCCATCCCAGGTGTTCGTACACAGCTGGAGTCAATAAATGATAGAGTTAATGCAGTCTGCCCATATATTAAAACTCCTCCTCCTATTTCGATCCTGCCTCTAACTTTGGTACCTTGTATTAATAGCTCAGAGTCTTCTATTTTATTATTTAGCCAAGTTTCTGAAATAGCTACAACTCTTGGATTAAATTCCAATATCCAGTCTCTTACAATGCTCATTTTCGGTGCTAAACTACGAACGCTAAAAATGTATGAAGCTACCCCCCAACAAAAGTTTTAAAATACTAGTGGTATAATCCATAACTAAGCAAGGGCCTGGATTTAATTGAATGTTCCCTGCCAATAACAGATGCAGCAAAATCATGAGCTTAACTGTTGTCAGTCTTTTTCGGTGATGTGTTACCTTTAATATGGCTTTGTACTGATATTCATTTTTAAATGGCTTTCTTACTTCAGAAGAATTTCACAACTTTTCTTGTTGCCTTCACCGTATTAGTAAAGGCCATCTGTGTTATTAAACCAGAGGCTTAACCATGGCTGTATATAGAGGAGGGAAGACAAACGATATGCAATACCTCCTGTTTTCTTATAAATTAGTTCCTGATTAATTATTTCATTTGTGCTGTCAGTTTTTTGGCTGGTTGCTAGCCATACTAGTACTAGCATTAGTTGTGCAAAATTGATTCCAAACTTCTCCATTACCGAATGCAAATTAATCAATAAAACCTCTATCTATATGGTCAGGATCAACACCTGTACTTAGACAACAGTTTATATAAACGAGGAATTTTCAGTAATTTCCACTTTACTAGTTGACTTTTATCCTCTCTTGTATGTACTAATATTTCTATGAAAAAAAGCATACAATAGTGTCTAAAGTCATTTAATTCAAATCCTTCATCTATTTATGTAAGTATTTCCTTATTTCACTGTGTTTGAACTAGAATCTCTTGATCTGCCCTATTACCACAGAATCGGAGGTTCTTTTGTCTGTTACCTTTTTCCCCCTGAATGGTACTTGGGCCACTCGCACCATCGGGTGGCACAGGCATTTTAAATGGTGCACAGCCCTGGCCCCTTAGCAAGTTATACAGCTCCGGCCCACCGCTGAGCCCCCTTAACAGCTGTGGGTGATGCAGTTTAAGCAGTTGTCACAGGCACACACAGTAGCACAAAGTCTATTGTGAAACAAGTCTGCTGTGTGATGAATTACCAGTCTTGCTCTGGTGCAGTCCTAGACACAGCAACCTGATTTCGGTCAGCAGCGTTTAGCAGCTCCCACCTGCAGTCGCTTGTTCTTTCACTCTGGACACTAATGGTGCTGGTTGATCTCTGACATTTGTATGTTCATAAAATAACTCACTTATACATGAGTCACTGTGATAACAAGGTCCTGAATTTCTTGTTGTTTCACTCTCTCTCTCTTTCTCTCCCCTCTCGCCACAGCACCATGCATTTCTGTCTTCAGCATTAACATATTGCTCTTCCCAGCCAGTCTCTCATTCTCTGCGGCTCCCCATAGTGTGGTACTACAGACTTGGTCATCGGAGGAGTGGGAACCGGCAATCATGCTGAACTTCTGGCTGTCACTGTCTCTCTCACTCTGAAGACAGACTTCGTTGCAGGGGGATCTCAGTGCAGGACACCCCGCTGACAGCTACTGCAGCTACCTGTATCCCATTCACTATCTACTTCAGCAACCTGTCTCCTGCTCACTCTCTCGCTCAGTATAAATGCTTACAGGGTATCAGAGCAGTATCCGGGGGAGGTGCTCACTCTCTGGGTCTCTCACTCCACAGCGCACTGCCTGTGTGTCTCTCTCTCACTGCTGGGTCTCTGCAGCATGTTGCACTGTTACTGTCTCTCTCACTTGGGATCACACTCAGCATGACATTTCCTTTCAGTGACAGCAATTGCTGCTGTTTACTTCAGACCAGCTGGAGGCTTGGGAACACAACTGGAGCCCCAGGAATGTAACGGGGGCTGTGTTCCACTACTAAGTCAGCCCCGCAGCACATCATTCTCAGGCAAGTTTTAATGGCTTACTTTTCACTTTCTCTTCTGCAACACCTAACAAGTCCCAACTGTGCATAGGGATATTTCTTTGGGGAGCTTCACACCAACTGTGGATTAAATAGTGAATTTAATTCACAGTCTGGTGATGCTCTTTACCCAATTAGCTTCCCTGCTGTTTTAAAGTCATGTTATAAAATCATTTAATGCACACCCTGTCGTGGCTTATACCTTACTTATACTACATGTGGACCCTCTCCAATCACAAACAAGAGTTGCAAACAGTTTGTTCCACTGAAACAAGAGTTGTCATTTTACTCACAGTAAAATGACTGATAATGAACAATCATGTTGTTGTTTATAAGATGACAGTAGTGACATCATTATCCATCCTTACATTCTAATTGGTCTGCACTCAACTATAGACAAGTGCATTGCAAGGGAGGGAGAAGTAGATTTACAACAAATGTATTGTACCCCAGTGAGAAAAAACAGTTACCATTAGTTTTCTCAAACACATGAAGCAAAGTTGCGATAATTTGCACATTTGTCTCAACTATCCTGTATAAGTTAGAGTTCCTAGCTTTGAAGTAGGCTATTATTGACCAATTCCATGAGTACTTGTATGGGCTAAATACTATAAAACTGACAATAATCCTTTGACCTAAGGGCAGACCTCAGCTAAGTTGGATACCACTGGCCATAGGTAACTTTCTGCATTATCTACATATGACTATACTCTAAGATACAAACAGGTTCAACCACATAGATGCTGATACTCTCACCCGAGGCCTGTTCCCAGAATGATTAGGTCCGACAGAACTGACATTCGGGCACTCTGCTGAAGTTTGACAGGGAGGAACAAATGTCCACGGACGAGTGGATCGTATGGTGGATTGCTTGGGAGCCTCTGAGAATTGCATACCTGTTGCTTATTGCCACTTTCTGCAAGACATTGGTGCACCGCTCAGCTGGACAATGACAGACCAATGGCTCAATCCGCGTCCACAATCAAAACAGCTTTAGCCCTCTATGCAGGAAAAGATGTCCAAATTAAACCCACTGATTTGAGAACTGCACTGTTATAAAAGAAGAACAAGTTGAAACTGATCAATAAACTATTATACAGAGAAACAGTAGACAGAGGGACAAGTAGACAACAACAACCAGTGCTGCCCTGCCCTTCGAGACTCAATACTGGTCCTTGCACAACCACATAGGGCACCTAGTATAGACAGAACACTTGACTTGGTGAGATCAGATTCAATGGCCCAAGATGGGGGCCATGTGAGCAACACATCAAACTTGTAGTCGCCAACTTACAGAGGAAAGCTTGTACCCCAGAGTGCCCCCCCTTATTAACATCACCACCAGTGCACCCATGAGCTGGTCTGTATTGATTTTCTGAGTTTCGAGTCAGATCAAAGAAATATCAGTAATGTGCTGGTAGTCACTGACCATTTCACGAAGATACCAGCTTTCCCCACCAAAGACAAAGCATCCACTTAGCAAAAATACTATGGCTTTTGTTCACCAGGCCTCCACAAAATCCATTCGATCAAGGAGAGACTTTGGTCGTCTGATCAAAGAGATACTTTCTCTGTGGGGGAGGAGAAAGTCCAGAACCACTCCTTACCACCCCTGTAGAATCCACAGCCTGAACATTTCAACCCCTTACAGATATGCCAGGCACCAAAACCCCAAAGACAAGCCTAGATGGAGACAACAAATTCGCACCTGGTACATGCTTATAACTGCACCAAAAGTGTGCCACTGCCTCCCCCACGCCTGATGTTTAAGAGAAGCTCATCACCGTAGATGTGTGTTTTGGGGTCTCCTGATAAGGTTCAAGCTGACAACTATTTACAGTATATGTGCAGTAAGTTAAAGGCCCAGTAACTCATGCACCAACTGGCTCAAACCATGGCTGCCAAAAAAGACCAACAAAGAGGTATATAAAAGGTGAAACAAGGAACTCCAGAGGGAGATCGGCATTGCTAAGAAAATATGGGACTGCATGGCAAACACAAGATTGCTGACAGATGGCACCATCTCCTCACATTGTAGTAGGCAAACTAGTGATCTGCCAGTGTACAAAGTAAGGCCTGAGAACAATCCAAAAGATGTAAAAACAATGCATAGAAATCATTACTACCCATTGGACAAATTGATTGGTCTGAGCCCCAGAAGATGCCCTCTGGACCAAAGACTAGAGCTGCTGCTAAGAAAGATCAAGGAAGTCTGCACCTACAGAAGCAGAGAAGCACCCTGCACAAGTCAGTTGAGCATGACTGGCAAACCATCAGAAGAAAGTGAGAGGACTTCGAATACTATCCTTCTACTGAACTGAGTCAATTGCCTGGGCAATCCCTAGTCAATACTGGAACAAAGCTGGGCCTTCTGGACTGTCTATGCCCCCAGCTTCATCCCTGGAGCCAATGCTCCCAGAAAGTGAAGCAAACATCAGACGAATGAAATGGAATCATTATGCAAGTTGAACTGTTTGAGCTTTCAGGAGGAAAATGATAGATTAGGGCAGACTGGTGATACACCCCAGACATATTTAAGTCCCGACAACCACCCCCAGTGTCTGAAGCTCTCAAGGCGAGCCAAATGTTGTGACCCAGAAACTGTAAACTCCTGGAGCTGAAAAGTGCCTCAAGTTCCCAGCCTCTCTACCCCATGGAGACTCCCCTGACAAGTGAGAACAATGCTGAAAATGAGGCTCAGGTGCAGAGACTCCAACAGCTCCCTAGAAAGACTGGTCGAGCTGTAAAGCCTGTGGTGCACCTCAGTTATGATTCCCTGGGCAGCCAGTGACCTGCCTCTCAATATTGTCCATAAAGGTGTATATATGTCCCCGAGGCTCATTGCCCAAACTGAGCTGAGTGCTAACTCAAGTTACTTGTGTTGCCCTCTAAGTATGGTGCCCTTGCCCGTCCAGCCCCAAAGGTAACTGATAGGAAGGGTCCCTATCTTCAGAGTTTCATGTACAGAGGTATAACTTGAGTTATGGTACAAATGTGTGTTATACTGTGTAAAGAGTGACGTACTGCAATGTTTCAGAAATGGTTCTTGGTAAATGATGTATTGACTGATGATTACATGTGAGCCTAATGCAAATGTATATGGTTGCAGTTGAAACTTATAGGTACTTGTAGCACGACGTCAAGCCTTTCCAAACCAGGAAGGTGTAACCCCCTGCAAATGGGGGTTCCTGTACGATTTGTTGAGCTTGCTTGAATGCTCCAAGCCTGAATGGTGTTTGCGTTTAAGCCATTTATCAGTGAGTGTTTTAGAACCTCTGGTACTGTCTCTTTAAGAGCTGTCTGCTTGCAGACATAATTAGTTTGTATGGGGGACTGTGTGTTTCTTTGATTGAGTACCACTCACGTTGCTGCCAATTCACCCCATTTTTGCAGTCACTAGGAGTGCAAAGGAACCTGTCTGAAAGATGTAACTGGTTGCCAGAAATCATTTACAGTAATAATAAAATTACAGTTTGTCTAACCTGCTTTCTTTGCAGTCAGAACTGTCTGCCTAGTTCCCCATTCTGGTTTTGAACTGCTGAACTGGACCAATCAGTGTGGGGTAAACTAGCTCTAAAATGATGCCTTGGACGAATCAGAACTTGGGACTCATAATCTGAGCCAGCCACAAGAGGATTGTATGGGCAGTGACTTGGGAGATGATTACAGACTTGGTGCATTTTTGGACCAACAGCAGCAGTCTATTGTGAGTGACAGCCAATCCAGTCAAGAACTGGGAGGAACTCAAAGGAAGTGCCCGGTTTTTGTCTGTTGGGAGTTTCAGTTTGAGATCTGAAAGTGAAGGGGAAAGAAACCCTGTGCTCCTTCAGTGCACAGTTTCAGTCAAAAAACGTGCAAGGCCCAGAGTTCGGTCTACAACTTGTGTAACTGCTTGTTAGGACTGAATCCGTCCTGTGAAAAGAAGAATCAAAGGATCTCTGAAGAGTAGAAACCAGGCTCACCCTGTAGAAGACTGAAGAAATTGTTGAATTACACTCGGTCTGTCAGAACTGAATCTGCTGTGTGTTCTCCTGGTTATTGTGCAGTAATTGCGATCGGGATACAGATGCAGCCTGCCTGGTATAGTACTTTCTTTATATGGATGTGTGAAGAGGTTTGTGTACCTCAAGTGAGCCCTACTGACATTGAAGGACCCTATCTTATTTGGAGGTCGTAGTACTAATTCAGGGTTGCTCCCTGTTGAATTGCCACACATTAAATCCAAAATGGAATTACTGTACTGCTGACTGTTTAATTCTCCTTTCTCTGTGTGAAAGGCCCCTACCAGCTGCCACGGTGGACTAGCCACTGAGGCTTGGTACCCAGGACAGTAACTGATAGGGATAGGCCTGTGCACAGAGCCATAGGTAGATTATTAGAGTGATAAGCTAATTAACCTGATTTCCCGTCCTGTTATATCCCCAAACAAATCAGAGCTGCTTGTTTCAGTGTAAGTTATACTGCCTGAGGTATTTGTCTATGTTAAAGTACTGTACTGTGATTGTTGCACTGTATCTCATTTCACAGGAGTCCCAGTGCCGAACCGAACCTGGGGGTAAGTGTATACTGTGAAGGTAATTTCTGATATATTGTGTGGGCCACTAGTGGGAAGAAAGGGGTTGCAGTGTCCCAGGGCTGTGACCAAGTTAGTTTAACTATTGCAAACCCTGACCTCTGGGTGGAGGCACCCGCCATTGGATCCAGGCCCCTCAACCTGTTAGTGGCAAATCAGGCAGGGGTAGTAGCCCCTGGGATAGCGCCATCTAGGGGTTACATAAGAAGGATGTCAGGAGCAGGGAGCACATCTCCACAGCAGCTGGAGGGGGCCCTGATGAACAAGCCACCAACTAAGGAGAACATTAGGAGCAGGAAATGCACTTCCACAGTGACTGGAGAAGGGTCTCAGCAGGGACAAGCTGGCAATTAAGGAAGGGGCCCCCTGGTAGAGACAAGCTGGCAACTATCTGTCAGAAGCTGGAAGCTCAACTCCACAGTGGCTGGAAGGGGCTCCCCGCAGGGACAAGCCATCAACTAAGGAGGATGTGAAGAGCAGGAAGCTCACTTCCACAGTGGCTGAAGGGGGCCTCTGGCAGGGACAAGCCGGCAACTATGGAGGACATCAGGAGGGGGAAGTGCATCTCTACAGAGGCTGGAGGGGACCCAAGGCAGGGACACACAAGCCAGGGGATATGGTGTCTGGAGGTCTGGAAGGACTCCTTGTGGCAGCGAGGTGGGGGGGCTGTTGGGCAGTGGGAGGTGATGGAGGTCTGAAGGAGTGGGGTACCGATGAGCACGTGAGAAGGAGAAACACAGGCAAAAAAAAGTTTTCCCTCAAAAAAAACACTTTGTTTCACCATTTTCTTTTTTTGCAAGCATAAAGAAAACAAAGGACTGTACTGAATGCTAGAATGCATTTTATATGCTAAGTCCCAGAGCCACATGATGCCTGGAAAAGATACTCTTCAATATTGTCTGGCATTGTACTCATTTAAAGGGCCAAAGCTCCAACAAAATCCTTTTGAAAAAGATTTTACATTTTCCATTATGTGAGCTCCTTCAGTACCTCCACAGCACTGTCAGGAAGAGCACTTTACCTAATGGCCCACTCATAAGGAGGCTAGTATTATTTAGAATATTAATGCACAGCAGGTCTGCCCTCAGATAAACAGCATGATGGAAGAAAGCCTTCCCCTTGTATGCCTTCTCCTATCATCTCCTTTGCCATTCAAGGCAACCAGAATCAGAGGCGAGGTAATTTCTAATAGTTTTCAATCAGCTCCTGGGCCCACGCCTATTCAGTGGAATGATCTGAGTATCTGTAGGAGTTGCTACCAGATTGTCAAAACAAAAGGGGGCCAGATGCCATTAGGCCTGTGTAGAGATGTCAAAGATGAGGTTCCCACCCCTGTGGCTGTTACTGCTCTTTCTGCAGCTGTCATGCAACCCAACTGTGCCTTTAAGCCTGTTTCCATGTCAATAACTGCGCCACTGTGATCAGCCTAGTGCTGCTGTGCTGATCTGCTCCACAAGTAGATCAGTGTGGAACTTCCAACAGGGCTACGCAGCTTATGCACTGTGGCTGTTTGGGTCTCTGCGGTGGTGAGAGTGGAAACTCAGCAGGTGTTTTCCATCCTGATGTGTGGACATTCCTCATGAGCTGCAGTGATGTGACTCCCTCTTTGGGATTGTGAATGGGTGTTGGAGACAGGGTCCTTCAGAGTGCAGACCACACCAGAGATGTGGGTCAGGGGTACAGGAGTGAGCCAACAGAGAGGGGAAGAAAGTTTTTTAAATAATTTTTTACGGATGGTACCTGGGTCATGGGTCAGGGTGCAGGGAGTGAGGGAGCCCACAATGGGAGAGAATGGGAGGGTTTTATTAATAATTACATAATAATCCAAGAGTCATCCTATTTTAAAAAGAAACACATAATGGGGTGCAAGGAAGGGACCAAACTGCTCTGCAACACTCCACATCTCATGTGTGGGCCTGCTGGAAACAGCCTTAGTGTTGCGCTCCAGTGCTCCACACACATGAGGGCTGCACCTCTACCACACTGCAGTGGTGGTGTAAGCACACCTTTTATGGAGGTTCTGACTGCAGTGTATACAGAATCAGTAACCAGATGCAGAGGGCCATCTGGTGGAGAAAGGGATATTGCAATACATAAAAACAAGGACCGTCTAACACTGGCTCAAAGACAAGGAAAGACTGAGGGATCTCAAAATGTACATCCTAGAAGAGATGAGTGAGAGAGGACATGATAGTGACCTAAGTAAGACCCCCCTAAATTTGTGGTTTACTTGATCTGCCTCCTGTTATGTCCGGACACTGTTTTTACCCTCCGTTCCCCCAGGACTGCCGTGGTGGGGACAGGCAGGGACAGCACTTGTACTGCCAGCAGTCCTGGTAGGATTCAAACCAGGGTGCCATGTTAGGATTTCCGTGGCTGATTACACAAATTGACTTCTGTCCTTGGGCCCCTCCAGTCCTTGGGGCCAAGGCAGGGGTTGGGAAGAAGAGCTGCAATGAAACATAGAAACATAGACTTTGATGGCAGATAAGGACTGCTTGGACCACCTAGTCTGCCCATTTCCTACCTACTGGATAAACTGCAGATTTCAGTTACCCAACACCCTACTTCCTCCTATCCCTCACTAAAATTGGCTTATGTCTGTCCCATGCATTCTTGAATTCCCCCACTGTTTTGGACCCCACAACCTCCTCAGGAAGGCGGTTCCATGCGTCCACCACCCTCTCTGTGAAAAAGTACTTCCTCACGTTGTCCCTGAGCCGTCCCCCTTCTATCTTCAAATTGTGCCCACTTGTTCTTGTACATCTCTTTTTCTTAAAGATGCTCCCATCTTAGACTTTGTTGATTTCCTTGAGGTACTTGAAAATTTCTATTATGTCCCCCCCCCCCCTTCAAGGGTATACATATTAAGCACATTTAGTGTCTCTTCGTATGGCTTCTGCTGCAGACCCCACACCATTTTAGCTGCCCTCCTCTGACTGCCTCATCCTGTCTATGTCCCTGAGGAGATGGGGTCTCCAGAACTGCATGCAGTACTCCAGATGGGGTCTCACCAACTGTCTGTACAGAGGGATAACAACTTCCTGTTTTCTACTGGTGATGCCTCTTCCTATACATCCAAGTATCCCCCAGCCCTCCCTACTGCCGTCTCACATTGCTTACCTACCTTAACGTCATCTGACATGACTACCCCCAGGTTCCTTTCTATCTTGTGTTGTTGTTAGTACCTCCTCGTTGTGTACTCTTCCACTGGGTTTTTGTTTCCCAGGTGCATTACTTGCACTTTTAGCATTGAATATAAGCTGCCATCTTTGACCATTCCTCCAATCTTGCCAAGTCCCTTCTCATCCTTTGCACCCTTTCTTGTGTATCAATCTTGTTTCAGATCTTTGTGTCATCTGCAAAGAGGCATACTTTTCCTTCCAGTCCTCTGCAATGTCACCAATACTGAATCCTGTGGTACCCCACTAGTAACCCCCCTTTCTTCAGAGTGTACTCTGTTTACTATTACTCTCTGGGTCCTGTTGTCCAGCCAACTTGTTGCCCAGGCTACCACCTTGGGACCCACTCCCAGGCTGGCTAACTTGTTTATTAATCTTTCGTGTGGGACTGTGTCAACTGCCTTGCTAAAGTCTACGTAGGCCATGTCCACAGCCCTTCCCTGGTCTATTACTTTGGTCACCCAGTCAAAGAAATCTATTAGATTCATCTGACATGACCTTCCTGCTGTGAATCCATGCTGCCTTGGGTCCTGTGCCCTGCTGGCCTCTAGGTACTCAACAATTCTTTCTTTCAGAAGTGATTACACCATTTTCCCTACCACTGAGGTCAAGCTAACAGGTCTGTAGTTTCCTGCCTCTGCCTTGCTCCCACATTTGTGAAGAGGAATCACATCCGCCCTCCTCCAGTCCTCCGGTACCACAGCATCCTCCCATGATTTGTTAAAATGGGTAGTCGGTGGTGTCACTAGTTCTCCCCTTAGTTCTTTCAGAATTCCGAGGTGAATCCCATCAGGCCCCATTGCTTTGTCTACTTTGAGTTTTAGGAGTTCCTTCATGACCCTTTCTTCTGTGAATGGACTGGTATCGACCCTCCTGTCCAGAGTGGTTTTATTGTTTGGTTTACGTACTTCCCCCTCTTCTTCTTTTCTGAATACTGAGCAAAAATAATTGTTCAGTATCTCTGCCTGTGACTTTGTGTCAAGATGTGTGTAGGTGTGCCACTATCTGTCCAGGCACTGCAGGCCTTGCAGACTGAAAGTGTGTGGAATACCAAGTAAACTGGCTGTGTGAAGCAAAGAAGAAGTTTTCAACAAAACTACAGTTCGAAATGCAAGTTAGAGCTTGGGTTTTTCTGACCCACCACAGACTTTTCCCCATGTGGGGGAGCAGCTTCTACTGTCTCCAGTCCAAGAGTGCAACTGCCTCATTCCAGGTCCCGGGCTCAGCGTAACAGCCAGAGAAAGAAGTGAAGTGGAGAGAAGCCACCAGTAAGCCTGGGAAGTCTGCATCTCAGCCAGCAGCAAATACATCCAGTCAGCCTCTCCTAGCACCATGAACTAGAGGTGTCAGTGTAGCTCACTTGATAGCACATCTGCCTCTGGGCAGAAGGTACTGGGTTCTCTTAACTAAACAGTGGCACCCTGAGTGCAGTATTAGTGGGGTGCTGTACTGCTGGGATGTGCAGTCCTTCAGGTGATACATAGATACATAGAAATTGTCTGCAGATAAGAACTGCTAGAGCCCATCTAGTCCGCTCGTAAGCCCTATACTTGTATGTAGTCACTGACCCTAAGTGATCAATGGCTATTCATCACTTCCACCCCACCCAGTGTTCCCTTGTGCCTGTCCCAGGCATGTTTAAACCCCTCCACTGTGCTTTCCCCCCACCACCTCTTGTGGCAGACTGTTTCAAGCATCCACCACCCTCTCTGTGTGTGGAAGACTTCCTCATGTTACCTCTTAATCTACCGCCTCCAATTTCATATTGTGTCCCTCGTTCTGATATCTTTCTGCATTGGAAAAGACTCCCACCTGCACCTTGTTTATGTCCTTGAGGTACCTGAAAGTTTATATCATGTCCCCTTTCTCCCTCTCCTCCAGTGAGTACATATTGAGGACTCTCAGTCTCTCCTCATATATTCTGTGATGCAAGCTATGCACCATCTTTGTCGCCCTTCTCTGGATAGCCTCCACCTTGTCTATGTGCTTATGCATGTGTGGTCTCCAGTACTGCACGCAGTACTCCAGGTGAGGTCTTACCAGTGTTTTATACAATGGCATCACCACCTCCCATTTCCTGCTAGTAATGCCTCTGCTTATGCACCCCAGCATGCCACTGGCCCTCCCTGCAGTCTTTGCACTCTACTTTGATACCTTAAGGTCATCAGATATGATAACCCCTATGTCCCTTTCCTCTTTGGTGACAGTCAGCACCCTGCCTCCCATTCTGTAGCTCTCCCCAGGGTTCCCTCTACTCGGGTACATTATCTTGCACTTTTTTGCATTGAACCTCAGTTGCCACACTGACCATCTTTCAAGCTTCTCCAGGTCCCTCTTCATTTTCTGCACCCCTTCTAGAGTATCCACTCTGTTGCAGATCTTGGTGTCATCTGCAAATAGGCAGACCTTTCCTTCCAGCCCCTCTGCAATGTCACTAATGAAGACATTGAACAGGACTGGTCCCAGTACTGATCCCTGTGGTACTCCGCTGGTCACCTCTCTCTCCCCAGATTGGATCCCATTTAACACCACCCTCTGTCTTCTGTCCATCAGCCAGTTTCTAACCCAGTATATCACCTTATGCCCCATGCCCAGGGTACTCATCTTGTTAACCAGCCTACTGTGTGGGACGGTACTGAAAGCTTTGCTGAAATCTAGATAGGTGATGTCTACCACCACTCTCTGATTCACTTCCCTAGTCACCGAGTCAAAAAAATCTATCAGATTTGTTTGACAAGACCTTCCTGCTGTGAATCCATGTTACCTCAGATCCTGGGCATCATTGGATTCCAGGTGTGCAACTATCCTTTCTTTCAGCAGTGTCTCCATGATCTTCCCCACCACTGAGGTGAGGCTGACTGGTCTGTAGTTCCCGCTTCCTCCTTACTGCCACTTTTGTGCAGTGTGACTACATGTGCCCTCCTCCAGTCCTCTGGAACCACGTCTGTGTTGAGTGACTCTGTGAACAGGACAGCCAGAGATGCTGCTAGTTCCCTTCTTAGCTCCCTTAATATCCTCAGGTGTATGTGGTCTGGTCCCATGGCTTTATCTACTTTCAGCTTTATGAGTTCCTCCAGAACTCTCTCCACTGTGAATGGACTGGTGTCCACTTCTCTCCCCTCCACTGCCTCTGCTCCCCAACTGTGGTCCTTGACCATCTCCCTCCTTAGTGAATTCTGAACACAAGTGATAACCCCTATGTCCCTTGCTCTTGGTGACAGTCAGCACCCTGCCTGTTGGACTGAGGATATGTGATAACGCCGCTCGTAAGCAGCTGAAGTCTGGACTACCTGTTGCTTTTCTGCACTTTTTGCTGCCTGCCTACATCTGGAACTCTCCCTGTTGTTCGTTTGCCCTCTAGTGGCTGATCTGCACGGGTTGGGAGACCGTGCTTAGTTCTGCTGTCTACACCTGGTCAGAGGTGTGAGCGAGGGGAGTTTTAATTGTTTGAAGGGGCGGGGATATTGCTCGAGATAGTAGCAGCACCACTGCTGCTATAGCGTTGAAGCGTGGGAGCATGAAAGCCACTGCATGGGAAATTTTGTTTCCAGCAAAGTAGAGAAATGAGTTGGTCTGTGACATGGTTTTAAATCTTGTGTTGAAGTTAAGTAGTTTTATAGTTATTGTTTGGTAATTTATTTAAGTTGGAGTTTGTTTTAGTATATCTTATTGTATTAAGTAGGTTAGGCAGTTATTTTGTTTTATTCTAATTCTGTTTAAATAGTAGTTTTGAAATGTGTAGGGATTATGTGGGAGGATCCATGGGGGTTAGGATTACCTAAAGCCATTCACTGCTATATGATCTACGTCCCTCTGCCCCTTTCCCTGTGTCTGTTACCATTGCTAGACGCTGTTGGGAAGTGGGGATTGCGGGGGGGTCGTGCTGATTATTGGCAGCGGGATGATCTGATGGTGACGGGGCAGGATAGAGGTTGTTAGGTCCAGGAGGCGCCTGGGTTGTGGCGAGATCTGGGAGAGGCCAGACGTGGTTGGTGCCCGTCCCCAGGGAGTCCACCAGACCGAGTGGTCAGGCAACCCGAGGGGCTGCACCACCTCCAGTCCTCTGAAGGTAGTGCTATGCAACGCCAGGTCGACTGAAACAAGACGGCAATTATGCCGCCTTGGTTTCATCGGTCGATCTGGCTTGCATCACGGAGACCTGGGTGGGTGATGATGCAGGCCCTATTTTTGAGGCTGCGGTTCCTGCCGGGTATACCGTGGTGCACTGCCCCAGAGTGAATTGCAGGGGTGGCGGTGTAGCTATCTGTTTTAGATCCAGCCTGACCTTCGCCGTGCACCCGGTAGAAACTCCGGGTTCTTTTGAGTGTGTGGCTATCTGCGGTGGTCTCGGCGCAGGCTGCAGGATCTTCCTCATCTATCGTCCTTCTGGTCTGATGGGGAATTTCCTGCAGGAGTTTGCCGAGTTCACCGCTAGTGAAACATTGGGATCCCCCAGATGTGTTTTTCTGGGGGATTTCAATGTTTGGGTGGATGATGGGGATCTAAGATGCAGCAGCGATTTTTTGCAGAGTATGTCCTCTTTAGGACTGTCGCAGGTCGTTGCTGCACCCACCCATCAGGATGGCCACATATTGGACCTGGTGTTTTCACTGGGGCTTGAGATCACTGATCTTGAGATTGATCGGGTCTTTTGGTCCAATCATTGCACGGTGAAGTTCATGCTTGGGGCTCCCGCCATAAGCCTTCCCTGCTGAGATGATTAGCTGTCGCTCTTGTGGGGTCTTACCCCTGAGGGTTTTTTGGCGGCAGCTAAATTGTCTAGCGTGGGTGCTGCATGCGTCGGAGGTGTTGGTGCCGGGGTCGACACCTATAATAGGGTGCTCTCTGACACCATAAACTCCCTCGCACCTGTCCGTGTATGACCCAGAACTTCATACCTGAGGTCCCCATGGTTTGATGCGGACCTCATGGCGATGAAGAGGACGGGTCAGAGATTAGAGCGCTGCTGGAGAAGGTCCCGCTTGGGGGCGGACAAACTGGTCCTGCGTATGCACTATTGTGCATATCAGGAGGCAATCAACCGTAAGAAGGCAGTGTTCCTGTCTAGGGAGATTGCTGCCGGGAAGAACCGACCAGCTGCACTCTTTCGGACTGTAGACAGACTTCTTCATTCTGTCTGCCTGCAACCCGGGAGGGTTTTTTCTCACAAAGATTGTGAGGAGTTTGCTCGGTTTTTCTCGGACAGGGTGTCCTCGATCCGGCGGGTGGCTTCTTCAGCCAGCAATACTATAGCTGACAGTGGTCACCAGATGTGTTCTGAGTGCACTCCGCTGAGTTGGGGGGAGTTTAGACCAGTGGAGGTGAGTGAGGTTATCGCAGTGGCAACCAATTTGAAGCACACCTTTTGTGAGCTGGACCCAGTGCCAACACGTTTCTTAATGAGATGTGTTGACTCTGTCGGCCCGGTGTTTGCCGTGATTGTACGGTGTTCCTTATCTGAGGGAGTCTTTCCGGATGCCTTGAAGGAGGCTCTGGTGAGACCTCTCCTAAAGAAACCATCTTTAGACCCGGAGATCATGGCAAATTACCGTCCCATCTCCAACCTTCCATTTTTGGGGAAAGTGGTGGAGAAGGTGGTAGCGCTTCAATTGGAGGAGCACCTCGTGACTCACGAGATGTATGATCCCTTCCAGTCAGCTTTTCGGGCCAGACATAGCACAGAAACTGCGCTTGTTCGGGTGCAGAATGACCTCCTCAGGGCTAGAGATCGGGGGGACAGGACAATTCTTGTTCTCCTCGATCTCTCTTCAGCATTTGACACTGTGGACCATTGTGTGTTGCTTGTCTGTCTCAGGGAGCTGTGTGGACTCACCGGTACTGTCATCAACTGGTTTGAGTCCTTTCTTACCAATAGGAGGCAACGGATTATGATGGGTAATTTCTCACCTATACCCTGTCTCCTTCCCTGTGGAGTTCCTCAGGGCTCGGTACTGGCCCCAATGTTGTCTGTGAGTGTATATGCTGCCCTGGGGATCATTAGGAAATATGGCTTGAGTTTTCATTGCTATGCTGATGATACTCAGCTATATTTGTCCTTTGCCCCAGGAACATCCAACGCAGTAGACGTACTAAACATCTGTCTGACCGAGATAAATGACTGGATGGCCTCCAGCTGGTTGCAACTGAACCCTAACAAGACAGAGGTATTGGTAGTGGAGTCGAACAGAGTGCGTGATAGGATGGCCTCTGACTCAGAAACTGGACTTGTTCTGGGGGCTGTGTCATTGAAGGCCTCCTCTTGGGTGCGTAATCTTGGAGTGATTCTGGACAGGAATCTGACCATGGAGACCCAAATATCTTCTGTGGTTCGTACCTGTTTTTTCCATCTCAGAAACATTGCCAGGATTAAGTCCCTTGTTCCGCCTCTGGACCTCCCTACCTTGATATGTCTTTGGTCACATCTAGGCTGGACTACTGTAATGTGCTCTATCTCAGGGTCACAGGAGGACTTCTCCGCAGACTGCAGCTGGTGCAAAACGCAGCTGCCCGGTTATTGACTGGGCAGAAGAAGTTCTGTCATATTACACCGGTTTTGTGTGAAATGCACTGGCTGCCAGTCAGGTGGAGAATCCTCTTTAAGGTGGGTCTTCTCACCTATAAGGCCCTACACGGACAGGGCCCTGGTTACCTGTCAGTCCTTCCTGACACCTACTCCCTCTGTCCCGCCCTCTTGATCCTCCAGTGGTGGCCTCCTGACCGTTCCTAGAATGAGGCTTAAATCAGCCAGTGATAGAGCCTTTAGTGTTATGGCTCCCGTTCTATGGAACTCTTTACCGCTATAGTCAGAGAGGCCCCCACGATAGATGTCTTCAAGGTTCGCTTGAAGACATTTTTATTCTCTCAAGCATTTGATGTTTAGAGTATGATTTGGTATATAATTTGTGATTTATTATTTTTATTGTATTTGACTGTTTATGCATAATGTTTTAAACATTTGTACGGCGCCCAGAGCCTCCGGGATTGGGCGTCTTTTAAATAAATTTGCCTTGCCTTGCCATACTAACATACTAAAATGCCAGCAGAATAGGCCTAGCGGTCTTTCGTGTCTGCAACGTTTGGTCAGCCCCCGCTCTGGGTGCTGACCTTACTGCAGCCTCGCCCTCTCGGGCTTCTCCCTTTCCAGTCCAGGGAATTCCCCCTGCATTGGACTTTGCTTCCAAACCCTTCCCCTGTACCTGTCCCACCCCCTCTTGAACCCCTCTACAGTCTCTGCCTCCATCAGCCCCCCAGACAGCGCATTCCATGGTTCTACCACCCTCTCAGTGAAGTAGCACCTCCTCCTTCCTCCCCTGAGTCTCCCCTACTCCAGCTTCTACCCATGCCCTTTAGTTGACCCCCCTCCTTCCTTTGGAGCACCCTGACTGCGCCTTCCCTATTTGCCCCCTTCATGTACTTGATGACCTCTATCATGTCCCCCCATTCCTTCTCTCTTCCAATGTGTACATATTTAGCTCTTCGAGCCTCTCCCCATAGGTCCTTTCCCCCAAGCCCCAGATCATTTTGGTTGCCCTCCTCTGGACCCTTTCCAGGAGTTCAATGTCCCTTTTTAAGTGTGGCCTCCAAAACTGCACATAGTACTTGAGTTAAGGCCTCACCAAACAGGTATACAGAAGGAGTATCACTTCCCTCCTTCTGGAGGTGATCCCCCTAGCAATGCATCCCAGCATCCTGTTGGCCTTGGCCGCTGCCCTCCTACAAGTCTCCGAGTTGTTCATCTTGACATCCTCCACCACCCCCAGGTCCCTCTCAGTCATCGAGACTTGTAGCAATCCCCCAAGAGTGTACACTTGGCCCAGGTTTATGTCACCCAGGTGCAGTACCCTGCATTTCCCACACTGAACTTCAGTTTCCACTTTCTCAACCACCTTTTCAGAGCCTCCAGGTCCCCCTGTAGGACCACCCTCCCCTCCTCTCCATCCACCACGGCCCCCTGCTTTGAGTCATCTGCAAAGAGACTCATCTCACTCCTGATACCCTTCCTTATGTCAGAGACATAGGCGTTGAACAAGATGGGCCCAAGGACGATCCCTGAGGGACCCCACTAATGACCCTCCTTGGAGATGAGACTATCCCCCCAACCACGACCCTCTGGGTCCAGTCTGAGAGCCAGTTCCCTATGCATCTGATCATCTGTTTCCCCACCCCCATTTCCCCCAGTTTATCCAACAGGACCCCAGTGAGGAACCGAGTCATATTTGTTCAGTATTTATTCAGTATTTCTACCTTGTCTAGATCCCCCTCCTTACACTCTCCCTCCTCCCCTTTGAGCCTCATAACCCCTTCCCCTTGGATTTTTTTCTATCACTGACGTACCTATAGAATGTCTTGTCCCCTTTTTTTACAGTCCGTGCTAAACCCTTCTCTGTCTATACCTTGGCTCTCTTAACAGCTTTCCCTGCTGAATGATGAGATGTTATACTGAGGTCCCTTCTACCCATCCTGGTGGTGTCCAGGTGGAAGTAAAAGAACCCAAGGCACTCTTTGCAAAAGAGTAGGGGACTTTCCCCAGTGTCCTGGACAATATTCCCCTTCCTATAAAACCGATTCATGCAATTGTCCAGGGTGTTGATGTGTGATAGGGCTACACATTCAGTCACTTCACCACCAGTCTAGCATTGCTTGTAAAGTGTTTTGGGA
The DNA here is from genome assembly GCA_016271365.2 of Neoceratodus forsteri. Lineage (NCBI taxonomy): Eukaryota > Metazoa > Chordata > Ceratodontiformes > Ceratodontidae > Neoceratodus > Neoceratodus forsteri. The sequence continues at coordinate 221,097,417 of JADMNL010000023.1, forward strand.
AACATCGTATATGAAAAGTGCCATATAAATGCTGATTCTTCTTCTCTCACTTAAAGCATCAAAACCATGAGTAAACTCCAGGGTTCAACCCTGCAATTTGGGATAAGGTCTGCTGTGTCAGGGACTAGGGAGAAGTTCTGGGCAGTAATGTACTAGTGTGAGAGGTCCAGGCAGAAGACCTGTGGAGGCCAGTTGGCCACACATCTTAGTGGATTACAAATTGGGCCCCTTTTGAAACTTGATTTCAAACAGTTTAAACAATCTCCATTTGTGCTCTGCAACTGCTGTTTTTAAAAAGTGTTTTACTTGCCACCTTTTAAAGCATGCCCCCGAGCTCCACCTTTCTAGCACTATCTGTGTCCCCAGTGTGGTACTCACTGCAACTTAATAGAGAGCTCTCACATATGGCCTTTGGGAGGAATTAAGCCAGGTGCACCCACATTAGGGTGTGAGGACTGCTGGGGGGTGGGCAGATTCTGTGGGGTTAATTGCTAGAACTGTTTATTGCCTTGAAATATTTTCAGTTCTGCTGCTTCGAGTATAGATTTACTGCTGCTCACATTTATCCCATTGTACCCTGCTGCCCCCTTGTTCTTTCCGTACCATCCCTTTAAATAAATTATTTGTTTGAATTGCATTTTATGATTTGGGTATCATTATTGCTTGCTGTGTCACTTGGTTTTGGGGTGGGACTGTGTGGGCAGTTTTTGCTGTGTTTCCCTGGGGGGGGGGTGATAGAAAAGGGTTTCAGTATCCAGGTGTCCATATTGCCACCCCAAATGGAGGCACTGTGCCATATTAGGCCAGTGTAGCATATCCTAAGGTAACCCAAGCCAGCCTCCTTGGGAGGGGTAGAGAGGTGAACCCCGAGGGCCCAGTAGGGCAGCCACTACACCTACAAGTACCTCACAGGGATGAACAAAGTACAGGAGAAGAGTCTCTTTCAAATGAGAAAGAGCAACAGACCTGAGCACATGCGATGAAGCTCGAAGGGAGGAAGTTTAAGAGGGATGTTAAGAAGTACTACTTCACTGAAAGAGTGGTGGATTCCTGGAACATACTGCCAATGGAACTGGTGGAGGAGAAAACAGTAAGGGGCTTCAAGCATGCATGGGATAGATATAGGGGAATAATATTAATGGGCAGGGAGGAAGGAGGGTCGCTGACTACCGGTTAGGGTCCGCAAAGACAGACTAGGTAGGGACCATTTGGGCAGACTGTGTGGGCCAAGCAGTCCTTTTCTGCCAACAAATTCCGTTTGTATATCGATGGTTCCCTTTTAGCTGAAGGGTTACAGCTGCTGCCTCAGTGACCAGGGATGCAAGGACTGATACTTGTATCTGGTACCTAAATGTACAACCCTGTAATTCAGTTTTATACACAATGCCCCCCCCCCCACGAAGCTGAGAAAAGATATTACACTGATGATGAGTATAAGATTCCTGCTGTGAGACCAGATACAGAGCACCATCTGGTGGTGAAAAAAGCAGAAGTTATGTAGTGTATACAGAATCAGTAACCAGATGCAGAGGGACATCTGGTGGATAAAGGGCAGATTGCAGCATACAAGATCAACAGCCTGTCTAACAGATTGGCTAAAAAGAGGTTTCCAGTTAGCTGAATGGCTAAAGCTACTGCCTCTGAGACCACAGATTAAAGGATTGATCTCTGGCACTGAAACATGCAAGATTGTAATTTGATTTACAGACAATGTCCCCCCCACAAAGTTGGGGACAGCTGTTAAGCTGGTGGTGCGGATGTTTTATTAGTGTCACAGTAGCATATTTTCTCAGTGGGTTTCCATTTCTGCTATACTGGGTGCTGTTGCACCTATATTCTTTTATACAGCTGGTTCTTTCTCCTGTAGGGAAATAATGACATCACTGCCTTGTTTTACCATCCACATGACGTCAGGGTGCTGGCGCACAATTGCTCATTCTGACATCTGATCCATGATGCAACAGCATCTAGAAGTAGTCTGTGTTCATGTGAACATTCAAAAGTAACTGAAGTGGGCTGCATGGCAAGGGGAATTTTCTTTTGGGGAAGGGTACAAAAACATACAAAGGGATCTCCGTATAACACTTCATGTGAGGGAAGACACACCTCAATAAATGCAGCATCACCCTAGTGCTGTACTATAGTGTCAGTATTAGGTATTAGACCAAGTTCTTGACATGGGACTAGAACCCACAACCCTCAAATCATCTGACCTCAGAGGTGAGCACACAACCTACTGAGCCACTGACACTGATTATTTTATATCAGTAGTTATAGATAGTTAAACAGGAGAGCATCAATGTGACATCTGGATACTGGTGTATCATTGTTCATTCTGGCATCTGACTGACAGTGCAACAGCATGCTGAAATCAGATCCTGTGCACGTGAACACTGAAAAGTAACAGAGAGTTTCAACAGATTCTTGCTCTTCTGCCCCCCACACACACACACACACACACACATACCACCACTACAAAAACTACTCTGGGGCAAATTGTCTTCTCCTTTGACTTTCCCTTCCTCTAGAATAATCTACTTCCCTCAACAACAATACTCTTCATCTTACCACTCACTCAAACAGCTCCTAACAGCTCATTTTACTCCCCCCTCTTCCCACTCCTGCTCTTAGTCTCACTCTGTTATCATGCTTGATGCTCTCTGTAATAATACAGTTAAACTTACCAGTTAAGAACACTGCATATTAAGGATGTCACAATATTAAGGACATTTCTATGCAGTTTCTTAAGTAATGTGGAACCTGCATAATAACTAGCTTGTAGCACCAAAATTGCAGGCAGAAAATGTTGTTAATTTTTAAAAAGTAGTCAGTTGTTACTTTTTATTTCTGAAATTTATTTTACCTTATAGTATTAGGGGGGTATGTAAAGAGCAGTACCTGACCTGGAGACAGACATATCTAGTTCTTTTCCTCCTAATACTTCATCAATATTGTGTAGTCACTGATTGTGACATCACAACTGACTGATCCGGCAGCGGGTGATTGGCTCTTCTTGGTCAATTGTGATGTCCCAGATGCTGAGGTCACAGGGCTGATGATGTATGAAGAGGAATAGAACTTAAGCAATAATGACAAAACAACCAGTCGTTTCCTGAAGATTAACAAGTAGCTGGGGGAAGAGTGGCCTGAGACGTAAGAAAGGGTAAGCCCCCTCCAGTCATTCATTAAGCCCCTGAAAATGTCAAGCTGTGAGGTCATTAGTAAGCAATAACACACTCTGGGGTGTGGGTTATTCTGGATAAATTTATTTATTTATTTAGTTTTTGTTGACCAGGTAAGTGCACTAGACAAATCCTGCCTATTTTCAGGCACGACCCGGGGGAGGGGGATACAGATGAATGGCAACTGACCTTGAATCAGATGAAGCTGTTGGTGGTATTTTTTGTGAATGGAGGAAATTTGGTCATTGCACCGGGGAAATTCCCCTGCTCTTTTCGAGAAGTGCCATGGGATCTTTAACATCCACCTGAACTACCACCAGAACAGGCAGATGGGACCTTGGTTTAACATCTCATCCGAAAGACAGCACCTCAGGAGTGCAGCACCCCCCTCATGCTGCACTACAGTGTCAGTACTGGAATATTAACCCAAGTGCCTGGTGTGGGGATAGAACCCACAGCCTACTGATCTCCCGGCCTCCGAGGCGAGTGTGCTACCTGCTGAGCCACTGACACTGAAATGCACGCCTATGGGCATAGTGAGGCACGAGGCATAGCCAAGTGCCTTACTGCCCTTAGTAGTGCATTTATCCAGAATAACCAACACCCCAGAGTGTGTTATTGCACTTATAAAATGGGTATCTGTTGAGAAACTGCCATATTATTTAAAAAATAAGAAACAAAAAAATCTGTATTTATGTGAAATAGTCCCTCCGCTTTCTTTAGGTTGTTAGGGATGCTACTAGGTGAAATGATGTCACTAGGGGCGCTAAAGGCAGCTGCTAAGTCACTACATCAGGCCCCAGGCAAGACTGCAATGTTGCTTTCAGTCTTGCCTGTGGCAAGCAACCCTCTGCAGTAGCAACTTTTGTAAAAGTCCTGCTGGTCTCTATCTGCTTGGGGCTTCGGAGGAACTGTGGAGCGTTCAGGCGAGGGGGAAAAGGGAGCAGTTTGGTAGGGACAGCAACACAGTTTTAAAGTACAAATAATACTTTTTAGGTTTTGTTACAGTTTTTATTTTATGTTTCTTAGTTTGTATTTTACTTTGTTTCACCGTGCCATCCCCGTGCTGTTAAGCAAGTTATCAAGATGGTGAGGATTCGCTTGAACAGCGGGCGGCTCAGTGATATTTTTTAGGGGTGGTTCTGTTTTGGGGGGACTTGTTTTTACCCGTGGTTTATCCAAAATAAAAGACAAAGTTGGCAAGGGGTGGCAGCCAATCAGATTTCTCCACTGTCTCTACCCATTTTATAATTGCAATTATAAGTCTAATTGCAATAATGAGGTGTTTTAACTTACTTTCTGGAGGGGGTTCCATGTGGTCTCATGGATGCTACACTAATGCTCTCAGTGGTGCTTAGGTTGGTTCAGCTGCTTGCCACAACAAGTAGAAACTGCTGGTGGTAAAGTTAAAGCACCAAAAGAAATGTAGTGACACACTAAATCCAAGGAGCTTTTTTATTGTTTACCAATCGTGAACAGATGGATGTCACAGTTTCGTGTACGGCTGTGTACGCAGACTTCAATGGAAAATAGCTGCCTCAGTTTGGCGCTAGCAGTGACAACGTGATGTATGCAGTCAGTTTAGCTGGGTGGCTGTGCCGGGCATTTCTAAGAGATTAGCGCTCAGCCCAGTAACCAATCAGAGAGTGACTTCTTATTAGACTTATAATAGCTAAATCATCCTCCAAGAAGAGCATTGTTTCACACCTTACACCAAGTACAGTAAGGTAGAAAATCATGGAATTAGCAACAGGGAAAATAAAAAAAATACTTTATGAAGTTATGGTTCAATACTTTTAAAAGTTGATCATTCTTCTAGCTAGAGCTGTGCGACTGAAAATTTTGCCAGCTGAATTTATGCAACTGCAGAATGGCAATTCTGATTCCAAAATGTATTTTGGAACTTCCTATTGAATCAAATGGAATCTGAAAAGCACTTCTATGTAAACTGTGGAATAACATTCTGCAAATCATGTAAGCCACTGAATAATTTTCCACAGATAACAAATAAGGAATCCCCAATTTATATAAACTGTGGATTTCTAATCCATGAAAAGTATTCCCGGTTTGAAATTTCATAACTCTGCTACCGACAGAATTCAGTGGAATTTTCTGAAATTCAGTGGAATTTTGTCTGCCGGAATTTGAAAATTCTACACAGCACTCAGACAGTACACTACCCCCAAAGGTGTCCTTTTTTTGTTTGTTTGTTTATGAATCTACAGTATTTTTGCTTCTTAGCGATAGCTAGGGTATATGTCTCACATCTGTCTGCTGGGTCCCTGAGAGGTCCCGGACTTATCCTGTTCATCCTCTGAGGAGTATTCTCCTTGTGTGGCCTTCTCCCCTGGTGGTCTGCCATGGGTGGAGAGTGTCATGTAATGACTTCAATATACCCCGACGAGCAGACATCCACTTTTGCCTCCCGCTAGGCCTTTTGTGCTGGTTCTGCCTACCCCCGCAGCACTAGGGGTCGGTAAATGCCTGGAACTAGGTCTCTTCCTTCCATGGAGAAGGCAAGCAGTTCTGCAGATGCTCAGCCTTCTCTCCCAGCCAACCCTCCGACAATCCTGGGTCCACTCCTGAACCCTGGTCATCAGTGCCACAAGCAGTAGCTCTACCGCTGCCCCAGTGAGCCAGTTCCCCCCCCCCAAAGGAGTTTTTAACTGCTTTAACACTGTCTGCATAAACTTAGTCCTCTTAAAAAAGGTAAGAATTAGGGGAAATAAACAACAGTGGATTACCCCGGAATTATTAGAACAAATGAGAGATAGGGATAAAAAATGGAAGGCTTATAGGAAGCTCCATGATTTAGTCACCTTAGTAGTATATAAGGATGCCTGTAATAAGTGCAAATCCATGATTAGGAAATTAAGGTGGAAATTTTTTATTGAAAAACAGAAGCAATTTAAAGGAAGAAACATAATGGCCACCTGGGAGCTAATTAATTAATTTCCAGGTAAAAAATCCAACTCTACACCTCAAAGCTTAAACACTCTATCAGGATTTTTGAATGACCCTCCTTCCATTGCTCAGGAGTTTAATAAAATTTTCTCAGATCTTTCAAAATATACACCTTGTAAGGTGCTTAATATTAGTTGTAGCTCATTTGAAATCTCTGACACTAACTTAGGGCTGGCTTATCCAAAGTTTTAGTTTAGGTTACTTACCCCTGGTGAGGTCCTGTCCTATCTCTTAAAACTTAACCCCCCAGCCGACTGTAGGCATGGATGGTGTGGACTTCAGACTTGTGAGGATCACTGCAGATATTCTTTGTCACCCTCGGACTATCATTTTTAATTTGTCACTTCGTTATTCACAATTCCCTGATATCTGGAAAGGTGCTGTCGTCGTTCAGATTTTTAAGTCTGGTGACACAGCGAATGTTCAGAATTATTGCACTATTTCATTGTTATCACCTTTGTCAAAAATATTAGAGTGGATAGTTTTCGATCAAATAATTGAGCACTTGTTCAGGTATGATGTTCTGACGCACGCACAACATGGATTCTGGCCAGGACATAGTATGTCGACTGCCTTGGTGGGGTTCACAAATGCAGTCTATGAGGCCCTAGATAAGGGTCTCTTTACAGCGGCTGTGTTTGTGGACCTCTCCAAGGACTTCGACCTTGTTAATCATAAACTGTTAAAACACAGAAATCCAGGCACTCACCACTACGCTATAGCTGCCACATGAGAGGATAATGTTTAAAACATGTTTATTTAAAACAACCTGACGCGTTTCTGGTCCGCTGGACCCTTTATCAAACCTCTGATAAAGGGTCCAGTGGACCAGAAATGTGTCAGGTTGTTTTAAATAAACATGTTTTCAACATTATCCTCTCGTGTGGCAGCTATAGCATGGTGGCGAGTGCCTGAATTTCTGTGTTTTAACTTAGTTATTTTCCATGGCACCCCATCCTAGTGTGAGCTCCTATTGGTGTTTTAATCATAAACTGCTTTTGTCATCTCTTTTCAGACTTGGCAGCCTGTCCAGGTGTTGCTGTAAGTAATATTTCAGGTATCAACATCTCCGTATAATAAAGTACCACCACTGCTATTATAATAAGAGCAGTGGTGGGAGCAATGTCACTAAATGGGTGGAATACCCATGAACAATTGCACCCACTCAATCAGGACCAGCGTGGCACTTCTGTGTTTGGCCGAATGTTACAGCAGTTTATTAAAATTTAACCTCTGGATTAAAAATAATGATCGATGCAGCCCCTGACTCCCGAAGCAGCATTGTAAGGTATGTGGGGATGGGAGTGGACTCCATAGCTACTTTACACGTCACCTTTAAATATCTTGGCCTTATTTTGGACAACTGTATGATTTATGAACAACACATAACTGAAATGGTTGAAGTAGTTCACCAAAGGTGAGGTGCACTATACAGATTAAACCCTTTATTAATACCATCTACCAGGTTGCTTCTGTCACACAGTTTTCTTTTACCAGTGATTGACTATGGCTTACTATTTTATCACTCTGCTGGAGAGGGGCTGTTAGCTAGGGTTAAAATGTTACTGAAACAAATAGCCCGATTTGCTTCTCAGTTGCCTCACTGGACTTGTCATTGTTACCTGCTAAAACATGTTGGATGGCTTCCACTTGACCTGAGGAACCAATTTAAATTGGGGATCCTTGCAAAAAAAGTAATATCAAACAAGGTACTTATTTATTTTCACTCCATCTTTTAAAAAACATTAACTCCACTTCAACCCGTACCAATATTTTGCGATTCCTAGAATAAAAACATCATCTGGACAAAAAACAAGGTTTTATAATTTACCATTAATTTTCAATTCTGTCTTGACTATTTTAGACTGTGTTAGTGTCTCTGTTTATAGTTTTAGACGTGCTTTGAAAAAATATTTATTTTCCAGGTGTAAATGTAAATGTTTCACTAACTAGTTCCTTGTGTTATTTTGGTTGCACATTGATTGTTGTGTATGTTTTTTATTAGTTTGTTCATGTGGACGTAAATCTGTATGTTGTTCTGGTCACCCATGAAAATGGATCTTTGACCCATGGATTTACCAGATTTTAAAGAAACAAAACAAACAGACAAAGTTCACTTTATCTACACATACGTTCTGAGTGATGGGAGAGAGCTACATCATTGTGGGCCCTGGAAGGGACTACCATTTTTATTGCTTTTGGCTAGAGAACAACTACACCCAACAAAGCTTGGTTGTAAGCGTTTTCACATTCAGTTACTTATTTAACCAATTTGGTATAGACAGTGGCCTTCATGCATGTACTGAGATCTAACAACATTCATTTTAAAGGGAAACACTAGACAGTATAAAAATGGCAGCGGCTATGGCAAAAACGGAGTCAGTGAGTTGGTTGAGACTCAGTCCAGATAAGACTGAGATACTATTAGTGGATCTGGGTCATGGTGGAGATTGGCAGCTGCTGAGAAGGAGACGGGGCTTTGGCTGGACTTATTAAAGTTTTTCGCTGCCACAAAAATGCTGGGGGTCATTCTGGATGAAGGGCTGACACTTGAGGCTCAGGTGTCAGCTGTAGTCCGGAATGGCTTTTACCGTCTGCGGAACATCTGCTGGATTAGATCCCTTATCCCCACATAACCTGATGACTCTGGTGCATGCATTCATGATGCCTTGGCTCAACTGCTGCAGTGCTGTATACCTTGGGGTCAGCAGACGTACACTATGACCCCTGCAGCTGGCACAGAACGTGGCAGCGACACTGTTGAAACTCAGTCCTGGATCTTGACCAGGCACTTAGTTAGCAAATCTGTGACTGCAGCTGGTGTTCTAGGTGCAAATGACAGGTACAGTCTTATGTGCCAGATCGGTGGGGAGGGGGAGGCACTATGGCCATGGCTCTACTACTTTCATAAGTGGTAGGGCTTGTCCCTGTCAGTTTTGTGCAGTCATGTTAATATATTACTATGGAGGACTATTCCTTTAAAATGCAGAGTCTGCAGTAATTAGTGTTACTTTCTAATCACTCCCTTTGTGGCTTACAGGGTGTCAGCAGAATTTTGGAAAAAGAAGGCCTTTGTAGTGTTGGTGGGGGGTCACAGCCTGCTGAGTTAAGGCACAGTGGTCAAACTTTAAAAATGAAAATGAAGGGCTACGCTGGGGGGGGGCATCAAGAAACAAGGCACAGCTGGTAATGTTGTCAGTTGGTGGTGGCAATGGTTGTGTAAGTATGTTACTCTATATATTACATAATTGACTGAGAAGAAAATAAGTGTGTGGGTGAACACTCTCAACTTGGTGGGAGGGTAGAGAATATACTGTTTACATTCTTGGCCCTACCATGTTTCAAATCCTTCTGCCACCTATGAGTGCAGTTGGGTGTCATCTGCATAGCACAGAAATCCCAACCCATATTGTCTACTCCAACCTGTACCATCTAATTGTTCCTCCTGGGGCAGCATATACACTGTAAACAGCGCAGGCGAGAAGAACGATCCCTGGGGAGCACCACAAGGCAGTGACACCAGGCACAAGGAGAAATTCCCCAGTACAACCCACTGTGTCCTATCCTTGAGGTAGGACTCAAACCAGCAGATGACTTTGCCAGTGCAACCTATTCATTTCCTCAGCCGACAGAACAACCACCTATGGTCAACAGCGCCAAAAGCTGAAAACAGTTCGAGGAGGGTGAGAATTGACTGCTCTCCTCTATCTCTCACCCTGAGAAGGTCATTGTGCACCCTGACAAGTGCAGTCTCAGTGCTATGCTCAGACCTAAATCCTGGCTGGAGAGGCTCATAGATGTTAAAGGCTATGAGGTACACCTTGACCTGCTGTGCAATGGTAGCATGACATTACGGTAAAGACAAATCCGTGACTACAATTACAGCGATGACAAATCGGCAATTGTAATTATGGCAACTGGAATGTACGGTGAATGAAGTTACGGCAATATTTGCTCCCCCCGGGGGATAGGGGGATGCGGGGGGGAAAGCTCCCTGCATTGGCGCTACAGTGGACAAAGCCCCACGCAGAAAGCACACGTCGCCATAACTGCCTTCACTGTACATTCCAGTTGCCATATTTACAGTCGCCAATATTGCCATTGCTGTAACTGTAATTGCGAATATATTTTCACCACATTGACATGGAGCCCATGCAACCACCTTCTCAATAACATTACCTAAAAAGGGTAGGTTAGAGACAGGCCGGTAATTCAGGGTATCCTGGTCCAAAGAAGGCTTCTTCAGAAGAGGCCTCACCAATGCATTTTTCAATGCAGCTGGGAGAATGCCATCTGACAAGGTACACTGGACAATCTCGATGAACATTGGGCACAGCTGCCCAACACAGCTCTCCAGTAGCCACACTGAACCTGGATCCAGATTGCAGAAGGTTGCTCGCAGCAAAGAAATCACCTCGATCACCTCTTCCACCATCACCAATCTAATCTCTCCCCATGATAGCTGGTCACATCATTGGAGTGTCGACTCAGTTTACTGCTGGGTTGACACAGCCCACTCGGAGGGATACCAGCCCAAGCAGAGGACACCCTATCCAAGAAGAATCAAGCAAACTCCTCATATTTTGCGTGTGAAAAAACTCTTATGGACTCCAAACTGGCTGGATGGAGTAAAGTGACAGGGTTGAATAAGGCCCTGCTCCATTTGTTATGCAGAAAGAGTTTAAAGGCAAGGGTCTGTTCTATCCTCCCCTTCCCTGTCCCTCCCCTTCCCCTCGCTATTCCCCCCCTTCTGGTCACCCTCCCCATGGTCGCTTTCTCATATGGTCGCTAGTTTGCAGGGTAGCCCAGAATCATAGCGCTGAAAATGAGTTGCTATTTTTGTAGTCGTTCATTTTCAGTCGCTATCATCACTGGGGACTATCTGGTAGCAGTACAGTTTGTGAGCAGCAGATATGGGAGGTGCTGTGGGACTCTGTGGATGTGTGCACCTCCACACATGCACACAGGTGAGCACCTGACAAGGGGGAATTGGGAGAAAAAAACTGTGGAAAATGGCAGCAGGGCCAGGGGATGAAGGGAGCCTGAGCCTACCCAGGCCAGAGGAGTATAAAGTGCATATGCAAGCAATAAGACATGATGTAGTGTGGGTTATGGCCTGATAAAAGCACATCCCGGGTGCATTATGAGGCACGAGGCACTTGCGCTGAGTGCCTTTAGCACCTGGGAAGTGCTCTTATCAGGCCATAACCCACACCTTGGAGTGTCTTATTGTACTTATAAAATCAAATAAATATTAAAAAAATGAAAGAAAGAAAATGTCAAAAGTTTTTTTAAAAAGGAGATTTTTAATGGTTGTAATAGGAAAAATAGTTCCCCTATTACTGTCCTGTCCCGTATTCGACATTGGCTCACTGGCCTGTACAGGGCACCCCTTCCCCAAAACACATAGTGCTGAGGTTAGTTCCCTCCTAGACAGGCATATAGTATTTTAATGCTACTGGCATTTTTATTTTATTTTCATGTGGCTCTCATGGTTTTGCTCGCTGACCAGTGCAGGGCATCCCCCCCAAAAACACACAGTGCTGAGGTTAGCTCCCCCCCCAGACAGGCATACACTATTTTAATGTTAGTGGCATTTTTATATTATTTTCGTGTGTCTCTCATGGTTTTAAAGGGACCGAGCCTGTTTGCAAGCATGCCTTTGTGGCTGCCATACCTCACAGGGGTCTTCTGTTTTAAAGCACAAAGTTGCAGTGTGTGTCAACCCCCGGTCCCAGAGACTTACTGGTGAGCCCCTTTGGGGCTGTTTTTTCCCCGCTTCTCCCCCAGTTTTTCCCGTAGTTTCCCCAGTCCTGGCTGTGTCCCCTGGTGGTCCTGTTGGTGCCTGCATCCTTCCGCTGGCACCCACATAATTGTTTTGAGAAGTGGGGCCCTAGGAGCAAGAGTGTGGAGCTGCCACTCATTTCTTGCACTTCAATGCTGGGCTGGAGCTCCACGCATGTGCAAATGCACATTTCTCGATCGGCTGTTCAGCTGTCACTTGGCTGGTCTCTCCGGTGGTCCTGGTCATTGGGTGCAGTAAGATTGGGACCAGAGACCGATAGCAAGACTGGAGAGGCAGCTAGGCACAAGAAAAAGAGGTTTTTGTGAGCGTCAATTGCGCTCGAGGATTCGGAGCCACCTCGTGAATATTAATGAGGTGGCTCATGAATAATTCATGAGCTGGAGCCTGTCTAGTGCTGGGAGAGGTTATAGCGCTAGTGAAAGGCTGAAGAAAGTTTAAATATTTAAAAAAATGATAAGCAAGGCGTAAAAGAGAAAAGGGTCTGCTACCAATATGTGGGGCATTGGGGAAATAAATATGTTTTATTTGCAGCAGCCAACAAGTAAAGCTGGGACTTGTGTGCCTTGTATTGGAGCTGCAGTGAACTGCCTGGGGACCATCTAAAACAGCAGCAGCGACAGCACAAGGGAAAAAGAAAAGTGACACAGAGTGCAGCTGCTTAGAAGGACACAGAGGTGGTTACAAGTGTGTGGGGAAATAACTAAATAACAGATTACTGTTGGCTGCAGGGACACTGTAAAGTTGAAAACCTGAATGGGCACTGTTGGGATTGTTTACTTCAACAGCCATGCTAGCAGCCATGTGACCCTCTTACAGCCAACCACGGGGCCAGGACTTGCCAAGAGGATTGTGGGGCTTGTGAAAAGACTCTTGGGGGAAAATACCAGGGAATAGTCTGGCGCCCTGTTGAGCAGCCAATGAGGCATCAAGGGAGCCTCATACATATTAATTTTCTCTAAGGACAGTGGTGCTAGCCAATAGGGAGCTGCCAGAAGGCTCCCAAAAGGACAGAACGTTTAGATTCTAGTTCAATTCGGCAGAAACCCCTCCCCGGGGGGGGGCTCCAGCCCCTATGCAGAGAATGGGGCTGCAGGGCTGGGAGAGGGCATGCCTGGGAGCTGCCAGCAATCTGTTCCCTAAGGTTGGGTGTTCGTCTTCCCCATCTGAAGAGAGTTGAGAGAGAGAGAGAGAGAGAGAGAGAGATTTAAGATGTGATGGCTGTCAGGTCTGAAGCCGAGACAGATCTCTCATCTGATGAGAACAAAATTATTTTGATATCAAAGAGATCATTTAGGTGAAATTCTATGGTTTGCCAAGGAGAGTGATAAGATTCTACCAACCACAGTACCAGTACTCTTAAGAAGGCAGCCTGCGCATATAAGTAAAAATCAGGAAGATTAAAGCCACCCTGGGGCAGGGATAACTTTAAAATTGAAAGCCTAATTCTTGGTTAATTTTTACCCCATAAGAAGCTAGAAACCATTCTATTTCAAGATTTAAAGTAATATTTGGAAGAGAAGAAAGGAATAGTTTGCAGTAGGTATAATATTCTGGGGAGAATATTTGTGCGAACTATTGCAATTCTTTGGTGGAGTGGAGAAAACCCTGTAGACCCTCTATCCATGTCGGATTGAATCTGCAAGGCGAGGGGTTCGTAGTTAATAATGTCAATGACCCCTAGGTCTAATGGTACATGTATACCTAAATATTTTATTTTAGTTGAGCGCCACCTAAAAGGAAATGATTTCTTCAGTTGCTGGGTAGGTACAAAATTAAATGTTAGGATCTCAGTTTTGGCCATATTTAATTTGAAGCCGGAAATACTTTCAAAAAGGGACAAAATTCTCCACGTGGCTGGGATAGACAACGAGGGAGACAGCAAGGTCAGCAGCACATCATCGGCAAACATAAATATTTTGTACTCGTGTTGGCCAATCAGTATCCCATCAACCTGAGAAGTGTTGCGTAAAACTGACACCAAGGGTTCAATAAATAAAGCAAAAAAGTAGGGGGACAAAGGGTACCCCTGTCAGGTTCCCCTTCCAAGAGGAAGAGGGGGAGACAATGAGCCATTGGTGTGGACATAAGGTCAAGGAGATTTGTACAGATTAACTAAACTAGTTACAAAGGGGGATTGGAAGGCCTTAGAGTGTCCCAGAGAAAAGGCCATGAGACAAGGTTGAAGGCCTTTTCAGCATCAAATTTATGAAGGCAGGGGATTTGTCTGGTGCATACATATTCCTGTAGGACTAGTGCTCGAGCGGATGTTATCTGAGGTGTTTCTATTTTGATGAAGCCTGATTGATCTTAATGTATAATTTGGGGAATAATTAGTTCTAATCGAGAGGCCAATATGGTCATATAGATCTTATAGTCAACATTAAGAATTGAAATAGGGCGATAGGATCCCGGATCTGAGGGATCCTTATTTGTTTGCGGAATGGGAGCAATTGTAGCAAAATCCCAGGATGAGGGAGGCAGACCACCCTGGGAAATATCATTAAATAGAGAATGTAGTTTTGGGGTCAGAGCCTTTAGAAATTTCTTATACCACTCCGAAGTATAGCCATCTGGCCCTGGGCAATGTCCTGAGTTGAGATTTTTGATGGTCTCTTCTATTTTTAAAGTCGATATCGGAGATTTCAGCATTTTAATTTGAAGGGGAGACAAAGTTGGGAGATCAGCTTGTTTGAGAAATTGTTTGGATTTGTTTTGGTTGTAGGACGGACCCGGAGAGTATAGTTTTGCATAAAAGTCAGAAAAAGCTTGCTGGATATGACTATCCGAGTGGTGTATTATCCCTGTAGATAGATTCTTAAGCTTTAAAATAGTGGCAGCTTTTCTGCGAGCTCTTAATTTACATGCTAATTTTTTAATACTCAGAGGACCTCCCTCATACACTGATTGACGAAGATAGTATAAAGATTGCTGGACCCTATTGTCTATAATACGTTGTAAAACAGCCTTTGTATCCCTAATTTGTTTCTGGAGATCTGTGTCTCCCTCATGATATAACATCTGGAAATCTAGAAGTTGATTTGATAACGTTTTATATTCAGCTTCTCTTGCTCTATATTTTTTTGTCAAGTATGCTATTATTTCCCCACGGATAGTGGCCTTCATCGCATCCTACTGCATCGCCTCTGGGACTTCCGGATCTGCGTTTTCAAAAAGGGAGAGTCTAGATTAGGTATTTTCTTGAAATTCTCTGTCCACTAATATGGATAGGTTTAGTCTCCAGAGAGATTTTCTCCTCTCTCTTCCCATATCTAACCTTAGGGTAAGAGGATGATGGTCAGATAATAGTTTTGGGCCGATGTTAATTTCCTGAACTAATGGTAAGTGCTCACCAAGTGGTAATACCCATATCTTGTTAAACAGCTACTGTGACTGCTAATTAAACTACTCTATAGGGCTTAGGTTTTTTTTGCAAACAAACTCTGTAAATAATAGTGGCATAGATCTTTTGCACCTTTGGTGATGCCATGTCTATGTTTAGCCCATTGTTGTCTCTGTCCTGTATCTTACTCTGTATATGTCCTCACTAAATGTAATGAGGTGGAGCCTTCGTAAATGAGTCCCTGACTTAAAGGGTTGTAATTCCTACACTGTATACAAATAAAAAAAAAAAAAAAGTAGTCTAATCTGGAATAAGATTTAAATCTTGGGGAATAATAAGTAAAGCCAGGGGAAGAAGGAAAAATATGTCTCCACACGTCCACTACACTCAAATGGGGAAGGAGAAAGGATCTCAGATTTAGAAGTGGGTAGCCACCTGGGAACAAGTGACCACCAAACAGTGTGGTTCACAATAAACACAGCCATAGAGTCAAGCCATACAAAAACAAGAGAACTGGACTTTAGGAAGACTGACTTTGGGAAAATGAGAGAGTGCCTCAGAAAAGCACTAGCAAACAGGCAAGAAGGAGGGATGGAGGAACAATGGGGAATAATCAAAACAGCCATCGCAGAGGCAACAAGCCTTTGTGTGAAGCAAATCAACAAAACAAAATGAAGGAAAAAACACTATGGTTCTCAAAAGAGGTGGCAGGGACGGTTAAGGAGAAAAGGATAGCATTCAGGAAATATAAGGAAACACAGAAGGATCAGGACAGAGAACTTTATCAGTTAAAGCAGAAGCAGGCAGGGAAGGCAGTCAGAATAGCAAAGGCACAAATTAAGGAAAAGATAGCTAGCTCTGTTAGGAAGGGGATAAAACCTTTTATAGGTATATTAGGGAGCGAAGAAAGACCAAGGGACATATACAGAGACTTAATAAAGGGGAGGGAATGTGGGCAGAGGGTGACAGTGAAAAATCAGGGATACTGAATGAATATTTCTGCTCAGTATTCACAACGGAAGAGGAGGGGGAGGTACCTAAACCAAACAAGAGAGAAACTCTGAAAAGTGGGGTCAATACCAGTCCATTCACAGAAGAAAGGGTTTTGAAAGAACTCTGGAAACTGTGGGTGGACAAAGCAATGGGGCCTGATGGGATTCATCCAAGTATTCTAAAAGAACTAAGGGTAGAACTGGTAACACCACTGACTAATCTCTTTAACAAATCATGGGAGGATGGGGTGGTACCTGAGGACTGGAGGAGGGCAAATGTGATTCCACTTCACAAAAGTGGGAGCAGGGCAGAGGCAGGAAATTACAGACCAGTTAGTTTGACTTCAGTGGTAGGGAAAATGATGGAATCACTTCTGAAGGAAAGAATTGTTGTGTACCTAGAGGCCAGTGGGGCACAGGACCCAAGGCAGCATGGTTTCACAGCAGGAAGGTCATGTCAGATGAACCTAATAGATTTCTCTGACTGGGTGACCAAAGTAGTAGACCGGGGGGTGTGCTGTGGATAAGGTCTACCTAGATTTTAGCAAGGCATTTGACACAGTCTCACACAAAAGATTAATATACAAGTTAGCCATCCTTGGAGTGGGTCCCAAGGTGGTAGCCTGGATAAAAAACTGTCTGGACAACAGGATGCAAAGGGTAATAGTAAACAGAGTCCACAGTGAAGAAAGGAGGGTAACTAGTGGGATACCGCAGGTTCAGTACTGGGACCGGTCCTCTTTAATGTCTTTATAAGTGACATTGGAGAGCACCTGGAAGGAAAGGTATGTCTCTTTGCAGATGACACAAAGATCTGCAACAGGGCTGATACACAAGGTGGGGTGGAAAGAATGAAAATGGACTTGGCAAGGTTGGAGGAATGGTCAAATATGTGGCAGCTCAGATTCAATTCAAAGAAGTGCAAGGTAATGTATCTGGGAAACAAAAACCAAGGGAAGAGTACACAATGGGGGGTGAGTTAATAACAAAAACAAAAATCGAAAGAGACCTAGGAGTAATTCTATCAGATGAGCTAAAGGTGGGCAAGCAATGTGAGAAGGCAGTAAGGAGGGCTGGAGAGATACTGGGATGCATAGGGAGAGGCATCAACAGTAGAAAACAGGAAGTTGTTATCCCTCTGTACAGACAGTCAGTGAGACCCCATCTGGAGTACTGGGTGCAATTCTGGAGACCCTATCTCCGCAAAGACATAGACAGAGTGGAGGCTGTTCAGAGGAGGGCAGCCAAAATGGTACAGGGTCTGCCCCAGAAGACATATGAGAAGAGACTAAAGTAGCTTAATATATATACACTTGAGGAAGGGGAGGGCATGATAGAAACTTTTAAGTATCTCAAGGGAATTAACAAAGTACAAGAGGGTAGTATCATTCAGAAGAAGAGATGTGCAAGAACAAGGGGGTACAATCTGAAGATAGAGGGGGGCGGCTCAGAGGTAATGTTAGAAAGTATTTCTTCACAGAGAGGGTTGTGAATGCATGAAACAGCCTTCCTGAGGAGGTTGTGGAGTCAGGAACAGTGGGAGAATTCAAGAATGCATGGGACAGGCATAAAGCAATTCTAGTTGGGGGGTAGGAGGAAGTAAGCTGTTGATTATCTAGAATCTGCAGCTTATCCATCAGTTAGGGAAATGGGCAGACTAGGTGGGCCAAACGGTCCTTATCTGCCGTCAAATTCAAATTCTGTTTCTAGTCCCAAATGCTCAATGGCATTTTTGAATTGTTTTGTAGTAGGAGAGTTTTATTTTCTCAGAAGAAGCCAGAAGGGGAAGGAAGGAAACATATTCAATTCAGTGCTTTAGAGTAACTGGTAATTGCTAATTTTCTTTTAAACTTAGATTGTGGGCTTTTAGTGACACTGTACTTTCTTTGTTGTCTTTACTTATAATTGTTTTTGGGCTGTTGAAAATTTAAAACATAGTGATGGTGTAATTCTGTGCTCTCTTTAATTGCTGCAAATTTTATCTTGGCTTGTCTGACTGCCCTGTAGTTGGGTGAAGGGTGTTAATTGTCTGGCCTCTGACCTCAGCTACGTGATAACTGGAGGTGGGGCTTAGTCAGAGTTGAGGTAGCAAGTAGAGTTTTATTTTCTCAGAAGAAGCCAGAAGGGGAAGGAAGGAAACATATTCAATTCAGTGCTTTAGAGTAACTGGTAATTGCTATTTTTCTTTTAAACTTAGATTGTGGGCTTTTAGTGACACTGTACTTTCTTTGTTGTTTTTACTTATAATTGTTTTTGGGCTGTTGAAAATTTAAAACATAGTGGTGGTGTAATTCTGTGCTCTCTTTAATTGCTGCCCTCCCTCCCCTTCCCCCAACTCTTAATTATATGCCCTGTTAAATCTGATTGACAGGAGCTAAACACAGGGTATAGTAAGGGGTGTGAAGTAGGAGGGGCATAAGGGGAAGAAGCCACCCTCAGCACGACAAGTGTTTGACTCATTTATTTATTTATTGGTTTTTTTTTAAGAAAATTATCTGAGGATCAGTGGCAGGATTTTTAGGACAGTAAATTAATAAAAAGGGAACTAGGAGAGCTTCAGTAGCAGACAAGTAGTGAAACTGCAGTATAATGTGGGGAGTGGTGCAATGCAGTGGCTGTGGGGCAGCCATATTCAGGCAGACCTTCTGGACACTGAGGTGCTGCCCTATCTGCATGCATCTCTCTGGACTGCGGGATGAGGTAGCCAGACTCAGAGCGGAAGTAAACTGGGTCAGGAGTACCATCAACCCTATCCAGAGACCACCCAGTCCAATGCAACTGCCTCAAAGGATGCCGAGAACCAGGAGCACTTGGATGACAGTGGGCTCAGGAGGGTTAGAGCGGTCAGGCAGAGGCACATCCCAGATCCTATTCTACTAAGAACTCATATGCCACACTGGCAAATGAGGACAACCAAATAGAGGTACCCAGAGAAGTGGAAGGAAAGGGATGTGGAGGTTAGCCAAGGAGGTGACCTCAGCGGGAAAGCAGTGGACCCAGAGGAGGAGGAGGAGGAAGCGAATCCTGGTGGGGACTCCATCATAGAGGGATCCAGCTAGGAACACAGGAGGGGAGGACAGGAGGTGAGGTGCCTACAGGTGCCACAGCATGGAGGGATGGAAGGAAGATCCTGGGGATCACTGGGAAGGCAAGGCAGGGAGGGTGAGCTGGATGTCATTATCCACCTAGGTACTAATGACCTGGCAAATGGGAGCCAAAGGAAGTTCAGGAAGAGTTTAGGAAATTGGGGAGGGTCTCAAGCAAGTAGCTACTTCTGCCACTTTCTCAGAGTACCTACCTATGAGAAACAGGGAGAGCATAGAGTGTATGCACCAGGAACTTAACCCATGGTTGAAGAACTGGTGCTGTGAGGAAGGGTTTGGATTCACAGACTGGGGGACCCACCTGGAGGGATGGAGGGTTTGTTCAAGCCTGACGGCCTGCATCCATCCCAGAGGGGAATCAAGCACTCAATGATAAGTTTAAATGCTACATTGACAAGCATTTAAACTAGCAAAGGGGTGGCAGGCCAGCAAGGAGGGTACCCACTTGCTCACCCCACAGCTAGCAGTGGAACCAGTGAACCAGAGGAGTGGCTATCTCTGCAAAGCAGTGTGCAAAGATGGAGATTAGTGCCCAAGAGGTGGATAGGCACAGAAGCGGCAAAATTCAGCAGAAGGGCAGACAGCAAGGAGAACCAGGGATAAAGGACAACCAAGGAAGGGCTGGAGTAGAACAGTGAAACAGTCTAGGAGGTCAAATCATGGAAAGTCATGTGCAAATGCCAGGAGCCTTAGCAACAAGATGGAAGATCTGGAGGCTGTCATGGTGCAGTCAGACCTGGACATTGTGGCCATCACTGAAACCTGGTAATGATAACCACGACTGGGAGATGGCCATACCTGGCTACAACATTCAGAAGAGACAGAGCAGGCAGGAAGGGGAGGAGGAGTGGCACTGTATGTGAAAAATGACATAAGGGCCACAGAGATCCAGGAGGAACAAAATGGGGGAGAGATACTGTGGGTTAAGCTGGAAAGAAAAATGGGAACAGCCATCCGCACAGGTGTGGTCTATAGACCACCAGCCCAGGAGGAAGAAACAGATAGGGAGCTGATGCTAGCCATCCAAAGGATGGCAGACAAGGGTGAGGTAGTACTGGTTGGAGACTTCAATATTCCAGACGTGGACTGGAGCATCCCAGCAGCAGCATCAACTAGGAGCAGATTTATCCTGGACTCCCTTCAGGGTGCCTTCCTCAAGCAACTGGTCATGGAACCAACCGGCAGAAGGCAATACTGGACCTTGTGCTCACAAACAGGGACAGTGTGATGGGGGTAACAGTGGGGAGCACCTGGGAACAGTGACCACCAGTCATTGTGGTTTGAAATCACAAAAAGCAGAACCAAACCACACAAAACACGATCCTGGATTTTAGGGGGCAGACTTTGGGAAAATGGGGAGATACTTGAAAGAGGCATTAAGGTGAATGGGACAGGAATCAGGGGTTGAGGAACAGTGGGCAGTATTTAAAATGGGGATTACAAGAACAACAGAATTATGCATTAAGCAGGTTAGCAAAAGGAAAAGGAAGAGGAGACCATTATGGTTTTCCAAAGAGGTAGCAAAGAAAGTGAAAGCCAAAAAGATTGCATTCAGGCAATACAAAAAGACACAGGCAGAAGGGATAGGAGAAGTACCAGGAGAAGCAAAGGAGGCAGGGAGGTCAGTAAGGGAAGCCAAAGCTCAGACAGAAGAACACATTGCAAAATCAGTGGGTAGAGGGGACAAAACCTTTTACAGGTACATAAGTGAAAAAAGAAAGACAAAGGGAGGGATAGTGAGACTGAAGGGGGAGGATGGGGGCCGTGTGGAGGATGACAACAGTAAAGCTGACATATTGAACAGGTATTTCTGCTCAGTCTTTACTGAGGAAGAGGAGGGTAATGGGTCTGAAGGGAGTACAAAGGGTGAGAATGGTGCAGAAATGGACACAAGTCTCTTTACACAAGAAAGAGTCCTGAAGGAACTGGAAGTAATAAGAGTTGATAAAGCAATGGGGCCAGATGGGGTGCACCCCAGGGTCCTTAAAGAACTAAGAGAGGTGGTGGCTGAACCTCCGGCTATCCTGTTTAGCCAATCACTGGAAACAGGGAGGTACCAAAGACTGGAGGACAGAGATGTAGTCCCCTTATACAAAAGCGGGAACAAAGAGGAAGCAGGGAACTACAGACCAGTCAGCCTCACTCGGTAGTGGGGAAGATCATGGAAGCACTACTGAAGGAGAGATTGGTGGAACATCTGGTTGTCAATGGACTACAGGACCCAAGGCAGCATGGTTTCACCAGGGGAGGTCATGTCAGACCAACCTCGTTGAATTTTTTGACTGGGTGACTAGAGAGGTGGATCAGGGGAGGGCAGTGGACATGGCCTATCTGGACTTCAGCAAGGCCTTTGACACTGTGCCACATAGAAGACTATTACACAAACTGGGGAATATGGGTGTGAGCAGGATAGTAGTGTGGTGGGTAGGTAACTGGCTGGGTGGCAGGACACAGAGGGTGGTGGTAAATGGCTGTCACTCCACAGAGGGAAGAGTGACCAGTGGGGTACCACAGGGATCAGTGCTGGGACCGGTCCTATTCAACATCTTCATCAGTGACATTGCACAGGACCTAGAAGGCAGAATTTCACTGTTCGCTGATGACACAAAGCTCTGTAACAGAGTAGACACACCAGAGGGTGTAGACAGAATGAGAAGGGACCTGCAGAAACTTGAAGAATGGTCAGGGGTTTGGCAGTTGAAATTCAATGCAAAGAAGTGCAAGATAATGCATATGGGGCACAAAAACCCTGGCACAATATATCAGTTGGGGGGTGAGGATATAGCATGCACCAAGCAGGAAAGGGATCTTGGGGTTATCATCTCTGATGACCTCAAGGCAGGGAAATAGTGTGACAAGGCAGCAGGTAAAGCAAATAGGATGCTGGGATGTATAGGCAGGGGCATCACCAGCAGGAAAAGGGAAGTCATAATTCCGCTATACAAGACACTAGTGAGGCCCCACCTGGAGTACAGTGTGCAGTTCTAGAGACCATACCTACGTAAAGACATAGACAGGGTAGAAAAGGTTCAGAGGAGGGCAACAAAGATGGTGCATGGATTGCATCACAAGTCCTATGAAGACAGGTTGAAGGAACTGAACATGTACTTCCTGGAGGAGAGGCAGGAGAGAGGGGATATGATAGAGACATACAAGTATCTCACAGGGAGGAACAGGGTGCAGGAATACACTATTTTTAAACGAAAAAGATGTTCCAGGACTAGAGGGCATGGGATGAAGTTGGAGGGAGGACGTTTCAGAGGAAACATGAGGAAGAATTTCTTCACAGAACGGGTAGTGGACAAGTGGAACACCCTGCCAGAGGAAGTGGTGGGGGCTGAGACAATCACGGGATTTAAGAATGCATGGGATAGATATAAAGGAATTCTGGAGGTCAGGTGTAAGGGGCAACAGACTTCTAGGAAAACATAAATTGAATTTACAAGCTCAAATGGGCAGACTGGGTGGGCCATAGGCCCTTATCTGCCGACACTGTCTATGTAGCTATGTATCTATGTAGAATTCCTGTGTTTTATAGGACTGGAACAGTCCATGTGGGGAGACAGGGTCTCCTGGAGAAAAACCAATGTCAGAGGGATTTTTTACTAGAAATTGCATTAGTCGTGCTCTCTTAACCGAATCGTGAAGAACCACTGATATTGTGAGATAAAATTCTAACTGGATTTACTGTCATCATGTTTGGTTATTAAGGATGCTAACCTCTCTCTTTTCTCTTCCCCCACCCCTCAGGATGGTTACAGAGGATACCAAACAGACAATGCTCCCCCATGCGGCCAAAGACACGCATAAAGGAAGAACCTTCAGCTGGCAACTGGTTCACAAATAATTCAACAAAGCATACTTTGAAAACCTTATTTCTCTATACGTGTGGGTTTTTATACCCCCTCCCCCAGTTATAAACTTACTACATAATGTACTCACACGAATAACCTAGTCATGTGTCAAACCAAAATTAACCTTTTTACCAAGAACCAGGTCATTAACCACATAATGCCACTGTATATTAAGAATAGTAAAGGCAAATGTTAGACAATAAAAATCAAAACCATTAGTGATATAACTTTTACAAACTGTAATTAACCAAAATAAAACTATATACAATCTGACTCCCAATTGGGAGGTGCTCATATAGAGCTCCCCCTGTGACCTGTTGTCCTGGATTCCGCCAGGGACAGGAGAGGAAGGTGAGGTTCCCAAGCCGAACCCCAGAATTAATATCCCAAGGGTCAGCAATAGAGCCCCAAAAGGAGGGCAAAAATTTCACTCCTAGATAGTACCGGTGGCCCCAAGGCTACTATAATACCCATCATCTCGGAGGCAAAACACCTTCTAGTTAAACCAGAAGGCCATCCTATTACAGAAGTATGGGAGGAAGGACTCAAATAGTAAAAATGTACAGCATTTAGTACTGGTATTCCTGTCCCCATGCGAGCCCCATCATATAATTATAAAGGTATTGCCCACCTAGATCAGTAGAGAGCCATCCAATTAAGGATGATGGGGCTGAAAAAAATCTAAAAGTAGGGCATGTATGGAAGATGATCTCAGTAACATATTGGGGGAAAACCCATTTCCCCCCAACGAGTCTGGAAAACTAACTCCAGCCCAAAGAGTCACAATCATTCAGTCTAGGGAAGATCCAGCGATCCCCCATCACCCACAACCAAGGATAATGTTAATTCTGACAAACAACTTACTGGTTACACCAGGTCCCACTAAAAATGTGACTGTTGCAGGGCAATCTAGGACCTAACAGACATCTCGAGGTGCTGACGCCTCATGCTGGTGACACGACAGCAACTCCAGCCGTCTCTGCTTGTAGAGGCACACCCTCACATCCATGGCATTGTAAGAATCGCAGGGTCCCCACAGAGGAGCATCATCCCACCGTGAGAATGACAAAGGAGCAACAGCCCTCCTATAAGAAAGATTACCTAGGTTAGAAGTAAACTTCTATCACCTAAGCACATTCTAATAAAGAAAAGGGGAAAAAACTAGGGGGCAGCATATGGGCTAGCTTTGTCGGGGAAAGTATAGTAGCTGATCCTTTCACATGTTTCCTGGACTATAAATTAGGCATTCACCCCCCCCAAGTCTCCACTCAGCACACCCCTTGATTCTTCACCCCCCCATCTCCCACTCATTCACATTGGAAATATAAGCAGGAAATAAATTGTGAGGCATTAGAGGCAGCTCAAAGGTACAATTTTAAAGTCTAAAGAGGAAATAATCGAGCGTAGACTATAAGATTTAGAATGACTGTCAAAATCCGGATTTCAAAACGCCGTCCTATTAGTAGTTGATCTCAGACCATAGAACTCCCATCTGAGTCCCATAGAGAGCTCGGGTAAGGCCGTTCCACGGCAAGAGTGGGGGGAGCAGGAGCCCACTGGTGGAACAAATCGACCGTTGAGGCATTACTGGAAGAATGCCATAGTCCTCAATTATTAGTGCACCCTAATCTGGGTAGTACCCCAAGCTCAGCAAGCACAAAGTGGTCCAAATGGCAACCAAGAACCGAATTTTAAATTTTTAAAAATTTATTTTGTTGCCCGAACACGTTGAAGACGCATCCCTCCCAAGGCCTGCCGGCAAACCCATCAGATCCGACTCCCCTCCACTCCCCATAAGACAAGCACCCACCCTCTGCTCAGTACAAGAAGGACAAATAGTACCTCAGAATAATTCAGGGAGGCATGGTAGGATTGCGATATTGCTGGAGTCTTTTCAGAATATCTGCGATAGGTGTAGTTGTAGACTGAGGCAGATTGGCACGTTCCGAATGGTTACCCTGTGTCTGGTGCACTCTAATCATCTCAGCAATCTTCTCCATAATTATTCCTCTGCATAGCAAATCTGACATGGCCTCAGTAGCAGATAAATAGGTATGCTGACCTGAAGGTAATGTGACCACCAATTTGGCTGGATTGAGGGTACGAAAATGAATTTTTTGCGATCTGAGAATGGGAAACAGTGGACTGTATTCTCATCGTTGCTGAGTGCACGGAGCGTAGTCGTTATCAAAAAGGAGCAGCTGTTGGCCCCACATCGCATTCCCCTTCTGCCAGGCCTAATTTAGGAGGGATTCCTTGGTATGAAAACTTAGAAGATGTACCACAAAGGAGCAGGGTCTGGCCTCGGGGCGAGAGGGTTTAGGACCCAGAGCACGGTCAGCCCTTTCAATATCTAATTGAAAGTCAGGGTCCAGCTCCAAAGATAGTTGAAGGAAGTAGTCCATGAAGGCTTTAGGGTCGTAACCCTCCTCTCCATCTGGTAGCCCAAATATTCTAATGTTTTTTCTTCTACCCCTATTCTCTGCATCTTCTTGTCTGACGGAGAGGGCTAGTTGTTCAGCGGCAAGGGATCTTACTGTTTCCTCAAGGTCGTCAATTCTAGAGACATTCATCAAGATTTGGTGGTCTGCTTCTGTAGCTCTTGTCTGTAAATTGTTTAATTCATTACTGATATCCTTTAGCGATTCATGGACCTCACCGCGGAAGTCCATGATCGCATGCAAAATATTTTCACAACTTGGTTCTAGAGGTTTCATAGGCCCCTTTGGTTTGGAGGCAGACAATTTGTTTTCAGAGCTCAGTGTGGGCCAATTTTGGGCCTCCCCCTCATCCGATACAGGATATTCTGGTTCTGTAGACATGGCGATGGGCTGGAAGCGATTCCAATGTTGCTTGGCCATTATTAGGTAGATGGACCACTGTAAGTAGCTAGAAATGGGACGAAGTCCCAAAGTTTTTTTTTTTATTTCGACCTTGTTTGTGCCCTTTTTTATCTATTTTAGGAGAGAGCCTCCTGAAGCACATCTTCACCTTAGTATAACCAGAACCAGAAGTCCTCCGTAGATGGTTTTGATTAAAGAAAGAATGATCACTTAAAGTTTCCAACCTAAAAGTGCTAGGGCACACTGACCTGCGCAGGAGCCGGGCCGTTGAGCCACTCCTAGGTTTGGATCCCTTCTGGCTGGCAGGCCTTGCCATGTGCTCTGCAACAGGCCTCAGTAGGCCAAAGGGGACAAGCTGCAAGATCTCCAATCAAGCTGAAGATCCAAGCTGCAGTATCGTTGTCCCCATTAAGTTCAAGCATCGAGCCCGGTTCTGCATCTGCTGTTTCCACCAACTCCCAGGACTTCAGTCGTCTGTGCCACCAAAGGACTGATTCTGCAGAACCATGAGAAAAAGCAGGGATTGCCCCGCAAAACCTTGGGTACTGTATATAGTTCAACCATGCCCACTAGGGCTAGAGGTAAAGTAAAGTGAATGTTTAAAATAATCAACAGATAGCATGCTAAAAGTTAAACTGGATTTCAGCAAGCGGGCCAATGCTGGCCGACCAGCTGCACCTCAGGCCTGCAGCTAACTTCTGAGTACCCAGGGACAGAATTTGGGCGTCATTCTGGAACTGGTACCAATGGGTCTGGGTTTTGGGAATACCTGCAGCAGTCAGATAGCTAGGTAGAAAGATGGTGGCTGCATTGATTAAGGTGTGGGTTTAAATCTCAAAAGGGAAAATGATTGTTGGGGAAATGCCAGTCTTTAAAATGCGAATCTATTTTCAATGTTTTGCATAACCTCTAGTCCACCTTACCCCATCCTAACCCTCTCTATGTAAATAAATTATGGTGTACTGTTTCAAAAAGTGCTGACTCAAGAACCTGATTTTGGTGAGCATATTATTACCTAAAGTGATGCCAACTGTTTGAGTGTGGGGAATTTGGTTATGGTATGTCCAAGGCTGGGGTAACTGTTTGGGGAGGTAGGTTAGTACAACATCCCAGGGGATGGTACTGTGTAGATCAGACCCACTAAATATGTACTCTGAGTGGAGGCACCATCATTGTATTTATAACCTTGGGAAAGGATCCCTGTGTAATAGCTGTATGGGAACCCAGGCCCCTTAACCTTGTAATGGCCAGCAAGGCCGGCTTCATACTGGCCCTCTCTAGGAGGGCGCCAGAGAGGGGCTACACATGTATTGAGAAGCCACTAGTGAAGAGAGCAGTGGTGTTTACAGTACAGGGCAGTGCGGAGGGTTATGAACAGAGCTAAGAGCAGAGACTGGATACCAATGTATCCGGCAGCACTGCACTGTGGAGTGGGCATGTTGTGGAGCTGTAGGGATGGTGATCAGCGGGAGATTGTAGAGTACTAGCCCACATCAAACTGCTTTGTAAAGATAAAAATGAAGGTCAGCATTTTAACAGTCTGCACCATGAAACTGGGGTTGGTTGCTCTTGATAGCAAATGGGCAGCTGGGTGGGCTGAGTGACTTACGGTGGATCAGTCGGGTACCACAAGTTTTTGCTGACGGTAGCACAGTGATACCATTATGTTGTGGGGCTCCGGCTGGCACAACTAGTGCTGGTTGCAGAGATATGTCCTGATAAGGACACGGCTGAAAGACGGTTTCAGCCAATCACAATTCAAGAAATTTCATACCTATTTTATACAACAAAACAAGCCACCATAATAGCAGTCTTATTCCTCATTGATCTGGCATTGTACAGCACTACCTGAAGAAGACAAGCAGAGGTGGCCGGCCTCTTGGTTACCTGTACACTCGATCCAATGGGAACCCTGGGTGGGTGCCCTGGGTAAAGTTGATCTGCTTTAAACAGCATTGCCCTTTTAAGAGATACCCTTAGTTTAAAACAACTGGCTTCAGGTGGGATGACCCCTACTGTATAAGGATGGGAGGCAGTGATGAGCTTTACCCTCGGATGAAGTCCATGTAATTGGCCAAAGCACAGGGCCTGGTTTCCTGTAATGCTCCATAGCTGCATAGATACATAGATAGTGACAGCAGATAATGGCCTTCGGTCCACCCAGTCTGTCCATTTGTAATACTTAGCTTTGCTTCTGCAAGCTTTCCTAATACCTGGTCGTCCCCCATTCCCAACTACCAAGATCCCCCTATGCTTATCCCATGTATTTTTAAATCCTGTAACTGTTCCTGCCCCTACTGCCTCCTCCAGCAGGGCATTCCATTTGTCCACCACCCTCTCAGTGAAGAAATACTTCCTCATGTTCCCTCTGAGCTTCCCTCCCTCCAGTTTCATCCCATGTCTCCTAGTCCTTGATTTCATTTTTTTTTTTTTTTTTTTTTTTTTATACTTTCTTTTTCTCCCTCCTGGTATTTCCTACCCTCTGGTCCTACTCCTTCGGGCCTCTCAATGCTCTTTTGCCGTCCCCTAGATCTGCCCCTAGAGTGCCTCCTCTCCTTCCTCCTGCACAGTGGGGTCTTGTCTGGTGTGGCGGTCTGAGCGGAAGGGCGTCATCAAGACAGCGAGGGTTATTTTCTAACTTCATCCCTAGGGATGCGGCAGCTGGGACTACGTCCCAAGAGGCGTGTCTTCAGCACAGAACCTCTCATGCGCCGTCAGAGATTCCCCGCCGACCCCTTATGAAGGAGTCGCCCGTCCCTTTCAGGAATCGGTGCTTCCACCCGATTTCCTTTATAGAATGACGGACGCTTCGCGTCCTGGGTATCCACCCTGAGGAGGAGAGCATCCGTAGGGGCGGCTCAATCCTCCCTCCCCCCGCCAGCCCGGCTCCCCAGGTCCGCGACGAACCCGTAGTCAAGCGAGCGAGGGTGTGTGGCATCCGCGCCCAACCTCAGCGCCCGGCCGGGCCGATTTCATTTTCTGATGAAAATTTGTGTTTTCCTCCACCTTGTACCTCCCCTTGAGGTACTTATATGTCTCAATCATATCCCACCTCTCCCTCCTCTCCTCCAAGGAGTACACATTTAAGTCTTTCAGCCTGTCCACATAAGTTTTGTGATGTAATGCTTGCACCGTCTTGGTTGCCCTCCTCTGAACTGACTCCACCCTGTCTATGTCCTTACATAGGTAAGGCCTCCAGAACTGGACACTGTACTCAAGGTGTGGCCTCACTAGTGTCTGTCAGTCTATATCTGTTCTCGGTATTGCACCAAGCCATGAGTGCTCCAAACCAGAGCTTTTAAAAGCTTCAGAGATACATAACTGTAATGGATAGACCTGCGGCTGTTCTCCGTTTGACACGTCATTTTCAGGACAGCCGCAGGTGGTTGTGGCTACGCTGCTCGTGGTGCTGTATTCCAAAATGCTAGGCAGACAGGGAGGCAAAATCAGTCAGATAAATTATAAAAACACACACGATAACCAAAGCTAAAAATTACTTTTTCTTAAAGTCCTAAACGGGCCCTGCCTCACACTGAGGTGGAGCCCGTTGTTACATGATCATTTCCCTTTAACTGTACCAGAATAAAAAAGGGGTATGAAAACTTGTATTTTGCATTGTTTTGCTTTTTATGGGCAGCATTCTGTTACAGTTCCCTTCACGGAACCTGTGATCTAGAGTTTTAACTATGTCACAGTTTGTGTACACAACTCTGAGCATAGTTCTGATAGGACAATAGTTCATGTTTAGCATTCTATACACAAAACATGATGTAGTAAAAACTCAGAAGCACTGGTTCAATGAAGAAAACTGTAAAAGAATGCTGCCCATAAAAACAAAACAATGTAAAATACAGTTTTTCTTATCACTTTTATTCATGTGCAGTACAGTTAAATATGGATAATTTAGGGGAATGCATATCATTTCTGAGAATAAGTACTTCATAAACAGCTACCTGTTAGAAATGATTTCCTGTCCCCTTTAAAGAGCACCTTTTCTGGTGCTCACAACAAAAAAACAGGAAGGACCCTTACCTGCCCCCAATCCGCAACACCCAAAAGACCCACAAGCAGTCCGAACAGAAACACAGCCCACATCCAGTGCATATAAACAAATGTTTATTGCTACAGTGAGCAAGTACTGGTAGGACAGGCGCTCGTCTCTCACCACCCGGCACTTCGACTTGTACCGAGTCTTCCTCAGGGGTATGGCTAGTGAGTGGGAGGCACCTTTTTATACATTGATTCAGCTAATTTCATCCCAGTGACATCATGTTTTTAAAGTCACATATTTATTCAACAAAAATATCAAAAAATATCAGAACATAAATGACAAGTTTGTGGTACATTATATCTAGCTAATTCTGTGCACTTATCTTACTGGCTCAATTAATTTGCACAATATAGTTTAACATGACAAATAACTAAAAATAATAATTAATCTTTTATATGTAAGCTTCATCTACTATAACAAAATAATATTCATATTTATTTATGCACACTATTTCTAAGTCCAAAACAAATGGCTCAAAATGTCTTTATTTACATATTAACTAAGGCTGATTGCATTTCATATTTTTATGTTTCTGCAAGGCTGCTACTTGAAGCGCCAAACTAACCAGGCCACATTTAGAAAAAGATAGCAGAGTACACAAGAATGTACAAAGGTAAACATGAACCCGTATCTCCAGACTTTCTTGAAGTCATGGAAACTAAAGGTCTGAACATCTTTTAAGTACTGACATGAGAGGTCAAATACCAGATGTATTGGTAGTCCTAACATGACAGCTTCCAAACTGGAGACCAGGGATATCATGCAAGGTAGAACCTGAGGAGAAAGCATAAAAAAACGGACGAAGGGGAGGAAAACGCGGAGGGGGAGATGTGGGGGCAAGTGCAACGACAGAACGAGTACTGAGAGGCAAGGGCAACAAGACGAGTTCAGAATAATTAACCTTTCTGAACTCACACTAACAGATATTCAAACTAAAGTACTGAAGAAAGGACTCAGTTTCATCCCCCACACTAGTGGTTAATAATATTAACATTTTGTGGACCTATTCAAGTTCTTTCGAAAACTAAAGCTAAAAGTGTTTTTCCTCCCCCAACAACCAAGGATTACTAATATAACAGAAGAGACAATGGGAGGGCATGATGCATTAATATCTGAAACAGAGGATATGGCCCTCCTGCTTGAAGCCATGATGTGTGACCCTGAGCTCGTCTTTGACCCCTAAGACATAACAACAGGTGGGGACACAGATAAAATGTTGCTACAAATGCAGTCATGGATACTACTCAGCAGAATGCAGACGTGCAGAACATGTTAACAAACGACACATTACGTTTGGATCTTGATGCTTTAGATTGTTTATTGAGCGAGAACATTTTAGAATCTGACCTCTTGACCTCACAACAGTGAGGAAATATAGGCATACTAGCCGCAGAAGCACATAGTAAGAAATTGAGAAAAACAATATTTAAATCGAATTCATTATTTTGTCCTAATGTAAACAATGACGTCTTAAAGACATATGAGAGAACAGTATGCCAGCAGGTCAAAGTGCTGCTTGATGAGACTGTTACCCCCAGATATAATTTGAGCAAACAGGAACGCTGTGCTATTGCCCCCTGCTTAATGTTATATTTATAAATTGTAATATAAATATATGGTATGTGAAGGTCTGCTTAGACAAAAAGAGGCTGGCAGCTGCAATGAGTGACCTTTGACCTCAGAAATGTCAGTGTGGCTAAAAGCAGCAGGACGTTATAAACAGACCAGGGAAACCTAATTAAAAGCTTTCCTTCCAGAGGGACAGTTTATTACCTTTTATAACCTGCTCCTGCTTTTGAAGTTGGTTCCCATGTATGCATTTATGACATAGCCGGAAGGGAAGTAATTTGATTCCTCTTGGTTTTCTCACCTAGCCGATAATTAGTGACATGATTGTGGGATTGTGAAGCATCAAAGGAGATGTTTTGATCAAAGACTGCCATATTTAGGAAATGGCCAGTTGCTGATTTTTCACAGTAATAACACACATCCTTGTGGATAATTATTTTAAGAAGAAAAAAAAAACCTAGGAGGGTCTAGCTGTGACCTCACCAAAAGGGATGGGAAGATGGATTATAAAATGGGCATACATCAGAGGGAAACATGGCATATTATTTTAGACTCAAGAGAGACACAATTCTCTGGACTTAAGAAAGCACTTAAGGGTAACATCTAGATAGGCAAGAACTTGTAAGTATTTTGAGGTAGGCATATTCGTGTTCTGTAACATCCAATTTATTTTATGTGACTGTAAGTTAGTGATATAATTGTTCTGTGTTTGATTTTACCTGTTTTACAATTTTTAGTAAACAATATTTTCTTTGAAATTCTACCTGTGTCTTCTCAGTTTTCCTTTACATGTGATTGCTGAACCTGTGTTTAAGTCTGACAGCTGTTAAGGGCTTGAACGTGTTACTAAGCTTGCAAAAAGGTAAGAATATACTAGGTCTCATATTGAGTTGTAAGGGTACATTTTGGGAACCTGGCTGGGTGCCACTGGGCAAAAGATTATATTGCATTTCCCCGAAGAGAATATATATCTGAGCATGTTAACTGGGTATGCTAGCATAAGGTTCACATGTTGACTCCCAGGACTCGAGGCTAGTAGGTGATTCGGACCCAAAACAGACAGGAGGGTAAACCTGTCTGTCCCCTATTGTGCCTCGAGGTTGGCACTGTGGGAGCAGAAGGCCTGATCTGCGGAGTGCATTTGTGAGAACATCGTCATCCTTAACAGATCACATTATAAGAATATCATAATGTCATTATTAGAAATTGAAACACAATACCACAGATTTAATTTTGACCCAACAATGATGTACAGAAGAGAATTGCACTACTTATTGTCCAGGATAGCACAAGAGAGACAGATCAGTGAAACTGAACTACAGTACATGTCTGAAGAACACCCCACAATACAGGGATTTTACATATTACCAAAAATCCATACAGACAAAATAAACCCAGCGGGTAGGCCCATTGTTTCAGGGGTGGGGAGTATTACACAAAATGTAGGAAAATTCATTGACTTCTTCCTTCATCATAGTGTCTTAAAATTAGTCGTACATCAAAGATACAAAACATTTACTGACCAAACTACAGGACATAAGGGAGGCAGTATAGTGCAGTGGTTTAAGGCTCTGAACTGCAAATCTGGAAACCTGGGTTTGAATCCCACAGCCCCACTTGCATACTGTGTGACCCTGAGCAAGTCACTTAACTTCCCTGTGCTCCCAGGTCGCACCTGTAAATAAGCTTTCAGCTTAGTGTGCTACTCCTGGTTAAACAATTGGAAAGGAAAAAAAAAACATAAGATGGGAAGATAATATGTGCTGGCTTGGGATTGACGCTGAGTCCCTACATTCATGCATACAGCACAATCAGGGACTCTCAGCAGTGCAGTTCTTTTTAGAGGAACTATCCCTCACTGAGGAAATTCTGAAGGAATTCATTATGGAAGCCTTGGAATTCATCTTGAAGCATAATTACTTCAAGTTTGAAGACCATTACTTCTTACAATTGTGTGGCACCGCCATGGGGTCATTCATGGCCCCCAGTTATGCAAATTTATTCTTGGGGCACTGGGAATCCATAATAATTCTGGACCCATTAGTAAATCCATACAGACAGCACATAAAACATTGGTTTCGTTTTATTGATGACATATTGTGCATATGGCAGGGTAACCCCATGGAAGTGCCAGCATTCATGACACGGATGAATGATAATTTGAACATGAAATTCACACATGAAATTGACAGTGAGACATTGAATTTCTTGGATTTTAAATTATCCTTCAAAGGTGGGATGATAGAGACGGAATGTTTTTGCAAACCCACAGCCACAAATGCAGTATTACATGCCAAGAGTGCCCATCCATGCCATTTAAAGGATTCAGTCCCATATAGCCAACTGTTAAGATCACACAGAAATTACAGTTCTGATGAAATCTTTGAAAAACAGGGAGATGAGCTTATTGAAAGATTTAAACATAGGGGCTGTACACTGAACTACTGACAAAACAAAAAATGAGGGCTAAAGAACAACGTAGAGGTAAACTATTAGAGAATAAAAGGACAACATCCAACACACATCCCTGCACTTCTATTACAGAGTACAATCACAAATCAGGAACAATAGGTTACATTATCCATAAGAACTGGCCTGTACTCATGAGTGACAGACTAGTGCAGTAGGACTTGCAGTGGGGACACACCCAAGGGACTCTTATAGTAGAGCCAGAAATATCAAGGACTCACTTGCACACGGTAGACTAGAGAAAGCATCACTTGAAATAAGGCAGACATGGCTTCCACAAGAGGTGAAAGGATTTTTTAAATGTGCCAGGTGCAATATCTGCAAGCATAGCAGTCCCTGCAAAATATTTAAGCACCCAAAAGACACAGAGAAGAAAGTGGAAATTAGACAGCTAATAACCTGTGACACAAGTTGTGTAGTGTATGGCCTCTGGTGTAGCTGCAAGTTGTTGTATGTGGGTAAAACAGTGCGACCACTAAAACAGTGGACACAAGAACATATCCGATCGATTATTAATAATAAACAAGACACACCGGTGGGGTTACACTTTGGCTTGCAGCACCAGTCCAAACAAGATTGTTTGAGATTTGCAGGACTGGAATGGGTGCCACCATTAAAATATGGTGGTGAAAGACCAAATGTGCTCTGAGAAAAAGAAAGCATGTGGATTTTTAAATTGGACTGTGTGAAACCCTTAGGACTGAATGACAGATGTGATTTGAAACCTTTTTTTGAAAAAGAAAAATAATTGACTGTCATTGTATTATAATATAGAGTGCTATTCCCTTTAAAACATGTTGTCTCATATCTTCTTTTATGCTTTCTCCTCAGGTTCTACCTTGCATGATGTCTCTGGTCTCCAGTTTGGAAGTTGTCATGTTAGGACTACCAATACATCTAGTATTTGACCTCTCATGTCAGTACTTAAAAGATGTTCAGACCTTTAGTTGCTATGACATCAAGAAAGTCTGGAGACACAGGTTTATGTTTACCTTTGTACATTCTTGTGTACTCCTCTATCTTTTTCTAAATGTGGCCTGGTCAATTTGGTGCTTCAAGCAGCAGTCTTACAGAAACATAAAAATATGAAATGCAATCAGTCTTAGTATGTAAATAAAGACATTTTGGGCCATTTGTTTTGGACTTAGAAATAGTGTGCATAAATAAATATGAATATTATTTTGTTATAGTAGATGAAGCTTACATATAAAAGATGAATTACTATTTTTAGTGATTTGTCATGTTAAACTATATTGTGAAAATTAATTGAGCCAGTAAGATAAGTGCACAGAATCAGCTAGATATGATGTACCACAAACTTGTTATTTATGTTTTGATATTTTTTGCTATTTTTATTGAATAAGTATGTGACTTTAAAAACATGATGTCACTGGGATGAAATTAGTTGAATCAATGTACAAAAAGGTGCCTCCCACTCACTAGCCACACCCCTAAGGAAGACTCAGTACGAGTCGAAGAGTCGGGTGGTGTGAGAGGAGCACCTGTCCTACCAGTACTTGCTCACTGTAGCAATAAACATTCGTTTATACACACTGTATGTGGACTTTGTTTCTGTTCGGAGTGCTTGTGGTTCTTTTGTTGTTGTGGTTTATGATGGGGCTGGCTGCCCTTACGCACAAGCACCAGTCTTTCCCCAGCTCGCAGTAGTCTCCTGGAACTTTGTTTGAACCTGCCCCTAATCCCACTGGTGTTCCAGTTATAATTTATAGATGCCCCAAGTTTGGAAGGGGAAGGGATCATATTTTGGCTCCATGGAGCTGAGTCTCTGATCTCTTCCACTTCTTGATACTGAAAGTCGCACCCGCACTAGAACATTTTGTGATGTCATTATATGGAGAGTGCGGGGGCGAGCTCCATAGACATCAATGGAGATGTTTTTTTAAGTCCATTTATCGTATTTTAGATGGCCATTCAGAACAAATCAAAACTACCACTCAACTAACAGGAACCTTGTACAGTATGGGACATCTATAAATTAAAAGTGTGGCACCAGTGGAATTGGGGGCAGGTAACGGTCCTTCTTGTTTTTATTGGGCAATTGCAAAAAGAGCATGAAAGGTGCTCTTTAAAGAGCAGCTGACGCCTTTGGGAAAACTTTGGGATATGTAATAATAATAATAATTTTATTTTTAAGGCATCTTTCAAAATGTCAAGGCGCCTAACAAATTTTAAAACACATCAATTATCCAGGTCATAGAATAATAAAACAGATAATCCATTATAAAACTAGTCATTCACCGAAGGCCTGAAACCACAAGTATGTTTGTAAAGCTTATTTAAATCCCTCCACGATTGTGTACTCCCATAACCGTCGGGGTTAGAGAATTCCGGAGGGATGGGGCCACGTGCATGAATGCACAGGCCCCAAAAGATTTCAGACACCTCCTCGGAATCTCCAGCAACCCCTCATCGGCTGAGCGGAGCAATCATCCAGGGCAATAGGGGACCAGAAGCTCTTTCAGGTAATCTGGGCCAAGTCCATGTAGGGCTTTAAAAGTCAGAAACATGACTTTAAAGGTGATCTGCCACTGCACCGGCAGCAGGGCAGTCCATGCAGCACCAGAGTAATATGACAGGATCTAGAAGTTTCCATCAAAAGCCGGGTGGCAGCGTTCTACACTAGCTGCAAGTGGCTGATTTCCACCCCAGGTAGCCCTAGGTAAAGGGTGTTGCAGTAATCCAGGCATGAGGACACCAAGGCATGAACCAGTGTAGGAAGATCGCCGGATGGAACAAGGTGTTTAATCCTGGAGATATTCCTCAGATGGTAAAAAGAGGATTTGACAACGGCTGACACCTGCGAATGCAGAGTCAGCCCCTCATCAAAAATTACCCCCAGGTTTCACACCCGTTCAGAGGGCCAGGGGTGATACACCACCAAGAAAGCCCAGAGGCGAACCACCTCGGCCCCCCTATCCGACATGCCGGATCCTCAACCAGCACCTCAGTCTTATCCAAGTTCAACTTTAGCCAACTGGAATGTTGGCCACCTTAGACGCAAAGAATCGAGCAAGTTCATTGTACTCTATTTGCGAAAAGGCTTTTCAAACTTGTAGACAGGCTGGGTTGCACAGTCTGTCTACCGTTGGAAAAAGCTGAGCTGGTCGATTCTGAGTGGCCGCAATCTCAAGTCAGCTTGTATTTCATAAGCCTTGTACAGATTTCTCCTCTCCATTATTTATTACTGAAAGAAATCCCACAAGAACAAGATACTTATCCCTTAAAGGTGATAGGAAACAGTTTTTACACCTATATACACCCTCTAGTTCTTTTATTGGCTACCAAGTATTCTGATATGTTTTTGACCTTTTTTGTTAAATTAATGATCTAATTTTGCTGCCTTTTTAAGGACCCTGAATCCCTCTCCCTCAGCAGTTGCTGCTCTCTCTTTTCATACTGCCTGAACATTCTTTGACATCACAAATACCTTTCCAGGCCATTCAGATGAATAGCATGGAATGGGAGCTTCTTATGTCATAGAATGTCATAGGAATATGAAAATCAAGAGTAGTAGCTGGTGAGCAGAGTGAAACTCAGTGTAGATCTGAAGGCACCCCAAAGGGAGATTCTTTATTTATCAAAAAATCATCATAGCATATCAGAATACATAACTGACATGGAAAGGAAGTTGGAAGGGCAGATAACTATGTAAAAATAATTTCCTATATCCTTTGAAGTTCATCTGTCTCTATAGCATGTTCTCTACTTGAAATCATATTGCCCTGTTGTGACATAACAGTCTGTTGCTGTAGGAATAACTGTGATGTCACAAGCAGAGTATTATGACATCAGAATAGGAAGAAGCAGTAGGAGCCGATGAAGCCTCAAGAAACAACTATCCTGTTTTAGAAGCAGATTACCTCAGTAATAAGTAATGGGGATAAAAAATACTGAGCTGATGAGAAATATAAGCTGTTTTGTGTCCAAATATTATGTTTTTAAAAGTTCTTCTCCAGGCGTTGGTGGCTCTTTAACATCCCCAGAAATAAGTAGACAGGACTTCAGTTTAACATCTCATCTGAAAGACGGCATCTCGGACAGCACAGTGTCCCCCAAACACTATGCTGGGGCCTCAGTATGTTTATTTTTCAACTGAGGGGAGAGTGCCCCCTGCAGAGCTACACCACGTCCTGCAGCAGCTGGTGTTCACTGAATGTCTCCCATCCTACTACTGACCAAACCGACCCTGCTTAGCTTTTGAGACCTGATGGGATCAGCCTCCATGGTGGTAAGGCCACAGGCAGGCAACTCAGGTGATATACCGTTGGGTTCTAGACTGTCCATAATGAGGAAGTCGCAAGCAAGATGCTCACTAGAATGTACCAATGCAGCTGCAAATCACAAAAAGTAAAAACACACACACACACGCACAAACACACACACACACACACACACAATAACAACAACAGCACACCAAACACCTATACTGAAAGCTGAAGCTCTAGAAGGACAAAAATAACATTTCTTGGGCAAACAGTAGTACATACAACAAACTGTGGCATTGGGAGTCACAGACAGGACGCCCCTGCTGGTCCCACATTGCGCATTCCAGTGCCTTGGAACCCCACTGAATAAAGGGAGTCAAAACTCTCCCCAGTGCATCTGCAAAGCAGTTTATGAATATGCAGGGAAGGGGATGGGGAGCACCATGTCCCTGCCCAACAGGGACATGCACAAATCCAAGCAGGTCCACACGTCCCGACTGCAGGCTCGCAGCACAGCACTGCTCTGTGTGACATCATAAGATACTAACAATTGTGGCAATATTGCTCAGCAATAAGACATGACCAGGGATTAGATTAATGGTCTGTTAATCACCCCAAGGGGCTTAATGTGGCATGAGGTGCAGTCGAGTGCCATACTGCCCCTAGAGGGTGATTAACTGTTACTCTAACTCCTGAGAAAACCTTATTGCTATTATAAAAAGCTGAATCGCAAAAGTAGTGTCAGAAGTGTACTTTTTGAATGTTTTCCTCACAGAAAGGGAGATGTTTAATAAAATAGTTCATCCTCCAGCTGTTTAAGAATGCTGGTTCAGAATCAGAATGCAGCAGTCCAGTCATTCGGCAGTGCTAGAGAATGGAATGCTGATAGGAAGAATTAATGCACCATGGTGAGCAGGCTGTATGTGACAGTGCTGTGTACATGACAGTGTAACAGAGGTTAATGTAAAGCTGTCTGAATACTGGGAACCAGTCAGAATGAAGCATTTCTGAGACTCTTTTCATAATATCAATGTAGGGCAGATATAACCTTTGATATTGCCAGACTGCTGTCAGATATTGGTAAGCTCAGTACCTCCTTTAAAAGAGCTTTTCATGGGCCTTGAAACTATAAAGGTCATGGGTTCTAGTCCCACTGCCCTCATACCATAAATGCTGCACACAGGTGCAGGACGAGGGGGATGCTGCACTGTTGGGATGGGCCCTCTTTTAGAGGAGACATTAAGCTGAGGTCCCCTCCGCCCATCTGTGGTGCTGTGCTGGTGAGTGTCCAGGAAGAAGTAAAAGAACCCAAGGCACTTTTGACAAGTTGGGGATTTCCCCCTGTGCCTTTTTTAATATTTCCCTTCCCATAAAACCAGTTCAGGCAATTGTCCAAGGCAGTGAGTGGATGTTGATGTGTGAAACGGCTGCCACTGCATAGTTACAGTCACTTCACTGGCAGTCTCTCATTGCTTGTCAAGTGCTTTGAGATGCAATGTGTATGAAAAGCGCTTTCTAATGGCTAATTAATCTTCTTCTCCTATGGTGGGATCTCATCATAAATGTTGCGGATAATGTTGTTTGGCCCGGCTTGTCCTCACACAACATCACATGGTTCCATAAAATGGTGGCAACGTAGCATCGATATCAAACTAATTTAGTCAGGGATATCACTGTGCTACTGCCAGCAACAGGTAATCCCAATGCCTCATTTAAAAGAGCTCTTTATTGGCTCTCAAACTGTGGTGGTCTCTATTAATAAATGTTCCCCTTTAATAACTTGTGCAACCAGCTGCGAAATATTGCACATATTTATAGAATTGCATGGGATGCACTGGGAGACAGCCATCTGTTTGCCTGAGTGTCCTGTTTGTCTCACCCTATCAATTTTAAATAATCTGTTGTTTGTTAAATTATGTATGATTATGATTCATATTTATACTTGATTATGAATCCAGTTGTGATGGCTTTATGATTCTGTTTTCCCCTTTTTTTATACAAGCTATGT
Source organism: Neoceratodus forsteri (assembly GCA_016271365.2). Classification (NCBI taxonomy): domain Eukaryota; kingdom Metazoa; phylum Chordata; order Ceratodontiformes; family Ceratodontidae; genus Neoceratodus; species Neoceratodus forsteri. Next base: position 221,137,825 of record JADMNL010000023.1, read on the forward strand.
ATAATATGATGAACTTCAACCATTGTTTTACAGTTGCCATAAAAAAATAAAGCAGTTTAGAGTAACAAGAATCACAATTTGACTTGGAACTATTGTTAGCTGTGTCTGGTGTAACCCCCCCACCGGCCACTTGTTTAACTAGTAAGCACACCTCCCATACTATTTCTGTCTAGGGAAAAAGAGAGGGGTGAGGGTACAAAACAATAAACAGTATTTACAAGACAGCAGAATCAGTGGCAGAGCCAGGTTTGGGAGTGTTTGGGAGCCAGGGGGGGCCATTCAGTCAATCATGGGCTTCACAATGGGCACTAAACAGTGAATAGGCACCACTACTTACACTGGGGCAGCCAGGAGGGCCGGCCGTCCCCCCCCAGCCCCCCTAGCTCCGCCACTGAGCAGAATGACCTTTACCAAACCCAGGTCCTGAGGAGAGAACTTTTGCAAAAGGCTATGCTAGGTTTGCACTTCTGGAGGGGTACCCAGTAAATCCACACAGGAAGCAACAATTACAGTAGATTGTCCATACCAGGTTGGGATTCTAGAGTGTTGCTTTATTCCAAACACTTGGTACACAAAAGCAGAGATGGACCCCCAGGGGTTTACACTTCATGGCACAAGGCAAATGCAGAACACATCTGTAGCAGACAGAAACTCAAACTTCCCATATAGCATAGGATTTGAACCCTTTTCAGCGGCACTGCCTGAGCTGAAAACACACATCTTCTAGTGGCAATGGCCACAACAGAGCACACAGCTTCTTCTTCTAGCGGCACTGGCCACGATGGAGCACACAATTTCTTCTTCTAGTGGCACTGGCTATGACTTAGAACACATTCCTATATGGCATAGGCTTTAAGGTAGGCCTACGTAGCAACTGGCCACGACGGAGCACACTGGTGCTCAAGACTAGATCCCACACCAAACGGTAAACTTTATTTTCAGGCATTGGTCAAATGACCTGAATAAACAGGCGCCCTTACAGAACGTGAAGTGCTGAACTGGTCACTCCAGATGGGGGATTGCCCACCTCTTGTTTCCATGTCCATACCCAGCCATTCTTTCAGAGTTACATCTCAACAGTAAGCAAACAGTAGAGCTACGCATCTTGGAATGTTTGGCACACTCTGCATTAGAAAACACTACATAGGAGTGTCAGGATAAAGTTCTGTACAATGTGTTAAGTAACACCAGGGACTCCACTTTTTATTTATTTATTTAGCTTTTGTTAACCAGGTAAATACACTAGACAAAACTTTGCCTATTTTCAGGTATGACCCGGGAGAGTACAGCAAATTACATACAAAACACACTTTGGACAACATGGTACATAATTATGGAAAGATTACAAGTCATAGGACAACAAGGTACAAGTTAGGAACAGCTCACATGTCACACACAAACATCCTAATTTAGAATACAAAAAGTACAGGTCTTGAGGCAACTTTTAGTTAGAGTAAGTACAACAGAGTAAAACGGTATGTGCCAGATTGGCGCAGTATTGTCAGTCAACTTTAAGGAAAACATTTTGAGAACAGTCTCAAACAGAACTGGGTGCATAGGTCCCTTTGTCAGAGTAACACCCCAAAGAAAACAAGGCAGGTACACTTCTCCTGGGAATGCCCAAATTTAGATTTACTCACGGTTGTACACAAAAGGCAGTTTCAATGTCCTGGATCAAGTCAGGGGATTGCCCCTCGGATCCATTCTGCAGTCCTCCTCATCTCACAGGGGATGAGGAAATCAGGAACTCCTGCTAGGTGGTTTCCACTACTTCTACAAGGCAGACAAATGGTTCTCAAACTAGGGTGAGAAAAAGTAGGCTCTCCTCAGAGCCCACGCTGCAGCTCTTCACTCCTCCACTGCTCACTCTGCTGGCAGAACTAAGACTAACTGAAAATTCTAAAACTCCCCCACTCACAGCTAGCCATTGTGTCCCCCAGGACGTTTTGCTGCTGTTGATTATTTTGTTAACCAATGCATGGAAAACACCACTAACTTCAATCTTCATTGCAGGCACAACCATTCCAACATGACACCTGGTGAGCTTGCAGACCTCACATCTCTGCAATGTAGGAATGACATTGTTATCAAGCCAGCTGATAAGGAAGGTGCTGTTGTGATCTAGCAAAAGGAGTTATACATTACTGAAGCCACACAGCAACTCTCCAACACCAGGTTTTATTCTTCTCTTCCACAGGACCCCACTGCTGACTATCAGACTGAGGTCACCACCACCATCGTCACCTCTGCTGTTGAAAACAAAGAGCTCCCTGCTTCTGCTAAGAGACTCATAGTTCAGCATCCCCAGACATCCAGGTTCTATCTCCTTCCCAAAATCCACAAAACAGGTAACCCTGGTCATCCTATTGTGTCTGCCTGCTCCTGCCCCACATCACACATCTCTGCATTTTTGGACAGCCTCACGAGACCCCTCATTGAGTCCCTGCCCTCCTATGTTAAAGACACTAGCCATGCTCTCCAATTATTTGACAGGTTCAGATTCAGTGACTCTCATCAGCTCATCTTCACCATGGACATCAAATCTCTTTACACAGTGATCCCCCAGGATGATGGTCTAAGAGCTTTGCAGCATTTCTTGAATAAGCGGGAAGTCCAGCTGCCACCCACACGCACACTAACCCATCTGGCAGAACTTGTTCTTGTACTCAATGCTTTTTCTTTTAATAAGTTTTTTTCAGCAGGTCAGTGGAGTTGCCATGGGTACCAAGATGAGTCCCAGCTTTGCTAATCTGTTTGTGGGTTGGGTGAAGGAACGTTTTTTTCTCTCCTTTACAGGGACTGTGCCTGAACTCTACAAACGCTACATAGATGACTGTGTGGGGCCTCCAAGTCTTCCTTGACAAGTTTACCACAGCCTATCCTTCCCTTCAATACACTGTTGAAGTATCCTCCTCTACACTGCCTTTTCTGGATAGTCAACTGTCAGTACAGAACACTGGTCTGAAGACGTCAGTTTATTACAAACCCACTGACTCTCACAGTTTCGTCCTCCACAGCTCCTTATATCCTAAACATGTCAAGAATGGCCTGCCTTATTCACAGTTTCTTAGACTTTGCAGGTTATGCAGTGAAGAGGATGATTTTGCTGAGCAGACCCAAATAATGCACAGTTTTTTATCAACAGGGGATACCCTAAAAGCACAGTGGACAGAGCACTCTCCCAGGTCAGTGACGTGCCCCGTAACCTTGACCCCCACAGGAAGGATACTGTCACGCAAGAACAACGACAAATTCCACTAGTGCTTCCTTTCCATCAGAGAACACCTTCTCTTCACGGGATCATCACCAGTAACTTTCCCATTTTGCAAACTGACCCTAACATTGGTGCTTCCTTTACAGAACCACCTATTGCCTCCTACTGGCAGCCACCTAACCTGTGGAATCTCCTGGTTAAAAGCAGCCTACCTACTCCTAACAGTTCCTCCCTACCAGATACCAAACCTTGCAACAGGATGCACTGCTACACCTGCAAATTTATTTCCAGTGTGACTGAAATTCGGGGGTCTACAGGTGTTTTTCACATCACCAAGGAGTTCTCATGCACATCCACTAATGTGGTATATCGTATTCATTGCAGGAAGTGTACAGCTATTTACATTGGAGAGAGTGGTAGGCACCTTGCTGACCATTTCAAGGAACATTACAGAGCAGTCAGGAATGGTGACACTGCTAAACCCACTGTATCCCACTTTATCTCCAGGGACCACAGTGTCAATGATCTTTCTGTTTGTGTCCTTCAGCAGGGCATCTGGGATTCTGACCATAGAGAAAACATGGAAGCCAAGCTGATCATCTGCCTTGGCTCCCAGCAGCCCTCTGATTTAAATGATAGACTTATTTTCCACTAACATCTTTCAGCCACCCCTTATTTTCTCTAAAGTCTGTTTGTACCTGGACACATTTAAAGAGCTAGTGTACTGCTTGGGATTACTAGTAATTTTCAGTTGTAATCAGCGATTACTTTTTATATCTCAAGTATTTTTTCTTTTCTGTTTGCTAATTAGAAGATTTTCCAATTGGCAGTACTGGGGTGATGTGTGGAGCAGCATTCTGTATGGAGGAAAAAAAAGTCAGTTCTGTTCCCCCCACTACATCATCAGAAATTAGACCAAACACCTTGAGGCACCACAGTCCTTGCAGCCTGAGCAGTGACTCTCACAAGCTACCAATCAAAATGCAGGAAATTGTGACATCACCAGTAACCAGGGAGAGCCAGTCCCTGCTGCTTCATGTGAAAGTGAAACCTGGCAGTGAGAAATGGTTCTGATTGGTTACTAGTGATGTCATAGTCAGTGTGGTCTCAGTGTTGATGTAGTGGGAGGAACATAACTGACTTTTTTTTCCTCCAGAGTGCTGTTCCACACATCACCCCAGTACTGCCAGGTGGGAAATCTTCTAATTAGCAAACAGAAAAGAAAAAAATACTTGAGATATGAGAAGTGATAGTTGACTACATCTGAAAGTTACAATTAATTGCAGGCAGTTTCCAGGCAGTACACTAGCTCTTTAATTTCTTTTTCATTTTCACCATTAGTCTCCATCTCTGTCTCTTTCCCACACATTTGTCACCTTTCAGCCTTCTTACTAGGCCCTGTTAATTAGTCCCCATCTGGGGACTTCACCAGCTCCTTCACTCCTATTATGCTTTATCTCTCTCATCATCACCTTTTTGTTTCAGATTCTCTATAATCTTGCCATTTATCTCATCTTCTTCCAGAGCCTCCCCTCCCCTTTTTTCTTTCCCCACATATATACGTCCCTTATTTTACCTCCCCTCTACACTAAATTTGTTTTTTTCTCTTTTAGATATTTCCTGAAAAAGACCTAAGGTCAAAACGCAGATTTTTAACTCTTATTTTCTATTTTCAGCATGCATTTAATATAACCATTTTGTTTTGCTTTTAGACCACATGCTGACGCAGCGCCTTGTTTTTGTTGTTTAGATAATGTGGCTTATGCTGCTGCGAGAGTTCTAAATGACATCACCTCTCTGCTCTCAGCTGAGACCAAGTAAACAGAGAGGGAGCAGGTGAAAATCTATTTAATCAGATACTCACCAGCTGCCTCCCTACCTAACACTGACTCTGATGGGATTCTAGTACCCCCAGGGAACAAGGGGGTTACACTGGCATTCTGCAATAAGGAAGAAGGCAGAACTGTGATACAAAACACTGGTACATATTACACACTTGTAGAACAGTTATTAGGGAAAATGAAACTTCGTGAGAATAAAGCAGCTAACCAAAGAACAGCATGATGGCAATTCTTTGCTCGGGATAGCCCAGCTAAGATGCAGTATCCCATTTCTACTCAGGTCCTGCATTTACAAATTTTTATACCTGGATGAACTGAAGGCCAAGGCAGCTCAGTGACTTGTTCCGGGTCACACAGAGAGAAAGAAAGTGGCTGGGGTGGGATCTGAACATGGGGACTACAGCCAGACCATGCAGTTGCAGGAGCAATGTGAGAAATCAAATTGAGCAATACCCACAAAATTCCAATCAAAATTTAGTTAAATAAAAACATAAAATTTGTTGGCAGAAGGAGGACAGTTGACAAATCATGTCAGCCCATTCCTATCTGACTAATGTTGAATGAGAGAGCCCTGGAGGCTCTTCACACTCCCTTCCCTTTCTGGAGTGGTCTTTACCAGGCCTCTATATCTGTCCTACCCTCATTTGAATCCCTCACTGATTTTGCACAGACCACCTCCTCCGGCAGCCTATTCCACCCCTCCACCAGCCCCCTCCGTGAAAAAGTACTTCCTTGTATCTCCGTTAAATTTGCCCCCCATCAGCTTTATGGAGTTATCCCTGGTGTTTGTCTTTCCACTCTGAGCAATTACCCACTCTCCACTTCATGTACCCTGTAGAGGCATTTGTAAGCTTCAGTCTTGTCCCCATGATTCCTTCTCGCTTCAGGCATGTATAGGTTGAGACCTTCAGACCCACCAACCTCTCCTGCCTCCTTTTGTGCTGTTCCCAGAGCATTTTGGAAAACCCTCCTAAACACCGCCACCACTTCATTTCTAGCCTTTATTAGATGCAGGCTCAGAAACTGCACACAGTTCTCCAGGTGAGGATGAACCATTGACCTATATAGTGGTAGCAGCACCTCCCCTCCCTTTCCCTGTTGACTTCCCCCTCCCTGTGCATACTAACATCCTATTTGCTGCATGTCATTTAGCTGGCAAGAACCCAGGGTATAGGAAGCTAAGTTTTGAGGATGTAGTGGATTAGGGGTTTACTAGGAAAAGTAAACTTTCTAGGTCTCCAATATCAACACTAGGCTCAGCTCTAGTTTGCTAACCATAAACTTTTCCTCAGTGCCAAAAAGACTGTCTCCATGACCTTTGGCACAAGGCAGAAACTCTCTAGGCTTCTCTCCCTACCTACTTTTCACACCCTTGAGGGGACTTTACTTGAGGACACGTCCTCCTTCAGGTACGTAGGTGTTTGGTTGGACCAACATCTAAATATCTCTGGACATATTGACACCATCCAGAAAAAACTGTGCCCCAAGCTTGGTGCCCTGTTCAGAAAACCATAGTTGCATCCTTCCTACGGCTAGGCGTGAACTTGTTCAGAAGATGACAACGACCATTTTCGACTACTATGATGTGGTCTATGGTGCTGCCACTAAGTCCTCTCTGGCTAGACTGGACACCCTCTTCAATTCTTTCTGCTGCTTTGCCCTGGATGCCCCACCTCACACCTATCACTGCGATCTTTATCGTGCTCTCCCTTCCCTCTTACAAATAGGTGACTCTCCCACTGTGCTAAATTCACCTCCAAGCACTGGTTGGGTGAGCTCCCCTCCTACCTCACCCCCTCCTTTGTAACACCCCCCATTCTCCCATTCCCTTAGATCAACCTACTCCTGTACTCTGGTTGTCCCCACAGATCCACCCAAATTGGCCAATCCAGTCACTCTCACCGCCTCCCAAAATATGGATCCCCCAATCTGGCACTCATCCTCCGCCTACTCCATCAGCTCTGCCCTCAATAATTACCTTACACCTAGCTGCTCCTGCTGTGTCCCTTCCTAATTCCCTTCTCTAAGCCCTAGATAAACCCTACCTCCATAGTCACCTTCATTTTACCCTGTGCACACCCACCCCTTCTAGCCCTTCTCCCCTTCCCCCAGTTGCTCCTCCTTACTAGCCTCCCTTAATCTCTCACAGAATGTAAAGGACCCTGAATGCTCTCCATGGGTCCCTCTCCTGCCCCCTCTCCAAGGGGCTTGTATCTCTCATCTACTCCCCCCCCCCACCATTTTAAAAGGGTCTCTCTGGGACACTGTTTTTCCCCTTCTCTCTGGTCCCCCAGTCCCTTTGCAGGGTTGCTTGAATCCTGAGGGGTCTCCAGAGCATGACTCTTCCTCCTCCTCCCAACCTCACCCTCCCTCCCTTTCCCTTTCAATGGTGGGATCTGAGTTTGTGGCCAGGCAAATGTGGCCACCTTATGGTAGAGGCATCACTTTCATGACCAATTTTGGGGCAGCATCAACTACTATGGCCCCATAGCCAATCAGGGGCAGTAGGTTGCTTTGGGCTATGGTAATTCTAGTTTCAGTGGTGAGGTGTTTGAGGACTCTGTAGAGGAAGCCAAGCTTCTGGAAAATTCAGATGTTAACTTAGTTCAGGTGGGTGTCAGAAGTGAGGCAAGGATCAATATAGATTCCCAGATACTTGAAGGCTGCCACTACCTCTAACTGGATGCCATCTTTGGTGGCAATATGCAGGTTGTGTGTATACTTCCTGATCTTAGGTGCTGAGCCTAGCAGCATGACCTCTGTTTTAGGTATGTTAAAGATCAACCTCTCATTTAGAAACCTGTCTTGCAGCATATGGAGGATACTGCAGGGGGTAACGTTGATGATATTCATGTCGCTGTCATGTACATATAGCACAGTACTGTCTGCATATAATAGGGTGCTCCAGACTTTTGTTGTGCTTTCTTACAGTACCTCACCAGAGGCTGTGCTTTCCTACTGTACCCTCACCATTGGCTGTACTTTCCTACTGTGTCCTCAAGTTTGGCTCTTATTTCCTACTCTACTCTCATCATTGGCTGTGCTTTCAACTGTACCCTCACTTTGGCTGTACTTTCCTACTGTACCCTTACCTGTGGCTGTGCTTTCCTACTGTATCCTCACCAGTGACTGTGCTTTCTTACTGTACCCTAAGGTTTGGCTATGCTTTCCTACTGTACCCTCAGGTTTGGCTATGATTTCTTACTGTACTCTCACCTTTGGCTGTGCCTTCCTACTGTACCTTTACCTATGGTTGTGCTTTCCTACTGTACCCTCACCTTTGGCTGTGATTTCCTACTGTATCTTCACCTGTGACTGTGCTTCCATACTGTATGCTAAGGTTTGGCTATGTTTTCCTGCTGTACCCTCACCTTTGGCTGTGCCTTCCTACTGTACCCTCACCTGTGGCTGTGCTTTCCTACTGTACCCTCACCTGTGGCTATGATTTTCTACAATACCCATGCATTTGGCTGGGTTTTCATACTGTCCTCTATCTAACCTTCGGCTGTGATTTTCTACTGTATCCTCACTGCTGGATGTGTTTTCCTACTGTACCCTCAGGTTTAGCTGTACTTTCCTACTGTACCGTCACCTTTGACTGTGATCTCCTACTGTACCCTCACATGTTGCTGAGCATTCCTACTCTGACCTCAGGTTTCACTGTGCTTCCTACTGTACCCTCATGTTTGACTGTGATTTCCTACTGTATCTTCACCGTTGACTGCTGTTTCCTACCGTATCCTCACATGTGGCTGTGCTTTCCTACTGTAACCTCAGGTTTGTCTGTGCTTTTCTACTGTAACCTCAGGTTTGGCTGTGCTTTCCTACTTCACTCTCAGGTCTGGCTATGCTTTCCTACTGTAACCTCATGTTTGAGCATGCTTTCCTACTGTACCCTCAGGTTTGGCTGTGCTTTTCTACTATAACCTCAGGTTTGACTGTGCTTTCCTACTGTAACCTCATGTTTAACTGTGCGTTCCTACTGTAACCTTAGGTTTGGCTGTGCTTTCCTACTGTACCATCAGGTCTGGGTATGCTTTCATTTAACTTTAGTTTAACACATTTAACTCTGTTTTCCTACTAGAAACGTAGAAATTCAGAATGTGTCAGCAGAAAAGGACTGCTTGGCCTACCCAGTCTGTCCAAATGGTCCTTACCTACTCTGTCTCTGCAGACCCTAACTGGTTTCCTGCGAACTTCCCTTCTCCCTGCCTATTTACTAATATCCCCCTATGTCTACCCCATGCATGCTTGAAGCCCCCTGCTGTTTTAGCCTCCACCACTTCCACTGGCAGTCTATTCCACACATCCACCACTCTTTCAGTGAAGCAGTACTTCTTCATATCCCTTTTCCCCCCCACCACAGCTTCACTGCATGCCTCTGGTCATGGTGCTCTTTCTCGTATCAAAGAGACTCCCTTCCTGCATCCTGTTCACCTCCATGAGGCACTTGCAAGTCTCCCGCACCCTCTTGCTCTCATCTCTTCCAGTGTGTACATATTGACATCCCTCAGTCTCTCTTGGTAGAGCTTTTTTTTATATATATAGCTATTAACCCCTTGGGCAGCTCGTCAGTCTTGTCCCTACCTCCCCCTTGGCCAGCAGCCACCTCCCCCCAGATCTACCTGGAGCTGTTCCCCACAGCTTACCCCCTGTAGCAGGGCCAGAGGAGGGAGGGCTGTCCTCTCCTCTCCTAGAGTACACACCCAAAAACCCTTAGGCATCCAGGTGGTGGTGCAGGTCGAGGGAGATGCGCATGGGGTCATGTAGCCTGCAGGTCCATTGTTCTGTTTTCTCCCTTCCCCTTACTGTGGTGGCATAAGCACATGCATGTGGAGGTGCACACACGCTACAGAATTGTGGGCCCTCCCACAAAGTCTCTCACACCTGTACTACCCCCGGGCCTCCACCCGGTGGCACCCATAGGCCGAGATGTCTTGGCACCCCTTTCCCGAGTGAGGAGAGCCTTCCTTGGGACACCTGATCCCCTCTCCCCCAGCCGACCGCCAGCGACCTGAGTCTGTGCCTGGACCAGAGTCACCAACATGGTGGCAGGTGAGGCACCAGCGCCTCTTTGCCACTGGACAGCATTCTTCATAAGGCTTTTGACGCAGCCCCTGCGCCATTTTAGTTGCCCTCCTCTGGACCACCTCCATTCTATGTTCTTTTGGAGGTGCAGCCTCTAGAACTGGGCACAGTACTCCAGGTGGTATCTCTCAAGCGAGCAATACACTGGCAACACCACCTCCCTCCTCATGCTGGAGATACTGTACCTCTCCCTATGCATCCTAGCATCCCATGGGCCCTACCCACTGCTTTCTCACACTGCCCTGCCACTTTCAGATCATTGGATATGATACCCCCCAGGTCCCCTTCTTCTTTAGTAACTGTCAATGTCTCCTCTCATCCTGTACTCAGATCCTGGGTTCCTAAGCCCTAGGCATATGATTTTGTACTTTTTGGCACTTAACTCCAACTGCCATGCTCTGGACATCTCCTTGAGTTTTCCAAGATCCCTAAGCATTCTCTCTACCCCATCCAGAGTGTCTATCCCATCACAGATTTTGATGTCAACTGCAAAAAGGATACCTTCCCTTCCAGTTCTTTGGCAATGTCACTTATGAAGACATTAAAGAGGACCAGTCCATGTACTGAGCCCTGCAGCACCCTGCTGGTTACTCTCCCCTCATTAGAATGAGTGCCATTAACTACAACCCTCTGTCCCCTATCCCATTAAAACATTTCCTTACCCAATTACCACTTTTTATCCCACTCCTAAGCTGCCCAATTTCCTCACCTTTAACTGTGCTTTCCTACTGTACCCTCACCTTTGGCAGTGCTTTTCTACTCTATCCTCACTTGTGGCTGTGTTTTCCTACTATATTCTCACCTTTGGCTGTGATTTCCTACAGTACCCTAACCTTTGGCTGTGCTTTTCTACTGCACCCTTGCCTGTGGTTGTGATTTTTTATAGTACCCATGCCTTTGGCTGTGTTTTTATACCATACTCTAACCTTTGTCTGTGCTTTCCTGTGATATCCTCACCAGTGGCTCTGCTTCCTTGCTGTACCCTCAGGTTTGGCTGTGATTTCCTATCATATCCTCACCTGTGACTGCGATTTTGTACTATCCCCATGCATTTGACTGTGTTTTCATACTGTACTGTAACCTTTGACTGTGATTTCCTACTATATCCTCACCACTGGATGTGCTTTTCTACTGCCTTACACTTCTTTAGGCCACTGGTATTACAGTGCCGGGACACCACAGCGCCGATGTTTAGATTCACCGCCCCCTCCCTGAGGTCCACCCCCAGAGTTGGAATAATTAGAAAGGGGGATGGGGGTAGGGGCACAGCCCCTCAAAAACAGGGTCGGGAAATCACGACTTGGCACCAAGATGACCCAGCGACCACTCGCTGGTGCCCTGCCATGGTGGAAACCTTTCTACTCTCAGGTTTGACTATGCTTTCCTACTGTAACTTCACCTTTCACTGTGATTTCCTACTGTGCCCTCACCTGTGGTTGGGCTTTCCTACCATACCCTCAGGATTGGATGGGCTTGTCTACTCTGCCCTCAGGTTTGGCGATGCTTTCCTACTGTGCCCTCATCACTGGCTGTGCATTCTTACTGTACCTTTATCTTTGACTGTGATTTCCTACTGTACCCTCACCTCTGTTTGCACTTCCCAACTGTAGCTTCACAGATGGCTGGGCTTTTTTACCATACCCCATGAGTGTCAGAAGGCATACTCAGTGTACTTTGCTGAGTACAGTAAAATCTGGAAAATCCATGGGTAACATGAGTCTCACTCAGGCCAGGGCAACAAACACAAACAGAGCCTGAGGTACCTGAAAAACTGTTTTTTTTTCCTCCCTCCTTGGATGCTTTAGTGTGAGCTTTTGAATGATCTTTGGAAGATATGTGGGTGCTAAACTTAGAGGCCATGCTTTTATGAGTGACCCAATCGAGTACATGTGCATGACTGCTGGTGTGACTGGACTTCTGTAAGGCTGGCTACCTTGATGTGGTGCAGAAGCTTACCACAATGTATTCTACTGTAACTAATAGCCAGCCAGCTTCTGCCTGATTGGTAGTGTGTGTGTGTGTGTGTTACGTAAAATTAAATGCTGTGAATCTACTGGGATCACTGACATTCTACAAATTGTTGACTGAAATGGGGTGGGGCAGCACATCTTTTGGTTTGTGTTTATTGGGGGGGGCAACAGTTCCGTACAAGTTTAAAATTCTTGGTTACACCCGATGTACCCTTACCATTTTCTGTGCTTGCCTACTGTATCCTCACCATTCACTGTGCTTTTCTGCTGTATTCTCACCTTTGACTGTGATTTCCTACTGTACCCTATGTTTTTGGCTGAGTTTTCCTACTGTATCCTCACCTTTTACTGTACTTGCCTACTGTATCATTTTCTCTGCTTTTGTAGCATATTCTTGCCTTTGACTGTGCTTTCCTGCTGTATCCTCACCCTTTACTGTGCTTTCCTACTGTATTGTTTTCTGTGCTTTCCTACTGTATTCTCACTTTTGACTGTGCTTTCCTACTGTACCTTTACCTTTGACTGTGCTTTCCCACTGTAACCTCGCCTTTTACTGTACTTTCCTACTGTATCGTTTTATGTGCTGTTCTACTGTATCCTCACTATTGAATGTGCTTTCCTACTGTGTCCTGACATTTTACTGTACTTTCCTACTGTATCATTTTATGTGTTTTTCTACTGCATCCTCACCATTGACTGTGCTTTGGTACTGTACCCTCGGTTTTGGCTGCGCTTATTCCTACTGCACCCTCACCTTTAGCTACGCTGTCCTACAGCTGTCTAACCTTTGGCTGAGTTTTCCTACTGTATCCTCGTCAGCAGCTCTGCTTCCCTACTGAACTCTCAGGTTTGACTGGGTTACATACTGTACTCTCAGTTTTGGCTGGGTTTACGTACTGTACCCTCAGGTTTGGCTGTGTTTATGTACTGTACTCTCAGGTTTGTATACTCAACTGTGCCCCCTCCACTACACTTGCGCCTGAACACCACATATAACTCCATTTGTCGCTTTGCCCTTCAAGTCCCTTTCTCCACTCACCACTGCTTGCTATATCAGTCTCTAGGCTGGCTCACACTTCAAGAGTGTTTTGACTTTGCAATGGGATGTCTGTTGACAGCGGACTCAGGAACTTCCAGCTGTCCCTTTACTCTGCTCTACTCTCTGACAGGGTGTCCTCTCAGTGCATATGGGGTTCCTCAGTTCCCCCTCTGGAAGTCCCTCACATCACTACTTCTATGGGTAGCAAAACCTTCTCGGTCTCTGCCCCTTCCCTCTGGAATAGACTCCCATTGTCCATCCGGTCGTCCACCTCTCACCAATCCTTCAAATCAAGTCTAAGAGCGTGGCTGCTGGCCGGGTCCACTTGTACCTGTAACAGTTCCCTAGACAGATCCAGGGCCCGTAACCCACCCTAGTACCCACTACCTAACGAAGCAACCACCCCCCCAGCATCTGTCCTACTGAGCCATCAGGATGTACTGACATTCTCATTTAGCCATTCTCTGTTAGCACCTGATCCATTGCTGTACCTGCTAGTTACCAGGTTTCCCTGTGACTGTTTGTTCATACGTTTGTATGCACTAATTGTATAATGTTATGGTCTCCAACACAATGCACTGTTTTCTTTTTTTTCTTTCTCAGACATGCTATGACATGTACTCAGTGTCAACTGAAGACTGTTTTCTGCAGTCTCGTTTTCATACAACTGTATTGATTACTGTTTTGATCTATTGTTTTTTGTGTGCTATGGCTTCCATTAAGTGGCCCGGGTCGTGACTGAAAAAAGTCATCTGGATCAGCTTGCATACCCGGTTAACAAAGACAGAAATAAATCATTAAAATAAATAAATAAATAAAGTTTATGTACTGTCAGGTTTGGCTGGGTTTGTGTACCGTAATCTCAGGTTTGGCTGGGTTTATGTACTGTAGCCACAGATTTGGCTGTGCTTTCCTACTATGCCCTTGCCACTGGCTGTGTTTTCTTAATGGATTTCAGCCTGTGGCTGCACATTCTTACTATACCTTCACATTTGACTGTGCTTCCTTCTGTACCCTTACTGTTTTCTGTGCTGTCTGCTGTATCCTCACCATTGACTGTGCAGTCTTACTGTACCCTCATTTTTGGCTGTCCTTTCCTTCTGTAACCTCACTGGTGGCTGACCTTTTCTACTGTATTCTTACCATTTTCTGTGCTTTTGTAGCGTATCCCGGCCTTTGACTGTGCTTTCCGACTGTATCCTAACCACTGACTGTGCTTTCATACTGTATGCTCACTTTTGACTGTGCTTTCCTACTGCATCATTTTCTGTGCTTTCCTACTGTATCCTCACCTTTGACTGTGCTTTCCTACTGTATCCTCACCTTTGACTGTGCCTACCTACTGTATCCTCACCTTTGACTGCACTTTCTTACTGCATCATTTTCTGTGCTTTCTACTGTATCCTCACCTTTGACTGTGCCTTCCTACTATACTCTCAAGTTTGGATTGCTTTCCTACTGTATTCTTATCCATTTTATTACTGTACTCTCACCATTGGTTATGCTCTGGTACCGCATCTGCCACCCTCAGCCTTGTTGGTGCTTTCGTAAGGCACCACATTAACTCTGTTTTTCTATTGCACGCTTAAAGATCCACCAACGCATCAAGAAGAACTTTGAGAAACATAATATTTGGCCATAAAGCAGCTTATATTTCTCATTAGCGCAGTAGTTGTGTCAGTGGCTCAGTGGGTAGCACACTTGCCTCTGAGGCCGGGAGATCAGAGGGCTGTGGGTTCAGTTCCCACTTGGGTTAATATCCCAGTACTGACACTGTAGTGCAGCATGAGATGGGTGCTGCACTTCCGAGGTGCCATCTTTCGGATGAGACGTTAAACCGAGGTCCCATCTGCCTGGATTGGTGGTAGTTCAGGTGGATGTTAAAGATCCCATGGCACTTATCGAAAAGAGCAGGGGAATTTCCCCGGTGTCCTGGCCAAATTTCCCTCATTCACTAAAAATACCACCAACAGCTTAATCTGGTTCAAGGTCAGTTGGCATTCATCTGTATCCCCCTCCCCTGGGTTGTGCCTGAAAATAGGCAGGATTTGTCTAGTGCACCTACCTGGTCAACAAAAACTAAATAAATAAAATAAATAAATAGTTCTTCTTCCTATTATTTATCACTGAGGTTATATGCATAAGAGCAGGATAGCTGTTCCTGGAGAGTTCGTCAGCTTCCTATTTCTTCTTCCCAACCTGATGTCATAATACTCTGCTTGTGATATCACAGACTGATATCACAACAAAGCATTATAGTTTCAAGTAGGGAATATGCAGGCACAGATGAACTCTGAGAAATAAAAGCCCTGTTCTTGTAGGAATGTCTTCAGTAATAAATAATGGAGAGGAGAGATATATAGAAGATGGATGAAATACAAGTTGAATTGTGTCTAAACATTATGTTTTCCTAAGTTTTACCAAAGGCGTCAGCTGCTCTTTAACTACACACTCCTACTGCAGCACTCCCCTTGACTGTGCATTCACACAGAACCCACCACCCACCTCTGACCATTCTTACCGACTGGTTGAATGTTAGCCATGCCTTCGTATGCAGCCCTTGCTCCCACAGTCAGCAAGGCCAAACCAGTCACAATTCAGCATCAGTACATTTCATTAACTGTTAAAAACGATTGGTTTCTATACCATTAAATGCTACGTTTGCTCCTAAAATAGGGTTAATGTTTCAGAATTAAGAGGAAGTGTGACTCCTTCACATTTTGCTGCCTGCAAAATTATGAAGCATATCAACATTTGCAGTGGTAACTGGGCCCTTGAGAGGTGATTTTTTCCAAGAAGAAGATAGTTAAATTTACAGCATGAAGAGTCTTGTGTTTTTTATGAATCTTATTATAGTCAGCAGAGTCACAACGAAGCTCAGGTACACCATAACCCCTTGTTACAATACTGTCCAGTGGAGACAAGTGTTTTGCATGTTCAGTGAAACTGGCAGTAGTCATTTTTTAATGTATGTAGGAGCCAAGGTGATGCAGCTTTATGTGGATCTGAGCCTTATGACTAAAAACCTTATGGTGAAAGGTCTCTGTAGATCATATAGCTATATGACTGTGTCCCAGATTTGCACCAACCTCACCACCTACCCCTGGTAGTGCTTTCAAATGAAACACAGAATAGGTCACACAACTACAGGCAAACCCGTTGCATAACTGAATGGTTGCATTTGAAGCTTCCTTCAGCAGTAAAGTCCCAACATTTTCTAATATTTGCACATGGTCTCCAAAGTCAGTTAAAACAGCCAGATGCTACTCTGATGCACAGAATTTGCTGCCATGGCAGAATTACACATATGCTCAAATAAAGGGGCCAGCTGGGGTGTGACTGTTGTTAAGTTGTCAATGTGTTGATTTACACGTGCCCTAATGGGCCAAGCGTACATTGGAGGGGCGGGTGCTTCATTACCCCAGGTATGGGGAATAATTAATATTGCTCACTCTACTCCAAAACATCCTGGCAGGCCTTTTTAAAATAAATTATATTTATTGGGTAAGTACAGTAATAAAGGCTCATATGATAATTTAGAAAAACACATAGAGAGAGAATATCATACCTATCAAATTCAACATAATATGCAAATGAGAAAGGAATCAGAGATCAGACATAAAGTTCATATCAACAAATTAATTAGGCATATAAATCCAAGAAGAGTCATTTGAAAGTTTTTTTTTAATTGGCAAATTTGATTAAACTTGCAATTTTTGATCATGTGTAGTTTTTTGTTCTTAAAAAAAAAAGTTTACAAAAATAGAATGGGAATAAGATGGATGAGAGTCAACAGCTATAACCGTCCCTCAGGTTATCAGTGGGGTATCACCACTGCTGTATTTTGTTTGTATGTTAGGGCAAAAAAAGGGTTTTTTACACACCCTATCAATGTCCCATTCCGTTCATTCCTAGGTTCTTCTATGTTCTACTGCCAGACTGGAGGGCAAATTTGCTTCGAACATCCATGAACAAGGAGGGGGGAAACATTATTTTTAGGAGCACTTCATGTCTAGACCCTCAAAGAAAAGCACTGCACAGTTTTTTGTTGTTTTTTTTTTTTTTTTAAATTGCAATTAAAGATTTAGGGTGGCCGGCCCATTGGCGTTGAGGGTTGAGGCACTGGATGCCACACCTCGCACTACGCCGGTGACCGGGGATTGGGAATGGACTCAGGACGCTGGGGTTGGCAGGGGAAGGAGAGGATCGAGTGTCCATAGGGACTGCCTCTCTCCTGGGGCAGCAGGGGTTGGCGCCTGCAACGGCCTCTGGTGGAGACCAGGAGCACTGCAGAAGACGTGAAGTGGGAACAGCATAGAAAAGTGGAAATCCGCCTCTCGACCGACCGGATAATCGCTACCGGTCCTCCGTTACCACCGATGCCCTGAAAGAGCCTCTCCACTTCAGCAGCACCCTGTGGCCAAGTATGTGCTGGTTGCCCCCCCTGGTGCCTTAACCCTCAGAGGAGGGGGATCCACCTGGCGAAGGGTTATGTCCGGGTTACTGCAGGGGCGGCTGCGATATGAAGATGGAGGGCTCAGGATTGGACAGGCGGAGGGGGTGAAGGACCTAGGCAGCCTGAAGGAGTGGTGGGTCGGGGGCACGAGAGGTGAAAAAAAAAAAGATTTAGGGCACTGTTCATTAAAGTTGTATGTTCAGACTGATACGCTGCATAAATAACCCATTAATTGACCGGCAACCTTGAGTGTGCGTACTGCTTATTATCACCTAAACAGTAAATACAAATACTGTACCTGCGGCAATTTGTTGTTCCATTCCAGGGGATGTTTAGCCTCTTCTTCTCCCACTACAGTCAGTGCATGTACATAGAAACATAGAATGTGACAGCAGATAAGGGCAGCTAGGCCCACCCAGTCTGCCCTTCTTTTTCTAATCTTCTTGCTGCAGACCCTACTTGATCTACATATCAACATCTACATATAGGGCTCCATTTTCAAATCAAACCCATTTTTCTTCCCCTTATACTAATCACAGCTGGTCACGTGAAACAAGCTTGCAAGCAAATTACACAGAATGTTCTGTAAATAAAAACACAGAAACATAGAATTTGATGGCAGATACGGACTGCTTGGCCCACTCCATCTGCCCATTTCTCCCTACCCACACAGTCACCACAGACCCTATTTGATCTCTGCCCCCCTTCCTTTCTACTAAGATCCTCTTATTTCTATCCCATGCATTCTTGAATGCCACCATTGTTTTTGCCCCACCACCTCGGGTGGAAGACTATCCCAAGCATCCACCACTCTTTCTGTGGATTATTTCCTCACATCTCTCCTGTATTTAACCCCCCACCCCCACCCTCGGCTTTACTGCATGTCTCCTTGCTCTTCAGCATCTTTTTTCTGAAAAATACTCCCCTCCTGTACCTTATTCACTTCCATGAGGTATTTAAAGGCCTTTATCATATTCCCTCTCTCCTTCCTCACTTTCAGAGTGCACATGTTGAGGTCTTTTAAGGCTCATTTACACTGCGTCTTGCCACAATGCCAACTTTCAAATCGTTCAAAAAAATTAAAGGAAACATTAGAGAGCCGCCTCTATATGGCATCGGTATTGTTGGCGCCCTTTTCCTTTCTGGTAATTTAGGTGTTGTTCCAGTCACTGTTGGGTTGGTGGGGACTAGTGATGTAACTTGTTTGCCTGTTCAGACGGCACAGGAAACCACCTACACCACTCCTCAAACCCAGGGAAAGAGGGATCACAGTGGCAATGCCATGCAATGGAAAACTGCCACAATGGGAAGGTTCACATGTTGGCAGGAGCATCGATCTGGCCACTGTGAGCAACTGACAATGGCTCACAGTCGGTTGTGCGAACAAGCCTTTAATCTCTCCTCACAGGGCTTCCGATGCAGACCCTGCACCAGCTAAGACAAGCAAGGTTTATAGCTGCATAGGTGAAGACCAAGATGAAATGTATACGGAAAGAAGAGAGGAATGGGGCATGCCATAAATCCTGACATCTATAGGGTGTTACAGCAATCGGCTTAATCCAAACACCTCTGGGTATATTACAGCAATTAGTTTGGACCTAAAACCTCCGGTGATGTTTCAGTACTTAGCTCTTTCCTAACACCTCTCGGGATGTTACAGTTTGTGGCACAGTCCTAACATGTACAGGAATGCAATTAGCACAGCCCTAGCACCTTTAAGGATGTTATAACAATACATGTGTCATATTACATACTTTATTTGGTATGATTTACTGACTGGATTACAGCATGAATATAGTCTATGTTGGCTGACTTAGTCCTAATGCCGAGCTGGGAATGTTGCGGTTGGTACACTAATACCTCTGGACTAGAAACTTTATTTGGCACAGTTTATTGACTGCATAATGTTAGTTCATGATGGCGTGCTTAGCTCAAACACTGATGAAGATGCCACAGTAATACCTGCATCACAGTTACAAACTTTATTTAATCATTTTCTGAATGATCTTCCATCCATCTGTACATCATCTTCTATACATATGTATGCTGATGATACGGTTCTTTTCTCCTCAGGGACATTGCCTCCAGGCTTCAATGGAATTTCAATAATGTCCAGGGTTAGTTTAAATCTCACCAACTCTTCCTAAATGGTAAGAAGACAGTGGCCATGATGTTTGGCACTAGACAGAGACTGTCAAGGCTCCAATCCTTCCCCTCTTTCACTACCCACCATGGGACAACTATTGAGGCCATGGCATCCTTCAGGTATCTGGGTGTTTGGCTGGATCAACATCTCACTTTCTCGGACCATATAAATGCCAAAATGAAAAAGCTACGCCCTAAACTCAGTGCCTTATATAGAAACTACTCCTGCTTCCCACTCCAGGCATGGTGCGAACTGGTCCAAAAGATGATTCTCCCGATCATCGACTACTGCGATGTCATCTATTGCTCTGCTCCCATCACCTCTTCAGCTAGCTTAGATACCCTTTTCAACTCCTTCTGCCACTTTGCCCTTGATGCACCTACCCTAATCCATCACTGTCACCTTTACCGCTCTTTAGCTTTCCCATCTCTAGCTAACAGGCGACTGTATCACTGTGCAAAGTTCATCTCAAACTACTGGCTTGGTACACTCCCTCCTTATCTTACCTCCTCCTTTTCCCCTCCACCCACACCCTCTCACCTTCTCAGATCCCATGATCACAGAACCCTGTCAGTTCCCCAGAGATCCACCTCAGTTGGCCAGTCCTCTTTTTCCTATCGTCTCCCAAAATTGTGGAACTCGCTTCCTGCACAAATCCTATTTTCCTCCTTCCTCTAAATAAAGCACTACATAATTTCCTTTCTGTTAATTTCACCTGCCCCTAACTCCCCACCCCTCCTGGTCTAACACGTTGTCTGCTGATCTGCATGTCAAAGCATGACCTACTCGTAGCAATTATATAAATAAGCACTTAATCGTGCTCCTCGTTTTATGTTGTTGCAAACTGTTTTCTGTTGTCTGTCTCCACCTTGGAGCCTGTGTGTTCCGCAAGGGTGTACTAGCTGACTCTGCTCTACTGCTAAACTCCCTACAAGGAATTTTTTCTATTAGCCTTTGCACGTAGGCCTTAGTGTTCTCTACTCTCACTGATACACCTCTCCTACTCTTATGCTAAAGTACTGTGTAAGTTTCTTTATTTGTATTTGTCCCTATAATTCATACAAACTGCTACTGCTAAAGCGACAAATGTCCTATCTGTGTATTGCTTCCATGTATGCTTCCAGAGCATTTGTACTGTTATACACTATAGGTCATCCATAAGGTCACTGTAAATGTTGTAACTACCTACTTTGTAAACTATGCTTTATACGTTATGTGTGAATTGCTTGTACAATATCCTACTATGCAACTCTCTCTACCCTCTACCCCAGGTCGTACCGGGAGACAAGCAACTTGCTGTTCAGTGTACCTTACCTGGTGAAACTTTTCAATAAATAAATAAAATTCCAATACATTGAAGGGCTGGAGTGCATACTGTATATTGCTTCCATGTATACTTCCTGAGCATTTGTACTGTTATACACTATAGGTCATCCGTAAGGTCACTGTAAATGTTGTAACTATCTACTTTGTAAACTATGCTTTATACGTTATGTGTGAATTGCTTGTACAATATCCTACTATGCGACTCTCTCTACCCTCTACCCCAGGTCGTACCGGGAGACAAGCAACTTGTTGTTCGGTGTACCTTACCTGGTGAAACTTTTCAATAAATAAATAAAATTCCAATACATTGAAGGGCTGGAGTGCACACTGCTTTTAAAAGTTACAGATTTTCTAGTTTGCACAGATTGGTAGTTTAAATCATTTTGAAAATTGAGTTCCATGGGATAGGCACAAGGGAACCTTAGTGGTAAGGAAAGGGGGTGGGGTAAAAGCCAGAGATCAAGTAGGGCTGCAGTATTACAGTAGGTAGGGAAAATGGGCAGACTAGGTGGGCCAAGCGGTCCTTATCTGCTGTCAAACTCTATGCTTCTATGTACACTGTAGACTAGTAACTGGTTAAAGAAACAGTTACTGTGGTGTTAAACCTTCACTCGGCTCTTCATCATTCTGTGTTATCAAATTCAACCAATAAGAACCTATCAGAGCAGAATCCTTCATTCGTTATTACATATGCTCCAGGTATTAGGAAATATATTTATAAAATACTCCCTAAACTTGTACAGTGACTATAAATTGTGAGTGTAAATTTTTGGCAGGCTGGTCAGCCTCATTTCACTGGAGAGAAAATTAATGGAAAACCTGTGAAAGGAAAAACTGGGAGTATCTTGAATTGGCTGTACTGTGCCGAGTTGACAACTAACTCATCAACCAGCATTGCAGCACCGGACTCCCTGTTGAATGAGAATTGCAGTCGGCAGGGTGCCATGCACAGCAGGGTCCATTGTTTTCTTCAGGGGGCTTTGCACCCCAAACCCTGTACCCCCACTACTTATGGATACTAACTCCAGGTCGGAGTTGGTTTGGGGAGGGGGTGCAAGACGGGGGAGATTGTTGCCGGGTCCCAGCCGCATCCCCTACAGCGACATGGTGCTGTTGTCGGCAGCGACATATGTCACTGCAGGGGTTTCGCTGCGGGAAGTGCATACTTCTTGAATCCAAGGGTCTGCAAGACAACAGACAGCATGGATTGATAGATTTCTTTGACTTGATGACCAGGGAACTAGATCAGAGGAGGACAGTGGACTTGGCCTATCTGGACTTTATGGAACACTGGACTTTAGCAAGGCATTCAACATTGTGCCACACAGGAGACAGAAAAAGAAATTAAAGGCAAAGGAAATAAAGCTGTCTAGGCGTGGGATCCAAAGTCCTGAATTGGGTTAGAAACTGGTTAGTGGACATGCAACAGAGGGTGGTGGTTAATGGCACTCACTTTGATGGGAGAGTGACCAATGGGGTACCGTAGGCTCAGTATTGGGATCCATCCTCTTCCATGTCTTCTTTTGCAGATAATACCAAAATCTGTAATAGGACAGACACACAGGAGGGGTGGACAGAATGCACAGGGATCCTGCGAAGCTTGAGGAATGGTCAAGAGCATGGCAGTCAGGGTTCAATGCCAAAAAGTGCAAAATTATGCACCTAGGGCATAGGAACCCAGAAACTGAGTATAGGATTTCGGGGTGGGGGGGGTGCTGATTGTCACTAAGCAGGAAAGGGACTTTGGGGTTATAACAGATTACCTCAAAGTGGCAGGGCAGTGTGATAGAGCAGTGGGTAGGGCTAGTGAGATGCTGGGATGCATAGGGGTATCACCTGCAGGAGGAAGAAGGGGGATTTGCCACTGTATTGCTCACTGGTGAGAGCCCACCTGAAGTATTGTGTCCAGTTCTGGAGGCTGTACTTCAGAAAAGACATATACAGGATGGAGGCAGCCCAGAGGGTAGCAAGTAACATGATGCAGGGGTTGTACAAGAAGCCTGTGAACAGAGATTGAGGGATCTCAGCATGTGCACCCTGGAAGAGAAGAGAGGGAGAGGGAACATGATAGAGACCCACAACTACCTCACAGGGTTGAACAGGATGCAGGAGGGAGTCTCTTTCAAATAGGAAAGAACACCAGGACTAGTGACATGTGATGAAGGGAGGAAGGGGTGGTTAAGAGGGGTGCGAGAAAGTACTACTTAATTGAAAGAGTGTGAGATACTAACAACAACAAAAATGGAAAGGGACCTGGGGTAGTCATATCAGATGACTTAAAGGTGGGCAAGCAATGTGAGAGGGCAGTAAGGAGGGCTGGGGGGATACTGGGATGCATAAGGAGAGGCATCACCAGTAGAAAACAGGAAGTTGTTATCCCTCTGTACAGACAGCTGCTGAGACCCCATCTGCAGTACTGCGTGCAGTTCTGGAGACCCAGTCTCCGCAAGGACATAGACAGGATGGAAGCTGTCCAGAGGAGGGCAACTAAAATGGTGCTTGCAGGGTCTGCACCGGAAGACATATGAAGAGAGACTAAAGGAGCTTAATATGTATAGCCCGCGAGGAAAGGAGGGAGAGGGGGGACATCATAGAAACTTTCAAGTACCTCAAGGGAATCAACAAAATCCAAGAGGGTAGCATCTTTCAAAAAAGAGGTGTGCAAGAACAAGGGGCACAAATTGAAGATGGGGGGGCAGCCCAGAGGTAATGTAAGGAAGTATTTTTCACAGAGAGGGTTGTGGATGCATGGAACGGTCTCCGGAGGAGGTGGTGGAGTCAAAAACAGTGGTTGAATTCAAGCATGCATGGGACAGTCATAAGGCAGTTCTAGGGGTTGGGGGTAGAAAGAAGTAGGCTGCTGGTTAACTAGGATCTGCAGCTTATCCATTAGGTAGGGAAATGGGCAGACTGGGTGGGCCAAGCGGTCCTTATCTGCCATCAAATTCTATGTTTCTATATTCAGTACTTGTACTGTTATGTTAGGCAGAAATTTGCAAGTTGGTACTTACGCTCCCCACCAACTGCATGACAACATTGTGCTACTATGCTTTCTCAAAAAGTAACGAAATTCTGTGCAAAAACTGCATTAATGCAACAGTTAGAGTTTTTACAGCTTACTAATGCTGGTGGGCCTTGTTGTTAGGTTACTACCCTTGCACCCCACTTCACCACCTCGCCCCCACCAGCAGGCATCAGGATGTGCGTTGGGGTCATCTGTCCTAACTCTCGCCCCATTCTCCTATACTGCACCACCTCAGCTTATTTACACATGGAATGGGGTGAGAGTTAGGGCTGATGACCCCAGTGCCTGTTGGTGGGGCAGGGTTGTTGTGGGGTACAAGGGGTGGTAACCCTAATGGCAAATTTCCTCACTTTTGTCGCTGTAAAAAACCCTAACTGTTGCATTAACACAGTTTTTTGCAAAGTATATATAGATATATACAATATATTATGTGTTTGTGTGTGTATATATCTATCTATCTATCTATATATATATATATATATATTCATTCATGGCAAAAAACTCTGTTTAATGCATCAGTTAGGGTTGTTCCACAGTGACAAAAGTGAGGAAATTCAGTGTTAGGGTTACTACCCCTTGCACCACACGCTCACCAACAGGCATCAGGGTGTGCGTTGGAGTCGTCGGCCCTAACTCTCACCCCATTCCATGTGTAAATAAGCTGAGGTGGTGCAGTATAGGATAATGGGGTGAGAGTTAGGCCCAGTGACCCCAACGCACACCCCAATGCCTGTTGATGGGGCGGGATGGGCGTGGGGTGCAAGGGGTTGCAACCCTAACACCGAATTTCCTCACTTTTGTCACTGTAAAAAAACTCTAACTGTTGCATTAATGCAGTTTTTTGCACAGAATTTCATTACTTTTTGAGAAAGCACAGCTTTTGTCGCTGTGGAACAACCCTAACTTGATGCATTAAATGGATTTTTTGCCATGAAAATATATATATTCATTGCAAAAAAACTTTGTTAATGCATCAGTTAGGGTTAAACAACAAGCAGAGGAAATGAGTGGGATTGAGACCTAACATCTCCCTCCACCCAACCATACCACCCTACCATCTCCCTCCACAGACCAACAGGCGTCAGGGTGTGTCTTGGAGTCATCTACCCTAACTCTCATCTCATTCCATGTGTAAGGAAGCTGAAATGGTACAGAATAGGTGAATGGGCTGCGAGTTAGGCCCAATGGCTCCAAGACATACCCCGATACCTGTTGGTCTGTGAAGGGTGGTGGTGGGGTAGTAGGGATGGTTGGGGGGAGGTCTTAGGGTCTCAACCCTAACACCTCATTTCCCTTATTTTATTGCTTCAACCCTAACTGATACATTAACAAAGTTTTTGCACAATTTATTTCTACTTTTTGAGAAAGTGTAATCGTACCCTTATTGCGCTCCCATCAGTCTATAATGTGTAGTGGTTGTAAAGGGCCCTCTGTCTATGTAACCATAAGTGTATACACATTGTAATCAACCCCTCATCTCGCTGTGGGCCCTGCACTCCCAGTACTTCATAATGGAGGGCCCTGCATGCCCAGTACTGCATCTTGGTATCTATATGCGGCAGCAAAGAGCCCTCTGGGCCCTGTGTTCCCATCTACCTGTAACTGTAGAGATGCAGTGCAGGCCTAGAGACATTCCAAGTAATCCTTGTGATGCAAATGATGCAGTATCTCAGTAACCTTAGGAACATGGGGAAAAATTCCACCGCAGTTGTAATCAAGGCCTGGCAACCTGCACACATGCTTAGTACACCTAAACATGTACTAAGCTGTGTTTAGCAAAAAATCCGTATCTCGTACTGTTTTCAAGATATAGGCACTGAAAGCACTGCGTTAGACACTATGTTGTCCTATGGGAGATTTTTCAACTTTGGAATGCCATAACTATGGAACTGATGAAAATTTTTACACCAAACCAGCATAAGTCGCATCTGTGGGACAACCCCTTTGTACCTTGCCAATTTCAAGCCCAAAGTCCTGTTTCTTTGCAGTGAAGTGGCAAAGAAACAGCAACCTTCAAAAATCCCTGCTCATGAGCTGTCAAAATCCCTATTCAGGAGCTGAATCCCTTTTCGTGAGCTGTCAAAATCCTTATTCATGAGAAATTCCTGTTCGTGACATAGGGCCATCTGGTCGCCCCCTCATGAACAGGGATTTTTGCAGCCCACATACAGGGATTTCTCACGAACAGAGATTTTGACAACTCATGAACAGGGATTTTGACAGCTCATGAAAAGGGATTAGTTTTTATAATCCCTGTTCGTGAGCTGTCACCCTGTTCGGCCAGCCGAACTCTTCGTGAGTTTTCGTCAGAATCCTGTTCATGAAATCCCTGTTTGTGACGTAGGGCTATCTGGTCATCCCCTCACAAACAGGCATTTTGACGGCTCACGAAAAGGGATTTGTCGCGAATATGGATTTTGACAGCTCACGAACAGGGATTTTGACACCTCATGAAAAGGGATTCCTTTTTATAATCCCTGTTCATGAGCTGTCAAAATCCCTGTTCGCAAGCTGAATCCCTGTTCATGAGGTGTCAAAATCTCTGTTTGTGAGAAATCCCTGTTTGCGAGATAGGGTCATCTGGTCATCACCATACGAACAGGGATTTTGACAGCTCACAAAAAGGGATCAGCTCACGAACAGGGATTTTGACACCTCACAAACAGGGATCGAAAGCGAGTCGCAAAAAGGGATTTTCAAATTTAAAAATGGCCATTTTTTGACTAAACACATCCAAAGTCATGGGTTTGTAGAGGGCATCACCCTGAACAAAACCCATGCTTCAATCTGTACAGAAGATATCCCTGGATCAAGTTACAAGGTTTTGTTTTTGGAGAAAATTGAGAACAAGATGGCGGCTTGTGAACAGGGATTTTTTTCATATGAACAGGGATTTGATGAATCCCTGTTCGTGAGCTGTCAAAATCCCTGTTCTTGAGCTGAAATCCTTGTTTGAAACTGTGCAGCTATCCAAAAGACTGAATTGAGTTTGCTCAGAACCCGAAATTTAAAAAATGAATAACTTTGGAACAGATTAATATTTTTTCACCAAGCCCTTTCTACCCTGAACATTTCAGGCCACAATTCCAAACAGTGTAGCCGTAGCACGATGAGGAAACATCAGCAAAATTGGGGGGGGAAAAAAGCGACTTTTAGACTTTTTTTACTATGCACTGCACGAAATTAAATCTGTTTGAAATTAAACTTAGTACATCAAGAGACCTACACCACAGTATGGCGCATACTAAAGTTCATGAAAACCCATTGAACGGTTGCAAAGTTATTAAACTTCCAAATTTGAGGTTTAACATTAAACTGCCTACTCAACCCTAACTATAGTGGTGCTACTGCACCACTATACAATAATATATATATATATATATATATATGTATGTATATATACTATATATATATATATATAAATAGGTGATACATGATGGGCAGGAGTGGAATATGGAAAATATTCTCACTCCTGCAGAGTGAGCTCTGGATATTTCAGGAGTGCCGAAGGCACGAGTGAAATATACAGTGCTCACGATGCAGGAGTGAGATTATTTTCCATATTCCATGATCTGCCCATTATGTGTGCTATTTATACCATGGAGGTGGGACCAATTTCAGTGAGAGAGGTATGTTTGCTGTTATGAGGTTCATGTCACTTTAAATGATGCTATTGCTGTGGTAGTGTTTGTGTGTGTGTGAAGTTTTATAAATGGGTTTTTGTAGTGAGCTGTTGTTGTTTGGTATGTGTGTGTGTGTGTGGGGGGGTCTTAATTGGGTGTGCTGTGTTTTGGTAATTGGTTGCCTAACGGAAGTTCTGTTCTGTGACAAGCTGGATGTTTGCAATATACTGGTTATTTGTTGTTCGTTTTGTAGGTCAATATGTGGCAATGCAGGATTCAGTATTGTACCAAACTCGGGGTTTGAAATGCAGCACAAGAGATTTGGAAATTGTTGCATTTAGAAGGATTGCTGCAGCTGACTGTCATTATCTGTCTTAATTGTGTTAATTTCAGTGTATGACTTGTTTTAGAATTCAGCAAATTACAGGGGTGTTTCTTAGTGTTTTCAGATGCAGGTGAGTGATGTCAGCAGAGTAGGTATAAATGATACTTATTTTAACTCTGCTGATGTCATCAGGATTTATTTCACTCCAGTGAAAATAACATCATTTATCTCACTGGAATTGTTCTCACCCCCATGGTATATATATATATGTATTAGCAATAATGTATTTTTGAAATCTTAGCTTCATCATCATTGTAATTCTAATGCCCTCAGATATTTTTTAAACAGCTTTTAGTACTAATTTTGGAATTAATAACTTGCGTCAATATTTATGGTCGCCTCAAGCAACTTTAAGAAATCTTCTCTGCTGAGGTTGCCTTTTGACTCTTCAAACTAGATTCATATTGTGGATCAACTAGGATGGCACTACACACACATTTCTGATGGTAAGCATCACAGGTTCTAGACCCTGGTTCTAGGCCCATTCTCCCAAGGTACTGCTAGTGAGTCTGTCCTTTGTAAGGCATTTCATTTATGGATTCCTGTTGTTTGAAGAAAAAAATTACTCACTATGGTAATGTTGTTTCTTCTTAGAGATCCATCGATGACCCTTCCAAACCCTAACACTGCCTTCCATTCTGGAACTTGAAAATAGTTTCACACAAGAATCAGTTATCTTATGGTTGCTTGAGTACTACTCATTGCAATTTCTTAATTTTTAAAATTATGATTATTCCAATCCTAAATGTTTTGTCTGCTAGAATTTATTTGGAGTTTTCAAATTTTAGAAAAAATTTGAAACTTTTTCTTAAACAGTCGGTTACTTTTAGTGGTCGCTGCTCCCCTGGCTATTAAAACAAATCTGATGTTAGAACAGCAGGGGGAGTGTGTGCACAGTGCAGGGTCTGAACTTGCATTCTACATTTTGTCATTTGCATTAAGTTGTATCTCTGGGGCAGCACACTTCTGCAGAGTGATGCTATCGGTAAGGCACATTGATGGATTCCTGAAAAGAAACTACATTACTGCTGTGAGTAAATTTTCTTTCCCAACCCGGGCCAGCATGTGTGCGATGGCGTGCATGTACTGCATGAAAGGTGCAGCATGCCTCATTGCCCACACCCAGCCGACTAGATTGGTAACCATTACTGTGCCACCTAGCCTCCTCCAGAAGTGATGTAAGTCTGTTTACCACATTTATTTATTTTTTTTAATTATATTTTTTAATGTGCCTTTTTATCCCTCTGTCAATGGCCGGGGCCCATATTGGCTGGGTCCCAGCTCATGCCGAGATCTCTGGAATCACAGGGCTTGCACCAAGGTGTTTTTTCCCCTTTAAATCCCGTGGCCACTGGGATGGAGACAGTCATGCAATGACCTTGGTGCACGTGCGGGCATGTTCTTGCCCTGGTCGTACAGAGGTCCACCAACAACTGCCCAACCGGCCCCACCACATGATCCCAGACCGTTGATCCCCCCTACCAACCACTCTGGGTCGGAAGGCACCAGACACCAGATCCCTTCCTTCCCCGAAGAAGGTGAGCAGTCTCCTGGGCACTCAGCACCCCCCCGGTGACCCTCCTGTGACCAAGGTCTGTACCCGGAACCCAGACGTCGGCACCACAGGCATTCAGGCCAGCCATATTTACCACATTTCTAATTGAAATGGGAGAAACACTGAATTTCACAAATCTCCTTTAAAAAAAGTCAGCAAAGCTGGCCCAGTGGTGCTGGAGGTTGAGGCACTGGTCGCTACACCTCGCGTCATGCTGGCGATCTGGGTTTGGGAATGAGCCTGGGCTGCTGCGGGTCGTGGGGGGGAGAGAGGATCAAGCATCTGGAAGACTGCTGCCCTCTCTCGGGGGGAGGGAGACTTGTCCCACTCGTTGAGTGCCCTCTGGCAGTGGCTGGAGGGCAATATGGGTTGGGAGGCACGTATTGATGTCCTTACATCAGTGGTGGGGATGGGAGATAGAGGAAAAAGGAGCCTTGCAGGTTCCATGATGGTCCCGTGTCCCCAAGTGCCACCCCCAGTGTCTGGATTAGGTCTTTGGGGGGAAGCCGGTGCCCTCCTCCCTGTTCCTGCCACAGCAGGGCAATCTGTGGGGGAATTTCTGGGGGTTGGCAGAGCAGGGACACGCGAGACCAAAGAATGAGTTCCTCCATGAAGAGGACCACAGCCACCTGCCAGGGCTTCTGGAGGATAAAACTTATATATACATATATATATATATATATATATATATATATATATATATATAAAAGTCAGCAATTATTAAAAACGAGTGTATGGGTAGGGGTGTGTAATGAGTTTTTACATAACCCTCAGTGTGCAATGCCTATATGAGCCCCTTGAGTTTCATTCTCATGGTTTATGGGGCATCACACAACTCAGGTGTATGTAAAAACTCATTATACACCCCTACCCATACATTATTCTCTATATTGTTCCTCTTGAACCCCTGTGCAGCCCTACCTTTCAGATCAGCCATGGCCTGAGCAACCATGGCCCTCCATTCTTTCTGGGATGCCTTCTACTGTACTTCCCTCACTTTGTCCTCCGTATCCTTCCGTTTATCAAATGCATGAGTTTTCTCCCTTAATGTCTCCTGGGGTTTTGTGACAACTAGGGAGTCCTCTGTCTAGCCCTCTCACTCTTGTTGTCTATGGGGGTGGGGTGTATGTAGTCAAGTCACTGCCTCAATTTCAGGCCCTCTCACCTGGCCTTAGCACTCTCACTTAGTGGCAAATTTATCATTTTAGCCACAGTCATCTTCCTCAGTTTATCAAAATCAGCTGTCCTGAAATTCAGTGTCATAGCATGCCTCTTAGCCTCCTGCCTTCTAAATCAGGGACAGAGCTGATCAAAATCACGGACACCTCTTAAAAAATGGAAATATCAGCTCACGAAGCCTGTTGTATTGTGGGGCTTGGTGTGAAAATAATTTTCTTTAGGAAAACTAGACTGTAGCATTAATGTCTGACAATATATTACACTGCAAACCTCTGCTCTTCAACAACAAAAAAGCCAAATTTGGGAGGGGCCAAGGAAATGAATATGGAAAATCGGGGACGTTCCTGAAAACTAAGGGCAGTTGAATGGTATGTATCCTAGTTTTATTTTTGTTAAGTAGCTGCCCCCTGTTTCCTTAGATCCAGTCAGTTATGGACACTGTTCCCTACTGACTCCCCAAATTTAACTGATCTGATTACATCATCCCCACTACTCATTGAAGGTGAAGAGCATCCTGCCCCCCGCCCGCCCCGTCTAATGCATGACATGCTGAAGAAGGAAGCAGTCCTTCATAACTGACAAGAAACCTCTGCCTACCTTCCTTTTGGCACTTTATGCATCCCGAACAAAAGTCTGAAATCCCCCATGAGAACTAAGTGCCCCATATTTTTTACCCTTTTAACTTCACTATCAAACTACACTCAGATTGCAGTCCTTGTTGTCATTAAATGCCTTCAGATCCCTTATTGCCAGAATGTTCAAGTTTATCACTGCCATTAACCTGTTTTTCCTTACTCTCAGCCTTCCCCTTACTCCTCTGTCTTTACTTCACCCTATCTTTACTCTGTGCCATTGGCTGCTTATCTAAGTGGCGCACACCCCTCTTTTGCAATGGATCCTGTTTCATCATGAATACATTGTAAATATCAAATTGTGATGTATGTAGAGTATTCTTGTATATATTTCTTTATTACTTGATTACTAAGTTTGTCATTGGTTTATTATTACATTATTCTGTACTTTTACTTGTTTATATTGCTTGTATTGTTCTAAGAGACCTCCTTGTAAATAAGCCTGCTCAATGGAAATATCTTGTCAATAAACTTGAACTTGAACATTCTGCTGTACTGCTTGGCAGACTGTATACTAACCAAATTGTCTGTTTGCCTCCAAAGGATCCTCATTATAGCCACAAACTTTCCATAGTGCTCCCATCCCTCCTCACTCCCTTTTTCTCACTTGCTTCAATTCTTTCCTTGACAAAAAAAGCTACCACCTTCCCCCTGACTCTCCCTGTCCCTCCTGAAAAGACTGCACCCCTCTACTCTTGCATCCCAGCTTATTCTGTCAATCCACCAGCTCTCAGTGAGTGCCACTACATCACATCTTCCCTGAAGAGGTTCGCCCTCATGTGCATCCATATGTTTTACTTGCTCTCTTCACATTTGCTGTCATTCAGCGAAGATCTGTGTTTTCTTTCCCTCCCTGATTTTGACTCCTTACGACTGACCTGTTTTCACACACCCCATAACTTGCTGGTGCATTGTGTTGTCCTATATCTACCCCTACCAACCCCGTCCCAGTTTTCAGTCTCTATCACCACTCAGTATATCCTGAGTGCCAGCAACACCCCCCCCCCCCACTTCTGAACTAACTAAAGCCTGTCTATAGCATGCAGGCTTTCCTGTTCCAGGATGCCTTCCTTTGTGTGAGGACCCTAAAGCATTACTCTCTGCACCAAACTCCCAGCTGTACATTCACTGCATGATCTCTTCCTGCCTCACTGGCCCTATGCGTGCAATTGGCAGAATTGTATCTTACTACCTTTTCTTAACTCCTTAAATCTTGTTGCAGGACATATGGTGTGTTTCTGGCTAAATCACTGGTGTGAACATGTACCAATCCGTCATGGTTGGTTCCTTTTCCCCTTCCCTCAAGAGCCTGTCCACCCTTGTTTAATTCGGGTGTTATCCTGGTGGCCATTTTATGGCCCAAATTTCAGTTTGCCATAAAAAAACATCTACTGGTGACATGGGACAGGCATTTCTCATATTTATGGTCACAACATTTTTAAATGAAAAGACATGCATACAGTAGATACATACATACATATGTACAGGATGTAAGTACATACATCCAATATGTATGTACATACATGCACACATAAATACATGCATACAGTACATACATACAGTACATTACATACATATGCATGTATGTATGTACGTACATACATACATCTAGTTTGTATGTACACACACATATATATACACGTAAATACATGCATGCAGTGCAAATGCATACATATATGCATACAATATGTACATTCATACATACATAAAACTACATTCACTCGTACACAAATACAATAAATAAATAAATAAATACACGCACATACATATGTGCATATGTAGGGAAAAAAGAAGACTGTTTGTTAGGTACTTTCCTTTCACCAGCTAAGTGGGAACACCCTAGCCACTTTAGGACATATGGTGTGCCACTAAGTCATTGGCGTGAACATGTACCGATCCATCATGGTTGGTTCCTTTTCCTCTTCCTGTCGACCCTTGCTAAATTCAGTTGTTATACTGGTGGCCATTTTAAGGCCCAAATTGTAGTTTGTCATAAAAAAAAAATATCTAGGTGACAAAATGTAACAGGCAATGCACATATTCATGGCCACTCGATTCTTAAATGAAAATACATATATGCATGCATACAAACAGTACATACATAGACACATACATACATACAGGTATACATACATATCGTACATACCTGTACATACATGTATGCATGCAGTACTTAAATAAATAAATACATACATATGTACATAGTACATACGTACATCAAGTACATACATACACAAATATATGCATGTAATTCATACATAGAATATACACATGCATGTATATAATACATACATTCTACATGCATATAATGCATGCATACATACCTGTGTACATACAATAAATAAATACATACATACATGCATATTTAGGGACAAAAGAGAAGACTTGGTCTTTTGGTTACTTTCTTCTCACCACGTCAGTGGGAATACTCTTATCAACTTTTTTTTTTCTTTCAGGTACTAGTCAAATCTGCGTTTGGAGACCATTAGAGTATCAGCTGACACCACATGTTCTGGCAGTCTATTCGAAGTGTTCACCACTCATCCTGTGAAGTCGTTCTTTCTGATGTTTCCCTCAAATCTTCTTCTCTTCAGTTACATTGAGTGTCCCCTTGTTCACTTGATCTGAAGGGATTATCCCTTTCTGATACTAAAATGCTGTATTCATGATGACTGCTGTTAACAAGTCTTGTGCTCGTCATGGAATACAATCCCAGCTCTGCTATTCAGTCCTCAAGGCCATGCTTTTCCAAGCCATCTACCATCTTGGTTGCTGTTCTCTGTAGCTTTTCGATTGTACTACGTCATAAAATGCATCTGAGTTCTGTGGCCATAGAACAATGTTTAGATTTCTGGGCCCACTGAGTACTCAGATAAGCCATTTTGAAAATCCAGCTTCCAAGGCAGCATGAGTTGTCATTGATTTATTTAGTTCATGCCTGCTGAGCGGGAAAGGAGGTGAGACAATACTGACTATTTTTAGCCTCGTCTTGGGGGGGGGGGTACAGACTTGCAAACTAATTGAAACTGAACCATGTTAAGCTATTGGAATTTTTAGTAACTGGGAGAAATTTGGCTGGGACACCAGATAAATTCCCCATCTCTTTTCGAGAAATGCTGTGGGATCTTTGACGTCCACCTGAGCAACCACCAGAACAGGCAGACAGGACCTCAGATTCACATCTCATCTGAAGGAAGGCACACGCCGACAATACAGCATCCCCCAGTACTGCACACTGGTGTCAGCATTAATGGTATGAGCTCAATCCTGGGGTGGGACTAGAACCCATGACCTTCTGGCCCAGAGGTGGATGTGCTACCAACTGAGCCAGGCTGATACTATAAGAACCAAGTGACAGAACTAGGGCTCTTCCCATTAGGCAAGAGAAGCCTTGGGGGAAGACATGATCGAGGTATTCAGATACCTAAGAGCAATAACCCCTTTGGGTCAAAACGAGTTTTGCAGGACATCCAGGGATGGGCGGGTGCACAATGTCACTGAATTTATTTATTTAGTTTTTGTTTACCAGGTGGGCACACTAGGCAATCAAATGCCTATTTTCTGGTGCAATCTGGAAGAGTGCAACCATTAATACAGACTTGAAGAATACAGTATAATAAGAGCATACATAGTGAGAAAATATTAAATAATAAGGTGTGCTTTGATAAGAAGGTACATAGTAAGAGAATACAGTATACCAGGACTTAAAATGGCAAGATTGTATCTTGCATTTAGTTCATCTAAATACAATTGCTAGAAAATATAAACATACATAGTGCACATAGCTCTGAGCTGCAAATCTGGAGACCTGGGTTTGAATCCCACAGCTCCCACTTGCATACTGTGTGACCCTGAGCAAGTCACTTAACTTCCTCGTGCTCCCAGGTTACACTTATAAACAAGCTTCAGCTTAGTGTGTCTCACCTGGGTAAATAATTGGAAAAAAAAACATGTAGGGGATCTGTACTAAATCCTGACATACTGTATAAAATCCCAATAAATTATATCCCGTCACCGGAATCCCGACCAAGCTTTTGCCTGAGTGTTTCTTTGCCCGACTACTGAAATCCTAGCAGAACTGACTGATTATTCAGTGAAAAGACATGCGCACATTATTGACATAACTGACTGAATTAAATACACTGCAGCTGCACTATTGTTATGGCATGAAAAGATCACTTAGCTGAGCAATACTTGAACAAAACGTGCTCAAAGAAAAGATGTGCCACACAGTATTGACAAGGCTAATCAAATTGAATGCTCTGCAGCTGCACTATCAAAACATAATAATAAACAAAATATCAGTACTCCATACTATCGTTCCACCTTTACTTGACCAAAACTTTCAAAGTGTTATACTGAGCTTATTAATGAATAACAAGCACTAGCGATCCTGCTGGAAACTTTAATGAGCTCTGCTAAGCACATTACTGTAAAAAATACATATGAACATACGAAATTTGCCAGCAGATAAAGGCCTAGAGGTCTATCAAGTCTGCTCGAATGTGCAGCTAGCACCCCTTATTCTGCAGCTGCCTCACCCTTCCACCCTTCCCCTTCATTAACCCTCCCCCTTGTCCTATCCCATCCCCTTTTGAAGCAGTCCACTGTTCTACTGGATACCACTTCTGCAGATAACACATTCCACACAGCCACCACCCTCTCTGTAAAAAAGTGTCTCCTCATCTCCCTCCTGAACCTTCCTCCCTCCAGTCTCATATCATGGCCCCTGGTGTCCCTCCCCTCCCTTACTTTGAACAGCCCCTCTGTACCAGTCTTGTTTATTCCTTTCATGTACTTAAAGGTTTCAATCATATCCCCCCTGTCCCTCCTCTCCTCCAGCGAATACATGTTCAACTCCCTCAGTCTTCTCTCGTATGATAAGTCCCCCAGCCCCTTGATCATCTTTGTTGCCCTGCGCTGCACCCCCTCCAGTAACTTAATGTCCCTCTTCAGATACGGGTGCCAGTACTGCACGCAGTACTCCAGGTGCGGTCTCACTAATGA
This sequence comes from Neoceratodus forsteri, assembly GCA_016271365.2. Lineage (NCBI taxonomy): Eukaryota > Metazoa > Chordata > Ceratodontiformes > Ceratodontidae > Neoceratodus > Neoceratodus forsteri. The sequence goes on from JADMNL010000023.1 coordinate 221,174,311, forward strand.
CCTATACAGTGGCAGAATCACCTCCTCCTCCCTCCTCGAAGATATACCCCTTGCAATACAACCCAGCATTTTGTTGGCTTTTGCAGCTGCCTTCCTACATTGTCCCAAGTTGTTCATTGACCCTGTAATGAGCACCCCCAGATCCTTCTTCTCCTCTGTCTGGGCTAGCTGCACTCCCCCCAGCTGGTAACTTCTCCTTGGGTTCTTTATCCCAAAATGCAGCACCTTGCACTTTTGGCATTAATCCTAGTTGCTGAGTGTCTGACCAGGTTTCAAGCTTTGCCAGATCATCCTGCAACCCCTGCCGCCCCCTAGGTCATCCACCACCGCTCCTACCTTGGTATAATCAGCAAACAGACTGATCTTACTCTTGATGTCCAATGATATGTCTGCAATGAATATCCCAAACAACTCTGGTCCCAACACTGAGCACTGTGAACACCGTCATTACTACCTTGGGTGTGAGAGCTCTCCACCACCACCCTCTGTTGCCTTCCCTGAAGCCAGTTCCCTACCCATCTCACCAGCTTTGCACCCGCCCCTGTGCCTACTAACTTACTTCCCAGCCTTCCATGCGGCACTGAGTCGAATGCCTTACTGAAGTCTAGATACAGGACATCCAATGCATGGCCCCGTCCAGTTGCCTAGTTATCCAGTCATAGAACTCCACCAGGTTGGTTTGGCAGCATCTGTCCCATATGAAGCCATGCTGTCTGCTGTCCTATAGTCCTTTGGTCTCTAGGAGGGCCATCAGCCTCTCCTTCAGGATAGTCTCCATTAGCTTACCCACGATGGATGTGAGGCTCACTGGTCTGTAGTTCCCAGTTAATCCTTGGGGCCACTCTTGTGGAGGGGCACCACATGAGCCATCCTCCAGTCCTGAGGTACACACCCGAATGTAGTGAGGCATTAAATAGGTCTGCCAAAGGCCCTGCAAGGACCTCTGCCAGCTCCTTCTTTACCCTGGGATGGATGCCATCTGGGTCTGGTGCCTTGTCCACCCTTAGTGCCTTCAAACCTCCGAACTCTGCCTCCATGATTTCCCATCTGTCACCCCCTCCCCTTGTTTCTGCCATTTCTCCCTTTGGGTGTCACCCTTCTTCTCTTTAGTAAATACTGAGCAGAAGTACTCATTTAGTGCTTCTGCCTTATCGCACCTGCTTCCACCCAACCCTCCTTCCTAACCCTTACTATGTGGTCCTTACAGCTCCTTTCTTCCTGATGTACCTAAGAAGTCCTTCTCCCCTTCTTAATGCCTTGTGCCAGCCTGAGTTCAGAGATGCCTTGGCTCCTTACTGTCCTTGTCACCTCCTCGATTCCGTCAAGTACTCCTCCGTGTCCTCCCCCCTTCCTGTTTTCTTGTACTTCCTAAAGGCAGCTCTTTTCCTCATTACCTTTTCCATGACCTCCTTGCTCAACCAGCTTGGTTTCTTAGCCCTAGCCTTCTTGCTCTGGGCCTTGCAGCAGGTTTTGGTTGCCTCCACTATCCCCAGCTTTATGAGCTCCCACCTCTGGTTAGTGTCCATACTAGATTGAATTCTGGCCAGGTACACTTTTTCCACTTCCCCCATCCTCCCAAAGTCAGCCCTCCTGAAGTCCAGCACTCTTGTGCCAGATTCCACTCCTTCCTTGCCCATATCCATTGTGAGCCATACTGAGTGGTGGTCACTCCCTGACAGCCGTTCCTCCACTGTAAGTTCTTTCACAAAGTCCCCATTTGCCAGCAAAAGGTCAAGGGTATTCCCTAACCTGGTTGGTTCCTTGACCATTTGCAGCAGGAAGCTGTCCTGGAAAGCATCCAGCAGTACCTGCTCCCTTCTGTTCTTGGTTGTTGAGGTACTCCAGTCCACTCCTGGCGTGTTGAAGTACCCCACAATCACCACACTACCCTGTCTAACTCCTCCGTCTGAGATGGCGGCCTGTACACCACTCCATACAACAATGACAAGTATGACACAATGCATGTGACAGGGCTACTGGGCAATCTGGGTGATGACGGAAACTGTACCTGATGTAACTGCCGTAACTGCTCAACAACATCAGGCAATTGCGGTCAGTTTCACCAGATCAGCATGGTAATGTGTGCTTGATATTGATGCAATATTTATGGGCGGAGTGCATTACGGCAATGTTCTGTTTCGCACTGACACAGTAAAATGTATGGGAGAACATTAACAATGGCTTCCATTATGTGCTGTTTACGGCTTCACCTTCAGTATGGCAATTATGGAGCACAACATGGAGTACTGTTATTTTTTCTATAATGTGCGGCACGTCTTTTCGCGGAGCACATTAAGGAGTTTCGAGTCTATGTGATGCACAGAACTAATCAGGTCGGGATATCAGCAGCCGGGCATATTATCTGTCGGGCACTAGACAAATGGGGAAGTTGGTGATGGGATTTATATTGTCAGGATTTAACATGTTGGGATTTAGTACCTAATCCTATATATAGTTAAAGTGGTAACGAGACAGAGAGAGGTGAAGGAAAGTCAGTTCCATGTCAAAAGGGTCTGTAATGCGAACCATGATTATGGCACGGCGAGCGCAGAAATATAGAAAGATCCTCAGGGGATGGAAAAAGAGGTGCATTTATAGTAAATTATATCTGAGGTGTGTTGATCAGGGCTGCTGGGCCATCAGGGGTACACTTAGAACATGTATATAGGGAGGGTACTCAAGTGCAGGAGCAGAGCGTCTGGCTAAAAAGATGTTCATGATATTTGGCACGAAACGACTGAGAGGAGGGACATCGCCAAATTTAAGGAGGAATGGAGTTCCACAGTTTGGTGGGAAGAGAAGGCAAAGGACGCGCCACTTGCTTTAAATTTGATTCTAGGGACATCGAGCAAGGCAGTATCGGCTGATCTCAGGGGGTATCCATTTTCAGCGGACCGAAGAGCGGATGTTAGGGATCAGGGCTGACCATTATTTAATATACTGTATTATAGATAATACCTCCATAACCACAGTCATGCAGAGATGACGGGGGAAGCCAACCATTCTGTCATAGAGAGTGCAATGGTGAGTGAGTCAAGGTGATTGCAGTGCAAAGCAGCAAATATTATTATAGGTCACATCCCATTTGTGTAGGGTAGTGTTACAAAATTCCCTCACCAGGGACTTCAAGATCACTGCCACCACTGTGGGGTTTTACCAACAGGACCCCAGGGAAACCTGTTTCTTACTTCCTCCTTTGCACAAGGTCAAGAAGATCGAGACAGTAACTGTGGGTAGAGTGCCCATTCAGAGAAGGACTGCAAACCGAGTCCAGCAGAAATAGTAGCATTACCTTTTTAAATGAAACAAGCAGTCACTCATTCTATAGAAATAGAAGCTTTACTAAAATAGTATAAGTAGTTACAACAGGATGTATTTACAGGAAAACAAAAAGGGTTGCACATTTACTAAGAAGCAGAAAATAAAATCAAGTTAAACAGACAGTTTACAGCAGAATTCTGAGTTATTCTCACCTTAAACTCTTTACATGCCTTAGCTGCAGAGTTCCCCTGTCCCTTACTGTGCTATTTTACCAGTCTGCTAGTCTTTGTGTGGCAAGGGCCCTGGGCTTCAGATGTTTCACGTCGCAGAGAGAGAAATGAACCTCATTTCTCTCTTGTATTCTTTTCTGATTGTGGGAGGTGATTTCTTTCATTTGAGTTACAGGCTACCCCTTCCCTGCCCCCCAGATGAGTGGCTGTATGGAAGGATGACCTCATTCCGGCCAGCTGGCTCCCTCCACGTACCCCCTTGCTCTGTCTACTTTTGTGATTCTGCCTCGAAGACGGTCCAAGGTGTGTAGCCCCATGTTTCTTGCCTTTTAAGCTGGTTGAGGTGTTCATCCTGGCACTCTCCCATCTGTCTTACAGAGTCTCTGGCTTCAGGGATGTCTGAGGTGTTCGAAGTTGCACCTTGACATCCTCCAGGATGTGCAGCCTGGATTAGCTCATGGGAAAGTTCCACAGAGCAGTTCTCAGTATTTTTCTTAAGACTTGTCTGGACATGGGACCCTGAAAGCAATGTTTTTTATGTCCCCTTTCCAAATAGCAGAAATTATGACAGAAGCATAATTACATTACAAAATACATTAACGAAAATAAATTAATACATTACTCTAGTCACATATCCGTCATAGGTAGTTTTTGCAGCTGAAGAATACACTGGGGCTCCATAAAGCAGTTTGGGGTTTAGCATTCTTCTGGCAATAGCTAGGTGAGCTTGAGGGGTCAGGTCCTGGGCTGCTTTGTATGATATATCAAGCATGGAGCACACAGATTTACTGACACTTGTCGCATGTGCTGTATAGTCAAGAGAGGGGTCTAAGATAAGTCCAGGGTATGAGAAGGAAAAGGCAGTAGGGACCATGGTGCCATCCTGATATAAAACAGCTAATGGGAAGGGGCAGGTTGCCCAGTTTTGGGGTAGTGCCAGATAGCATTGATTGAGTTTTAGTGGTGTTGAGGATGAGCTTGTTCAACGATAGCCAGGTGTGCACTGATTGGAGGTCCGCTGTCAGATGCTGATTTATCTGATAAATATGTTTCGAGCTGGTTGCGAGGACCAGATCATCAGCATAGAGTATAGCAGAGGAGATGGCTATACAGTGTGTGATATTATTTATATGCAAGGCAAACAGAAGGGGGCCAAGTATGGAGCCCTGTGGGACTCCTCTCAGGGAGGGTGCAGGATTTGAGAGAGAGGAGGCATACAAGACCCTCCGGGTTCTGTTTGCCAAGTAATTTTGAAACCAGGGGAGGGCAGTTAGTGAAATGCCCAGGTCAGCAAGTTTGTCAGTGAACAGGGTGTGACTGACAAGTTCAAAGGCTTTAGTTAGAGTAATATAAACGGCACCTGTGAGTGTACTCGTGTCCATGGCAGTGGAGATGCTGTTCGTGAGGGTAAGAAGAGCAGTGGTGGTGCCTTGCCCTCTGTGAAATCCATGCTGATTTTTGGACATTAGGTTATGCTCAGTGAGGTAACTAGGACGCTGCGAGGCCACTACCTTCTCCAGTAGGATAGCAATGGGCCAATAGCTGTTCAGGATTCTATGGTCTTCCTTTTTAAAGAGGACAGGAAATGATTTCTAATAGGCAGCTGTTTATAATGTTCTCATTAACAAAATTGATATCCATAAGCCTAAATGATCCATAGGTAACAGTACCTGAATAAAAAGCAATGCGACAAATTGTATTTTGTATTGTTTTGATTGTATGGGCGTCATTCTTACAGTTCTCTTCATGGAACCGGTGATCTGGAGTTCTAACTACTGTATTTCATGGTTTGAGCAAAGAACTCTAAGCATGGTTCTGATAGGACAGTAGCTCATGTTTAGCATTCTGTACTCAAACCGTGACATAGTAAACACTCCAGATTACTGGTTCCATGAAAAGAACTGTGCAGAATGTTGTCCATAAAAAGAAAACAATTGAAAACAGTTTTTCACATCCGTGTTTATTAAGGTACAGTTAAATATGGCTCATTTGTGGGCAAGTATATCACTTCTCATACTAGGAACATTACTAGCTGCTGCCAATTAGCATACATTTCCTGTTCCCTTTAAATATCAGGACAATCCGTGCAATTTTCCATACATCGGGCCCTATGCCAGTAGAGAGGAATGGGTTGATTAGCTACTGGGCTAATTCTTTAGTGGCGATTCTCAGCAGTTTAGGTTCAACTTCATCCAAGCCTGTGGCTTTGGAGTCAGGAATTGGACCTCTGAGAGCCTGACTTGCTTAAAGTCGAAGGGAGGTCGGGACTGAGTATGTGATGACCCTGTGAAGGAGCTGGCTTGAGAAGTTGTAGGAGGCCCTTTGGAGGAGATACTCCCATATGAGGAGAGATCAGTGAAGTGGGAGTTGAAAACATCGGCAACTGTTGTACTATTATTGCAGTGCACCACATTTGGTAACATATTGGGGGATGGTCGACTACCTTTTTGGCCATGCATTTTTTTTTATCTATTGCCATAACAGCCTGGGGTTTAGGGCTGTTGCAGTGAATATAGTTTTGTAATGATTGCTTTTATTGTTCCTCACCTCCATTTTGCAATTGTTGCTTAACTCTTTATGTGAAGCCCAGTCCTTGGGGATGCTGAGGCCTTGTAGGCCTCCATCTTTTGTCACGTTCTTTACATTTTGTTAGCAGATCATGGTCAAGCCATTTTGTTAGGGGGCCCGCACCCTCCTTTTAGTGAAAGGGACAAACTTACCTCGCATGGAGGTTAATATGGTCGTGAGGAAGGTGGCTGCAAAGTTTACATCAGTGGCATTATGCAGGTAGGTCCAGTTAGTCAGTATTTGCTGTAGCCTGCCTATATAGGTCAGGGTCCAGGTTAACATATTTTCTGAGACGTACTATCCTAAGGGGGGCTCTAGGCAGTTTGGCTCGCCACACGCAGTAGATGGGGCAGTGATCGCTAAGGGCATCAGCAAGGACACCAGCAGTTTTAAGTCTATCGGGCCTTGGTGTGAGGATCAAGTCAATTAGCATCTGTGTGCTACAGTCTTTGGAGACCCGAGTGGACTCAGTAATGACCTGGGTGAGGTTAAGCACAGTGAGGGAGTGTGCGACTTTTTTACAATAATGAATTCATTATATTTGACCAGTTGACTAAGGGATTTAAGCAGGGAGGGGATTACGGATGCACCTTAAGTAGGGGGAATATAAACACAAAAAAATGAAGCTTTTTTGCACCTCCTAAGGTGAGTACACCATAGCAACATTCGACCAGCTGTTCAAGTGAGGGAATGGGTCATTAGTTGAAGGTAGGTTTGCCCTACAGTACATTAGTATGCCATCTCCTTTTTCTCAGGCCAGGGCAGTCGCAACGACTAAAACTATAGCCTGAGAGAGCACACAGATTATCAGGTGTGGATAGCTTTAGCCACGTTTCAGTTATGCCAAGGACATCAGGTTGGTAGTGCATGACCCAGGCCAGTAGTTCAATATGCTTGGGGAGTAAGCTTCAAATACTGACACTGGCAATTTTGAGACCTTCAGTATTTTGCCATGGTGTAGGTTTAGGAGCTGGGGTGGCAAAGACTGGGCCCGGGTTAGGCTCAACGTCTCCAGAGAGAAGATAACAAATGTGGGCTAGGTATGTAAGAAGACAGAAACTGAGGCACTTGCTGAGAGGGTTATGAACATACTGAAACTGCCAGCAGAAACAGGCCTTAGTGGTCTATCAAGTCTGCTCGAGTGTACAGCTCAGTCTATTTTACTGGAGCTTCCCCCTCCTTGCCCCTTGGAGTTATCCTCCCCCCCTTCCCCTTCCTCCCTACAGGATGTGGTGAAGCACCATGTCCGCCTACGGGGTACGCAGTGATATAACATTTTGTAGCATGTACCCTTCTGGGTTAGACCATGGATTATTAGGAGGAAGGGGTCATTTAGTGTATGCTACAGGGGGGAGGTACCAGTGAGGGAGAGGGTAGGATAGCCCAGTACTCGATAAGGGCATATCTGGTATGAGGGCACCTGTTACACCTAGAGTGGTACAATTATATAAGAGAGCATGATAGCAGGGCTATAAGGTATCAGGGTAGGAAAAGATTGTATAGTGATATGTAAAAATTGCGTACCAAATCTTTAGGTATATTAACAGCTGTTACCTAAATTGAAATGAGGTAGTCCCTAAAAGTATGCTGTTGCTACGGTGACAACTTTACCATGACCGGCACTACAGCGACAACATTGCCAGGTTGCTGTAATGTCAGCACGAGACCCCAGCACTGCTTTCTGGGGGTTTTGCACCCCCTCCCTGAAGCAACTCTGACTTGGAGTTGATTAATTTAGTAGCGGGGGATTCAGGGGCAAAGTCCCCTGAAGAAAACACAGTCTGAAGTGATTTCCTTTATGCCGACCACAAATGCGGTCGACATAAAAGAGTCGCTGTAATGTCAGTTGACAACGAAATTGTCGACTGACTGTTATGGATCTGTCCCTAAACAGGGTGCAGGCCAGGCCCAGGGTATCAGGTAGTATTGGAGCAGGCTACAATAGCTTACAAAGGAGAAGAAATTAGCAGAGCAAGGTAACCCTAGATAGGATGTTAGGCAGTATCCAGTAAACTGATAGATACAAGTCACTAGTTATAATTCAGGTAATATTCACATAGGAGGCATCAGACTGCATGTCATGGTAAGGTTTACAATACAGGATTGCCCTAGATTGGGTTTTGGCTATGATCAGTAAATTTGGTAGCTTCTGAAAGCCTGGCTGCACTCACAATTGCTAGGCACCAGTAGTGTACTATGAAAAACCTACTGAGTAGGCATACCCTGTGTCATGCGCTATGCAAGTCGACAGTTACAGCGTTGGAGGCTACAGTAACAATGTGTGATAGCAACAATAGAAGCAACAATAAAGGCAGTAACTTAGCATATGACTTGATTGGCTGGTTCCAGCTGCTTCTGCAAGTCTCCTGAAATTAAGTCAGAGATGCAAGGGGAGGGCAAAAATCAGAGCAGAGCTGCCCTCAGACCCCTGTTGCTGCTGCTGGCTCTGGTGGTGATCTGGGAAGGGAGGGAACTAACTACACTGAAAAAGTCCAGGGTACAGTTTAAATTTGGCACATTTTGCTGTGCCCACCTGATTGACTGGCTCCGGCTGCTTCTGTCGATGTCCATTTCTCAAGAACGTGTCTCCTGACATTAAGTCCCAGATGCAGGTGGAGGGGTTGGGGGTGGGGGCAAAAATCAGAGCAGAGCTGCCCTCCAACCCCAATTGCTGCTGCTGGCTCTGGTGGCAATCTAGGAAGGTAGTGAGCTAGCCGTACTATCAGCAGGAGAACTGCTTTCAGCAAGCCCAGCGGCGATCCATGGTGAAGCGACGGCGTGCGGACGAAATCCTGCCCTTTGTCCATCAACTTTAACTTTGGCGCCGAAAACTGTCTTGCCCACCTTGCCTGGGATTGGCTGATGTCCTCGCCCTCCTCCTAAGCCCTCCTGCTTTAAAACGGTGCTCCCCTGCTAAAGATCTTACTTCATTTTTCATCGGAGGGGAGAGAGGGAGACCTTGACCTGGAGGGTCCCCCCCTCGCCCTCGCATCAGTTATGTCAGGCTTCAAGTTAAACGCTCCCGAGTGGAGGTGCCGGCTTGTTCTGGCAAGCACCGGCGGGCCTCCTCGGGACCCAGTCAGAAGGAATAAGGAAAATTCAAAGACTTACAATCATGCCCCTGCTGGTTGCAGGAGAACTGCTGTCGGCAAGCCCAGCGGCGATCCATGGTGAAGCGACGGCGTGCGGACGAAATCCTGCCCTTTGTCCATTAACTTTAACTTTGGCACCGAAAACTGTCTTGCCCACCTTGCCTGGGATTGGCTGATGTCCTCGCCCTCTTCCTAAGCCCTCCTGCATTAAAACGGTGCTCCCCTGCTAAAGATCTTACTTCGTTTTTCATCGGAGGGGAGAGAGAGGGAGACCTTGACCTGGAGGGTCCCCCCCCTCGCCCTCGCATCAGTTATCTTGGGCTCCAAGTTAAACGCTCCCGAGTGGAGGTGCCGGCTTGTTCTGGCAAGCACTGGCGGGCCTCCTCGGGATCCAGTCAGAAGGAATAAGGAAAATTCAAAGACTTACAATCGTGCCCCTGCTGGTTGCAGGAGAACTGCTTTCGGCAAGCCCAGTGGCGATCCATGGTGAAGCGACGGCTTTTTAATAGCCGACCCACCCGCCCTGGTTTAGAGGTGGCTTTTAATCCATTCGCCTTACCCCGCCCACTGCCAGCTAACTTGTCTATTGGCTTGATAGGGGTGGAGTCGAATTTACCCCCTCCCAGGTTTCTCTCCTACGCCCTGCCTTTTCTGTGCTCACTGAGCCTGCAAACCCAATTCCATCCAACTCACTCCAGTAACCTGCTGCGTATCCTGTGACTTCTGCTTATTACTAAAAATGTTTTACTGCTTAATTCCAAATTGTGTTAATTCTTTGACCTTTTCAGGCAGTCGCTCAGTATCCTGAAACTGTTTTTTTTTAATCCAAAATTTTACTGTCATTGCTAAAGTGTCTTTGGACCTCCAGTTAGAGCTCGTTATCATCACATCAGGTCAGTTAGCCTCACCCCTGGTGTTCGTTATCACACAAGGTCAGTAGTCACACTCCCTGGTGTTTGCTCGGTGCTCCTGCCTGACACTGCTCTCTGTCACCTCAATGCTCCCAGGTCCTCTACAGTATACCCCCTGTTCAATCCAAGATCGGCCTCTCGGCATGATCTCTACTAAAGAAATCCATTTCCCCCCCCCCCCACTTTGTTCTTCTGGCTACCCTTATCTTGGGACTCATCCCCCTCCTCTCGGACATTGCCCCTGGCCAGGGCAGTGGCTGCGGCAGGTCCATCCACCAATACTCCGCGACCGATTTTACGTTCTCTAACCTTATGGCTAATACCGTTGGTCCCCGCCATCCCCCTAGCGGATTGCTGCCTAGACTAGTCCTGCCCCAAATCCAGATAAAACGACGTCGGGTTTGGAGGCCAGAAATCAAAAGGTCCCCCCCCGAGAGGACCCCTTCTGTGGCTAATCCTACTGTCCCTTGCCCTATCTGGCAACATCGAAGTCAATCCTGGCCCCACCACCCTTGACTCTCCTCAGGAATGGTGGATGGAAAAGGGCCTGAAAGTTGCTCACATCAACATTCGGAGTCTACTTCCCAACCTTGACGAGCTCACTGCATGGGTCACTCTCTACAAGCCTGACATCCTGGGGATAACCGAGACCTGGCTCAAACCCCAGATTCCCGACTCGGTCTGCAGGCTTCCTTGCTATGAGCTCAAACGGCAGGACAGAACAGGGAGCAAAAGGGGAGGTGGTATCCTGATTTACTACAGGGCCCACCTCAATGTATCCCTTATAAACCATTCCTCTGTGCTGCCGTCAACCTGCGAACTCCTCCACACCGTGCTGCTGCTTGGCAACACCAAGAAACTACATGTGGTATGCTCCTACAACCCAAGAAAGGGCGGGCTGCAGGGCCTCTCCCATCTTCTGGATACTGTCTGTCCCAGTGCAGGGGTAAACGAACTCCTTATCTTGGGGGACATTAACCTGAACTGGGATGGGGATAACGTCAAGCAGCTTGAGGCCCTGCTTGCCACCAAATCCCTAACACAACTTGTAAGGGAGTCCACCTGTCGCAAGGCAAACGGCACTTCCTGCTCCCTCTTGGACTGGATTATGTCAAACCGTCCCAGAGGATCTCCTCAGTAGGGGCCCTACCCGACGCCATATTGGACCACTCTCCGGTTCTGTGCATATGGAATATCCCCTCCCCTAAGGTTCCCCACAAAATCATCCAGGTTCGAAACTTTGCCAGATTAAACCCGGACCTGTTCCTGGAGGAACTCAGGTTTACGGACTGGTCAACAGTCTATAGAGCACTGGATCCCTCATCTGCCGTCGCGGCGTTCCACATCTTTGTGGATCTACAAGATAGGCATGTCCCTATCACTAGGCGTAGGGTCCGTGGGACAGCCACCCAGTGGCTGCATGGGGGCCTCCTCTCCCGCATGCGAGCGAGAGACAAATGCTAGCATCAGTTAAAATGCTCACACGATACTGCCTTGCTACAGCAATACAGAAAACTCAGAAATGAGTGCAAGAAAATGATCAGGGGGCCAAAAAAAGCGACTTCTGCAAGGCCGCCCTTCTCCTCTCTGCTAAAAACCCCAGGCGGTTCTGGAGAACCATTCAATCACTGGTCGGCGGTCGCTCCTACTCCAGGGTCACTGATATGCTCATCGAAGGAGTCTCCTGTAACAATCCTCACGTGATTGCTAATGCACTAAACTCTCATTTCACTGACCTCCCTTCTGCTCTCCCGCTCGGGTCCTCAGCCCGGAACTCAAGCGGCTCTGCCTCCACATCACAGCGGGAGTCTGGTCTGCCCGGCCCTCCTTTTTGCCTAAGGGCGGTAACGGAAAGCGAGGTGCGGTCTCTCCTTCTTGGTCTTTCCCAGAATGCTAGCCCCGGCCCTGATGACCTGGAGCCCAAGCTTCTCAAACTAGGAGCCACCCTTATAGCCTCCCCGGTGGCCCACATTTTCAACCTATCCCTTACTCAGGGACTGATCCCTGATATCTGGAAGGTTGCCAAGGTCATCCCTGTCCCTAAGCAGGGCGACCCTAAAATCCTGGGCAACTACCGTCCCATAGCTATTCTCTCTGCTGTCAGCAAGCTCCTGGAAAAGGTGGTCGCCAAACAAATCTCGGAGTATATCCACTCCCATGGTCTGCTGACCCCGGCCCAACACGGCTTTCATAGAGGGCACAGCATACCACGGCTCTCATCTCTGTCTCTTCCAGTATCAGAACTGCTATGGATCAGGGAAAACTCTCAGGTGTGGTATCTATTGACTTATCCAAGGCGTTCGACCTCGTTGACCACAACCTGCTTGCCTTGCAGATGAGGTCCCTTGGTCTGTCCCCCTCTGCCCTAAACTGGGTTTCTGACTACCTATATGGCAGAAAACAACTAACTAAATTCAATAAAGTCCTCTGTGCCCCCAGGCCTGTTACCTCTGGTGTCCCTCAGGGCTCTGTGCTGGGTCCCCTACTCTTTTCCCTGTTCATCAACAATCTCCCCGATGTGGTCTCCAGCTGCAGTGTCATCATGTATGCAGATGACCTGGTTCTCCTGGCCCACTCCTGTGATACAGCCACACTAAACCGACACTTATCTGAAGACCTCTGGAACATCCAGGCATGGCTCTGCAACCATAAATTGGTCCTCAATCAAAACAAAACCCAGGCTATGCTCTTCGGTTCAGCTGCCAAAATACGGGCCTCTTCAACTCCCCTTCATATCAACTACGAAGATGGCTCCCCTCTCCCAACCGTGACCTCCTTTAAATATCTTGGGTGACGCTGATCCCCAACTGGACCTTGGTAGTCATATCCATAATGCCTGCAGTGGGTAAACCGTAGCTGGGATGGCCTACAGGGCTCGGTACAACCTTACTCCAGCTGCTCGCATAGCTCTTGCCAGGGAGTACTACCTCCCTCCCTCCTTCTGCTCCCTCATATTTTCTCATACTTCTAAGACCCTCCTAAGCAAGTGGAGCACAAGGCAGTACAACAACATCTGTCGGTTTGCCCTGGCCGCCCCCACCTCACCCATCACTGTGAGCTCTACGAGGAAGCTTGGCTGGCTATCCTCGGCCAATCACCTTAACTTTAGCACTGGGTGCCTCGCGAGTAAAGTACTTAGCTCTGGCATCCCTCCGGAACTGGCCCGGTTTCTTGCCCCTGCTGACCTCTCCCCCTACCTGCTGCGATCCCAAGGCCCTGGACTACTAAATGTGCCTACCACCCGCACCATCATGGGGGACCGGAGTTTTGCTGTCCATGGTCCCAGGCTCTGGAACTCCTTTCCTGAAAACGTCCGTACTGCCCTCTCTCACAAGCTTTTCCGGACCTCCCTGTGGGATCATCTTAAGTTGGCCTCTCGCTGTGAATGCCCTAAGCCCCCTTAGTCACCCGGTGCCCACTGGTGCCGGCTTTCTCTCCTGCTCAAGGCCACCACTCTGCGCTATGACCTCGTCCAAATCCCTCCCTTGTTGACTGACTCTATGGTGTTCCTATGCTCATAACCCCACTAGCCCTATTGGTCATTTGTATTTATCTCCAATCTATACCTTGCCCCAGCATTGTATCTGGGTGTACTTTCTACGTAATTGTAAAAACTGTCTTTTCTCCTGTTTCTGTATCTAATGTATTCGTCTGAACCAATTGCTGTATTGTTGTACCAGTTGTACCCTTTTGTACTCTCCCGGGTCGTTCCTGAAAATAGGCATAATATTTGTCTAGTGTACTTACCCGGTAAACAAAAACTAAATAAATAAATAAAATTAAATAAATACCACCAGCACTAAACAGTTACTACAGTTTTAGTCTCTAAAAATAAGTCTCTTAAATGCTGTCATAAAATTATTATTCTCTTGTATAGAAAACCTCTGGAACAGGGAAGATTAGAGGTGGTGTCAGAGTTCACACATTGCCTTCACAAAGGGTAGAATTATGACATTGTGCTGCTACTCTTTGTCTTTAGGACACATGCTGCTTTGGTTTTGTTTAGCTGACACTTGGAAATGCCTGGCATTGTAACATTTTCCGTGATTTACGCGTCTTGTCATGTTTTAGTTTATCTGTATTCCATGCATCTCTCAGGAACCCGACTGAAACTTACAAACTTTTTCTTTTTATTTGAAATAATATCTGGCAAAGGCCATTTAGTACCAAACAGGGCAAAGGCCAATAAATCATGAACAAAGCAGTTTCCAAACTTTGTAATGCACAATGTTGATGTCACAAATCTTGTAATTCATGAATGTGTTGTAGAAACTATGAATTATCACCTGTGGCTGTCAGTCATTCCATTTCTTGCAAAATCACGCATGCTTAGTAAAGCTAAACAAAATGCATGGCTACCATATCGCTTACCTTACAGCACAAAACAAAATGTTCCCCCTCCTGTGAGCCTACCCAGCCCATCTACACAAACCCACCCTGACCCTCCAAAAGCATTTTATTTAAAAGAAATCCTTAAGGAACAACTCTCTACTATAATAAAAAAAGAGCTTAGAAACACTAGGTTTACAACAATACAGTTAATACTTTATTGTTTTCTATTTATTTTTTTACTTTTCCCTGCTGTTGGGCTACTAAATGTTGTAGATAGTGCAGCATGTATGTCACTGTGTACTTCAAAATGTCTCTTGCCTTTCCCCTGTTAACCACACAGTTGTTGTTTGTGACATCACAGTCTGGTTGTCATGGTGAGCACTGTGATGTCATAAACGAAGGAACTGTGAGGTTAACAGGGGAGAAGCAAATTTTTTTTATACAGACTTTTTAGATAGACTGCCAGGATGTGCTGTAAACCTTGAAAAGGAACATTGCAAATGAGAAAAATGTATTCTCCAGTAAATAATAACAGCTGAAACATCTTATTTATGAACACACATGCTGAAGTGCAGAGTTGCACTTTAATTTTGTTTTCATCACCTCCTGAAGACCAGTGTAACTCCCCAGATATTGTTGCTCTCCGCTCTGCTGAATTGGCAAGTCGCTGCTCACTGATCAATGTTGACTCAGAGACTCAGCGGCAGTAGTGTCTCCAGTCAAGCGGGGAGCGAGAACACAGACAGACACACTATTATTTAACAGCACTACAAATCAAAAAACAATGTTTTTTTTTTTTAATTAAATACTTTTTGGGGGACAGGTTGGTCTCAGCAGATGGGTGGAAAGCTTTCTGGTTGTGCGTCTCTGTACCAGCTCTGTACCAGTACTACAGTTTTCATAATTGTTACTGGATCATCCATATGTGATATTAAAAAAAAAATGCCAGCATTAAATTAGACAGAGCTGTAGTCTTGTCATGGAAGTGATAGATTTCGTGATTTTCCCATTTTTATAACAATTCCATGATTGTTGGTTCTTTCCATGACAACACTGTGATTTACAGCATTTCTGTGAAAACGTTATAATTTTTGGTGTTTGCAAATGACAGAACAATCATTTATGGCTCACCACCACGATGTGCTTGGTCCCCAGTCAACCGCAGTGTGGAATTCTGAGCATTTTAAAGCAACAGTGCAGCAAACTTGGGCACAAAATGTGACCCAAACTTTTTCTACTAAGAAAGCTTCCAGACATCTTTTATGATTACATGGTGGTGATATGTTCTTGTTTTACCAAACTGTGAGTATTTAATTAAGGAATAAGGCACGACAGGGTGTGCACTGTGCTGGGATAACGGCACACCTCGGGTGGGTTGAAGCACAACGGTGAAGGTGGAGTGCTTCCACCACTTGAGAAGTGCTGTTATCCCAGCACAACGCACACCCTGGGGTGCCTTATTGCAATTATGAAATAGGTCATTTGGCATTACTAAATAATATATCTTTTAAAAACCTTTTGTAGCATTTAAAATAAGAAATGAAAATAAAAAAATTTAACAAATGTTTTAAAAGAAACAAATAGTTCAGTTGATGAGTGTAGTGTTGACTCCTGGCCAGCAGGGTGGAGGCTGCTGCATATGACAGTGTATAAGGGTAGGAAGCAACCTCAAGTGACAGTTTTCCATCTGGTGGCTTTGCTCTGTTTATGTGTGCATTCTGCAGCATGGTTTCTATGACTGTTAGAATTAAAAAATGTCTATACCGTACTTTGTGATCACTGCATGCTACGGATGAGCAGGGCATCTTGTGAACACGGTAACCGCAATTGAGTGACTGCAAAAACGGTGACTCAGTCATGGCGCCTGTGTTCTGGGCTGTCTGACAGCAACAGGATACCACAGTGGGCAAAGGACGGTGACAGGAAGTACACACGCATGGGGGGGGAGGGACCACACCGTGCGAGGGATGGAAGGGGAGGGAGAGTATGTGGGAGGTAGTGTGTCAGTCAGCTGCCGAGCTGGCTGTGTGGCATGGTGATGAGGGTGGCTGGCTGGGGTTGAGAGGGTGCTTTGTTCGATTCTGGGGCGGTCGTCACTTTTTGCTTCGGGGCCAAGTTTTTTTTTTAAATGTTTACACTCCCCCCCAACATGCACCCCTGGAGTTGAGAATCTTTGAAGTTAGAGGTGGGGTCACACTTCGCATATGTTAAAGTCCTGTTGCCGCTTTTGAGTCGCAGCAGAGTGTACATCACTGTCATTTATTTTCGGCGATGTACACTCGCCCAAATGGTGATCACCATTCAGTGATCATCATTTTGACATGGAACCGGTGAGCAGGAGTGAGCGCAGCTAAAGCAGGTGGGATGACATAAACTGAGCTGTGGCTGTACTGAGAGAGATGCAGCGATTAGCACTGGCTTGTTGTGCAGGCGTGCTAGTAAGGAGAGAGACAGAGATAGCACAAAGTGAAGAGAGCCCGAGAGAGCCATGGCAGTACGTCTTAAGTAACTGCTGCGGTCAGCAGCAGTATGGCCACAGAACTAGAAGAAAAGTAATTTCTTCTGTGAAGTTGGCCATCCCCCATTCGGTTTGTTGGCAAGGTGGTGAGCTGCTGGAACATCATGGCATGTTTGCCTAAGTTGGAACCGCACAGTTTTGTCTGTGTATGGGGGGGAGGGGTGCACAGGAGCAAGGCAAAGCAATTTAAGTGCAAGCAGTATGGTGGCGGGATGTAATTACGATCGAGTGGGATGGGGGGGGGGTAGGAGTTGGCCCCAAACTCTGTAGCTGAATGAACAGAGCAACAGGTGGATGGGTTTGGGGAAGGGTGCTGAGGCTGGTGAGGTGACTGGACCTTTTTTTTGTTTGTTTGTTTGTTTAACCAGGAGAGACACACTAAACTGAAAGCTTGTTTACATGTGTGACCTGGGAGCACAAGGAAGTTAAGTGACTTGCTCAGGGTCACACAGTATGCAAGTGGGGGCTGTGAGATTCAAACCTAGGTCTCCAGGTTTGCAGCTCAGAACCTTAAACCTCTGCGCTATACTGCCTCCTTATTCCCATGCTGTTGTGCTGGGATATCAGCACAGGGTTCTGAGGTCCCTCTCCTCAGCCAATCAGGTTTCTAGATTTTCTCGACCCATTTCATAATTAATGTTTTAATATTTTTTTTTCTCAAGAAAAAAAGATGGCCACCACGTTTGCCTTAGAAGTAGCATTTTAGATCTGATAAGAGTTAGAATCGAGAAAATAATAAAAAAACTTGGTATATAGCATAGTGGTACCTGCAGGAACAGATCTGAGAGGTATGCTAATATTTTTACTGATTGTAACTGAAACTAGCTTTTTTGGAAAAAACATTTTTTGTTACACTGCTGCTTTAAGAAGGTGCTGAAGTCTCCCTTATTAAAGTTAATTAATTAGCTGCTGACGAATTATAAAAACAAAGGTTATGCTCTTTGCTAACCCCCACAATAGACATAAATCTGCCGTCTTGTCTATCCGAAACAATCAGAGCCTCCCTCTTGAACAAGTACTGGAATTCAAATACCTAGCGGTTGTACTGGACTGCTCCCTTTCTTATGCCCCTCATGTTAATCAGGTCTCTAGGGTAGTAAACTCTAGGATCGGTATCCTCTGTCGTCACCAGCACTGCCTGACCACTGAGGCCCTGTGTCTAGCTGTAACCAGCTATATCCTATTCATATAATAGACTATGGATTAGTCATCTATGGGACTGTGAATGACACTACCCTAAAAAGATTATCAACTGCACTGTATAAGACCTGTAGGCTTGTATCCAGTGCAGGCAAACACACCCATACATGTCAGCTCTGTAAGTAAACCAACTGGCTCCACCTCAAAGGGCGGGTCACCTACCAGACCTGTCTTCTTGCCAAGAAAATCACCCTTCATCTCACCCCCCCCAGCCTCTCTACACCTGCCAACACCAGTGCAAACACCCCAGTGCTCACATAGTACATCCAGAAAGATGTACCTTACCCCTTTCTGTAGCGCTCGGACTCCTACTTGGCTAAATGGGGTCGCACATGACATCACCACCGAGCCAAAGCTAGGCCCCTTTAAGCACATGCTTCTACAACACCTCACTGCTCTCAGCAGTTGTGACTGCTCTCCCTAGCAGGCTGTTCACTCCTATTTCTCATTTTCACCACTTCTACAACTCCGCCCCCCAACTGTTTCCACTATCTAGCCACTTCACTCTCTCCCTTTTCTTCCCTTCTCCCACCACCCCTGCCATCCCCTCTCCCTTATCTCCTCCTTCTCCCCACCTAGTTTACCCTCACCTTGCTACTCCGCCTCCCCATTTTTCCATCCCCCATCTCTAGTAGTCCCCCTTCCCCTGACCGACTCCTTCCCAAATGGTCTCCTCCTATAGCACTTGTCTGACAGTCGCATCTATGGCTGCATTTGTTTTTTTTGGTCCTGCTCATTTATTTCCATTTGTGTTTAGTACATTGTAACTATTGGACTGTATTATATTTTGCTTCTCCTGCACATGTAATCACCTGCTATGTTTATTACATTCTTACCTCTGTTTTTTTGGTTTTTTTTTAACACATCACTATTTTCTACAACTACCTACGGAGCAGTCCTAGCGATCATCTGGCCACTGGTTCCTGCACCCCTGGACCAGATCTGGCATGTGAATTTCTATGCCCAACCCCACAGCCCAGCCAAAAGCAGGATCCCCCCCATGGGGACCTGCAGCACAGACACTCAGAGGATGCTCCTCTTGTCCGGGGCGCAGGGCACGCCATCAGCCACCATCGCCTCCGCACTTTCCGCCATTATTTTTCCTGAGCCGGACATGCAATGGCGCCAGCGCATAGTCATGCGAATGCCCGCCGCACTGCCCTCCTAGATTATGCACACAACATGCAGTGCGTCTGGCCTCTGCCAGTTGCCACTGCAGAGAGAGACACATCTTACCCCACCCACCCCAGAGGGAGGAGAGCAGTTGTGGGACACTCAGTCCTCCCTCCCTCTCCCCAGCAAACCTCGACGGCCCGAGTCTGTTCCCGAACCCAGGTTGCCGGCGTGGCGTGAGGTGTGGCATCCAGTGCTTCAACTCTCAGCGCCACCGGGCTGGCCATTCTTACCTCTGTTGCCGTGGAACCTTTG
This sequence comes from Neoceratodus forsteri, assembly GCA_016271365.2. Lineage (NCBI taxonomy): Eukaryota > Metazoa > Chordata > Ceratodontiformes > Ceratodontidae > Neoceratodus > Neoceratodus forsteri. The sequence goes on from JADMNL010000023.1 coordinate 221,193,851, forward strand.
TAAAAGAACCTCTGGTTCAAAGGTGTTGTAATCCTAGCCATCAATAAATAAATAAATAAAAATAAATAAACATCAAGAATGAAGCGCGAGAGGTTTAGGAGATTATCGGACATTGTGGGTGTGTAAAACAACTCATAGTGCACTTGCATATATGTTATTTTTTCTAATAACTGGTGCAGGGTGGTTTGTCAGTCAGTGAGAGACGAGGGACAACGTGCATCTGCAAATACTGTAATAACGCAGTATGATGCCATGCTAAGTTATTACAGCTTTTGAAAAATTTAAAAATCGAGTTATTAATGAGGGCCACCAGTTATTATAACAATCTTATACCATGATGAGTGGTTCCGTGGGATGTATTAACAAACAGCTCAGTGCTCTTACCACTAAAGCAGAGCATCTTTCATTTGCATTCCCCACTCAGTCCCTCTAGGGCAGTGTTGCCTCTTAGTTTTACACTGAATAAAAAAAAGAAAAGACACCATAAGCTGATAAGGAACGCTGCAGCACTAAGATGCGGAAACAGATGTGACTGCATTACTTCACTGCCGATGTATGTAATAGAAATGACACACTAATTTATTAAATGCACTATAAATGTGCTGATTATTTATCACAGCTGACAATAAAATTATGAAAACATTCAATTACAATCAGTAGTAATTCATTATTTATTGATTCAGCATTACATACACACATTAATACAATGCATATAAGTATACTGGAGAAGAGGCAGTGTTTTCTACTGATAATAACACTTCTGAAATCATCAGTTTTATGCCAAACCACTGATGGCTACACATGCCTGTTGGGAAGCTTAATTCATTTTTATAGCATGCGTGCCTCAAAAGGCAATATTTTTAAAAAGATGTCAAACAAGTTTGTATTATATTTACGTATTCTGAAAATGTAATGGAAGGCTTTCATATTCATTGTGTTTGTTTTAATTCATTTGCCGTCCTTATAACTCTGTCTTGAACGGTGGTCAAATAAATAGAAGACAGCAGATAACAGGATGAGATTAAACCTTTAATGTAACTTCAGTAATAGCTGCGTGAGTGGGCAACATTTCTAGTTAATCTTTTAACAAACAGCTCACGTTGGGTATTTTCACTCTTACTGATGTATTTATTATGAGGAATCTGTAGTTTAGGGAAGCATAATGGTCTGGATCTTAATAGACTTGGGATTCTATGCTGTTGTGCCACAATAGTGACATCATTGTTGTGGTACAACAGCATTCTAATATTACTTCTATGGTACAACAGCATTCAGGGCCACCCTTTAATGATAGCCGCCATAGATTGCAGTTGAGACCCGTATAATTTTCTTGCAATCGCTATGGTTGCCATTGCAACTCCTGGAAACCCTAAAACATTGTTTCCTTGGGTCTGACATCACTACTGTGTCACAACATAATTCTGACATCACTACTGTATTATGTATATTTGTACTGTTTTCTGACTTTTGCTATATATTTGATTTTATGCTTGTATCTATTATTTTTGTGAGGTGCCCTTAGCCCCTTGGATAGGGATATAAATAAAATTATAAAATGGAGATGAGAACTCCTGGAAGCTGATTGGCTGAAACTGTCTTTGACCCATGACAGTATCTCAGTATATGATCATAGTTCAAAACCGATTACCAAGATCAGCCATTTACTAACACTTTAGGGCCATTTTATAATCGCAATAATACACTCCAGGGTGTGGCATATGAAGACATATTATCACTTGACGGGTGGTTGAAGGCAGGTTGAAGGCAGTCAGCATTGACTGTGCCTTACAACGCATCCAAGGCATGACAATATTTCATGATACTGTATATCACACCCTGTAGTGTATTATTAATTGTCTTGGTTTGCCTTGAAAGAGTGCTAATGCCGCTTGTATGTAAATGGACCACATCTGCTTTCCTCCAGTCCTCGTCAGTTACCAGTGAACTGTTGAATAAGGCCATCAGAGTGGCAGCTAGCACCTTGCTGAATTCCATTAGTAGCTTTGACTGTATCCTGCTTGGTCCCATAGCCCTGTCCACCTTCAGAGTTGCAAGTCCCTTCAAGACTCTTTCCTCTGAAAATGGACTTGTGTCTCTCCACCCACCCACCCCCTTCATTACTGCTATTCCCTGACTGTGCATTCCTCCTTCCTCCATTGTGAAGACTCGGCAGAAGTACCAGTTCAGAATAGCAGCTTTTTCTAGGTATTCTTCTGCTCAGTCTCCTCTGCCACCCTGCTTACCTGAACTATGCCTCCTTGTTATCCTCACTTGATATCTTATCCGTGTTATTTCTCTTCTCATGCACTTGAATAAAGTCCTGTCCCCCTTTAGCTACCTCTTTAACTATCCTGTCTTCTGTCTGTGCCTTTGCTCCCCTCACAACCTTTCCTACTTCCATCTGTTGTACTTAAGTACATCTCCCTGCCTTCCGTCCTCTGTGTTTCCTTATACCTCCTGAATGCCACACCCCTTTTCCTTCACCACCCTAGCCACTTTTCTAGACAACCAGAGCAGCCTTTTCTTTCCTTCTGATTTTACTCTGTTCTCTCACACAGATGCTGCTTGCCTTGATTCTGCCCTCTTTATTTTGTCCCACTGTGTCTCTACCCCTCCCTGGCAATCCAGGACCCTCATCCTTGTGTGGCATGCCTCTGTTCCCACTTTAATGTTAAACCACACTGTACGATTATCGCTGGGGTACCTAGGGGACTGCTCACTGTGACGTCTGCAATGCTGTCCCTGTGTGTAAGCACCAGGTCTAACACTGCCCTGTCCTTAATGGGTTCTTTGACTAGCTACCTGAGAAAAGCCCCTTGTAAGGAGTGAAGGATGGCACTGCTCCTTGCTGAAGCTGCAACTGAAAGGCTCCGCTCCATACCTGGCAGAATTAAGTCACCAATTAGCAACACCTCCTCCTTACTTGCCATCCAAATGATGGTTTCCCCTTGTTCCTTATCCAACTCCTCTGTCTGTGCTGGAGTGTCTGTATACCATCCCTGTATGGACAGTGGCCCCAGAGCCCGTCTCCAGGATGACCCACAGCACTTCCAGCACTTCTTTTGCCTCTGAGTGCCCCTGAGCCTCCATGGCCTCGATTTCCTCCTCACATACACTACACTCCTCACATACACTACAACCCCTCCTCTCTGCCCTGTCTCACCTGAGCAGAAAGAGTAACCTGACATTACCATGTCCCAGTCATGGCTGTCAGTACACCATGATTCCATTATGGCTACCAAATCCAGACTTGCCTTCACCATGGTAGCTTCCAGGTCTGGAATTTTATTTCCAAGATTTTCTGCACTGGCACACATGGTTCTCCATACCTTACTTCTTCTCTGCCTGCTACCCCCCTTCCTGCCTGTGCTTTGCCTGAGGCTCCCCTTGACCCACCTCTTCCATCTTTACATTCTTCATTACATGTCTCCTTTAGTCTTGCTTTCCAGATTTATACTCCACTTGTCCTCCGCCTTGTCCCCACCCTTGTCTTCTTATACCCCCACCCTTGGGGAGTTTACTCTCTTCAGGCCCCCTTCCCTGCTGCTCTATCTTCGGGGGGGAGGGATTGATGCCTCCAAGCCCCCCTGCTGAATTTAAATGCTCATCAAAGTAGCATTTAAACCTACCACTAAGAACTGTGGTCCTCTTCCTGGAAGGATGCAGGCTGAAGCCAGATACCAAGTGAATATAGCGCCACAGTTACAGCGCTACAAAAACCATGCAGTACAAAGTGTGATATCATTCAGAGTGACAGGGATATAGCAGCGTACGGAAATACCGCTACCCCTGTCACAGACTGCAAAGTGGAAGGGCCCTAAAGGCTATGCTTCAAGCCTGGTGAGCCGCCTGGTGGTGGAGTGGTTAGGTACCAGCACATGGCGCAGCTGGGAGACCTGGGACCATGGTCTCCCCACTGCAACTTTTGCTGCCATTTTTTTCCCCAAAAATAAAACGCCTCCTCTCGAGTTTTCCTCATCCCTGAAGTGTGCCCCCGATTTTGTTATTTAAGTTCCGTGTGTAAATGTTCAGGGCCAAGCCCCCACAAAAAAACATACATACCCATTGTTTGCAATGGGCACAGTACACTGAACAGGTCCGTGTTTTGCCTGACTCTGTTTTTGTTCTGCGCTGTTTCGCTGCAGCATTTTCAGCCACGCAGTTTTGGTATATGGTGGTATGACCCCGTGCCCTGAAGCCATTTCCCATACAGAGGCCCATATCCTCCCAGGTTTGCCCCCAGTCCCCACTGTAGCACTACATCCACACAATACCTCAACAGACTGTACCCCCCCCCCTTTCCTACATGGAAGTGGATCCACTGAATTGTCTGTGGGGGCTGGTGGATTTTCAGTCCCACATGCTCTGAATCTAAAAACATTAGAGAGCAACTATTTAGATGCCTGCCCCCAGAAGCATGAAAACCCCCTACCAGGCTCTGAGTCCAATGGTGAAAGAATTTCATTTTATATGTGCCCCCATTTAGGAAGGGAAGGGACTGCAATCTGGCTCCATGGAGCCGAGCCATACTGATCCCTTCCACCTCCCGGCACCTCCTATGACAGTGATCTGCCCTGATCTTCCCCTGTGCCATCACGTTTTGTGATGTCACTATATGGACAGCGCAGGGGTATGCTGCATAGACACGAATGGGGCTGTTCCTCAAAGCAAATCTGTTGTAGTCTAGATGGTCATTCGGAACAAATCATGGCCACCACTTACCCAACAAGGTCCTTGTTAATGAAGCGGTGGCTATGATTTGTTCCGAACGACCTTCCAAATCACAAATATTGTACTATGAAAAACAGCCCCATTCATGTCTATGGAGCACACCCCTGCACAATCCATATAGTGACATCACAAAACCTAACAGCACGGGGGTGGATTGGGGGCAGATCACTGTCAGAAGAGGCACCTGGAAGTGAAAAGTATTGGTGGGCGCGTGTATTGGTGGGATCGCAGGGCCTGCCACCAACTTGAAACAAGTCTAATTTTCATTTGTCGGAGTGGCATAATTCCACATCTGTTTACATTTTACAGAACTAACCACTGAAAATTACCTCTGTGGCAGTAAGGCTAGCTACTCTATAAATGTCAAGCCATTACCAAAATGCAGAACGCTATCCACAAAATGTAAACTGCATCACGCAATATCTCCACAGCAAATTAATTTTCTAACACCTAAACACCATAATTCACATGTACAGGACATCCCCTCAACACCCTTCAAATTTCAAGTTGAAAGACCAAACTGTTTCTGTGATATTTAATTTTAAAGTTTTAGATTTTCATTCATCAGAGTGGCATAATTCTGCACCTGTTTACATTTTACACACATAACCACTGAAAAGTACCTCCGCGGCAGTAAATCTAGCTACCCTATAAATTTCAAGCCACTACCACAATGCAGAACGCTCTCCGTAAAATGTAAACTGTGTTACACAATATCTCTGCAGCAAAATAATTTTATGACACCTAAACACAATAATTCACGTCTACAGGACATCCCCTCAACACCCGCCAAATTTCAAGTAAAAAGACCAAACTGTTTCCAAGATATTTAATTTTAAAGTTTTTGCACCTTTAAAATTTCTTTGATCGCGAGAATCGGCCGCGACTTCGCGATCAAAGATCATCTTTGATCGTGAGGGGACATCTGGTCATGAAATTTCAGCTATCTGGTCTTTCCCAGAGACATCTGATCCAGCAAAAATCTGACCATCTTGTCCGGCCCTCACGAACAAAGCTCGCGATCAAAGAAATCTCACGACCAAAGAATTTGCAGGCTCGCGATCAAAGAATTTAAAAACGTTAAAACTCAATTTTTTGACACAACTACATTGAACCATAAGCATGGCTCGATAGAGGGAAGCCCCCCGAGCAAACTCTATCTTAGTTTTACTTCACAAGTTACCCTTGGGCAGAGATATTTGTTTTTTTCCAACCCAAAAATCTGGCCATCTCGTCCCTCCCTCGCGAAAGAAGATCGCGATCAAAGAATCTTGCGATCAAAGAATTTGCAGGCTCACAATCAAAGATCGTTAGCGAGCCTCAATCAAAGAATTTAATAGTTTAAAATTCCATTTTTTGACACAACTACATTAAACCACAGTCCTGGTTCGATAGAGGGAAGCCCCCTCAGCAAAACCCATTCAAGTTTTACTTCGGAAGTAACCCCTGGGCTGAGATATTTGTTTTTTTCCAACCCCAAAATGAAAGCAAGATGGCGGCCATCACAAACAATACATTTCTCGTGATCAAAGAATCTCTGATCGCGAGCCTGCAAATTCTTTGATCGTGAGGAGTGACCAGATGGCCAAAACCCCATTCTTCTTTCGCAAAATAACCATATAAATTTTTCCATAGACTTATAATGGGAGGTAAAAACTTTAAGAACTTTTGAATGGATATTTTTTCACCAAACAAAAAGTGGCATATCCCTTGACCCAAGCTCTTTCTATGTGCCACATGGTGGCCGTATAGCACCACGGACAAAATCTGAAAAACTGCCCTCAAAACTGGCGAAAAGTGCATTTTTCAGCAATTCACTACACAAAAAACGTAAGTCCGACTGAAACACAATTTGGCAGATCAAGAGATCTACCATGCCCCACCATGCATACCAAATTTCATGCAAATCCATTGAACAGGTCCAAAGTTATTAACACGCAAACTTTCAAGTTTAACATTAAAGTGCCTTCATAATCCTAACTATAATATGTATAATGAAATGTTCTGCTGACTACAAATACCATTGCTTTAATGAGCCCCTGTCATTGATTGGACAACTTTGAAAAATATTAGTATTTAGACAAATCCATTATATGTTTCATATTTATTCTGTACTTCTCACCATTATTTCTCTATTGCTAAGGACAGCTGCATGAAGACAGTGGGCTTGATTCTCAAAGGTGTTGGAATGCCACAAGCCTCAGGTGCACCGAACAAATGGTGCATGGGGCTTGCAGCATTCCCTCGCTGGCAATCAAGATTCTCGATCCTGCGCACCACATGCCGCTAGTTAGAACAGCTTTTTACTGGTCTAACTTTGCATCAGTCATGGGACCTTTTTACAGGTTTGCACCAAATATTTGGTACAAGTTGCAGTAAAGGGGTAAAGTGTCACAAATGCACATGATCTTTGAGAATTGGGCGCAAGGTGCGTCAATGTGTTCAGTGCAATGCTGGGTTTGATGCAGTGTTTGTCACAAGCCTGTGTCAACCTTTGAGAATCGAGTCCAGAATCTCTTACCTATATACTGTGGCTGCTTGTCTTTACTTGACATCACTGTTCTGTTTATAACATCACAATCTGTTGCTGTGGAGACAGTTCTTAGATCCTAAACAGGGGACTATGATGTCAGGTGTAGAGAAGCAGCCAGAAATAAATGTTACCTACTGTAGTGGTAGATCTTTGAGAAACTCTCTTCCCTTGAGCCACATCATGGCGTACATCATGGAACTGTAAGCCGTCAGCATCAGGAGCTACTGGGTCAAAATGTCATATGTTTAATAGCATATGACAAAACATCGAAACTGCAACAGTGCAGTATAACACAGCGAGAGGGTGCAAAACTATGAATGGGTCTATGCACGGTACTGCACACTCTCACTGTCCCAGGCAGAGGATAAAACCTCTGCTGGGATGGGGTTCTGCCGAGCAGCTGACGTGGCTGGATAGAGTGAGCCACTGGTAGCAAGGAAACCAGGCCATGCGTTTTGGACTGGGTTCAATTCCTGGTCCCAGACGCATGGAAATGTTCTTTTTTTTCACACTTTGTGCAATATTTCTGTTAACCGCCACCCCCCCGGAGTTAGTTATTTTAGCTGGAGGGGGTGCGGAGGCAGAGCCCCCCCCTGCAAAAAGAAAAGACATGCCGCATGGCATATATTGTGCTGTTTTAGCAGAGCGGGTATGGCATAAGTCTAAGTGATGCATTATGACCCCATGCTCGCCAGGATCACCCAGAAGTTTTTCGCAGGCTACGGCCACCCACGTCAATGCAACTTGTCAATGCCTATATAACATGGGCATCCCCAGCATGCCTTTAGTTCTCTGCCAGAGAGCTCAGAGGATTATTGGACTGGCAGGAACTGAAATGACTAGGACCAAACCAGGCACACAGGACAGGATACCCAAGTAGAAATTCAGTGTTTGACAGCATAGGAGAAGCAGCTTACAATAGCAGGCAGTATTGTCACTCATCACCCAACAAGGGGTTAAAAAGGGAGGTAGAGCTGTGGCTCAATGGAGGAGATTCTCTTGAACGACTACTGTTATGGTAGATAACTATTAAATCTTCTTCGAGACTATCTCCCTATATTGAGTCACATCATGGAATGATTCCCAGTAAGTACCAGGCAATAAGCGAGGATGACAGGACCTAATAGTCCTGAGTGAGGACGCCTTGCAGAACACTGAGGCCAAGGCTGGCACATCTACGAGAGACGATGTCCAGACTGTAATGTTTAGTGAATGTATGACCATTACTCCAAGCGGCAGCAGCACAGATATCAGCAGTGGTCACATTCTGAAAACAAGTCACTGAGGTAGCCACTCCACAGGTGGAACATGTATGAACAGGATCTGGAAGCTGCTTACCGCCCTTCTAGTAACAAAACATAATACAGTTTGCAAGCCATTTGGACAGGCTTCGTTTAGAAATCGGTGAGCCCACCAGTCTGGGGACAAAAGTAATAAACAGTTGAGAGGATTTTCTACAATCCTTTGTAAGATCCAGGTACCAATGCAGCATAAACGGCACTCCGCACTATCTGTGGGAGAGGAAAAGTCAACAGGGAGATTCAATGGTCTGATTTAGAGTTCTTTCAGACAATACATTCAGGAGAAAATGAGAATTGGTACATAAGGTAACCCTATCCTTGTAAAATAAAATGGAGGATCTGCATCCAGAGCCTGCAACTCTGAGATGTGTCCAGCAGATGTCATCACCACTAGATGCAGTGTCTTCCAAGAGAGGAAGCATAGTTCACAAGTAGTCACAAGCTCAAAGGGAGGTGTGGTGAGGATCTCTAGGACCAAATTAAAGTCCCACACTGGAAATTAATTTTGTACTGGGGGGGGGTGCAGAAGGAGGATACCCCTTATGAATCTACTGCAAACCTGCAGCTGGGCCACAGTCTTGCCTTCTGTCAGGGTATGAAAAGCTGATAGAGCTGCCAGGTGGACCTTTCTTGATGAATACCCTAGCCTTGAGCCCTTAAGGGACAAGGGGTAGTCCAGCACTTCAGGAATTGGACATATAAAGGGTAAAGAGCATGGCCAATATATCAGACCATAACAGTTTTCCATTTTTGTGAATGTGTACTGGTTTGAGGGTTATCTTGCCACCAACAGAACACCAGCTACCACTTGGGAAACCCCAAAGCGGGAGTGCTCTGTGTCCTTAGAAGCCATGGATGAAGGTGCAGAGATCAAAGATTTGGGTGCAGCAGAGCACCCTGCTCCTGTGTCAGCAGCCTGGCTCACAGGGGGAGCAGGACCGGCAGTTCCACTGCCAATTGCCAGTGAGGAGCCACCAGAATCAGGGTAACATGCTCAGCCCAGAGTTTGTCCAGAGCCCTCTGTATGAGAGGGAATGGGGAAAGCATACAAAAAGCTCCCTTTCCAAGAAAGAAACAATTTGTCTTGCCAAAAAACTCCAGGCTCTGGAGCAAGCGAGCAGAAATGTGGCACTTTTGCATTGTACATAGACACAAATAGCTTAATGTCCAGACGACATCATTTTCCGAAGAGGTCGATCACGACAGAGTCCGAGAGTTCCCATTCATGGCAGAGCACACTGGGTCAACTAAGGTGATCCAACAGTGTGTTCAGGGTCCTGGGGAGGAACACCGCTGAGAAAAATATGTTGTGTTCCATTGTCCACTGCCAAACTCTCATGGCTTCTCTGTGGCAACCGCACAAATGAACTCTGCCCTTTTGACTGATGTAGTATATCATCGACATATTGTCTGTGTGGCTCAACAGCTGGTTTCCCAGAAGAAGGACAGAAAAGGCCTGTACGCCACACAGAACAGCCCTCATCTCAAGAGTGTTGTTGTGAAGCACTGTATCCAGAGGGACCCAATGACCCTGGGTTCTGAAGGGGCCCAGATGAGCCCCCCCCAACCCATCCCTGAGGCATTTGTAGTCATAACCAGTAGGGGAAATGGCTGCAGGAATGGAGGCCCTTTCTCTAGGTTGGACCAGTCCAGCCACCAGAGCAGGGAGTGACGGAGAGAAGGAGTGACCTATTTAAGTCTCTGCAACTCATCTGAGTGTTGACCCCATTGCGCTCTGTGGAACCACTGCAGAATCTTCATATGGAGGAGGGCTAGCAGAGTTGTCAGGATGGCAGTTGCCATCAGAATGATCAGTCTTAAGAGACAGCGGGCTGACACATATTCCCTGCCGGTAACTAGCTGTGCCTCTGCCACTAGTGCCATGGCACAATCTGAGGGCAGAAACATCCAACATAAACCTGTGTCCAGTACCGCTCCTATGTATTGGAGCTTTTGGCGGGGGGGGGGGTAAAGACAGATTTCGGTTCGATGACCAATATTCTCAGTTGGTCAAACAATTGCCGGTTCCAAAACAGTGTGTATACAATTGCTTCCTGAAACAGGGCCTTTAATAGTCAGTCATCTATGTAGGGGAAGACATATAGACCCTCCCTACATAGGGACCTTTGCCATCACTGCATACTCTTTGGTAAAGACACGCGGTGCAGAGCATAAGCCAAAAGGCAAAACATGAGATTGGTAGCAAGAGCCCTGAAGCATGAATACTTTCTGTGAGATTTCCTGATCTGGATATGAAGGTAAGCACCCTTCATGTCCACAGCGACCATCCAGTCCCCTTTTAACAGTAGAGGCAACAGGGAGTATAGACACCATTCTGAACTTTTTGTATTCTATGTACAAGTTCAGACTCCTTAGGTCTAGTACTGACCTTAAATCCCCGGTCCACTTTGAAACCAGATTTATTTCTGTAGTTGGGACTAGTTCCACAGCCCTTTTGTGGAGGAGGGACTGAACCTCCTCCAGCAGAAGGGCAAGATGTCTTGGAGGATATATATCTGGCCATGGGGGAGTAACTGGAGAAACTCTAAGGAGCACCTACAGTATTTTCATACTGAACCACCTCCAGAACCCAAGGATCTGTAGTTATTTCCCTCCACTTTGCTAGAAAGAAGGCAATACAGCCCCGCCATAACCTCCTAAGTCAGTGAGGCCAGAGACAAGGGAGGGAAGTCAGAAGGCTCCAGGGGCAGCGGGGATGCAGGTAATCGTCTGACCTTTTGGTAATCTGGCATGGGCACCAGGGGGCAGGCTTCTGGCTTGGGATGTGGAAGACTGAGGACTCTGTGATCCATGGCTGCGGCCTCTTAAGTAACCTCAGCAAGGATGGGCCAATGGCCTTCGAAAAAAAACACGACCCAGTCATCAGGGTCTGAGGTTCAAAAGTATGTAAAGACCTGAGAGTCATTCTTGACATTTGCAGATCCTGCAAAGTATTTTCAACATCACTAGCAAATAGTTGTCTTCCCCTGAAGGGAGCATGCATTACAGATTGTTGCACATCTAAGGAAAGTCCAGCCACCCTAAGCTAAGAGTGGCAACAAATGTAAATCCCAGAGGCAGCAGCCCTAGCAGAAGCATCACAGGCATCAGAGGTCAGTCTCAGCAGGAGCTTAGCCACTTCTTGCCCATTAGCAATTGTTTGCTGAGCAAATATTTTCTCCTGACCCTCAGCCAATTTTTCAGCCAAAGTGGCCAGTGTCTTCCAAAGGCATTATGATATTTAATCACATATGCCTGATAGTTTGCAATTCTTAGTCCTAGGGTAGGTGAGGCAAAAGTCCGCTTACCCATCACGTCTAGCTTCATCGACTCCTTGTCAGGAGAAAGAGAGCTTAAGTGCTTTGGAGCTTTGCATCTGTTGAGAGCAGCCATAATTACCACATAGTCTGTTCCAGGCTGTGAAGAATAATATGGCTCTGCAGTAGGGATGTTGTGTATCCATCTTTCTGGCAACAGCAGGAAGTTGTACAGGTCTGTGCCAGGCAGCTAAAGCTGCACCCTCAAGAGCAGAATGCACTGGTGGAATAATCACTGAGGGGCTGAAATCTCAAATGACTCATGAAGAGTTTATTGGAAGAATCCTCTTCCTCAGCATGGAACCCCAGTTTATCTTGAACCTGTTTATGGAAGGCTTGAAATGAGGCATCCTTAGAATATCTAGGTGTGTATACTAAGCTCCCTTCAGAGCAAGAGGAAAGAGTGGTGTTTGAGCCAACCACATCTGTAATCTCTTTATATTCTTCCGTGGCTGCCTCCTCCTCTTCCATGTATTCTGGATTGTAATCCAGTTCTTTGTTGACATCTGTCAGTATTGGCATAGGGTCGGCAGGATGTGGAGACACAGGAGGAGGAGCTAATGACAGGTGTCCCGTTGATGGCAGCCCTTCCAGGTCCAGCATCAATGCATGGGCAGAAAATGGAAGTGTTGACAGTAAAGGCATCAACAAGCCAGCTGGAGGTGCTAATGGTGTATGTATCAATGGTAGCAGCAGTAGGTGCTGAAACAGCTAGCTCCAATATTGTTTGATGCAATGCCTACGTGTCAACAGAGCTTGAAGGGGTTGTCAGTGGCTGAGACGCCAACGGCACAGTGCCCAATGGTGAAATAGGCTGTGAGTCCCCAATTGGGGAGGACCACAACCTTGGTGTCTATAAAACAGTCAGGGATGGCAGGACCCACAGCCAGAGTTTGGGTCCTGTCTTTTTCTGTGGACTTACCCCATCTAAGTAGTGAACAGAAGTAATCTGCATGTTTCCTTTTATGACTGTCAGTATTTAGCCACCGACTTCGATGATTTGGGGTTTTTCTTCGACAATTCAGCAATGGTCACCATGGACCACATAGATTATTGGGCCAATTGAGAACTAGGAATGCCGGTGGGCAGTGAAGGAGAAGCTGCCTTCACTGCAGTCTGTTTCTCTATTTTTTCTATAAGAAGAAAGTCTTCTAAAGTTTTTTTACGACGTCTCCTTGTTGCCTGGTTAAAGCCCTAGCAAACTGCATGTCTTAACACTGTGGTTTGTGCAAAGTCATCGCATACAAATGGAGTGGTAGTGGTTGTTGCCTCTATAAATGTTAACGTTGCTACAACTGCAATATCAGAACAATGGTTCTTTGTCCATTCATGTCATAAAAAAGTAAATTATTAAATAAAGAAGTAGATTGTGACAGCAAGTACTTGCAAAATTCGATGGCATTCTTTGGCAGTGGTAGACTGACAAGCGGTTGACGGTGGGAGAAAAAACTGCGGCATGCTGGAGATATCCACATTATATACTGTAGGTGCTGACAAGGCCTATGCACATGGGCAGCTCCAGCCCGCAAAAAATGTCCAGGTGATCTGGACACCGAGGCCTTACAGTTCCATGATGTGGCTCAATTGAGGGAGATATCCTTAAAGAAGATCAGATGAAATCTAAGTGACAGCGCTCTTATTTTCATGCATCTGCTCTCAGTCATAAAGAAAAGGGGGACAAGAATTTCAGTCATAAAGAAAAAGGGGACAAGAATTACAGAATTTTGTCTAAATCTTGCCGTTTTCAAAGCTGAATAGTGTCATAGGCCTTTTAAAGCCGCAGAATATAATTTCTTACCCCAAAAAGGTAGTTTCTGCTGCAGTTAAAAAAAATACCTGTCAAATCAACTTTTCTAGGTACCTCCTTTACAGTACAACATGAGATTGTTTTTCTCCTCGATCCTAACCCTTGCCAAGGTCTACAATGCTATTTCTAAGCCAACTCTGGTGGCCATCTTTTTTTGAGAAAAGTATAAATTAAAACATTTAGAAAATACTGAAATTTTGTGGAACTGGAAAATGTTACCACCAAATAAAACTGGAAGGTGCATGGAATCTGTTACACTGAAAAAAAAAGAGTTAACTGTATTGCCCAGTTTCACTGCACTGCTGCAGTCAGTATGCAATGCTGGTATTCATACAATCATTATGACCTGCCCACTTATATTTTTAGTGTATCACGCTAAAAAAGGCCGATTAAAGCTGATGGAGGTGACTGTTTCTTTAAGAGTTCCATATGGAGGAACTGGTAAGTAATTTCAGAAGTGCAGGAAGGCCAGTGTATGCGCAGGGAACATTCTGCCTGAGTGGGACTCTGTGTTGAATGCAGAGAGCTGATTGGTAAAATGAATGCCCATTTTGTGGTCTGTTATGCAGAAAATGTTTAATCCAGTGTTTGATTTACTCAGTTAAGTCTTTCTCATTGAATGTGCTTATTCATCCATACCGAATTGGGTATGCTGCTTTCTATTAGTACGGCTTCAAGATTAAGCAGTGCAACAACTACAGAGGAAAATCATAATGCGTGTTTAAACAGCTATGAAATCATTCCAAAACCACTCACACTTGTCGGCGGAGTTTATTTTCTAGTTGTGATGTTTATCTATTGCTTTTGCATGGAGAGAAAGTGTGGAAAAACATGACATGGAATAATGTGACAGTAGAGAAAGATTGGTATATTGTTTTTCTTATCGTGAATCAAAGCTGCAGAAAACCTGCTTGGCAGTGAAAACAGTGATAAAATGGAACACAGCTTGAATCTTTTTGGGAAACGTAACTTAATGCAAAAGTTAAATTTCTGATCTGCTGTGTCACTGAAGCTAATCTGTTTTTCTTATTTCCTCTTTTCCCCCTTCAACCCAGCTGGTCCTCATCCTCCGATGATACCACTAGCACCATCGTTTGCCATCTTAGTGACTTTGCCCGTTACCTCTGTTTTTCCTCTCCAGCTTGCTCACTGTGGTGAGGTTGTTGGGGTTCCCCAAGCCACTCCGGACATCATGTTCAGTTGGTGACAGGGTGCCCAGTAGGGGGTGTGGGGCCTGTGGGAGGTCGCTGCAATATCCGCCTCAGTCTGGGTGGTATTTCTTCCTTTTCTGGCTCCCCTGAATCCCCCAGATGCCTCGATGGCTGGGACAGCTGAGGCTCGAGCACAACGGCATGCCCACTCTGCCGTCTGGAGGTGCCAATCCCACACAATGCGACTCCAGCTTGCAGCACCCCCTGTGGCCATCCAGGTGGCGGTAACACAGCAGTGCTCACTTCCCCCTCCCTCCCCAGAAAAGGAGAGCATCCTGTTGGATGGCGGGCCTCCCGCCCCGGCCATCCCCTGGCGACTCAGGCTCACTTTCAAACTCAGACTGCCTATGTGCCGAGAGCTAGTGTTACCGCTACACCAACAGGCCAGCATCATTGAAGATAAACTGATAAAAGAAACATTTCATAATTAAAAATCCACAGCTGAATCATGCTCATTACATTTTACAGTAAATGTGGCTATTTGTTTAGATTTGTTAAGCATTAAGGCCTGACTAGGTGTTTGGTTAACATCAGTTAATCCAACCCAAGGGGGTCATATATCAGGATCCCTGGAATGCCTTAGTATTATTACTAAACTAAAAGGTTTTCATTGTTTTTTTTAATGAATGTTTTTATAGCTACAATTCGAATGGTTCTATTGTAGGGTTTCCTGCCATTAACCTTCTTTTGGATGTGGTCAGCCAATCAGAACACTCCATTTCCAACCACTGTCTTATAATGTTACAGGTATGATGCCTAAGGGAGACATGCCTTGGCAAATCATATTACAACGTATCAGGAATATCCCTCTTCCCCAAGTGACAGAGCATTTTTCATTTAAATGCCAGGAGCCTACTCCCTAAGCTCCACGAGCTTAGGCTTTGGGACTTGTATGATCTAACGTCCAAGTCATGGACAAGTCCTGGCTATCTGCCTGGTTTAGTGATGTGGGAGTTGGGATCTGTGGATATGCAGTCCACAGGAAGAACCGTGGGGGGGCGTAGTGGCAGTTTTCTGATTTATGCTTGTCTCAGCCTCACTGTAATATCATATAATTGGGTAACATGCCCTCTTTCAACAAACGTCTCCTGTGTGGGCATTCCTTCCCATGTTCCCTTCCTATTTTCAGTGGTGGCATATATTATTCCCCCAAAGTCAAGACCGGGTCCTTTTTTGAGATCCTTTTCCTCTCCTCTCCTCTCCTCTCCCCCTCACCCTTCCTCTCTCTCTCTCTCTCTCTCTGCTTCTGCTGAGTTCCTGATCATTAGTGACCTATGTAAACTGGCTCTCCCTTTCATATAAAAATCCCATCACCACAACTGAAGCCCTAAACCTCATGCAGCTTATCACTGAACCCAGCCATCTCAACCTCCACATCTCTAACAACTCTCTCATCAACTGAGTACTGTTGTCTCACTGGCCTACCATATTCTGTCTACTGGCACTTTCCTAGAGGTTTTCAATGGATCTACAATGGTACAGTGAGAAAAACTATCATCTGACATTACAGCGAAACCTTTATGTCAACCGCATTTGCGGTCAGCATAAAGGTCGTCACTGTCTCCCATGTTTTTCTTAGTTGGGCCTAGCCCTCAACCCTCCAATTGCCTCCCCCAATTAAAATAATCAACTCTGAGTCAAGCTGATTAGGGAGGGGTGTAAGACCCCAGAAAACAGTGCCCATTCCAGCATTGACACTACAGGGATCTGGCATCTGGCACGGTGGTGGATGACCAGGTTGGGTGGTGGGGGCTACAGGAAAATCTGGCAAGGCTAGAGGCATGGTCTGACAGATGGAAGATGGGGTTCAATGCAAAAAAATGCATGCTACTGCACGTCAGAACAAAAAATCCAAGGAGAAGCTACCATCTGGGGGAGGGGGGCGCAGCTGGAGGTAACAAAAGAGGAGAAGGATATGGGGGTGCTCATCATGGGAGCAATGAACAATTCCGTGCAATGCAGAAAGGCAGCAGCAATGGCCAACAAAATGCTGGGGTGCATTACAAGGAGCATTACATCGAGAAGAAGGGAGGTTATTCTACCATTATACAGATTGTTGGTTAGATCCCACCTGGAATACTACGTGCAGTACTGGTGCCCGTACCTACAAAAGGACATTAGGCTGCTGGAGGGGGCAATGAATACGATTCAGGGCCTGGGGGAATTGCCATATGAGGTCAGACTAAGATAGTTAAACATGTACATACTGGAGGAGAGGAAGGACGGGGGACATGATTGAGACCTTCAAATTTCATGAAGGGGATAATCAAAACAGACACAGAGGGTCTATTCAGGAGGAGAAGGCGGGTGGGGAGAGACACTAGGGGCCATGACATGAGATTGGAGTGGGGTAGATTCAGGAGGGAGGTGAGGAGGCATTTCTTTATGGACTACCAGCTGAGGTGGTGGCATGTAACACAGTGGAGTGCTTCAAGAAGGGGTGGGACAGCGCAAGGGTAAAGGAGGGAAGGGAAGGGGGTGGGGCAGCTGCTGAATAGGGAACTAGCTGCAATCTTGAGTAGCCTAGATTGACCAGGATGGCCTTTTGTTGCTGGCAACTTTCATATGTTCGTATGTTCACTGTCGACTTGTCACTGTTGGGGGTGTATACCATTTTCAATGACCATCACACAGTTACTGTGTTTGAAAAATCCAGTGCTTCAAAGCCCTCCCTGAATTAATTTTGGGTGAGGTCATTCAGGTCCTTTGACCTCCTTTGACCTCTCCTCTCTTCACAATGACCTTTCTAACATTGACTGGTCCCTCCTCTCTCTCTCTCTCTCTCTCTCTGTAGCCACTGCTATACTGTAGATGATGAACTGTCCTATTTCAAAACTAAATTCATTGCAACATGGCATACAAATGCTCTGTTCAGAAGGTCTCGTGCCCATGCGCCCCACCTCCCCTGAATCTCTACAGAGCTGACTGACGTATACAAAGCTCCAGACTGCATATTTCTGCCACAAAGTTTAAGGCTGTCCCAAAGACTTGTGAGATACAAAGAAGCTCTGAAATGCCATCACTAAGGCCACCAGGGAGGTCAAATCAAACTACTTCTCCACCAACTTCCAGAACAACCTTACCCACACAATAAGTTTTGGAAGGTAAGCCATTCCCTTTTTGACCCTGCAACCCAGACAGCCATGGGCAACCCCGTTCTCTCCCATCTCTAAAGCCCAAAAAGTCAGTCATTGATGCTTGTCACTTCTTCACCTCTTGCCCTCTCTCCTTTCTCCCTTTCCCACCTCACCTTCTTTTCGCCCCTCTCCAACCTTCGTCCTCTCTCAGATGCTGTACCTCATGCCCCTTACCCTTAGCACAGCCTCGTCTGCCTCTTACTTTTCTCCCGTCTCTGCTCTATGCTCTCTCAGTCCTTTCAAAGGGCACAGCCCAGATGGTTTGGATACCAAACTCCTTCACATCTGTGCTCCTGCTATCGCTGCTCTCTATTGTCTCCCTCCTCAACTTGATGGGATAGTGGTAAACAGAGTTCACTCCAAGGAAGGGAGGGTAGCCAGAATGATGCCTCAGTACCAGTGCTGGGACTAGTCCTCTTTAATATCTTTATAAATGACACTGCAGAGGAGACGGAAAGGAAAGTCTGCCTCTTTGTGGATGACACCAAAACTTGCAATATGGTGGACACTCAGGGTAGGGGTGGGGGTGAAAAGGATGAGCAGAGACCTGAGAAAACTTGAGGTGTAGTCAATGGTATGACAGCTGGGTTTCAATGCGAAAAAGTGCAAAACAGTGCACTTAGGGCACAGAAGCCCAGAGGCGGAGTACAAAATGGGTGGAGTGGTATTGACAGCCACCAAGCAAGTAAGAGGCCTAGGGGCAATCATATCTGATGATTTAAAGATGACCAGACAGTGCAACAAGGAAGCTGGGAGGGCTAGTGCAATTCTGAGGTGCAACAGGAGGGGTATCACCACCAGAAAGAGGGTGGTGGTGTTTCCTCTGTATAGATCTCTGATAACATCCTACCTAGAGTACTGTGTCTAGTTCTAGACACCACATCTCCAGAAGGACATAGACAGAGTGGAAGTTGTCCACAGAAGGCAACTAAAATGGTGTAGGGTCTGCATCAGATGCTCTAGGAGGAGAGACTAAAAGACTTCAATATGTATACCCTGGAAGAGAGGAGGGATATGATACCGACCGTTAAATACCTCACAGGGGTCAATAAGGAACAAGAGGGAAGTATTTTTCAGAAAAAGAGTTGCTTAAGAACAAGTAGACATGCTAAGAAGCTGAAAGGGGTAGATTCAGGAAATTTGTCAGCAAGTACCTCTTCACAGAAAGAGTGGTAGATTCCTGGTCCAGCAGAGGTGGAGGGCCAAAAACAGTGGTAGGGTTCAAGAATGCATGGGATAGGCATGAGGGAATCTTAGTGGAAAAAGGGGGAGGGAGAAGGAGTCAGAGCTCAAGTAGGGTCTGCAGTGATACTTTAGCTGGGGAAAAATGGGAAGACTGGGTGGTCCAAGTGGCCCTTATCTACTGACAAATTCTATGTCTCTGTGTAACCTCTCCTTTTAACTTGTAACGGTCCCTCAGGTTTGGAAGCAATCTAAAGTCCTCCCCCTCCACAAAGTAGGAGACTCATTATCCCCTGAGAACTACTGTCCTTGCTCCCTTCTCCCTGCCCTGGGTAAGGTGTACAAAAAACTGGTCCTGCATTAGCGCTCCTCCTTCCTAGACTCCTTCTCCTTCTTCTTGCCCATCCAGTCTAGTCTCCACAAACATCACTTTGCCATCTCCGTACTCCTTCAGGTCACTGATTCCATTCTGAAAGCCTATGGATGAGTATCAGGGCAAAATCAAAGCATCCATTTTAATTTATTTGACTAAGGCCTTCGATACATTGTCCCATCTCCACCTACTGGATAAGGTAAGATGTGGGGGGGACTGTCGGACCTGGCGGAAGAGTAGTTCCACTGCTACCTTTCTGACTGGCACTGGTTAGTCCAGGTTAGTGATGTCTTATGCTCCGCTGCCCATCAAGTCTGGTGTCTCATCCCCAGGGTTCCAGTCCTGGCCCCATCCTCTTTTTAAAGGACTTCCCTTAAGCCTATGTCTCCTTGCACAGCCACATGTATGCAGATGATACAGTAATCTTTGCTTCAGAGGGTTCAATCCCTGAGCTGGAATCGTAGCTTTGGCCAGACCTGACAACGTGCAATGCAGGCTGTATGCAAACCAACTCTCGCTTAATGCCAAAAAAGCTTAATCTATGACCTTTGGCATCAAGCAGATGGTAGCTAGGTTCCAACACACACCAGTCTTCATGACTCTAAATGGTGCCCACTTAAAGTTGTAGCTCACTTTAAATATCTTGGTATGTGACTGGATCAGCACCTCAGTTTCTCCACCCACATGAACACCATGCATAAAGAGCTCTGCCTAAACTAGGCATGCTGTAAGACAACAAATCCTGCTTGCAATTCCTGGTCTGCCATGAGGTTACACTCAGGATGGTCTCTCCAGTGTTTGTCCACATGGACATAGTTTATAGTGGTGCCCCCAAATGTACCCTGACCAGACTGAATCCACTTTTGTTGCAAGTGTAACAAAAGAAAGATGGGACACACTCAAGCTAATTCCCGATACTTACCTAGCCATGGAAGACTTTACAAAGTAATTCCTTACCATCTGCAACCAATGGCCCCCTCAAAACTAAGCGAACAAGAAAGCCCCATCAGCCCTGGGTCACCAAGGCAACCACAAAAATGATCAGAGTAAAGGGCAGGGTAAGGCAAAGGAATCTTTAAAACCTGATGACAGGGATAATTTCAAAAAATTAAGAAACAAATGCAAAGACCAAATCCAGAAGGCCAGAGGAAAATACCTCAAAGCAAAATTGAATCTACGACTAACCCGACAGAAATTGATTCTGGGCACCTTTTCCACAGCAGTCCTCCGACTGGTTGCCTGCTTAGGCGGTATCAGCAGATTGGTCTACAGCTGCCAAAAAATATATTTGGATTGGCGGCTTTTCAGCTCGCTCTGCTTGGTCTCGGCTTGGCTTCTCTCTCTTCTGGGGGGTTTCTTAGCTTGAATCCAGCACACAGAGGGAGATTTTTTGCCCTCCCTCCCACTCCCCCCCAGCCTTTATTAAATACACATTGGCTCCTCCCCCTAAAACTCTAGACTGCCTCAGTTGGCTGTTTGCCTCCTTAGCTCCCTGTGCTACAGTTTACTCTTCTTAAGCTTCCACCCACATCGTGGGCCATACTACCCTAGTGCCCATTAGGCTATTTTCATTATGTTGCACCTGGAAACATCACAATGGCATTAGCCCGTGAATTAAGTGGGCACTCTGTCCCCCTGTTTCTACTGCCTGCGGCCCTGTTGCTACTTACCCTGTCTATGATCACAACTACCCCTGTTACAATACTACTGCCCCTCTGAATACGACTTCGACTTCTCAAATCTCCTTATTCGATCATCAGTAGGTAGCAATCCTACTCCTTTACTAATCCCCAGGAGGATTATCTACCTAGTTGTTATTTTTTTAAAGAAACATTCTCTTCGCCCCTTTCTCACCTCCCTTTTACACATTACAGACTATGGTTTCTTTTTATCATGGCTCTACTACTTTCTGATGATGTTGAGTCAAATCCGGGCCCCTTGACTGGCTTCTCTCATTCGAATGCTTCGTAAAAACTGTCAAAGGGCTATGTGTGATGCATCACAACATAAGAAGCCTAGTACACAACTTACCACATCTAGAGGCTTGGGTGGCCCTTTACAATCCTGACATTCTCTGCCTATCAGAGACATGGCTTAAACCCTCCATACCAGACTCCTTATGCGCCCTGCCAAAAATTATAATTTACTAAGGAGAGACAGGCTCTAATCCAAACGAGGAGGTGGGGTCGCCATCTATTTCAAAGATAATCTAAATCTCTCCATTGTCTCTACTCCTGACCTTTCCCGCTGTGAATCGCTTCACACTCTCCTTACACTGGGTGCAAAAAAACTACACATAGTGTGTGCGTATAACCCACTCAAAGGTGGACAAACAGGACTTGAGGAACTTCTTGAAGAAACGTCCCAGCTCACAGGTCGAAATGAAGTGCTCATTTTAGGGGATATTGATCTTAATTGGTCGGGGAAGAATCAAAGCACCTTTCTCTCCCTGATTCAGGGTTACCTACTGTATCAACTTGTAACTGAACCTACACGGGTCACCTCACATGTTAACTCTAGCACTCAAATTGACTGGGTAGTAACAAATTGTCCTAAGCATACCCATATTGTGGGCACTTTAGCTGCTGCAATAACTGACCTCTCCCCAGTTTTATGCATCTGTACCCTGGCAGTTACTCCTCCTCCTCCTCCTCCACAGTGTTACATCACTTTTAGGAATTATGCAAATCTTGACAAAATCAATTTTCTTCTGGACGCCATGCTTATAGACTGGTCCAGTCTTTACCGAGCTACTGATGCTCAATTTGCTCTTACCATCTTCCTTAAAAATATCTATGCTCTTCAGGATACATATACTCCCTTTATCACTCATCGTGTTAAGGGAAAGCCAATAATGTGGCTAAAAAAAGATCTACTCTCAACGCTTAGAAAGGGAGATAGGAGCTGGTGTCATTTCAAGTCCAGTAGTCTCCAGGCAGATTTTGACCACTACAGGACCCAGTGGAATGTATGTAGAAAGCAGATGAGAACTGCAAAAAGCGCATACCGCAAGGGACTATTAAACAATGCATTTGGGGATCCTAGAAAATTCTGGGCTCATGTGAAACCTTTTATGGGCTCCACTCACTCCTCAGCTCCTAATGACATGGTTCTAAATGGTACAAACTGCAATAATCCCTGCACCATTGCTAACTTTTCTAATTCTAGTTCTCTAATCTTACCAAATACACTTCCTCCTTCTCCTCTACTTTGCCACAAAATCCTCACCCATCCACCTGCCCAGAAAAAAAAATTTCAGTTTAACTTTAAGGCCATATCAAGGATAGATGTTCTAAAACTCTTAAACAAAATCTCAGACAATACCAGCACAGTCTCTGATCATCTTGAACCATGGCTCTTAAAGCTTGCAGCTCCTTTTACTGCCTCCCCACTGGCTAGGATCTTCACCCTCTCCCTATGTCACAGCTCTATCCCAGACATCTGGAAGATAGTTGGCGCCACACCAGTCTTTAAAAAGGTGATCCCAAAGATTCCTCAAACTACAGGCCCATTGTCATTCTATCTGTCCTCAGCAAAATTCTAGAGAAATTAGTTACCGTACAAACAGTTGACTTCCTGCTCAAATATAATCTCCTCTTGGTTAACCAACATGGTTTTCGTAAGGGGCACAGCACCACTACAGCCTTGTTCAAATTCACCACTGACTCCCTCTCTACCATGGACTCTGGTCTCCTCACAGGGGCGGTGCTTATTGCTATGACTAAGGCCTTTGATCTTGTTGATCAGCTCATACTCCTTGGCATGCTTCACTCACTAGGTTTCTTGCCACCTGTGGTAGCCTGGTTCTCAAATTACCTGTCAAATAGGGTCCAAGTCGTTAAGTACAATACTGCTCTCTCGAATGAGGCAACTATCAATATCGGGGTTCCCCAAGGCTCCATCCTGGGCCCCCTTCTATTTTCAATATTTATAAATAATATCATTACTTGTGTTTCATCCTGCTCCTCCCTTCTTTATGCAGATGATATAGTCCTGTACTCAAGCTCAAAAGTGTTTTTGAAATAAACACCAGCCTTTCATTGGACTTCATCAATGTCCAAACCTGGCTTACTGACAACAAACTGGTTCTCAATGAAAGTAAAACACAGGCTATGTTATTTGGATCTGCTCCTAAACTCAAAATCTCCCAAGAATTGCAAGGTATCTAGCGCTACTGGCTTGCCAACTAGTATTGTCTCTTCCTTCAAATACCTAGATGTCACTTTGGAACAGTCCCTTGATTTTGACCTCCATGTGCAATATACTTGCAAATCTGTAAATTCGAAACTTGGTGTAGCATATAAGACTACCTATGCTCTAAACCCCTCAGCTAGGCTGGCCATTGCACAAGGTATCCTGCTTCCCTCCCTGACCCATAATATGGGGTATCAACTTATGCTGCCATGCAAAAGTCTACATTACATAGCTGGCATGTTGCTTATAACAACATTTGTCATTATGCCTCCTCATCTCCACAGCTAAAGCATCACTGCCAGCTCTACTCTGACTTAGGGTGGCTATCCCCCTCAGCAGTCAGACGACACGCCTTGGGCTCTCTGATTGATAGCTTCATGAGGTCACAAACTCCTGCAGTGCTTGCTGTCTTACTGCTTCCCCAGTTATCCCCATATGGCCTGCGCTCAGTTGACCCTTCTCCATGTCCCAAGATGTAAAACATCAAAAGCTTCATGTGCCTTCTCCCACTTTGCCCCAATGTTCTGGAACTCTCTACCTTCAGCCGTCCGCCAGTCTCCATCTCATGCCACTTTCAGAAAAGACCTCTGCAAATTCTTATCCCTCGTTGATGTTTGCTCCAGCTTTAAACCACCTTAATTTCTTTTTTATGACTCCATCAGCTGTTTCCTCCTTTCTCCTTGCTAACTTTATTCTTGTTTCTCACCTATGCTTCCATCCACCCTCCCATGCATACCCCTCTAGCCATCGGTAGCCTCCTTGCCACGGCACTGACTGAAATGCAGCACTGCACCCTGGGATATCTCTATTTCCTCTCTCTAATACCTATTTGCTTCTTAATACGCCATTATACTTTCACCCCAGAGGCACTGATTTTCTCCTCTAAGAGACCATGCTCTGTATATTACTGTTAGTCACTTACTCTGTTTTATATTATTTGTTTAAATAGTGTTTCTGAACTATCATATTATGTGTCATGTTATTCCTTTATTGACAACTTCTTGTTCTTTCTTTGAAATGGCCACTCAGACATGTGTACTCTCTCAAAACATACTGTATTTAAATTGCTTCCTGTACATTTTTACCATGGTCCATGTTTGTTGAATATTTCCTTGTCTTCTGTATATGCCTTTCATTTATGTAACTGCTTCAAACTGTCTATTTTTGCCCTGTCATTGTTTATTGTTATAATGCTGTATTTTGACATTGTATTCTCCCAGGTCGTGCCTGAAAACAGTCATTCTTTGGCTAGTGCACTCACCCGGTAAACAAAAACGAACTAAATAAATAAACCTTCCTCTACATGTTAAGCTCTGTCATATAAAGCTTTCTGCCAATGACACCATTTTGGTGCCAAGATCTGCAAATGATGCCTGTCCCGGTGGCACTGAGGTTTGAGACACTGGATGCCACACCTCGCACCACGCTGGTGACCCAGGTTCGGACGCGAGACCGAGCCATCAGGAGTCAGCGGGGGGGGGTTAAGGATTGAGCGTCCAGCAGACTGACTGCTCTCCTATTCCTTGGGAGGGATCCAGGAAGCCATCGCTCTGCAGCAGCCCCTGGTGACGATCGGGAGCACTGCTGGAGCAAGGCATAGCAGGATGGAGTGCGGCAGACATCGGCACGTCATGCCCAGATATCATTGCATGCTTTCACTCCCAGGGGACAGAAAAATCAAAAATGGGGCAGCACAGATTGTGACAGTTTGATGGCCGCATTCCGCCGGCTGACGATGCCCGATGCGCGTGCCGGTAATGGTTCCTCATCTGGCACAGGGGCAATAGGGGGTGCCCCTCTCGAAGGCAGAGCTGCATATGTCAGCTGGGCATGCCATGTCGGAGGTGGAGCTGAGCGGTGGCTGGATGGATAGCAGGTCAGTGGCTGCCAAGAGGGGTAAAATATGTCATGATAAAAAAAAAAAAAAAAAGATTTGCAAACGACACCAAGCTCTGTGGGAGGGTAGACACAGCAGAAGGGATACACGGCCTAAAGGAGGATCTGGAAAAACTAAAGAAGTGGCACGGAATTTGACAGATTGGCTTCAATGCAAAGAAATGCAAAGTTATGCACATTGGAGCCAAGAACCCCAAGACTGGGTACAGTCTAAGAGGGACCCAGGTATCTGCATCAGAGGAGGAGGAGAAGGATCTGGGAGTGATGATCACTAGCAACCTGAAGCACTCCACACAGTGTAGGAAAGCAGCACCAAGGGCAAATACAATGTTGGTCTGCATTGTCAGAGGGATTAGCAGCAGGTGTGAGGAAGTTATACTGCCCTTGAACAGGTCACTAGTGAGGTCGAATCTGGAGTACAGTGTACAGTCCTCCTGCCCATACCTTAGGAAGGACATTAACTTGCTAGAGACAGTCCAAAGGAGGGCAATGAAAATGATTATGAGCCAGCAGGGTAAAACATATCAGGAGAGGTGGGGGGCTCTGAACATGTACTGCTGGGAGGAGTAGTAGAGGAGAGTAGAGAAACTCAAGAGAAATAACATGATTGAGACCTTCAAGTATTTGAAAGGAATAAACAGCGTGGAAAAGGAGGGTCTCTTTAAGCTAAGTGGCAACCGAAACACTAGGGGACACAAGCTTAAGTTGGGGGAGGGTGAGATTTAGAAAGGAGGCTAGGAACCATTTCTTCATGGAGAGAGTGGTGGTAGGTTGGAATGTGCTGCCAGAAGAGGTGGTCTCACTAAAGATGGTGGGCAGCTTCAAGAGAGGCTGGGATAGAATTAGGGGGATAAAACAGTCAAGGGAGGAGCGGACAGAAGGCATAGGAGGTTTGGTAGGCAGGGTCAGTAGCTTGAGCTGAGGACCCTGCAATGCGGGAAGACTAGATAGACCAAATGGCCTTATTCTGATGGTGTCTTCATATGTTTGTATGGAAAAATAAAGTCCAAAAAAGAAAAGGTGCTAAACCTGGAATCGGACTTCAACCAACTACAAAAGTGGTTGTGGCCTCAAAGATGGCACTTGGCTCTAAGAATACACAAGCAAAGCTGTTTATCAAAACAAGAGAGGGAACTAAGGAATCAGAACAGCTGGAAATCAAGCAACTCAGTGGGATTCAATCTGCAGCAGCAATGGAATACAAACATCTGGGAGTTCCCGGTCACAACTTGCTACACTTTGACAAACACATAAATAACGAGTCTAAAAAAGTTAACACAAGGATAGGGGTTCTCAGACACAAGGCCTTCTCAATTCCACACTCAGTTAGAGAAACGTCTGCCACCCAGCTCATGCACCCTGTACTGGGATATGGTAACATGGTTTACCAATTCACCAGTGGGGCTTTGCTGAGCAAACTGGACACTGTATACAAAACTGGTACACTTTGTACTACTCTGCCCCTACGATACTCATCACTGTGAAATGTACGCCAAATTAAAATGGGATTCACTCTCAGGAGAATGAATGCAGCAGCAACATTCCATAAAGGGGCTGGAGCCACTCGATGGCTCAATGGAAGTGCTGGTGACCCAGTTTCAGAAGCAAGTCCAGTTCCATAGGGATTGGGTGGCCAGGCTGGAAAGTGATCTTGAAGGGAGCACGAGCCAGCCAGGGAGGAAGATGGCCAGGCTCTGGTGCAGCAGCAGCCCATCATAGTGAGCTGGGCAGCTTGCTCCCTCATGAGGGGTGGTGTATGCCCAGAGTGTGCTGCTGTGTCCAAGGCTGACAGAGGCTATGTCAGATGTCTGGGGTGGAGGGAGGAACCCAAGAGAAAAAAAAAACAGAAAAAAAACATGTGCTATGGCCGCCGAGTGTGACGGTCCTTGCGGTCCTTGTGCTTCACAAAGTGCAGATCCCCACTGATTGCGATGGCTGTGGGATGACAGTTGGGGCTGGGGACCAGCAGGGGACCCAAAGAAAGGTGTAGGTGGCAGTTCAGGCCAAACAGCTAGATAACAAAAAAATAGATTAAAAAAACCCCAAAAGTTAGGGACTTACTGCCTGGGAAAACAACTCAGGGCTATAATTCACCAACATACGTACACAACCTCAGAGAGGTAAAAAACAGGGACCTAGCCACCCCAATGATTCAGAATAACTGCAGAAAAATGGTGTCATGCTACTACATAGAAAAGGTATGTAAATCCCAGATAGCTTTTAAGCAAGCCCGAAGTTTGGAAATCCCAGCCAGCTGTAACTGCTTTACCCAGATATTGCATCCATTGTGAACCCCGACTACACTAAGAGCACAGAGTTGTGTATGAACAGGGGAAAGGCATACTAAGCCAGACCTTGTTTCCAAGTGTGACCTGGGAGCACAAGGAAGTTAAGTGATTTGCTCAGAGTCACACAGCATGCAAGTGGTAGCTGATGGAATTCAAACCCAGTTCTCCAGGTTTGCAGCTTACTGCCCTTAACCACTGTGCTCTACTGTCTCCATGTATAACCATATGCAGTATACAAACTCTCCCCAGTGTCACACTTAACCTGTTATATACAAGAATTACCTGACATCTGTATTATAAGGAATCAGGATATACTGGGGTATACATTCCACTAATGTACTGCATTCAATCCCATGTTTGTATGTATGTATGTATTACCATCTTTGCCACTGTATGGTCTGTCTTCTGCCTAAGTACAACTGTCTTTGATACTACATGCAATGTTATTTATGCTTCCTTACAGAACAACTTTGTAAATGGGGCTCATCTACCTCAAAGTTCTTATCCTATATAAAAATAAAGGCTTTTACTACTACTACTACTACTACTATTACTTTTTTATTTATTTATTTGAAAGTGTCGGATTTAGAACCTTTCAGCCAACGGCTCATTTACAAAGGTACCTTGTCACATGGAGGACAGAACAAAAAAAAACAGAGTGGGTACAGTTACAATGGAATAGCCGTCAAGTATAGATTACAGACATAGTTTACAAACATTATATACAATTTTGGGTACAGATATTTACATAAGCACAGCAAAACATTGTTACCATGAGAGAGCATCTGTTACAGTATAATCCATTTTATTCATGAGCCGGAGGTGGATTAGACATTGTTGTAAGTGGTGGCAGTGCATAATGGACTTTGTCAGAGGTTTGGGCCCCAGAGGGCATGAGAGCGCAGGCTAATTGCAGTTACAGGAGCGGACATTGAGGAGGTATTTGCGGACAGCGACTTTCAAAGGGGTAATCTTGGGTGTGCTGGTGATGGTGGCTGGGAGTGCATTAAACCAGACAGGGGCCCTGTAGCGGTAAGATCTCTGGGCAAGGGAAGTTTTAACCCTGGGTATCGCCAGTATAGCTTTGTCCAAGTTGCAGGTGGAGATAGAGGGGGGCGGCAAGTTGGAGGGAGGTGGTGACCCCAGGAGGGTAGTGACCGAGCAGCATTTTCTTGGTCAGTAGGCAGGTTTGGAAGTGGAGTCTTTCATCAAAATTGAGGAGAATGGCAGTGGAATAGAGGGAGCAGGTGTGGGTGAGCCTAGGGGCACCAGTTAGGAGCCTGCAGGCCTTGTTGAGGGAGATTTGAATTTTCTGGAGAGCGGAATTATCTGCTGCCCCATACACAGGAAGCCCATAATCCACTAGGGACAGTATAGAGGAAGTAATGGCAAGCCTAAGGGCATCAGGAGGGAGACAGTCCCTGTGCCGGTAAAGGAGTCCAATCCGAGTGTTTACAGCAGCCGCTAGGGTGTTTATGTGGTCATGGAAGGTAAGGGCAGAGTCGAGGGTAAGCCCAAGATATTTGTAGGTAGATACCTGTTCAAGGGGGTGCTGGGGAGGATGAGGAAAGGTGCACGTTTTGCTTTGTTTTGGTGGTGGGAGAAAATCATGGATTTCGTCTTTTTTAGGTTTATGACCAGTCTATGGTCCTTGAACCAAGTTTCGGCCTGAATGAGGTGTGTTGTAGGAAATCCTGGAGGGGAGTAGGTTTATGGTGAAAGGCATAGAGCACTGCATCATCCGCATACAGTAGGATTTTTTCAAAGCAGGCCTTTGGCAAGGAGTGAAGAGTAGTGGACCCAGGATGGAGCCCTGGGGCACCCCGGAGTGGACAGGTAGTGTGTCAGATAGGGTCCCGTTTATTCTGATGCACTGGGACTGGGTGGAGAGGTAATTGGCACACCATGCCAGGGGACCTGTGGAGAAGCCAAGTTGGTAGAGGGAGTCAAGAAGGAGTGGATGGCAGACTATGTCAAAAGCCTTGGAAAGGTCTATGAACACAGCTCCAGCAATGTTACCCGAGTCTAGGGAGGAGTGTAGGAAGTTGGTGAATTCTAGGAGGGCTGTGGTTGTGCTATGGCCTGAGTGGAAGCCATGCTGCTCCGGGCATAATATGTCATGCTTGGCTAGGTATTCAATGAGCTGTGTGGCAACCAATTTTTCTAAAGCTTTGTGGGGGGGGGGGTGGAGATGGGTCGATAGTTACTGGGGGAGGATTTGTCACCACTTTTACGCATGGGAGTAATGATGGCTGTCTTCCTGGCACTGGGAAATTGCCCCAGGCAAAGGGATCTGTTGAGTAGGTCCATTAGAGGGACTAGGACCTCATCAAGGACCAGCTGAAGGAGCCTAGTGTCTAGGGGGTCATTGCTAGGGTTATTGCTGTTTAGTGCATTTTGCAGGTATGGACGGTTTTCATGGGTAGATATTTTGCGCAGGAGGAAATGAGGGTGCTGCAGGGTTGGGGGTTGGGATTCTGGCACAGGGTCAAAGAAGAAACTGGGGAGAACAGTGCTGAGATCTGTGAAGGTGGTGTTTAGATAGTTTGCTATGGTAAGTGGGTCAGTGGAAATGGTGCCATCTATGGAGAGTTGGGAGGGAGGTGAGGAGTGCGATTTCCCATTAATTTCTTTGATATTACACCAGAAGGTCCATGCAGAACCCCATGTGGCGGTGAGAGTAGTTTGATAGTAGTCCACTTTGGCCTTACGGATGGCTCGCGTGCATCCATTGCATGCAGCATTATAGGATTGTCTGTCAGCCAATCTGCCAGACTCCGTGGCTTTGTACCAGAGATTGTCCCTTTCCCTCAGTTTTTGGAGTAGGAAGGGGGTGATCCATGGCGCATTTTGTCTTTTGGTGCGGTGTTTGGTGAGTGGTGCATAGAGATCACAGGCCTTAGTGAAGGCCTGCGTGAACAGATCGAGCGCAATGTCAATGCTGGGGGCTATTTTAATGGGGGAGAAGTTGCTTGAGTTTTTTTAACCCCCCTGGGCAGAGACGCCTTCGGAAGATGGTTTGTGCTATGGGTTTGGGGGTGGCGGAGGTCCATAGGAATAAAATGGGCGTGTGGTCGCTTTAGGGAGGTAGGAAGAACTTTTATATCCTGGATTTTGTGGGGGTGATTTGAGATAATGATGTCCAGGAGGGTGCTGGTACCAGTACAGGGATGAAGTCTAGTAAGTTGAGTGACTAATTGGACCAGAGGGTGGTGAAGGAGTCCTTCGTTGGTACGACTGAAGGACCAAGCCAGTTGACATTTAGGTCCCCTACTAGTGTCTGTTCAGCTTTGTGTGCGAGGGTAGACCAGGGGCGTCACCAGAGATATAAAGTTGGGGGGGCTAATGTCCCACAGTCAAAATCCTAACAACGCTAGGGGGGTCCGGGGGCATGCTCCCCCGGAAAATTTTGAAAATTGTACCTTCAAATGGTGGCTTTTCCTGAATTTTAATGGTGAAATATATGTTCGAAAAGTCTGATTATCATGACATGTATTTAATGGTACATGTGAAAAGATTTGGTTTCTGGACCACTGAGGACAATAGAAAGAGAGACACCATTTTCCCAGCAGATCTACTGGGAAGGTTATAGGACCCCAGAGCTAATAAGAGACCAGTCAGACACCATTAGCCCAGCATATCTACTGGGAAGGTTACAGGACCCCAGAGCTAATAAGAGACCAGTGAGACACCATTAGCCCAGCCGCTCTGCTGGGAAAGTTACAGGACCCCAAATCAAATAAGAGACCAGCTAGACACCATTATCCCAGCAGCATTGTCAGGCAGGACTGAGCATTACAGCACACAGCAGGTCTGTCCGAACACACTAGTATGATAAGTGCCAACTTCTTCCAAGAATTGAAAAAATTAAAAATGGCTTTTAAAACAAAATAATCTGACTGAATAGCTTAGTTCACAGCCTGCTTGCCTGCACTAACCCTTGTTAACCCTGTACGTTAGAAAAAAACAAGGGGGTTAGGTTATTATACTTAGGCACTGCTGGCAGTACTTTTTATCTTACAGACAGTGCTAATAACCTTGCTTGCTAATACTGCCACCACACAAACCTCTGAGGGTCAGGGCAAGGCAATGCAGAAAGAGATAGGTGATGTAATTTTTATTACAGTAAATTTTTGAACTGTAATCTGTCTGCTCTTCACCACACAACTGCCAGTAATGAGGAAGGGAGAATAAGAAATGCTTTTAATAATATTGTTTTCGCACTCAAGAGTCACAGGCCATCTGTGAGCAAACACAACACAACACAACACAATACACCCCCCCAAACTTTCTCTACAGACCAAAAAAAAAAAATGAAGGTTAAAAATAAACATGAATACACTGCTCTTAATTAAGTAAGAATATGACTCTAGTTTTAACTTTTTAATCAAGATTATTAGAAAGATAGGTCTGTAAATTGAATCTCTGCTGCTCGCTCCACTGACTGTGACACTACTGCTTACTGACTGCACACAACGGGAGTCATGTACCACATGGGTGTTGAAGAAACACACCACGTGTTTGTGCAATGATTGGGTTTGCAGCGCTATACAAACTGGCTCAGGCTGTTGCTATGCTGGTGGCAAGCACGGGCAGGTGTCAGTGAGAACAGAACCCCTCCCCTGCCTCCTCCTCTCTCATTCCCCATCCTCTCTGGCCATTTTTGGTTTGTCCCCCGACTCCCGACTCCCTCTGTTTGTATGTGTGCCATTAAATAGGCAAACCACACTCCTGTGTGATTGTTAAAAGTAAATATGTGTGTTGCCATTGGGTAGTACATTTGAGAAAGAGTAATGTGCTCAGGGACAACCCAGGTTCCAATTGTCTCAGTGGCACAGCTGGTTAGCACAATTGGAATGGTATTCCAGGCAGCCTGGGTTCAAGTCCCAACCATTACCATACCTTGGTTTTTTTTGTTTGCTCATCCAAACCACCACACCAGCAAGCTCACCATCCCAATATATTGAACAAGCCACAAAAATCTATGGTTTGGGCAGCCACACCACTTTAGACCATTACATTAAAATTACCCTTCCCCCTGGCCCCCACTTGTCCAGACCCTATCATAAAAACAAACAAAAATCAATTGGTCCAACACCGATATGCTCCATTTTTCAATGCAGGCAGTAATGTGACACTTGCTCTCCTCCAGCATTAAATTATTTAATTACACTCACTAGTATGCAGTCTTTCATCAGGCAGGGGTCGATTATACAAAGGCTTGCTTTAATAAACACAGCCAGGGACAAGTTTACTCAGTGCCCAACAGGTATCTAAAATGAACTCTTCTGGACAGCTTTCCCTCAGTATTTGTCCTCGACTCCTCAGTCCAGGTTAAAAGCCTCCAGACGTTCACTGCAGCAGCAAACTCAGTTGTCCCCAACTAACCTAAAGCAAGCTCTGACTCTGTGGCACAGCAGTTCTCTCCCTCTCCCCCCCCCCAACATGTTACAGCAACAGTCATTCTCTGGGACTACTGGCAGAGCAGGAACCGGTACCAAACTGTCTCCCATCACTGAGCCTCCAAAAATATATCACAAATCGAAAACATCATATCCGCACCTCAGTCAGGCCACAGCAGCAGTGGATTGCCCCCATCCATGAGCTTAAGTAATTTAATCTCTCCGGCGCTGCAGCGGCCACTCTGAGGTAGTAGAAGCAGTGCACTTACCAGGCAGCAGCTGGCTGAAAAGTTATTGATATGCCCGACCTGCGGCAGAATCTTTTTGCCTTTTTTTTTTTTTTTACTTTACACAGCTCCATTCTCGATCTCCCGCATTTTCGGCTCCAAACAAAATTCAGCGCTTCCATGTTCGTAGAGGAAAAATGGGCAGGCCCGACTACAGATGCCCTATGGGAGCTGAGCAGTGAGAAACATAAACCTGGGAACTGATTGGCCACGGGGGGCACGGCTGCAGATTCTGACTGAACTCCGAACAGTAATTGGGTAGTCAGGGAAGGGGTGGGGGGTCATTCTCACAAGGGGCGGGCAACAGTCAGCTGAGGGGAGGAGACGGAGGGGGTTGCACATCACAGCAGAGGGAGAGTCAAGCGGCCCTAAGCTTTTGGCATTCTGATTCTAAATGGACAAATAATTTAAAGGGACAGAGCATGATTTTAGCAGTCGGACAAAAAAAAAATCTGCCAGAGTGCCGGGGGGATCGTTCAAACCTGATGAACCCCTATCTGGCCACGGGCCTGAAAATCGTGGCATTTTATTCAGTCAGGACATGAACAAAGTTTCATTAATAGGGATAATGATTGGGGGGGCTTTAACTTACATTGGGGGGGC
This sequence comes from Neoceratodus forsteri, assembly GCA_016271365.2. Lineage (NCBI taxonomy): Eukaryota > Metazoa > Chordata > Ceratodontiformes > Ceratodontidae > Neoceratodus > Neoceratodus forsteri. The sequence continues at coordinate 221,228,113 of JADMNL010000023.1, forward strand.
TTCAGCCTCCCCAAAATCAACGTGATGACGCCACTGGGGTAGACAGATAATCAGTGAGGGATGTGATGGCTGGCTTTTGGTTCTTAGTGGGGACATAGGAGACTGTAAGGTATAGTTGGCCCCTGGAGGGGTCCGGGGTGATTTTTAAGGTGAGGGCTTGGGCTCTATTTTTGAGCTTAGGGGGTGGGAGCATGTGGCCAATAATGTTATCTCTGATGTAGATCGCACAGCCACCCCCATGTTTTCCCACTCGGTCTTCCCGGTATAGGGTGTACCCGAGGAGTGAAACAAAGGAGTCAGGAGTAGATTTGGAGAGCCAGGTCTCAACTGGTGCAATGATGTCTGGTTGGTGTAGGGTGGCCCAACATTGGAGCACTGCAGATTTTTTTGGCAGGCTGCATATGTTCAAAGTGGCGATGCGGAGTCCTGCGGGTGATGTCCTGGGTGCGCAGGTACTGGAGGCCTGAGTTGGGGTGGACATTGGTCGAGAGTAGTAATAATAGAGTAAGAATTCTTACTAGTGGAGGGTAGTGGTTGGTGACCCTGACTCGACGTCGAGAATGGGGCTGAGCAGTTAGTGTGCAAGGAATGGGTACGGTGCGGAGGGTTGGAAAGGTGGTGAGGAGGTGGGTCCAGGGATGGCCTGGGGGGTTGGTGGAGGAATTTGAAGGGTGGATAGAGGGGGTGGGTGCCGGGGTCCAGGATCTATGGTGAGGATGGGGGGGTTGTGAGTGATGTGGTAGTCATCAGGTGCTGACCTTGGTGGACTACCTGTGTGGTCCGATTGGAGGGAGGTGAGCACCATGAGGGTAGAGATTGTAATGTGCAGTGGTAAAGGATGAGAGCGCATGTTGCCTATGGTGGTGGTCGTGATAGAAGGATAAGGGTTAGAGCCGTGCTTCAGCAAGGGTGACTGCCACTTTGGAGTAGTGGCAGGGTTGTGGACTTTGGTGCCCAGGGTACCAGGTTCAAGACCCCCATGGGGTGGGTGTCTTTTGGCTGTGGCAGAGTAGAGATCCAGGTGTCTAAGGTGGCTGGGCTGGCAGGGTCAGGAGCTGGAAACAGGGTGCGAAATAATGACTCCTAGTGGCCGTAAAGTGTAGTGGTTGGTTTGGTGTGGAAGCGGAAAAGGAAGTAGTAGCCGAGATGAAAGATCAGGCTAAGAAGGGGGATATAGCTTAGGGCAGTGACTGTGTTAGGATTTGAAGTGGGGCAGTGGAGTGGTGGGATGGGGCAGCAGGGCTCTAGCTCTAAAGACAGTGGCAGTGGGTAAGCAAAGGAGTCCACGGAGGACTAAACCCTCTAGTGGCCGACAGGTATAACCTGCAAATGGAGAACTGGGGACTTGGAAAAAGGAATGCCAGGAAGTGAGGGGTGGGGCAGTCGACACACAGAGCTGATGGGTAACACCCCACACAAAGATGCAGCTGAAGGGAGGAGGTAGCCTTTACCTCTAGCAGCACTCGCTGATATCTCTGCTCCTGGAGGGAGCTGTCTGTGGTCGGTCCATTCCTTCTGTCATTTTATCCTAAATGCCCCACATCACTGCTCCCTTTATCTTAAGTCCACTCCCCAGAAGCCCCAAATACTCCCTGTACAAGCCAGGTCAGTATTACACAGCTACAATAGCAATGCACAGACATTAATGCAATGGGTTAATGACACAATAAGGGTTAACAACATTATCACAGCATTGACGTGCAAAGTTAAAAAAATTACACAATCACCTAGACATTCCTTGCAAAGTTGCACAATACATTGATTTTCAAAAGTATTTCAGTACTGTATTAGCCTTTAATATAAAAATTGCATGGTGTAAAAAACAGAAACATGAGACCAGAACATGGATGTAAAAGCTGTGAATCTGTCTCTTTAAATGTCTGATTCTGCATCCTGCTCCAGGACAGTATAGATGGGTAGCAAAGTCAGTCAAAGTCATTTACATGTCACTGAAGTCAGAGAGGGATCCACATACCACTCAGTCAGCTGAGTTACTTATTGTTCTCAGAGACAGCCTGAGGTTGCTACCTGCTGTGCCAGACACAGGACTAATGTCAAGTGTTGATTAACGACTGAGATTCTTTGCTTTCTTCAGCATTCCTGAGATTATTTAGAGGAGTGGTGTACACATGCATCTGCCATGTAAGCCACTTGGTCTGGATAATTTGGAGTTCGATAAACTGGGACTGAACATTTGAACTCACTTCTTCATGTCCCAGTCCCTGCTGCACAAATCTCTGGGTGCCAGACAGAGGCGGTGATTGATGCAAGCAAACCCAGCGGCCACCTGAGGGCACCAACACAGAAGGGGCATGGAAAAGTACAAAGTAGAAGCAGACATCAGTTTGAAATGCAAAAAGTGTAACTATAAAAAGCAAAACTGTTGTCGTCACTCTGTATTAGTAGAATTTTTACCAGTTTTTGCATGTGGGCTGTGGCAGATGGGAGGAAAAGAGGCGGCGGGAGTCAGTGGACAGTTGTGAAGGAGGCATCACAAATATTTCTGCTTGGGGCCTTATTAGGTCAAAAACTTGTCCCCGTGCCAGGGCTCCTGTTTCCTCATTCTGCTGGCCTCTTCCCACCCATCCACTCTGCTGTAGTCTTTTTGTTTGCCAATTATTTAACCAGGTGAGACACACTAAGCTGAAAGCTTGTTTACAGGTGCAACCTGGGAGTCTTGCTGGTGACCAAGATCAAACAAACAAAGGGACAAAAAGAGCCATTGCTAAAAACTGGACATGGGAGTAAACTGGGTCAGGCTAGGGTATGGGGGTCCACCTGAAAAATCAATAAGGGAGGGCCCAGGGTGACACACTATTGTCAGTGTTCCACTTACACTTGATACCCTAGCTCTATGTTTGCATCTTACTCTTACATACAGTGCTCACACAACCCCATTTAATTAGAAAATTGGTGACAAATGCAAAGATATTCAGAAGGTGGCAAGGTGCCAAGAGCAGGGGCTCACCTGGAGATTTCCAGGTATCTAGGTGGGCCAGTCTGATTCTAGGAGTAAAAAGTAAAAGTGAGCTCCGAGGCTCTGCAGGTCTCTACCATCATAAGACCTCTCTCGGTTTGGACTGACTCCAGTCCCAAAAGTGAACCAACAGTCAAAAAATTCCAACAGGAAGAGCCAAGGCAGAGACAGGCAAGGACAAGGGAGCTATCAAGCACAGTGGGGAGACTGTCAGCATGACCCTGCTCACAGGCTATCAGATACCGGAGTGAAACAGAAAATGAGCACTGAGACTCCGTCACCCACTGCCACCGTTTGGCTTCTGTCTGCCACTACTCTGATAATTGGGTTAAAAACTGAACTACCGCTGTAAACTGGAAAACAAAAGGAAAAGCGAAAGGGATTGCTCAGCTCTGGGCCGCATCTGAAAAAGGGCATTTGCTTCAGTGTGCCATCCCGGTAAACAAATAAAAATGAAATGAGCTTCTGATACTGCTATAATTTGTACTTGCTTAAAAAGCCTGCTACATTACATAATAAAAAACACAGCTAAGCATCAAGTCCATCACTGGACCACTGTGAGCTCCAACTGGTGGCCTCAAAAAGTACAGTAGAAGCCCGATTTAATAGTAGTAAATTTTATTTATAAATGGCAGCCTTCCCCAAAGGCTCATGGTGCTCTTACAGCAAAAGACATTCATAAAACATCATAACAAAAGCCGGCCTGTCGGTGCAGCAGTTGGATTTCCACTTGTGATGCCGGCGACCCAGGTTAGGGAACAGACTCAGGTGCTGGAGGGCTGGAGAGAGGAGGAGGATTGAGCATCCAACTAGCTGCTCTCCTCCTCCGGGGGGAGGGTGGGGAAGCACTCAATCTGCGACCGGCCCCTAGAGGAGGCTAAGGACCAGCACAGGCGAGGTTTAGCAGTTCCAAGAGGTGTGCCAGATGTAGGTGCGTGCGCCAGTATGTCATTGCACGCCACGCCTCCCACCTAAGGGGACAAAATGGACACAGTGGAATCCAGTAGCCCTGGTCCACCGAAGCCAAGCTTGGAGATACACAAACCACCAGACTAGAGAATGCGGCACTGTTCGAAGGGGTGACTGGGGTGCACCACCCCGGGGGCAATCCGGGTGAATGCCGGCGGGGAGTGACAAAGATCTTGGAGGATGGGGAGAGGTGAATGGGAGGAAGGTGAGTCCCCCCCAAAAAATCAGAATAAATCAAAAAATATAACTAACATCACTAGAATCATAAATATAATAATTAATCCCATCTATAATTATGTTCCCTGTACTCTCAGCAGAAGTATTCATTAGACTCTGTTTATTCTGTTAATCCCCAAAAGCTTGGTGGAATAAAAACATTTTTAATCCTCTTTTGAAAATCTCAACAGAAGGGGCCTCCCTCTGGTACCCAGGTATCGAGTGCCAGAAGATTGGTGCCGCCACCTCAAAAGGTCAGTCCCCCAACAATTTAAGTCTTGCTCTGGGCACCTCCAGGAGGCCCTCCCCTGCTGACCTGAAAGAGTAACTGGGACAGCAGGGATGCAGCAGCTCTGCCAGGTAATCCAGTCCCAGCCCATGTAGGGCCTCATAGGTCAACAGACCTAATTTAAAGGAGATGCGCCAGTGCACCAGCAGCCAGTGCAGTTCACGCAGCACCAGCAAAATACAACAAAATCTCAAAAGACCCATCAATAGCCTAGCCACCATGTTCTGTAGCAGCTGCTGGCACTACAGCGCACCCTCCTGACCTTGAGGTAGAGCGTGTTACAGTAGTTGAGCCTCAAGGTGACAAATGCATGTATCAGTGTGGCCAGATCTTCAGGAAGGACAAGGTGTTTTATCCGGGCAAAATTCCCGAGATGGTAAAATCCGTTACAGACAACCAATGATACCGGGGCATCCAATGTCAGCTCACTGTCAATAATGATACCCAGATTTTTCACCTTGGTGGAGGCCTCCAGTTTGGACATCCCAACATACAGCCCAAATCTTCCCACAGGCCTCTATATCCCCCACCCACCCCAACTCCACCAGCAACATTTCAATCTTTCCCAGGTTGAGTCCTAGCCAATTCAACATCCAATATCGGATCTCGGCCAGGCACGTGTTCAGCACATCAGCCGCATCTGTTCTTCCTGGTGCAAAAGACAGGTAGAGCTGGGTGTTGTCAGCAAATCAATGAAACCCAAGCTCATACTGCCTGATGACCTCACCCAGGGGCAGCATATACACTGTGAATAACATGGGAGAGAGAACAGTATCATGACGTACTCCACAGGACAAAGCCATTGGGTCTGAGGAATAATTCCCCAACACCACCCTCTGGGTCCTGCCCTGGAGGAAGGACTCAAACCAGCTGATGACCTTGCTGGTGAGTCCAACATACTCCCTTAGTCTGTCCAACAACAACCCATGATACACAGTGTCAAACGCTGACAAGAGGTCAAGAAGGACAAGAATAGATCATTCTCCGCTATCCCTTGCCCTGAGCAGATCATTTGTCACCCATACTACTGTGGTCTCCGTGCTGTGCATAGCCCTAAATCTGGACTGGAAAGGCTGGTAAATCTGGAAGTCTGTGAGGTGAGTCTCAAGCTGCTCCGCAACCAACCTTCTCGATAATCTTCCCTAAAATGGGAAAATTCAAAACAGGTCAATAATTTGTCAGGATGTCTGGGTCCAAAGATGTTTTTTCTAACAAGGGCCTCACCAGAGCTGTTTTATCCATTTACATTTTTTGATATTTTCCATATTTGTATCCCACCTGGGACCATGTCGCACATGCATGTCAGGATCCGATGGCCCCTTCCGCTCCACCCCTGACTTATGTCACCGCTCCCTCTCACCTATGCTACCCACAAGACCTCCACCAGGTGGGAGCAGAACTAAGGAGGAGTGGGCATCCTCCCCTGGAGGGGAGAGATGCATGGCAGCTCGATCCCGCTCCAACCCTCCCCCCCCCCAAGAGCCAGCACACCAGTGATCCAAGGTCGTTCCAAAACCCAGGTCACTGGTGTAGCACAAGGTAAGGCATCCAGTGCCTCAGCCTTCAGTGCCACTGGGCTGACAGCTCACCAGAGCTGTTTTAAGAGACTCCAGGAAAACCTAACAATCTCAGCAAAAACTGGACCCAGAGCTCCGATGCAATCAACAAGTAATCGCATCGGGCCTGGTTCTAGGCTGCAGCATGTTAGTCTCAAGTTTGAGATCACCCCACAGACCTTGTCTATCATCAAAGGTTGGACCTCTCCTCAGGAAGGCCGACCACAGATGTCACCCCAAGACCCAATCCTGTCGGGCTGTAACATTCTGCCTGGAGAAATTCCCACCCAAATGAAGGACACCCTGTCTAAGAAAACCGAGTGAACTCCTCGCACTTTTGCTCTGAAAAAGCTCTAATGGGCTCCAGACAGGACAAATGTAAAAGCCTGTCCACAACCCTAAAGAGCTGAGCCAGTTGGTTCTTCCTAGCTGCAATCGACCTAGACATAAAAGCTGCCTTTCTGCGGGGAGATTGAATTCTGAAACTCATCCCCATGAGCCATCAGATCCAGTTTTTCCTCCTGGGTCCTGGTCTTTCTCCAATGCAGTGCTCACCATCAAACCAAGGTGAGCCAAGACGTGACACCAGTGGGTGTACACGGACTGGTGCCAGAAGGTCCAGGACAGCCACGACAGCCCTATTATAGGCTACCACGGCCTCCTCTGGACCCTCCGTGCATGCCTCCCACATACAGTAGACAAAATGTCCAGCTCCGCCAAAAATCTCTCTGGTCATAACTCTTTTTAAAGGGCAGAACTGTACCATTTCCACAGGGGTAGGGACATATGGAGGGGCTCTGAAGCTGAACCCGATGGTGCAATGATCCGACCAGATGACCGGATTAGTCTTAAGATTACTGATCTCAAGCCCCAGGGAGAACACCAGGTCAAACGCATGTCTCAAGTGATGGGTCTAATTTGTGGCCACAAGAGATAAGCCCAGGGACTCCATGTTGGAAATGAAGTCTCTAGTATACAGCGAACCTCCATCATCCACCCAGGTGTTGAAGTTGCCCAGAACAAGCCACCTGGGCAACTCCAACACCCTCTCATTGATGAACATCACAATCTCCTATAGGAAATCCCTGTCCTGTCCAGGTGAACGACAGAGTAGGAGAATCCAAGGCCAGCCCTGGGACCCAGTTGCACCACCATGCACTCAGAAGACCTGGTGTCCCCCACTGGCTGCACCGCCAGACCCAATTCTGACCTAAAGCAAATGCTCCCCCCCCCCATCTTTCCTAGGGCACTGTACCACAGAGAAACGACGGAACAGTCGCCTCCAAAACTGGACTGGACCGGAATGATCCCCTAGCCATGTCTCTGTGATGCACACCAGGTCAACAGAAGCCACAAGATCTGCCATTATGAAAGTCTTATTCACCATCAACCTGCATTACATAACACCGCCCGAAGAGGACTAAAGGTGGAGGCAGATCCCTCAGCTACCTGCCCCCTCAGTCCAGTAGGTTCCCTAGGCAGAGAGACAAGACACAGGAGTCCCGCTCCATCTGTCTCCCAATCCCAGGTCATCTCCTGGTCCCCACAACCCCAATCAACCTCTTTCCTTTACAATCCTTCCCCTTTAAACCCCTTCCACCTTTCACCCTTCCTCCCAATTCCCAGCTACCTGCAATGCTGGTACACTGTGGCCAGCAGGGATGGGTCATGGAAGGGATGCAAGGCCTTAAGAAAAGATGGGAAATAACAGATCCCAGGGTACTGTATCAAAAAGCCCATCATAGGAACAAAACTAAAACTACTTACATAATTACATACATTAAAATACACTTAAAATCTAGATAACCCACCCACCCAACCAACAGCAATATAATTTATCCCAGATAAACAAAGTCTCCCCTCCAGTATCCCAACTATACAAAACACAACACCCCAGGGGGTTGCTGTGGGGCCCAAGCAAGATGGCCGCAAGTTTCTAGAGCTCTGAAACATGAGTTCTAAATACAGTAATTACAGAAGTTAAATCTTGGAACATTTCACTCACAAAGCTCAATTTTGGTATTGAAACCTATACCAACAAAAATAGGGAATCCTTGGAAACAGAAAGTGTCAGAAGACAGAGCCAAGGTCAAAAATGTATCGGGAGCTCCAACCAAGCGGGGGCACAAGCCTGCGATCTTCAACATGATGAGGGGACTTCTGAAGAAACACTGCAAACTCTTGATGCTAAGTTAAATCACTTGATTACATCGGTGACCAAACTCTCTGACAAATTAGATGCTCTTACAAATAGAGTTACCACAATCGAAACAATGGTTGAGTCAGTCGCCCTAGCATCAGCGGAAACGACTAAGAAAGCAGACACAGCAATGGGAGCAGTTGCTACAGTAATAAAAGAAAATACCTACCTAAGGTCTAGGTTGGAGACCTTGGAAAATCACGCAAGAGCCCATAATTTGTGACTCCTGTGTCTAGCAGAAGGGTGTGACGGTGACCACCTAATGATGTTTCTACAAGACTGGCTTGTACAGCAGCTGGGGGAGAAGGTGGCCCCATGGTGCAGCACTTACAGAAGGTGTACTGGATCGCCCCTTGGGGTCGAATCGACAACCCAGAGGCTGCTAGGATGGTGGTGATCGTGACAGACGGAGTGGGCTCTCTAGACCGTTTGTTGGCACTAGCGAGGCAAAATAAATCCATCCTTCAAGACGGCCAGCAGATAAGGATGTTTCCAGATCTAGGATATGTCACCAGGCAGAAGCGAAACAAATTTGATGGGGCCAGAGCGCTGCTTTGCGATGCCAGAATTCCACATGGCCTAGTCTTTCCAGCGAGTCTGAGGATCGTACATCAGGGCAGAGTCTACATTTACTTGGATCCAGCCAACGCCATGAGATGGTATCAGAAAAACACTTCTGTTCAACCCTGAGTTCCTCCTGAAGAGGATTCACCATCAGAGGAAGAGCTTACCTGGAAGAACGATTCTTTTGTTAAAACGTGCTGCTCCATACAGTACAGGGGAGAGGGGATTAGAGCTAGCCCAGGGATAGAGCAGTTATGTTTTTTTCTGACTTTCATAGGTGGACTGCCTAAATGTGGATTGCCATGGAGCTAAAGCTCTGTCTACCTTTGAGCATATAAGTTGAATTTAAAGGTTGCCGCACATTTTCTTAATCATTCTTGAAGGTCGGTGTATTATACATATCTGTAACGTTCCAATGTCAAAGCGCCTTGTTAAAACAAGTTTACATGGTATATCTTATTGTAACCCCTAGATGGCGCTATCCCAGGGGCTACTACCCCTGCCTGATTTGCCACTAACAGGTTGAGGGGCCTGGATCCAATGGCGGGTGCCTCCACCCAGAGGTCAGGGTTTGCAATAGTTAAACTAACTTGGTCACAGCCCTCTGGGACACTGCAACCCCCCCTTTCTTCCCACTAGTGGCCCACACAATATATCAGAATTACCTTCACAGTATACACTTACCCCCAGGTCTGGTTCTGGCACTGGGACCTCCTGTGAAATGAGATACAGTGCAACAATCACAGTACAGTACTTTAACATAGACAAATACCTCAGGCAGTATAACTTTGCTGAAACAAGCAGCTCTGATTTATTTAGGGGATATAACAAGGACGGGGAAATCAGGTTAATTAGCTTATCACTCTAATAATCTACCTATGGCTCTGTGCACAGGCCTATCCCTATCAGTTACTGTCCCTAGGTACCCAAGCCCTAGTGGCTAGTCCAAACCGTGGCAGCTGGTAGGGCCCTTTCACACAGAGAAAAGGAGAATTAAACAGTCAGCAGTACAGTAATTCCATTTGGATTTAATGTGGCAATTCAACAGGAGCGACCCTGAATTAGTACTCACGACCTCCAAATAAGATAGGGTCCTTCAATGTCAGCAGGGCTCACTTGAGGTACACAAACCTCTTCACACATCCATATAAAAGAAAGCACTATACCAGGCAGGCTGCATCTGTATCCCGATCGCAATTACTGCACAGTACCGGGAGAACACACAGCAGATTCAGTTCCTGACAGACCAGTGTAATTTTCAGCAATTCCTCCAGTCTTCTACAGGGTGAGCCTGGTTTCTACTCTTCAGAGATCCTTTGATTCTTTTCACAGGACGGATTCAGTCCTAACAAGCTGTTACACAAGCTGCAGACCGAACTCTGGGCCTTACACGCTTTTGACTAAAACCGCACACTGAAAAGCACAGGGCTCCTTCCTTCTTCACTGCCAAAGCTCAACTGAAACTCCAACCGACAAAACCGGCACTTCCTTTGAGTTCCTCCCAGTTCTTGACTGGATTGGCTGTCACTCACAATAGACTGCTGCTGTTGGTCCAAAAGGCACTGAAGTCTAAACTACATCTCCCAGAGTCACTGCCCATACAATCCTCTTGTGGCTGGCTCAGATTATGAGTCCAAGTTCTGATTCGTCCAAGGCACCATTTTAGAGCTAGCTTACCCCACACTGATTGGTCCAGTTCAGCAGTTCAAAACCAGAATGGGAACTAGACAGACACAGTTCTGACTGCAAAGAAAGCAGGTTAGACAAACTGTAATTTCATTATTACTCTAAATAATTTCTGGCAAACAGTTACATCTTTCAGATAGGTTCCTTTGCACTCCTAGTGACTGCAAAATGAAGTGAATTGGCAGCAGCTTGAGTGGTACTCAATCAAAGAAACACACAGTCCCCCATACAAACTAATTATGTCTGCAAGCAGACAGCTCTTAAAGAGACAGTACCAGAGGTTCTAAAACACTCACTGATAAATGGCTTAAATGCCAAACACCATTCAGGCTTGGAGCATTCAAGCAAGCTCCTGGAAGTCTTTTGGGAACCCCCATTTGCAGGGGGTTACACCCTTCCTGGCCTGGGAAAGCTTGACGTCGCGTCAAGCAAGTACCCATAAGTTTCAACTGCAACCATATACATTTGCATTAGGCTGCACATGTAATCATCAGTCAATATATCATTTTACCAAGAACACATTTCTGAAACATTGCAGTACGTCACTCTTTACACAGTATTACATACACATTGTACCATAACTCAAGTTATTACCTCTTGTACATGAAACCTGAAGAGAGGGGGCCCTTCCCTATCAGTTACCTTGGGGCTGGATGGGGCAAGGGCACCATACTTAGAGGGCAACACAAGTAACTTGGAGTTAGCACTGATGCTCAGTTTGGGCAATGAGCTCGGGGACACATACACTCCTTTATGGACAACATTGAGAGGCAAGTCCACAGGCCTCCCAAGTGAATCATAACTGAGGTGCACCACAGGCTTTACAGCTCGACCAGTCTTTCTAGGGGGAACTGTTATAGTCTCTGCACTCTGAGCCTCATTTTCAGCATTGTCCTCACTTGTCAGGGGAGTCTCCATGGGGGTAGAGAGGCTAGAACTTGGGGCACTTTCAGCTCCAGGAGTTTCAGTTTCTGAGTCCACAACATTTGGCTCGCATGGAGAGCTTTCGGACACTGGCAGTGGACTGTCAGGGCACTCAAAATACTCTTCTTGTTCGGGTGTATCACCAGTCTGCCCCAATCTATCATTTTCCTCCCCTGAAAGCTCAAACAGTTCAACCATGCACAATGATTCCATTTCATCTGATCTGATGCTTTGCACTTCACTTTCTGGGAGCAATGGCTCCAGGGAAGAAGCTGGGGCTTAGACAGTCCAGAAGGCCCAGCTTTGTCTCCAGTATTGACTAGGGATTGCCCGAAACAATTGACTCAGTTCGTAAGAAGGATAGTATTCAAAGTCACTCTACTTTCTTCTGATATGGACTGACAGTCATGCTCAACTGGGACTCGTGCAGGGAACACTTTAACTCTGCTTCTGTAGGTGCAGACTTCCTTGATCTTTTCTTAGCAGCAGCTCTAGTCACTGGTCCAGAGGGCATCTTCTGGGGCTCCAGACTCAATCAAGATTTGTCCAATGGGCAGTAAATGCTTTCTATGCATTGTTTTACATCTTTGAATTGTTCTCAGGCCTTACTTTGTACACTGGCAGATCATCTAGTTTGCCCACTACAATGTGAGGAGATGGTGCCATCTGTCAGCAATCTTGTGCTTGCCATGCAGTCCCAGATTTCTTAGCAATACGATCTCCCTCCTGGAGTTCCTGTGCTTTCACCTTTTTATCATACCTTTCTTTGTTGGCCAGATTTCTTTTGGCAGCCATGGTTTGCCAGTAGGTACGCATGAGTTAGCTGGGCTTTTAACTTTTGCACATACTGTAAATAGTTGTCAGCTTGAACCCCATCAGGAGAGACCCCAAAACACACATCTACTGGTAGTCGAGCTTCTCTTCCAAACATCAGGCGGTGGGGGAGAATCCAGTGGCATCACTTTTAGTGCAGTTATAAGCATGTACCAGGGTGCTAATTTGTTGGCTCCATCTAGGCTTGTCCTTTGGGTGCAGGGTGCCTAGCATATCTAGCAAAGTCCGGTTAAACGCTCAGGCTGTGGGTCCCCTGGGGTGGTAAGGAGTGGTTCTGGACTTTCGCACTCCCACAGAGAAAGCATCTCTTTGATCAGACGACTCTCAAAGTCTCTCCCTTGATCAGAATGGATTCTTTGTGGAGCCCCATAATGAACAAAAGTTTTCTACAAGTACTTTGCCACAGTGGATGCTTTCTGGTCTTTGGTGGGGAAGCTTGGGCATATCTCGTGAAATGGTCAGTGACCACCAGCACATTACTGATATTTCTTTGATCTGACTCCAAACTCAGAAAATCAATACAGACCAGCTCCATGGGTGCACTGGTGGTGATGTTAATAAGGGGGGCAGCCCTCTGGGGCAAAGCTTTCTCTGGCTAAGCGACTACAAGTTCGAATGTGTTGCTCCACATCAGCCCCATCTTAGGCCAATAGAATCTGGATCTCACCAAGTCAAGTGTTCTGTCTATACCAAGGTGCCCCATGTGGTTGTGCAAGGACCTCAGTACTGAGTCTCAAAGGCAGTGGGCAGCACTAGTTGTTGTTTGTCTACTTGTCCCCTCTGTCTACTGTTTCTCTGTATAACAGTTTATTGATCAGTTTCAACTTAGGACCTTCTTTGTATAACAGTGCAGTTCTCAAATCAGTGGGCGTAATTTGGACACATCTTTTCCTGCATAGAAGGCTTCTAAAGCTGCTTTGATCATGGGTTCCATGGATTGAGCCGCGAATACTGTCATTGTCCAGCTGAGGCAGTGCACCAATGTCTATTGCAGAAAAGTGGCAATAAGCAGCAGGTATGCAATTTTCAGAGCTCCCAAGCAATCCACCATGCAGTCCACTGCGTCCGTGGACATTTGTTCCTCCCTGTCAAACTTCGGCAGAGTGCCCGAATGTCAGGTTCTGCCAATCGGACCCAATCATTCTGGGGAACAGGCCTCCGGAAGAGCATCAGCATCTATGTGGTTCAGACCTGCTCGGTATTCGAGGGCATAGTCATATGTAGATAATGCAGAAAGTCGTCTATGGCCAGTGGCATCCAACTTAGCTGAGGTCTGCACATAGGTCAAAGGATTATTGTCAGTTTTACTAGTATTTAGCCCCATACAAGTACTCATGGAATTGGTCAACAATAGCCCACTTCAAAGCTAGGAACTCTAACTTATGTACAGGATAGTTCTTTTCGGATGGGGTCAGGCTTCTACTGGCAAAGGCCACTGGTCTCAGGCCATTCTCGTGCTCTTGGTACAACACAGCCCCAACCCTTGCAAGCTAGCATCAGTGTGCAGGACGTAAGGTTTTCTTGGATCGGCATAGGCCAGCACTGGAGCATGGGTAAGTTGATATATGATCATGAAAAGCAGTCTCACAATCAGGAGTCCAGGCTCAAATACTTCACTTGGATGAAAATACACTCTTTCAGTCTTGAGGGACGCTGACTTTTGGTATTTTTTGTGGGTTGGGGGATACCCTTGAGTAAGGTTAAGTAAAGGGCGGATCACTCTTGAATAGTCCTTGATGAAGCGCCGATAATAACCACAGAATCCCAGGAATCTTTGCAGTTCTTTTAGATTTTTGGGCTGTAGCCAGGTGGTCAAGGCCTCAACTTTACTTGGGTCGGTCTCTATTCCCTCGGTGGATACTATGTGTCCCACATACTTTACTGATGTTTGAAAGAATTGACACTTATCAATGGACAGTTTAAGGCCAAAGTCCTCCAGTCGGTCCAATACCTTAAATAATCTGCTCTCATGTTCCTCCAGTGAGCTGCCAAACACAATAACATCATCTAGGTATACCAGGCACTCTAGTAAGTTCATGTCCCCCACTGCACGCCCATCAATCGTTGAAAAGTGGCTGGGGCACCTGAAATCCTTGAGGCATCCTCATGAATTCATAAATAGCCGGACAGATAAAGGCCGTCTTCTATCCACGGTCCTCTAGAACCATCGGGATCTGGTAGTACCACTCCGGAGATCCAGCACAGAGAACTACTTGCTCCGTTTGGCAGTCAAAGCATCCTGAATGCGGGGCATTGTGTACTGATCAGGATAGTCCGCCGGTTTAAGGTGCGATAATCCACACACATCCTTACTGTTCCATTCTTTTCCTCACTACCACAATGGGGAAGCATAAGGGCTTCTGGATTCTTGTATTACACCAGCAGCTAACATCTCTTGCAGATGCCGCTCACATCATCTATGTCAGCAGGTGCCAGGCGTCGAGACCTCTCACGAAATGGTCTTCGTCATGCAGCCGGATATTGTGCTCAGCTCTTGCACACATCCTACATCCCATTCCTTTAAAGAAAACACCTGGTCTCTCTGGGCAAGCTTCTCACTGATCCTCACTTTCCATTCAGCTGGCAGCGGAGTCGCTAAAATCAAACAAGTCAGGCGTTACTCTGTCATTCTTCCTTGAACTCTTGCTGCTGGGTAGCACTGCAGTGTCTGCACAATGCACATTAGCCAGGATGCAACCTCTGTTTACTGAATGTCTCTTTCAGACACATTATGAACTTGGACCATTACCCTTCTGGCATAAGCATGGGCTCTAGCGGGCAAAATACTAAGCCACAGCAGTCCCTCTGGCAATTTTCCATCGCCTGGTTCATCCAACATTAATATTTTATTCTTAACATCCTTTCTGATACGGACCTCTCCCTGTAAGGTACACTGGGCATTTGGCGCCAGGATCAGAGACTCAGGATCCTTCTTCCATACAATTCCGACCGGTTCCTCTGGTTCTGTTTTTCAGCATCTCTCTGTGCCTCATAGGCCTTCTTAATTAAAGCCAGACTCTTAAAGCTCTACTAGTCTTTGACCCCTGTTTTCATAACACAACTGTGCCAGCCTTCCGAACATATGAGCATTTGTTCCAATCAACAAAGGGACACCATCATACAGTCCAGTGGGGGACACACTAAGGCTAGGGTCTCTACTTGTTCAGCCACTCCAGCCACGGAGGTGGGAAGAACAGCAAATTCGGATATACCGGAATAGGGTAGGCCTTCTCACTTAACCCCCATACATGCAGTCCTTCTAATGGTTGTAGGGAGTATCGCCTGACAACTACTGATACCAATCCTGGAACATAATTGTCACTTGGGAGCCACTGTCTAATACAGCTCTTGTAGACACTCCATTCACCTTTACAGTGGTCTCCATGGAGGGACCCACTATTCTGGACCAGTCTGGAGGCGGTGGTGGGGCCTGGGCAACTGACCTTGCCACAAAAGGACGGGAATTAGCATTTTGGTGCCCTCACTGGGATCATGTCGTGCACCTCTTAACCACTGATTTCTTCTCGAAGCTCTCCTTGTAGCCTATATGCAACTTTGTCAGTGTGTCTTTGGGGACTGGCATTCCCTTTCATGTGCCCATCTTTCCCACAATTATAGCAAAACATACTTTCTGGAGTTTGAGCTGGCGACGCGCCACACTGGGAGCCAGGGCGGGGGTATTACTAACTGGAAACCTGGGTGCCATCTCTGTCTGCAGCGTGATAAGCATTTGGAGACATCTCGTCAGTTTCTCCACTTCCATGGTCAAGGAATTGAGTTTGGAGCTGTTATCAGCAGGAGATACATGGGTGGGTACCCCACCCCATAGCAGATGCAGTCGGATATAGGTCAGGGCCCGTACTTGCAGGCGTGGCCTTCACAAAGGGACTGTTTTTGAATTCCCGGATCTCTCTCAACAGTTCGCCCCATTGTGGCATATCTTTTTCCTTGTCAGAGCACTCATTGACTGTCAACCTCTGCCCCTGAACTTCACTTGATGGGTCACCTCAGTCACTCGGATCAGAGCCACAGCTGTTGGTGCAGGTCCCTCCGAGGTCGCCTTTTCTCAACTCCTCAATTTCTCTCATTAACTCATCATAGGAGGTGGGGATTCCAGTCGATTTGCCAGGCGAACTGAAGCAACAGCAGTTCTGAGAAGGGGGCAGACTTAAGGATTCTGTCCAGTCTGGTTCGGTCCAGTTCAATCGCTGTGCAAACTACCCTTTCTGAGGCATTCTTGCAACAATTTTTCCAGCCGAGAGACATACACAGACAACAACTCCCTTGGTACTGTTGTGCATTTCTTACTCTCCACCATAGGTCCTCATCAGAATCTGGGCTCCCATACACATTCTCCAAGGCCTCAAGATAGGCCTGTGCAGTCGCTTCAGGGTTACTGGCCGTTTAGCACGGATGTGTAGGGCAGGACCTCGGAGGCTCTCACTAACCCTCTTCGCTTTTGCCTTCGAGCATTGCCATTCTAGCACTTGGGGGGCAACATAGTCTATCCAGGTCTCCCAGTCATCCTCCCCTTGGGGGGTGGGAGGTGCCAGAGAAGATCCTCAACCTTCGGTAAGAGTCGTGACTAATGGCAGGTGCAGAAATAAGAGTCTGCATTGGTTCAGCCACCATTACGGGCACTGGAGCAGGAGAGGGTGTTGGGGGAGGAACACCCCCAGGTGGCAAGAATAGTTTCTTCAAGTCCTCCACAGTTTTCCCCTCTCCCAGCAACCATTCAGCAAATTTCTCCTCAAAAGTTTCAGATAGTGGTGAGGGCTGATTCCCCCCCGGGTCTTTACTGTCCTTAGTTATCACTCTCCAAGCAGTGAGGGCTCCTCTGGGGTAATGGTCTGTGGCACTTTGGAGCTATCTATAGGATCCTTAAACTCTACTAGGGCCAGGAAAGTGTGGGTGAGCAGATTAGCATGCGACCCACCACCACAGGGTTTGTAAACCTTCCACCTTGGAAAGTACTCCTGCACAGTGTCCGTATTGATACCCAGGGGATGTCCAGGATAAGTATAGCATTTTGAGGGTCGATCTCCTCCCCAGTACACCACTCCACCAGCCGGTGCACAGCCACTTCTGTCGGGTACCCATTTTTTTCTTAACAGTGGTTCGTAAATATGGCCACTAGAGGACACACAATCCCAGCGGTGAGCCTCAAGATGTAACCCCTAGATGGCGCTATCCCAGGGCTACTACCCCTGCCTGATTTGCCACTAACAGGTTGAGGGGCCTGGATCCAATGGCAGGTGCCTCCACCCAGAGGTCAGGGTTTGCAATAGTTAAACTAACTTGGTCACAGCCCTCTGGGACACTGCAACCCTTTCTTCCCACTAGTGGCCCACACAATATATCAAATTACCTTCACAGTATACACTTACCCCCAGGTCTGGTTCCGGCACTGGGACCTCCTGGAATTGAGATACAGTGCAACAATCACAGTACAGTACTTTAACATAGACAAATACCTCAGGCAGTATAACTTTGCTGAAACAAGCAGCTCTGATTTATTTAGGGGATATAACAAGGACGGGGAAATCAGGTTAATTAGCTTATCACTCTAATAATCTACTTATGGCTCTGTGCACAGGCCTATCCCTATCAGTTACTGTCCCTAGGGTACCCAAGCCCTAGTGGCTAGTCCAAACCGTGGCAGCTGGTAGGGCCTTTCACACAGAGAAAAGGAGAATTAAACAGTCAGCAGTACAGTAATTCCATTTGGATTTAATGTGGCAATTCAACAGGGAGCGACCTGAATTACTCACGACCTCCAAATAAGAATAGGGTCCTTCAATGTCAGCAGGGCTCACTTGAGGTACACAAACCTCTTCACACATCCATATAAAAAAGCACTATACCAGGCAGGCTGCATCTTATCCCGATCGCAATTACTGCACAGTACCGGAGAACACACAGCAGATTCAGTTCCTGACAGACCGAGTGTAATTTTCAGCAATTCCTCCAGTCTTCTACAGGGTGAGCCTGGTTTCTACTCTTCAGAGATCCTTTGATTCTTTTCACAGGTGGATTCAGTCCTAACAAGCTGTTACACAAGCTGCAGACCGAACTCTGGGCCTTACACACGTTTTTGACTAAAACCGCACACTGAAAAAAGCACAGGGCTCCTTCCTTCTTCACTGCCAAAGCTCAACTGAAACTCCAACCGACAAAACCGGCACTTCCTTTGAGTTCCTCCCAGTTCTTGACTGGATTGGCTGTCACCACAATAGACTGCTGCTGTTGGTCCAAAAGGCACTGAAGTCTAAACTACATCTCCCAGAGTCACTGCCCATACAATCCTCTTGTGGCTGGCTCAGATTATGAGTCCAAGTTCTGATTCGTCCAAGGCACCATTTTAGAGCTAGCTTACCCCACACTGATTGGTCCAGTTCAGCAGTTCAAAACCAGAATGGGGAACTAGACAGACACAGTTCTGACTGCAAAGAAAGCAGGTTAGACAAACTGTAATTTCATTATTACTCTAAATAATTTCTGGCAAACAGTTACATCTTTCAGATAGGTTCCTTTGCACTCCTAGTGACTGCAAAATGAAGTGAATTGGCAGCAGCTTGAGTGGTACTCAATCAAAGAAACACACAGTCCCCATACAAACTAATTATGTCTGCAAGCAGACAGCTCTTAAAGAGACAGTACCAGAGGTTCTAAAACACTCACTGATAAATGGCTTAAATGCCAAACACCATTCAGGCTTGGAGCATTCAAGCAAGCTCCTGGAAGTCTTTTGGAACCCCCATTTGCAGAGGTTACATTATTATTTCTTTTTTATTTATTTATTGAAATTTTGGATAACACCTTTGTGAACAAGCTCATTTCATAGGTGCCACGTCAGACGAACAATACATATTGGGAAAGTATGAGACGGAGAACAAGCAAAACAAGGAATAATACAAGACACTACAAGAGTGTATGACTAAAGAAGTTTCAATACATGTGGCATTGTAGAATGTATGCCATGGTGCATATTTGACTAAAACCTGGAATTCAAAGGGTCATATTAGAGGGGGGTGGGGTCTTATGAAACAACCCTTTACAGGGTCAGCTAGAATGCTCAGATTAATGTTCCAAGATAGCATACTTGGTTGTTATGAGTATGCTACATGTGGTCAGTTCTTTAGAGCATTTTGCTCTACAGTTTTAACACCATACAGTGCACTTACTAAGGTCTTGGCATGGTGGTGACATACATACCCTTTGGAAGGGTCAGGTACTGGAAACTTTCGCAAACAAACACTATCTATAATATCACCATGCAGCTCATGGACTCCTTCAACAGCTGTTAATGAATGGACTATGGTTAATCTGAATATTATTAGGATAGAACCCCCATAAGATATATCTTATAACATTTAATGGGATTGTCGACTTTATTAATAGGAGTGGCACCCTCATGGTGATTAAGTATGAACAAATGCAATAGTGAATGCTAGTGACTGTAACTATTTGTTTGTTTTAAAACAATAGACATAAAGTTCAAAAAAAAACACAGCACCCCAAAAATTACCCACCCTTCCCCTCACTCCCTCCAACCCCTTCCAATCAACAAACCCACAAAATAACTATGCCATCTTCTAAACAATTCTTGAAATTCCAACATTAAAATCCAACAGCTTTAACAACAGATAGTGAGAGAGTCTAGTGTCCAAGCAGTAATGTCCAGAGTCCAAATCAGATGTTGTAGCACCTCATGATGTCCCTTCAATCAGAGTGAGCACCTCAACTCTCACTCGAGGCATCCTTACCCGAATCCACAGTCCAACCAGTAGACAATTTGGCATCCAGACAGGGCCCACAGATGGCCACTCACCCACAAAAAGCTAGCAGACCACACTCCATTTACGGTTGTCAGCACAGGGGTCTATCACCCCTTAAACTGCGGTCCTCACAAGGCACAATCCCGAGACAGTTAACACTTTTGGTCCTCTCACAGCCCTGTGCTCACCTCCAGATGACAGTCCTCAGGGTTGAAAAAGAATGCTTCCACCCACACTTTCCAGCACTCTTCCCACCCCCAGAGATAGTCCTTGCTCCACAGAAACATCGCCACCAGCACTTTACCTCTAACCCAGGCAGTTAACACAGGGTGTTTTACCCGGAATCTTCTGAGCAGCCGTCTTCTCCTCCAGCTGGTACTGGCTCCCAGTGGAACAACTTGGCTGTCCAAACACATCTGTCATTCTCCTCCTCCTCCAACCACTGACCAGAATCTCTGTAGAGCCAGCACCAGCGCCACCACCGACTCGTGAACTCATTACGGCTGGTCCACTGTCTGGTAAGTGGAACTCTAGAAAATTATTTCTAGAAACGTGGATATGATGTTCTAGCCACACTTTCTGACAGTTGCCTTTCCCTTTAAGACTGGCCAGAATGTCTTCAAGCTGGCTTCACCCACCCGGGTGGTAACTTCCTTGGCTCCACCCTGCAATGTCAAATCGTCCTTTCTGCTGGAAGAAGCAGGTTTCTTCCTTACCGCTCTTGTGCTGAGTTGACCCTGGGGTCTTAAATCTTTGGATTTACTTCCTAAAACATTTCAAAACTTTGTCTTCAGCTTGATCATCAATTGCAACCACAATGGATGATGACAAGTCTGCTCCCGGGTTCCGCTGGTGCCTTTGCAGGCAGAAAATTTCCCAAACGGATTCGCACACCACATGTGTTTACTACCTACGGCATGACCACGATCTCCAGGCCTGCAACATTTGTCGAACTTTCCATCCTACTGTTCTGGAGGACCATCAAGCACATCTCAAGTTAGGCCGACTGAGCGAACGGAACCCTCCAGGCAAATCCAAAGATGCCGGTTAGGTGGTCTCTGTGGCTACAGGGTCGTGCCAAACAGCTTGTGCCGTTTGAGGAGGCAGAAGCCCAGACCACAACTCACACCTCCTTAGCTTAAGCCTTCATGCCACTTCAGCTGGGTGACTCATTTATGGGGTCTTTCAAAGAATTGTGCCAGGCTCTGCCAACCTTCGGTCAGGGCCCCTCCAGGCACAAATCCAAATCAAAGAAAGAGACCAAAAAAGAGTCTTGTCATCGATCGTAGGATCAGGAGCACTCTTGGTCGAGGGCTTCGGATGCCCGTGCTTCTCTGGATCTGACTTTGGTTGAATCCTTGACCCAGGCCACCGGCTCCACGGTAACTCTGTCAGACCAGTTGGCCAAGACACTGGTTGATCTTCCAGCCAAGATATTTCTGGAGCTTGTCGACTGAAGAGGCTGACACTTCTCTGTCCAGGACTCCGGTACAGATGCAGACTGTTTTGGGGATGGATCAATCCTCTGACCCACCACCTCTGGTCACCGACCAAGACCCGGAGGAGCCTCAGCGCTCACCTACTGCCTCCAAGCCCTGCCGCCAGTTGAGGTCTCAGTCCTATTCCTGTGAGTCAAGAGGCTGACAGCGGCGCTCCCACTCTCGATGCTCCAGGAAGTGGCACCACTGCTGCTCTTCATCCTTGTCCTCCTTGGGTAAAGAAAGGCTTCAACGCAAATTGCATCGATGCTACGAGGATCTCATGTGGCAGCAGTTGGTGTTCACCAGTATGATGCCATTTCTGGCTTCTATACCAGCCATCACCTGGCTTTCGCCCGACTGGCTGATGCCGTCACCTCAGTGGCCGACCAAGATGGTCCCAGCTCATCCAACCCTGGCATCTCCACCGATTCCTGTGGAGCCGCCGCCTATTTAGCCAAAAAACGGCACGCCGACCAAGGAGTCTTGGCCAGCCAAGGGGCTTCTCCACTGGCTGTCGGTCACTGTCACTCCTGACCATCTACGGAGGGTCAGCAGGGACTCTGGCAGTTGACCCCTCTTTAATGACTCCTCAGACTTGGAGGGTTCCTCCTTGCACTCCTGTTTGGTCAATGTGGAGTCAGCTGGGGGTCTCTTGACGGATGAATGCCCTACTTCCTTCTTGGGCCTTCTCCACTGATCTCAGAGTCCACAGGTATGGAATACAGCCTGTCCAAAGTCAAGATCGATACTCCTTGACTGAGATCCTGGACCAGGAGATACTCCTGGGGGGGCCTTTCCAGTGGCAGAGGCCATTCTTGGCTCTGCTTTGAAGCTTTGGCAGCGCCCAGCTTCCTGCCCTGAGACTGTATATTGGTTACTTGCCCTCCCACAGGAAGTTGCTTATCATTTTATCAATCCACTCAAACCATTCTGTGTGTAAGGAGATAGGGAGGTGTGATATGAGACTCAATAGTTTTGCTACTGTTATCATCTTAATCGTCTCTATTTTGCCAGCCATGGAGAGTTGAAGTGGTTCCCACCTTCTACATTTCATGTGAAGGTCACGCAACAGTGGAGTGAAACTGAGGTCACACAATTTGCTGAGCTTTGGAGTGATTAATATAACAAGATACGTTATAAGATCAGGAGCCCAACAGTGTCTGAAGGGTTGAACTTGCTGAGCCATGCAGTTTTGTTGAGACCTGTGAGAAAGGGGCCAGGAGGGACATGAGGTGGGAGGTAGAGGAAGGGACCTAATCAGTCAGTTGACGAGCCTTGTATTGCTCCTGCCCCATGGTAATTCGGCTGATGTCTTGGCACTGTTGGATGGCTGGTGCCGGGGGCTCTGTAGCCAGCACAAAAAGAGAGAGGGGATAAGGGGCATCCCTGCCGTGTTCCACGCACTAGCTGAAGTGGTTCAGAGATTGTGGCATTTGTGAGGGCTCTTGGGACACAGTAAAGAGTGCAGATTTTTTCCAGAAATTGGGCACCAAAACCCATATGTTGCAGTACTTGACAATGGTACCTCACACTTCACTGAATCAAAAGCCTTCTCGATGTCTATCGCTATTGCTGTGGATGGTGTGGAGGCACTACCAGCAATATATAGTAGATCAAACTGAGTTCGCAACTGGTCAGAGCTGAACTGACCTCAGACAAACCCCTCTTGGGATGGGTGAATCAATGAGGGAAGCAGCGACTCCAGGCATCAAGCTACAGCCTTGGCATACACCTTACTGTCCATGTAGATCAGGGAGATGGGGCAGTAGCTGGATTGTAGGGTAGGGTCTTTGCCCTTCTTAGGAAGTACTGTTATGGTGGCTGTGTGCATGGTCTGAGGGAAAGACCTGTGCTAACTGATTCAGTATAGAGACACTGCAGGACGGCACGTATCATTAGGACTAAAAGCCGTAGGAAGTTGGCAGGGAAGCCATCACCACCAGAACCTTTATTAGGATTAAGGGCCTTTGAGATGTCTTTATTTCCTCTACTTTGAAGGGACTTCCAAAGCATGGATCTGGTCCTCTGGGAGAAAGGGGGGGAGGAGGTGCTCCAGAAAAGCTTCGATTTGTGTACCACTTGGAGGGGCAGGTGAGATGTACAGGTGACTATAGAATTGCCTCATGACATCATTTATCTGTCCCACCTTAGAGCGAAGAGTACCTTGGGAGCCTTTCAGCTCAGCTATGTGCCTTTCTGCATGTTGATTCTTGAGGCGGTAGGCAAGACCTTTGCCACATTTTTCCCTTCCCTCATTGTATTTCTGCCTAGGCCTAAGAATGGCCAGTTCAGCTTTGCATGTCAGGCGTGTACCAATCACCAAGCACAGCTAGATGATGGACTGGTGTAGCAGAGACCTGATATCACAGTGTGGTTGAAACTTAAATTCCTCCTCCTTTTTCTTGAGCTGATTTTCTAGGTTGGCTAGCTCCCTTTTCCACTCCCTCCTTCTACATGCGGCTTATTCGATAGTTAGGCCCCTGAGCATAGCCTTTTGAGTCCTCCCACAAGATGCCTACCAATGTATCCCCTATGTTATTAAGACAAAATAATTCTTCTACCTCTTTCTTGACCCACACTGGGAAGTGTGGATCATGTATTAACAGGGGGTCTAGATACCAGGATGGAGAGAGGGGAGTAACTAGACCCCACAGATGTTTTAGTTGTATTGGGGCATGAGCGGATGAAATTAGGGGGGTGATAGTCATTGCTATTGTGGAAATCTGTGGGCAGGTCAACCACATATCCAGGTGGCTGTATGACCCATGTGTTACTAGGCAGCAGGTGAAATCATGGATACATGGATGGTGCAGGTGCCAGATGTCCATCATTGCCTTATCTTGCAGCCACAGCTTGACAGCCTGGAAAGCTCTGGGATGGGGCTCTGCTACTTTGCTCAGTGGGTACTGTGCACTGCAGGATACAGGATGAGGTTAAAAACCCCTCCAATGATTGCAGGGTCATTGTTAGTATTAAATTGAGTGAGACTGTCAGCGAAATTGTGGAAGAAGGTGGGGGAGACATCATTAGGTGCATATAGGGTGCTTATTACCAATGGTCCTGTTGCGGTGTCTAGGAGTGCAAGTATCCACATGCCACCTGAATCAGAGGCAGGCTTTAGCACTGTCCAGTGCAGGGTCTTGTGTATCAGGACTGAACCCCCTCACTTCTTAACCTGTCCTGAGCTATGAATCTCAAGACCCACCCATTCCCCTAGGAGTTTTTTTGGCTTCTGCAGAGGATAGCTTCACTTCCTGTACGAGGACAGCCTGAGAACATAGATGTTTCAATGTCAGTACCTCCCTGCATTTCATGGGGAAGTTCAAGTCCCTCACATTCCAGCTGTTACTTTTATTTATTTATTTATTTAAAATTGGTTACTGGGAAAAGCACACTAAGCCAAGGCTCATTTCCAGGTGCAACCTGGGGTATGATCTCCTTCTGTTACCCAACCCCCAGGCTGTACCTGGAAATGAGCCTCAGCACAGTGTAAGTACAGTACAGCTCAAAAATATAATTTTAATTACAAGCCAGGTCTGCCACCATTGGGGGGGGGCACAGAGGGAACACATGAGTTGTTTTCCATCTTGAAAAACTGCACACAGGCATATACATAAACTCTGGGAGGGGGTCTCCACCTTCTATCTGACCCAGAAGAGGGGTACCTTAAAGCTCCTAGGTTCCAGAGCAGGCAAGCGATGTTCACATAAGAAAATGTGAACACTGTAATTACTGTAAAGCAGGTTCAGTACCAAAAGGACAGAACACACCCCAAAATTGACAGTGAAAGAACATAAACTACACACAACAGTTTTTGTCTCGGATGTCACTGAATGGTAGTTTGCGCCAAGGCCATCGACCAAGTCTCAGGAGCATGTAAAATCAAGAGTTTGGGGATAACAGCCTTCTTGATCTCTCCTTCCTATCCCCCAAACTCTTACTGCAAAACAGTTATTTAAACACATTACTACCCCAGCACAGCGGTGCACTGGATTATCTGTAGTTACCCATGTTTAACAAGGTGTTAAAGGAGGTTCCACTGTAGTCAACGCTCTCACTTTAACAGCCAAGAAGCTTTTGCCAGTCTGTCGGCACAGCAGTAGTGCTACAGCTTGCAATGCTGACAACCTGGTTTGGGAACGAGCCCGAGTCGTTGTCAGTAGACCGAGGGAAGGGAAGTTGAACATTCCAGAGGATGTGCTTCTCCTCTGGGGAGGGTGGGTCACCATCTTCGCTGCAATAGTGCCACCTGGGTGACCACAGGTGGCAGTGCAGTTGAGGGCACCATGGGACGGATGGACACAGGCAAGAAGTCTGGCGTGGAAGCATGCTTGACATGCATATGCACCTTAAAACTCCCTAGTGGGCTTGCATCCATGGGAATGGGGCAGAAACATGGAAAAGACCCCACTGTCTGAAGGACAACAGACCCTGGTGTACTGAAGGGGGCCGGACTTGATTCCTCAGTGGAGCCGCCTGATGAAGACAAAAGCAGTCTGGGGGCGTACATCCTCTCCAACCTGCCGGGGGGGGGGGACAGCTGTGGCAGCATGGAGGCAGACAGCTGATGGGGGACAGGGCCCAGCAGAGCCAGACACCTTGGGGAACCCTGAGGTAGTTCAAGAAAGTGGAGCATAAAAGAGAATACGTAAAAAAATAGCTAAGAAGCTTGGTAAAGGGAGCCTACTAAGAGGTACTGATGATCTAGGATCAGAGGGGAGCTAATCATCCCATATGTTGTTGCAGGCTGGAGACAGTCAGTCCATCTTTGTCAAGTGTTGAGGCTTGAGGTGTACTTCTGTATTTCCAGCCATATGTCCACCATTAAGGAGTGAGATGGGAACAAGTGTCTCTTGAAGCCAATGTGAGTCACAGCCTTCTCAAGCAAAAGCATGCCTGTGGACATGCCACTAAGAGGGTAGGTGAGGGGTGCCCACAGAGCCAATCTGGGGGCACACAATCTACTATGCCTTGGAAACAGGAGAAGCAAACTGACCATCAGTCCTGAGAGCCACAGATGTACTGCAGGGTGCTTACGCTACATTGTAGCCAGCCTGGTGGTGCCTACACTACATTGTAGCTGGCCTAGCGGTGCTTACATTACATTGTAGCTGGCCTGGTGGTGTTTACGCTGCATTGTAGCCAGCCTGGTGGCATAGTGGTAGAGTTTCTGCCTGCAGCACTGCCACACCCTTTTCAGGAACGAGTATGGGCAGCAGGGGGTCATCCAAGGAGGAGGTAGGATGAGAGTTCCACAGACTGCTCTCCTCCTCCTCTGGGAGTAGAGTGGATATGGCTTCTCGGCATTGAGTGACACCCAGCAGAGGCTGGGTGTACACCAAATAAAGGGCCACATGTAAGCAAGGAGGAGGTGTCAGCAGATGTCTGCAAGACATGTGCAGAACAGTGCATGTCCTTTGCTGATTTCATTGCACATCTGCGCCTCCCGGGGGAAAACCAGGGTGAAAATCCCTGGGGCTTGCAGCACTGCGATACCCCTGGACCTCCACCCGAATGACACCCCAGGTGTAAGTCTCAGCTGGGGAATCAGGTAGATTTCTGTCCCTCCCCTCGAGGAGCCCTGCCGCAGTGGGTAAGCTGCAGGCCTCCCAGTCTGGGCTGCCCAGGAGGGATATCAGGTAGAAAGTCCAGGTGTTGATAGGGGGTATACCCCAGCATGAGCCCTGGTGGCAAAAATAAAAAGATGCATTGTGATGTGGGGTATATGCTGCTTTAGGGAGTCCTGTGGTGGAGAGGCAGCTCTTGGGTAGTTCTCTCACACATGAAACTCCATAGGTCGGTGCCATCTCCCTCTTTAACCCATTCTGTCCCATTGTGGTATATATAAGTTGCCTTTAGATAGCTTGTGTGCCCTTTAATGCCAGTACATAGAGTGCACCGCCCCAACTCGGCACACCAGCAGCACCCCTGGCCTACCTAGCTCACTATGTAGGGGAAGTTCAGGGTGGGAAGGCAGGCAGGCTATGCCCTGGCCCTTACCCCCTGGGCTTTCTAAAGCCCGTCTAGTCCCTCTTCCAAACACAAAACACACAAAAAAAATATATTTAATCTCACATCTGTTATGCTTGTAACCTACAGTATATATGACTATTACTATAATTACTGTGCACTTTATATTCTGGCTAAGTATAATTCTAGTCTCCGTGTTAGCCTGCACATATCTGTTTTGTCCTGTTTCTTGTGTTAACACCTCATCTGCTGTTTCTTTTTGTATGCTTGTATTGTCCACCCCAGGTCCACCTCGAAAATGAGCTTGCGCAACAGTGCCGCCTGGCTAAATAAAGATTTTGATTGACTGATTGATTGATTGACTGTGGTACTCCAGGTTAGATGGCTATACTGTATACCCAGGGCTGAAAGCCACGGCACTCCCAGCCTCAGTATTTAATACTGCTGCGTGCCACGGTAATGGGGGATCATAGGCTGTTTAAGGTGCAGATGCAAACTGGGGGATATCGAATTGGGCAGACCAGGGAGAGGACATGAAAGCTTAGGTGCTACATATGGTGGCATTGCTGGGGGCTGAGGAATCAGGCAAGGGAGTTTAGAAGATTAGCAGCCTGTACAACTTAAAAAACAACATTTAAATGCAATCACACAAACTGTATCAGCACAGCATAAATCAACCTATCCCCATGCTCAGTCTCTTCGGTATAAAAAGATACCGGATGTCAGTCCATTAGATCAAGTCCATCCGGAGAAGATCAGTCTAGAGTTCTGAGGTGCTGTGGGCTGAGTTTTGTGTTGGGGATGGTGCAGCTAATAGAGAGAAGGCTACGATGAACAAGTCCTGCCTCTGCAAACATGGTAAGCCCTTGGATAAACAGAGGAGAGTCGTATCACAGACACAGGTTGGAGAAGCTATGAATGAGATGGTGGGAGAGGGGGAAACATGGTCCGCTACCTGAGAGTCGGGACTATGGAGTGATGTTACGTGCCTGTGACCTTTGTCAGCCTCTGCCCTCCTCTAGCATCCCTCAACAACACTAGGAAACACTACTGTAAGATTTTATCATAACTCACAGTGAGACCAGGCTACCTCCAGTGATATCGGGGATCGGGGTTGCTATGGAACTCCAGCATTGCTGTTTCAGGGCCAGAGGAGCCTGCTGAGGGGAATGGGACTGGGTTTGCAACTACTGATACCCAAGATGCTGTAGGTACAGCCAGTTAGCAGAGGGTTCTGTGCTGATCTTGCATGTTCTGTTGTCTGGCAGTGTCTGCTACTGCCAGTGGATGGTCTCCAGTGTGTCCCTGTGTTGGCTGCAGTGGATCAGGTGAGTATAGGAGAAGAGGGGTATACTTATTCCTCACTACCAAGTCTGTGAGATCTTTCCCTTTACCAGCAGAATCCCCACCACAACTATTACTGTGATATCACACTGGGGGAGGTTTAAGGACTGTTACATTTACTGTAACTCTGTTCCTAGTTCAATGTCTGGCTTTAGGTAGTAGCCTGTGGTCTTCCTCTGGTGGCTGAGGTGGAGTGGCAAGTTGAGCTACTTTTGTTGTCAGGGGTGTGGTGTCCATCAGTTGGGCCCATGAGAGGCCTGTAGGGATGCCGCTTGCTCTCCCCATGGTGCCTCAGAGAATGGAGGGCTAGTGTCTTTAAATGTAGCTCATTGTGGATTTTGGGGTATTAATGGTAACCAGGACCCCACTGTGCATGAAGCAAATCTGCGACAGGTACCAGAGGATGAAGAGAACTCCAAGGAAATGCAGTCCTTGCCTCAATTTCATGTAGGCCCTTCATTTCATGGGGACTTCACTGGAGAACTCCTGGAACACCATGATCGGGTGCCCTTGCTACTCTAACAAGCCCAGCTCACACGCTCTTCAGAGGATATCCTCTTTTACCTGGAAACACAAGAATCCAGCAAGTGTGGGATGGGGTGTCTCTCCTTTTTTCTGGCAGTGGTGTGCATGAACAGTGTGCTCACTCAGTGTCAAACCTGGGATCTCTGGGCAACTTCAGGAGTGCAGGGTGGGCATGGCACAAAAAACCCACAGTGTACCAGAATTCCACTTGCTCAGGAAACCTGACAAAACACAGATTATTTCTGCAGCCACTGTTCTCAAGATCATCCACCATGTCTTGTAGCATTTGGATAATCTTGGCCTGTTCGCGGAGTTGGGCGTGCAGTTCCTGACGGGCATCTTCGGTACTGATGCTACATTTTTCTGTGCTTTCAACCCAAGATGTTAGTTGAGTTATGGCTTGAGCATTGCTGCCTGCCACTGATTTTATCTGTTGCATTTCTTTCAGAAGCTGTGAGAATACTTGCTGGACGTGATCGAGTGAGAGTGCCTCAGTCATGCCATCTGTCTCGTAGCAAGGCTGGGGCCGCTTCGTGATCATATCTTCTATCGAGCACCACAACTGGACCATAAGTACTAGAGCAAAACTAAAAACACCGTTCAAGTTCTGCCAATGACAGGATTACAACTGGAGTTGTACTGACAACCATCAAGCAGGAAAGAGACCTGCGGGTAATCATATCTGATGACCTAAAGTTGGCCAGGTAGTGTAACAAGACAGCAGAGAGGGCTAGTGGAATGCTGGGGTGCATAGGCAGGGGTATCACCAGCAGAAAGAGGGAGGTGGTGTTGCCGCTGTATAGACTGCTGGCAAGACCTCGCCTAGAGTACTGTGCCCAGTTCTAGAGAGCACATCTCCAGAAGGACATGGACAAAGTGGAGGCAGTCCAGAGGAGGACTACTAAAATGATGCAAGGTCTGCATCAAACATGTTATGAGGAGAGGCTAAAGGACCTCAATATTTACACTCTGGAACAGATGAGGGAGAGGGGTGATATGTTAGAGACCATTAAATACTTCACTGGGATAAATGAGGTACAGGACAGAAATATTTTTCAGAAGAAAAGGTTTTCAAGAACAAGGGAACATGCTATGAAGCTGGGGGGTTAGATTCAGAAGAGAGATGTGAGGAAGTACTTCTTCACAGAAAAAGTGGTGGATTCCTGGAACAGCCTTCCAGCAGAGGTGGTGGGGGTGGAAACAGTGGTAGGGTTCAAGAATGCATGGGATAAGTACAAGGGAATCATAGTGGAAAGGAAGGGGGAAGGGAGAAAGAGCTGTAGATGGGATATGGTCTGCGGCAATGGTGTAGGTAGGGAGAAATGGGCAGGCTGGATGGGCCAAGTGGTCCTTATCTGCCATCAAATTCTATGTTTCTAAGATATTGCCATCAGGGTATTGTTTTAGTCAGGGGGAATATTGGATGTCATTAGATTAGGGCTTGAGGGGTGAGGACAAATGATCTCAAGTGGCCATCTTGCTGAAAATCAAGCCACACACTCCTCCCGGACAACAGTTTTGAATAAAAACTAAAGCACTGAAACCAACACATGACTCCACTTGCAAGACTTCTCTACTGTGCTCCATGCTTTCTCCCCTGGATCACTAGGGGCAATGCTGCACTCTCTGAGTCTCCCATATGACTTACGGCAGTGCTGCCATGAGTCACCATGTTTGTTAAGTTTCCCTTTAGTGACATCAAAAGACCAGGGGAGGCTGACTCCATAACACCGAGTGATGGATTGCTCTGTAACACTGGAGACTGGCAAGTAGCAGGGAGGTGTTAAGATGCCTGAAGGGGCCAGCCTGGTAGCACTGAGGGTTGAGGCACTGGACACCACACTTTGTGCCATGCTGGCGACTTAGGATCAGTGATGGACTCAGGTAGCCAGGGGTCGGCAGGGGAGGGAGAGGATGGACCATCCGGATGACAAATCTCCTCTCCCTGGGAGGGATGCATGGACACTCGCTGTCCTGGCGACCCCAATGGAGATCGGGGGAACTACAAGTACACCAATTGACATAAGGGGCAGAGTGCAGCAGACGCTAGCAGGGTAGCCATGTGCAGGCATCATTGCATGCTGCACTCCGAGGGGGAAAACACATGAAAAAAAAAAAACCTGTGCCGCAGAGATGAAGGGGACTCCAGGGGCAGGCCCAGATCCCACTACTGGCCCAGCACACCATGGGACTCCCAGGCTGAATCCGATGCCCAGGTAAGGTTCCTCTAATTTCAGAAAAGCCACCATAGGATGGAAGCCCGCCCTCCCCTGGAGGTGATGCCGGGGGCTGGACCTGCCTGGGTGTTCGGGGGAAGAAGCTGGTAGCGGGGGGTTCAGGCAAGGAGTAGAGGCCTAGCTGTGCAGGTATCCCAGAAAGATGCCTGGGCTGCAGGGTGCATAAACAGAGTTAAAAAAACAAAATGAAAGAGGCCCGAAGGAGTGGGGTGCAGGCCTTGGGTAGGCAGCTAAACAAACCTAGCAACTAAAAAAAAAAAAAAAAAAAAGACCAGGGAACAGATTTCGGGTATTTAGTAGACTCAGTGGTAGCATACCAGAGAGAGTCAGTTTGGAAGAAGAGCTGTATGGTATATAGGATTCATAATGGGTGCAAGAGAGAGAACCAATTTCCAAATTGTTTGCTGTCTGTCTCTTCTCATACACACACACTAAAGCCTCAAACCCAAGGCAGAGCACGGGAAGTCTTTGGGGGTGGGGTTGGTTGAGTAGAGTTCCTCAAAACAAAAATGGCATTTTAAATAGGCTTCTACATTTATTTCAGTCAAGACTGAGAACTACAAATTACAGACACACGATGGTCATGTTATCAAAAAATGATGTACAGTTTCATTAAAGTTAACAGGCAAAAAAATAAAATTCAAATTAGGGTTCAAAGACTTGTGATCCACATTCACGCTACTGCTTATGAATCTAACTGAGCTCATTTGTAATATGTTTCCATACTATAACACAGATTTGCATAATATAATTACAAAACAATTACTGTACATAGACTTAATACAAAATATGGAGTTAGATTCGCAAGCAATGGTGTGAAAAGGGATCAAAGTCTTCAAACATTAATTTTGAATTTCTTTTTTACATTGTCTGTGAACACTAACATTAGAGTAGTTTCTTTCTGTCAAATGTAATATTAGTTTTCCAGGGTCCAGAGTCGGGGTACAATGGTTGACAGTGTGGGGCTCATGGAAATGGAGTTGCCAGGAGGCCTCCCCATCCTTTTTTCTTCCTCCCTTGAGATGACGACCGGCCATGAGCTGAATGACGCACGCACCAGAAATGTGTCATGCTTTCAGCTCCATTGGCATCTCCCCTTCCTGATTCTGAGCCCCTGCCTGCACTACCTCTTGTGGTTACCCAGGTGGCAGGCACAAGGCGGCAGCTGTTGTAGTTGGTGGCCGAAAATAAGTACCTTAAACACATCAGGGGCTTGGTAATAAGAAAAACATGCCACACAGAAATCTAGGCCTTCTCTGCTTACTTCTATTCAGCACAGACATAAGGGGACAACTGTTCTCAACACACACAGGAAGACTCACAGGAAGTACATTTCTTAAAGCTGCACTACACATAACAATCTCTACTGATTTAGCTCAGAAAATAGTATGAAGCTATTAAAGTTATTACTGCAATGTCCCTTTAGTTAGTCTATGTCATTAAACTATATCTGTACTGGACCTCCTCTTTGGTGGACGTCTTATACATCCTGACCGACATAGTAGGACTGGAGGCTGTTGCTCTGGAATCTGATTAACATCAGCCACATCTTGTCAATTCCTGTGATTCCACTATCTCTTCCTGTTCTTGTTCTGGAAGAAATAATGCTGAATAACTACCCCGACTCTGGGTATCCCTTTTTTGTTCTGTCTCAATTCTAGTACGTAATTGCTCCACGTGTTTTTTCACTCTCCTCTGTTTAGTCAGTCGAACAGCATAGACATCATTTCCAAACTTTTTTTCTATCACGCCTTCCAGCCATCTCTTCGGGCCTGCATACATCCCAACACACACGAGATTATTGAGTTTGAAGGATCTGACCTTAGGAAGCATTTCAGTTACTGATTTATAGCCTAGAGGGTGAAGAAGGTCCAACTGAGTTTGAATCTGATGTTCAAACAACAATTCTGCAGGGAATATTCCTGTGACACAATGTGGTGTTGTTTGACACATCGCAAGAAAGTCCAAAAAGGCTATTTGTATTGCCGTCAGTGTAGTAGGATTTGCTTTGTCCATATTCTTTTTAAAAGTCTGAACCAGGCATTCCGCTTCACCATTTGAACTTGGATGGCAGGGAGGTGAGAAGATATGGTGGATACCACGTTCCTGGCAAAATGCTTGGAATTCAACAGACGTGAACCATGGCCCATTATCTGAAACAATCACTTGCAGAAAACCATGGGTAGCAAAGACAGATTTCAGCACTTTGATGGTACTCTCAGTAGTTGTTGAAGACTTTTGATGAATTTCTGGCCATTTACTATAAGCATCAGTTAAGAGTAATCACAAATAATTTAAATAAGGTCCTGCGAAATCAATATGCAACCTTTGCCAGGGTTTTTCATGTTTTTTCCAGTGGTGAACTGGAGCGCTTGCCAGATTTCCCATTGATACAGCACAACCTTTGCATCTTTGCACAACCTGGTATATGTCTCTGTCAATGGAAGGCCACCATACATGAAGTCTGGCTAGGGATTTCATTTTAGCAATGCCTGGATGGCCTGCATGCAAAAGAGTCAACACATTTGAGTGATAACATTGGGGTACTATGACATGCAATCCCCTCAGAAAACACCCCTCAGCAATGGACAACTGCTG
Source organism: Neoceratodus forsteri (assembly GCA_016271365.2). Lineage (NCBI taxonomy): Eukaryota > Metazoa > Chordata > Ceratodontiformes > Ceratodontidae > Neoceratodus > Neoceratodus forsteri. The sequence continues at coordinate 221,262,261 of JADMNL010000023.1, forward strand.
TCTCTTTGTATAGTAGGGTTGTATTGCAGTCGAACAAGTAGTGCCTTGTGGCCAACCCTCAAGCATATACTGATACATACTTGTTTCAAAATTAAATCTTGACTAATTGCTTTTGTAATGTCCTTGGCTAGTACTGGAAGCTGATCTAACTGTTGTAGCTCCATTGTATATACAATAGTAGAGTCCTCCATATCTTTGAATTGCACTGGAAATCTGTCTGGCCCCACCTGGCATACTAATGGCTCCTCTTTAAGTCCCACATCGCACTCCATTTCTCTGGATATTGGTAACCTCGGCAAAGCATCTGCATTTCCATGCTGGTCTGTTGGTTGGTATGTAAACTTGAAATTATAGGCAAACAAAATTAATGCCCATCATTGAAGTCTGCTAGTGGTTGTCTCTGGAATTCCTTTTTCTGGACTGAAAATTGTTACTAGTGGCTTGTGATCCATCTTCAGGTGAAACTTGCGACCTAGCAAGTATTGGCGAAATTTCTGGACACCTAACAAACTTGGTAATGCCTCTCTCTATGAATCTGGGCATAATTTCTTTCAGCTACATTGAATTTGTGTGAAGCATGGGTTATTGGCTTCTCCACTCCTTCTGGATCTGTACGGAAAAGGACTGCTCCTATACCCACAGGACTAGCATCACAGGTCAATGTGATAGGTAAGTTAGGGTCATAATGAGCTAAATTATTCACATTGGTTAGAGAAAGCTTGATGGCTTGAACTGCCTTACTGTGGCCCTTGGTCCACTTCCACAGAGTACCTTTATGTAACAGTCCATTTAGGATAGCACATTTAGTGGTTAAGCCAGGTATGAAACAGTCATAGTAGCGCACCATACTCAAGAATGAACGCAACTCTGAAACATTCTGTGGTTCAGGCATGTGCACAATGGCTTCCACCTTTTCATCATTCAGACGAATTCCATCTTTGTCAATAGTGTGACCTAAGTACATGACACTTGGTTGACAAAATTGGCATTTTTCTCTCCTGAGTCTGAATCCACTCTGTTGCAATCTCTGTAATGTCTTTTTTAAGTTAAGTAAATGTTCTGCTTCTGTCTTGCCCATGACAATGATGTCATCCAAATAATAAGCAACACCTGGTATATCACCAACCGTTTGCTCAATCACTTTTTGAAAAATAGCTGGTGCGGAACTAAGGCCAAAACATAACCGTTTATATTTGTACAGCCTTTGGTATGTATTAATCACTACCAATTTCTGAGAGTCTGCATCCAAGGATCTTCTTTTTCAGAGCCTCCTCCTGGTTCAACACCCTGCCAGCAGAAGTTACCAACAAAGCAACCCTGGGTGCCTTTAAGCTCAGCCTGCGTCAATACTTCATCTTCTGTGCCTCCTGCGACTGCTACACCTAAATGGTTTATCCCCCCCACCCCATACTCCACCCTTCCCTCTCTACTCCTTCCCTCCTCCTCTACTCCCTCCACACCTCCTCCTCACTGACCCTGCCTCTGACCCATCCCCCACTCCCTCTCTTTCTCCCTCTTTACACCAGCCTCTGTCGGATGGCTACCTATATGAATCTATATTGTTTAAATTGTTATAGAAGTGATTTGCACAATTGTGATGTTTTGGTAATTGACAAAGCCCTCTGGCTGCTATGTTTATTTCTCTTTTGCACAATAGCACTGCCTGTCCTAATGTTTTAAGTAACCTGATGTGGAACCTTTGTAAAAGAGCCCCTGGCTCAAAGGTGTATCTGAGTCCCTTACATAAATAAATAAATAAAATAAATAAACACCACTTGAAGGTATGCATCAGCGAGGTCCAGTTTAGAAAACCCCACACCACCATTCAGTCTAAGAAAAGTTCCTCAGGTAAGAGTAAAGGAAATACATCTGTGCTAAGTTCTGGATTAAGTGTCACCTTAAAATCTCCACATATTTGAACTGTACCACCTGGTTTAGATACCACCACAATTGGAGTATGAACGTGAAACTTTTTCCAGCACACCTGCTTTTTCCAGTCTGTCCAATTCTGCCCCAACCACCAGTTTTAAGGCAAAATGAAGTTTCCGTGGTTTACAAAACTTAGGGACTGCATTAGGCTTTGTAACTAGCTTGGCTCTAGCTGTTGTGCAGCAACATTCCAGGCCTTTCCACAGCTCTGGATACATGTCTAAGATCTCCCCAAGCTTGGGTGGATTATTGCTTTGTGGTACCTGGACAGCAGTAAGTAGGCCAAAATCTGCTGGATCAAAATGAATGTTTAGAAGAACTTGAGCGTCTCTGCCCAAAATGTTGACACCCTTTTTTGAAACCAGAAAAGTTAAAGGTGTACTAGGAGAATCAGTCTTGCATACTAAAGTGGTAAACAAGCCCTTTGGCTGAATTGGTTGCCCTTCAAATGCATGCAGCAACTTATTACAAGGAGACAATGGTGGCTTATCCAGATCAGACCACGTCTGATGGTTAATGAAAGTAACCGGGGAAGTAGAATCTAATATTAAACGCAACTGATGCCTCAGTTGCAGCAGTTGAAGTAACACATAGAAAGGAGGAGCATCTTTAGTCTGCATTTGTGGTACAATAGGAACCACTGCACTGTCTGTGCTCTCTGAACTGACAACTGCAGTTCTCCTGCTTCTGCAAACCTTAGCAATATGCCCTTGACGTTTACATGCATGACACTGAACGTCTCTGAATTTGCACTGGTCCCTGCTATGCTGAGATGACCACATGATGCACATTTGTACTGGTCATGTAGTTTGGGTGGAGTGGTTGAATTATTCTTTGAAAACAGTGGCTTAGACTTAGGTTTGAGCTGTTTAAATTTGGGGTTTACTGCAGACTCTTGTACCTCATTTTTAGTGTTCATCTTAGCATGTGCTTCATTTTCTGCAGCCTCATACATTTGTGCCAACTGTAAAAGTTCATCAGCAGATTTCTTGACACTTACAAAAAGTAATTGCTGAATACGATGTTCATTATTCAACCCCATAACAAACTTGTCCGCTAAATTAGATTCAAGATGCTCTCTGCTCCACGCACATGTGAGAGCTAAGCGTTTGATCTTGGCCAAATAAGATTGTAATGACTGACCTAGTATCTGCTGGTAACTGTAGAATTTACAATGTTCAGCCCTTGGGAAAGTTGCTAAACTGTATTGTGCATTCAATTTAGCCTTTAGCTGTTGATATGATAAATCCTCTGGCTGGTCTGGTGCACACAGACTGCATAACAGTTTAAAGGTTTCACTCCCCAAGAAAACACAAAAAGCAGCTCGGATAAGCTCGCCCTGGAGCTGATCATTTGCTGATTGTATGGCAGGATTAAGTAATAACCACTGATCAAACCGTCTGGACCATGTATCTCAGTCTGTTACTGTAAAAATCTCAAAGCTGGCTGAAGTTGCCATGATACTCCACAGTTCCAAATTACTTACTTGCCTCCAATGCAGAAAGTCACAGAATGGTGTAATTCAGTAAGCTGGAGCTATGAAAATTTTCACCATCCTTGTTGCCAGTTTGTTGTATTTGGTGGCCGAAAATAAGTACCTTAAACACATCAGGGGCTTGGTAATAAGAAAAACATGCCACACAGAAATCTAGGCCTTCTCTGTTTACTTCTATTCAGCACAGACATAAGGAGACAACTGTTCTCAACACACACACAGGAAGACTCACAGGAAGTACATTTCTTAAAGAAGCTATACTGTCTAACATTTCTTAAAGCTGAACTACACATAACAGTAGCTACAACCCTCCCTCCCCATAGGAGGAAAGCGTCCTGTGGGAAGCTTGATCCTTCCAATCCAGGTCAGCCCCTGACAGCACAAACTTGTTCGTAACCTTGCGTCGAGTAGTAGCGCTACTGCTGTGCTGATGGGCTGGCCTCATCTAACTGTCTCTAACACAGAGTGAAAATATGCTGGAACAGTCTCTGCTGTGTACTGGTAGCTCCAGCACTCTCATTGGTTGAGATCATCTGTCAGTCACAGGGAGGAGGGAGATCTGTATGTCTGATCCTTTGACAGCTGATAGGTCACCTCATTCCTGGGTGAATTAATACAGTTCTCCTGTGTCCTAAGAGCCCTTTGTGGTCTCCAGCCAGGCTCTTCAGCTTGACTGGTTATGTTTTCACCCTCTGGCCCTGTTGCCATGTCTCCTGGGGGTCAGCGACTCAGCAAGATGGCCATGGCCATGTCCCTGTCCCTGTGGGGCACTGACTCTAAAATCTTCAATTTGATGGGCTCCTTCCCTTACATATTTCATCTGTGCAATCTGCTGTGTGTGCATGGCCATGCTCTAGTGCCCTGTTGGGATGGTCGTTGGTAATTTCCCCATTAGGAGCACTGATAGCACTTGATGTTGGCGGACGCGAAAGGCTACTTTGATGTGCAGTGTTGAGCCATGGAAATGAATGACATGCAGGCTGGTGGCTGGTGGACTCTGTGGAGCCAGGTAAGCCCAAACATGCTCAGAGGGGGAGGTTACACTCATGCATATATTTACTACCCTGACTTTCCTTCCCAGGTTTTCCCACATCTTATGGTTACAAATTTGATTCATAATTTATTTACCCAGGACAACCCAGCTGAGATGCAACATCTCATGTTCAGTGGGGTCCTTCTTCTACCTATTTTATTTATTAAACGTTTTGATAACCAAGTAAGTACACTGGCAACAACTGCCTTTTTCAAGTATGACCCAAGTGCGTTAGCACAAACAATGAATAAAAGGTTCACAACAATCATTGCAAACAGTATACAAAAATACAGATACAGGATAATTGCACATAATAAATTACACATAACAATCACAAACATTGCGTGAGTCAAAAAGTATTTATACACCTGGGTGGACTGGAGCATGGGGAGGTTAGCTGACTTGTTCAAAGTCACACAGTGAGTTTTGGCTTTGGTGGGGTTTGAACCTGTGCTTTCCTAATTCCCAAGCTACTGTTCTAACTGCTTGACAACACTGCCTCTCTGGATGACTGCCAGGCCGTTCTAACCTACTCCAGCCCATCTGTCGCAGATTCCTAGTCATTATTGATTATTGCATTTTTACAGCTGTGTGTTAAATCAAGATATATGTATGCCATGGGAGTGCAAATGCATTTGGAAGACAGGGCCGTTATTTTCACTGAAGACATAGCTGCTGTGCAAATAACAGCTGAAATCATGTTACTTGCACATTAGTTAGGTTATCTGCACAATATTCACCACTCTTGCTTTTCACATGAGCTGGCTTCCTCGGAGCAGCACATCAAACAGTGGTGCTATCACTTTAACCATAAAAAGTAAAAGCTGCGGCTTAGTGTCACTAATAAAGTGAGAAAGAAATGTAGTCCCCCCCCCCTTCCCATATGTGTAGGGGCCTCCGGGGAAGGGGGTCCCAAACATTAGAACTTCCCCAGCACTTCTCTGAACAAACTCATGAAATAAATATTTCTTACCTTGAGATGTCTTCTGTTACTAGATTCACAGACCCAGGCGATGGTCAGAGTTTCACCCCAGAGGCCTACCAATGGAGGACCACAGAATTCATCTTCAGATACCAGCTTCTTTCCACCTGTCCCAGGAGCAAGAGAGCGCAGGAACAAATGGACCACATTAAATACCTTAAGTAGAAACTCACAGAGAACTTCCAAAAACTAAGCAACAGCATTTCATTAATATCCCTATGTTTAAAACACACACTGAACTCCAGAGTTTCTCCCAACCAAATCAGGCTTTATTCTCCTGAGCCCCCCAATGATTATACAGGGCTCAGGGGTCCAAATTACATAAGAAAAATAAAAACGGTAAGCTCCATGGGGCTAAACTTTTTGCACAGGATCTCTGGGAGAGACACATTATTTTAGCAGCACTGAGGCAGAGACAAATCTTTCTACTGGCACATGCTACAGCAGCAGCAGTTTACTCAGGACCAAAGACCTTGTTTCTGATATTCCTGGAATGTGAAGTTCCTAATCCCACTGGCACTGGTGAGTACCTAACTCTTGAGCTTCCTTTCTCCAAACACAGGGCTCTTCTCAACACTTTACCCAAGGGTTCTTCTATTTTCTTTCTTACTGAGCACTTCCAAGTGGAGAAGCAATGAGCTCTTCCAAACCGCCCCCACTCAGCTAATCCATCCAAACAGGGTATTTTCCCTGGCAGCCTACTAATGCCTCAGCTGCACCCAAAACACTGCTCAGTTTCTGCCCAAATCTTTGCCTCGGATCCACCTGCTCCTTTAGGCCTCTCAGTTTCTCATATCTCTCCCTTTTGTGGCCTCTGATTCTGTTCCTGGAGCCAATTCTCCCCTAAGGCAGTTACAGTGGCACCATTTCTTCAGTTTCTGTTCTGTGTTGCCCGAGCTGTGCAACTGATGGGCCACGGCCTAAAAGGCCTCAGCAACTGGTTTTTGTACCCACATTCTGAGGACCCGCCCGGGGGCCTCTCACCCCTGAGCTCCTGGCCCTGCTCCTCCAAGTAGGCCCCACACTGGGTAAAGTCCATGCCCACTCCACCTCTATAATTCCCAGGTCACCCTGCCATTCAGGGTATGGACCATAATCGCTCTCACCGGCCCCCTGTATAGGCTATGTCACCTCCTCTGCAGCCCCGATGGCCTTGGAAACCATGCCAACACTCCAGGGCTTAATCTTCCCCCAGGGCTCCTACTCTAAAAGTGTTATCTTAACCCAACATAGCAAGATTATAGATCGTGGGAGCATTAGGTGATGCTCCCAACCAGGCATACTGCCTCCTTTGGTTGCTCGTGAGGTACTCTCATTTCTATAAGTGTCTCACTCACTGTTCCTTCTTCATGGGTTTCTGGCTAGTGCCACTTGCACCACAGAAAAGATCACAAAAAAGGTAATTTTTTAAACAAATCATGGCACGATATATCAAAAGTTATCATGACAAAGCTGAGCTTGTGTCACATGCGTTGCATCAGCTGAGCACAAGCTAACTTTTACTGTAATCGTCACGTACAGTAAAGGCTGGCCAGCTCTTCAGCTAACGAAACTGCAACACTAAGAAAATGGAGAAAAAAAATCAAAATGAGGAGAGAAACCAACTCAGATCCATATATTACAAAACAAAACAGACAGAGGACTGGAATTTCTCGACTATAAGACCATCTCAAGGTTCTGGAGACATGTTGGAACCTCTCGAGCTTCAATCTCAAGATTTACATGTCCCCAGAACCTCTTGATGGTATTATAGCCTTGTAATACATAGTCCCCTATAGATATTAAAGTAGCGTGATAGTTGAGGTTGAGCAGGCTGTTTAATGTTAAACTTAATTTTTGCACCTTAATAACTTTGTCGTTGTTTAAAATTTGCACAGAATTTGGCATGTGTGTTCATGCTGTCAGAATCTCAGTATGTGGAAAGTTTTATGAGGACATCTTGTACGGTTTTTGAGATACGGAGGGTTAAAAAAAGTGACAAAAAAAACAACAAAACTTTTTTCCCCTATGCTTAACATAGTGATTATTGCTCTCACATACAGCACAGACAGTTTAGATTGTTTTCATTCTTTTTTTAGGGATGATGGGGTCTATGCCAAGGGTGCGCCTCTGGATGGTTTGGTTAAAAAATATTGGAAAGTTTTTGAATTTCAGTGCTTTTGTGATAATGTTGAAATACGGTTGAAAAAAAAATGGATTGATACAGAACAGATTGATTGCTAAAACACAGATCAATTGATAAAAAACAGATCAATTGATAAAAAATTCTCCCTGAAGGAAAAGTCTGAACACCAAAAAACAAAAGCAAAAAAACACAAGTGACACCTCTGTACCTGATCCCTGATTAATGTGGCAGGAAGTTGAAAGGTATGCCCCCCCCCCACCCATCAATCACCATCCCCATATAATCCATGGTGTCAAAACAGATTGATTGATAAAACACACAACAATTGACAACAACCACATTGATTGATAAAAAGTTCTCCCTAAAGGAAAAGTTCGATTAAAAAAAAAGATGAGTGACCCCCTCTGTCCCTTAAGCTATGTCCCTCATCTATCCAATACTATCCCATTCTGTAATATAATCTATGCCTGCCAAGTGTTGTTGTTGAACTGTACTGTTGTCTTGTTCCTATTCCATCACACAATTGTATCCTGCAACTGCATAACAGCATGGCTTCCTACGTGGCAGATCCTGCCAAACCAACCTGGTCGAGTTCTATGACTGGGTAACTAGGCAACTGGACAGGGGCCATGAAGTGGATGTCCTGTATCTGGACTTCAGTAAGGCATTCGACTCAGTGCCACATGGAAGGCTGGGAAGGAAGTTAGTAGGCACAGGGGTGGGTGCAAAGCTGGTGAGATGGGTAGGAAACTGGCTGCAGGGAAGGCAACAGAGGGTGGTGGTGGGTGGGGAGCTCTCACACCCAAGGGCAGTGACAAGCGTGTTCCACAGGGCTCGGTGTTGGGACCAGTGTTGTTTGGGATATTCATTGCAGACATATCATGGGACATCAAGAGCAAGATCAGTCTGTTTGCTGATGATACCAAGGTAGGCGTGGTGGTGGATGACCTAGGGGATGGCAGGGTTGCAGGATGATCTGGCAAAGCTTGAAACCTGGTCAGACACCTGGCAGCACAAGCTTTAATGCCAAAAGTGCAAGGTGCTGCATTTTGGGATGAAGAACCCAAGGAGGAGCTACCAGCTAAAGAGAGTGCAGCTAGCCCAGACAGAGGAGGAGAAGGATCTGGGTGTGCTCATTACAGGGTCAATGAACAACTCAGCACAATGTAGGAAGGCAGCTGCAAAGGCCAACAAAATGCTGGGTTGTATTGCAAGGGGTATACCCTCGAGGAGGGAGGAGGTGATTCTGCCACTGTAGAGGTCATTAGTTAGACCACACCTGGAGTACTGCGTGCAGTACTGGCGTCCGTATCTGAAGAGGGACATTAAGTTACTGGAGGGGGTGCAGCGCAGAGTGACAAAGATGATCAAGGGGCTGGGGGACTTATCATATGAGAGGAGGTTGAAGGAGTTGAACATGTACTCACTGGAGGAGAGGAGAGACAGGGGTGACATGATTGAAACCTTTAAATACATGAAAGGAATAAACAAGATGGGTACAAAGGGTTTGTTCAAAGTAAGGGAGGGGAGGGCCACCAGGGGCCATGATATGAGACTGGAGCGAGGAAGGTTCAGGAGGAAGATGAGGAGACACTTTTTTACAGAGAGGGTGGTGGCTGGGTGGAATGTGTTACCTGCTGAAGAGGTGTGCAGTAGAACAGTGGACTGCTTCAAACGAGGATGGAACAGAACAAGGGGGAGGGTTAATGAAGGGGAAGGGTGGAAGGGAGGGGCAGCTGCAGAATAAGGGGTGCTAGCTGCACATTCGAGCAGACTTGATAGACCTCTAGGCCTTTATCTGCTGGTAAATTTCATATGTTCGTATGTAAATGAAACTTTCTCTGTAAACTGTACAAATGAATCTGGCTACTGTATTGCTGTAATTGTGCTCAGCTATGTTCTACTGTTCTTCCTCACATATGTAACTCTTGATAACCTGCAAATTATCTCCCACTGTACCCTTACCTCCCAGGCCGCACCGGGGGATGAGCATCTTTTTGCTCAGTGTGCTATCCTGGTGAAACAATTTCAATAAATAAATAAATGTATGTGGTAGGAAGTTGAGAGGTATGCCCCCCACCCACCGATCACCATCTCCATATATTCCCTGGTGTTTAGTGGCACCCCCTACCCGCCAATCACCCTCCGTCTAATAAGTAATTTCCCTGGTGTCTAGTAGCACCACCCACCCCGATCGCCATCCCTGTTATGCAACCATAGATTACTGATGTCTAGTGGCACCCTCCCCCCACCCTCTCATTGCAGCCAAAGCCTAAAATAAAGAAAACGGTCCTTCAATGCTGTTGTTTTTTTTTTCAAAACCTTGTAAAAAAAAAAAAAAAGTTCTTCATTGATCAGTCCCCCAATCCCCACTCAACTGCCACCACCCCACACCCTTGGTACATCCCCACACACCTGACAGGTCCCAGGTTTCAGAACCTCTCTCTGATGGAAAACCTGTCTTGCTGCTGGAACCAGTGACTGCAGTATGAAAAACTAAGGTAAATGTGGTTCAATGTACTGTATTTCAATGGGGTTTTAAACTTTCATGCATAACTTAGCCATTTTTTGAAATTTTGACTCCAAATTTTTAACATAGCCTTTTAGGGCCCAAAGATGACTTCGCAGTCGCTTAGTGTATTCAGCTTTTTGGAGGGATCTGATCATTTTTCCTGCCCTTGTTCATAACAAGGCTATGCTGAAAATGTGGGATCAAAATATTATGTAAAAATTGCAAAGTTATGACCATTTGTTGCAATTCCACTAAGTATGCGCGTACTTTTGGAAATTTTAAATATTCTGACTCCAGATTTTCAGCATAGCTTTCTTATTACCCCATCTCATGTATGTCACAGCTGCCATTTTTCAAATTCTGGCCAAAATGTGTTTTTGTACCTGTGGTGCGGAATGGCATTGCAATTGCACAGAATTACGTTTGGCAGGGATTTGAACATTTTCTGTACAGGGTACATGAGATGGGTTAAAAGGATGGCTATGCTGACAATTTGGTCACTGTTGTCCTATAAATGGTAGCGCAGGGCCCGGAGGTTCCTGTGTTTCCACAGCTGCATAAATATACGCATCTATGGAGGGATGGGAGCTCAGCGCCATTTGGCAGTTAAGGTTATGATTATGCTATCTCAAAATGTAAGGAAATAAACTGCAAAAAGCTACATTAATGCTTTAGTTAGGGTTAAAGTGACAAAAGTTGGGAAATGTGGCATTAGAGTTTCCAACCCTAACACCCCACCCTGCACACACCAACGGGCATCGAGGGTGTGCCTTGGGGTTGTCAGCCCTAATGCTCACCCCATTCTCCTATACTGTACCCATCTCAGCTTATTTACTTATGGAATGGGGTGAGCGTTAAGGCCGATGACCCCAAGGCACCCTCTCACACCTGTTGGTGTGTGCAGCGTGGGGGTAGGATGTTAGGGTTGGAAACCCTAATGCCACATTTCCCAACTTTTGTCACTATTCTATGGAGGGATTAACCCACAACAAGGTATGGGTTTACTGAGCATTAATCTATGTCTGGGGGTTTGGAGTCACGAGGCGAAGCCGAGTGTGACTTCAACCACCCAGGCGTGGATTAATGCTCAGTAAATCCATACCCTGGAGTGGGTTAATCCTTTTATAGCATGGGTAATCTTATTTTATAGGTTTACTTAAAGAAATGTTAAAATAAAGCCCTGTGAACATGCAACTGTGGGTATATCAGGGATTAATCAATGGTCATGTGACCTGTTTGGATGAATCAGAATACAGGATTTTTGGAACCCATTTTATATATAGATATGCATATATATATATATATATATATATATATATATATACAGCCACACACACACACACATATACGTATACTGTATGGCAGCTTATTTTAGCGCTCTCTTATTTAGCGCCCAATTGAATTAGTACGTCAGCTTCATGTCCAGTTACAGCACTATGCTCCCTGTAATACTAGCGATAATCTTATTTTAGCACTTTTGTTAGCTAAGCTAATATAGCAAAAAAAAAAATAAAAACTAATATTTTCTGTTATACAGCTTATATGTACATATACACATATATATATATATATATATATATATATATATATATATGTGTGTCTAAAAACATCAAAAAATCGCGGTCCCTGGTTGGATAAAACACACCACATGACCCTGCAATATCCCACAATGACCACCTGCATGCACTTCTTTCCATCCCTCAGAACCTATTCACTAGCAGCCTAGACAAGGAGATCACACCACACCTGGCACGCACACACAGGCTGCCACATGTTCCCTAACATCAACATCCATAAGCCAGCGAATATGTAGCAGTCCCAATATTGCTCATCTAGTTCATTAAACAAAACAGTTATCTGGTTGATCCTGCCATGGTTCTGGTAATTAAAAGTAATAAAAAAAAACATATCTGGCTGATCCTGCCATTTTAACACTGCCTGCAGTCTAATCACTTTCCCTTTTGTGCTGCAGTATTGCATGACCAAATGGCATTCCTTGTGGTAAAAAAAAGCTGGCAAAATGTATAATCAGCAAGCTTTTCTATAAAAACGTACAATGAAACTCACCAAGATTAAACCCAATTCTGCAGCATGCTACAGCAGAGTTACTGCAGTAAACAATGTAATTTCAATGGGAATTAGTCCCTTTTGTCTTGCAGGACATTGTGACACCATGCTTCTCTGTTTGAGTTTCAGTTTTTATAGAAATATTTATTAATTATATTTGTTCATGCTGATATTTTTTTTTACATCGATTTGTATTACTGTATTGACAGCGTGCTTTTATTGTTTGGCACCCAGAGCCTCCAGGATAGGGCGCCAGAAAAATAACATTTGCCTTGCCTTGCCTTGCCTTCATTCTGGTGGGCTTCACTGTAATCTGTGTGGACTGAAACTCAATTTAGTTAGTTTTCTCTAAAAAAGTTCCCAACTGTACAGTAAAGAGACCAAGCAAGTCGGCAGCTTCACAAGCACAGACACAAGCATGAGCGAGGGTTTCTATAGCAACACTCACTCACACTCGCATCTACATTTGTGAAGCCGCCGACTCACTCGCTCTCCTCACTGTACACTGGGCATTTTGTTTTTGGTTTTTTTTAAGAAACAATGAAGTAACTTAAGTTTCAAACCACATGGAGTACATCTTTTTATACAAAACCTTGCTGATAAACGTTTGCTAGTATTTGTTTACTGAAACAAACATGGCTTGGTCATGCTATACTGCAACTTGAAAATTAAAGTGATGAGACTGGAGACAGTGTTATAACGGCAGGATCAATCAGATAATGGTGTTTCTTTATCACTTTTAAACTATTAGAAATTAAATCATGGCAGGATCAACCAGATCACCTAAATGAAACACTAACTTGTGCCAGACAGAGACTACTTTTTGCTCTCCCACCAAAAAACATTTCTGGCCATTTTATAAACTAGATAATCAACTATAGGGTGTGGGGGTGTGCTCTGAGATGCGCATGCCTTGGGTGGTGGAACGCCTGAGGCCACATCACAATGCACTCCAAGGCAAGTGTATATCAGAGCATGACCACAAGCCCTATAAAAGATTATCTATTACATATATACACACACATATTATAGTGATGCGGTAGACCCTCTATAGTTAGGGTTGAGCAGGGGTTTCTGTGTTAAACCTCAAACTTTGCACTTTAATTGCTTCACAACTGTTTAGGAGACTTGCATGAAATGTTGCATGCATGGTCTCGGGGTAAAGCTACCAACTTTCCAATGCCTAAAACTGGGACAGTCCATCCCGACCATGACTCCCCCCCCCACCACCACCACCACTGTATCACTCCCATGGGCACCGCCGCAGACAATGCTGCACACAATCAGTTACATTTTACTGCTTGCTCTGGCCATGCTGCCCCACAGTAACACCAGTAGCAAACATTTAGATTAAAACAATACATCATTCTGCTGCAGCAAGTTCCAAATCATGATGTACAGAAAGTTTATTAGAAGCAAACCTGCGTTAAATTGTGATCAGACATTGAAGCTGCATGTACTGTTCCTCCTGACAGTCCCATCCAACCCGCTCACACTCACCTCATTTGCTGAGCAAACTTCACTTCAGTGACTCCCACCACACCAGATTGTTTTCACACATTTCCCTACAGCTTATCAGGTTTGGGTACCATAGTTCCCTGCTGCTGGTCTCTTCTCTGTCTAGAGTCCTCTAAGCTGCTGGCAGACAGACATCCACATGTGCTTGTTTGCACTACTACCCCCCAGACTAATCTAACAGGAAGGAACATGCTTTACTGTGCTCCTACTGACATGCTTGCAGTGCAACACAGGCACAGGGGTTGAAGTTGCAAAGTGCTGTCCAGCCTGAACAGTACCACAGTGGTGCTGAAATAACTGTCGCTCACAGATTAGCAGTCAGCAAAAGAAACAAAGGGACAAAACTGGGACAAGTAAGCAAAAAAAGGGATAAAAGTGACATTTTGCAAAACTTGCGGGGACACTGGGACATGCTGCCTAAAATAGGGTGCTGAAATAACTGTCACTCACAGATTAGCATTCAGCAAAAGAAAAAAAGGGACAAGACTGGGACAAGTAAGCAAAAAAAGGGATAAAAGTGACATTTTGCAAAACTTGTGGGGACACTGGGACATGCTGCCTAAAATAGGGACTGTCCTAGGAAAATAGGGACTGTTGGTAGCTTTGTGTTGGGGGGGGGACCTCTTGATGTGCCAAGTTTTGTTTCAGTTGGATATGCAGATTACAAGATGCAGATAGTGAAAAAAGTGAAAAGTAAAGTTTCCCCCATTATTTTGCCATCACCTAGCACCCAGACGATTTCGAATTTTGGTCTGAAATTTTCAGGGTAGAAAGGACTTGGCCCACAATGATGCCTTTCACTGGTTTGGTGAAAAATATTAATCCATTCCAAAGTTATTGTGAAATTTGGGTTCTGAGCATGCTCAGTACAGTCTTTTGAATAACTGCTTGAATTGAAAATAGAATTTGGTTCATATGAAAAAGGATAATTTTTCGTATGTGGGTAATTACTTTTGTGAGGAAAAAATCTTTTTCACATGGCTGCCATCTTGTTTCCATTTCTGTAAAAACAAAAATGTTTAAAACACAAACAAATGACATCCTGCACACATAACAACACATGTATCTTGCTAATTGGGACCCCTTAAGTGGATTCTGCACTTAGTTTGTGGAAAAACAACCCAGAAATTTATTTTTCATATTTTAAAAATCCTTTTTCATAAGCCGAGTTTCTTTTTTTGTATGGCCATATGAAAAAGGAATTGGACTATAGGAAAATTGATCCCTTCATACGAAAAAATAATTTGGACTTAGTTTTTTTTCTGATTCTTTTTACGTATGAAGGTACAATTTTTTCATATGAATGAAAAAAACATACGAAAAGGATCCCTTCATACAAAACAAGAATCAAAAAAAAATTAAGTCAAATTTGTTTTCATATGAGGGATCCTTTTTGGATTTTCCCGTTCATCTGATAAAGGATGCCCTTATTTCAAAACAGATTCTGGACTTAGTTCTTTTTTTGTACTTAATGTTTATTAGGTTTTATGTAATAAACACTCAGCAGATACAGATCTCATATAGGGTATAGTAATAGCATAAATTAGGTAAAGAATGTAATACAATAAGTTGGTAGCCCTACACTCATTTACAGTAGGAGCAGGGGGTCCACAAATATTTCAATAAAATAAAAAACAGAGTTCAATAAACTGCCAGCCCCTTCATCGGTTCAAGGTGAGTCCTTTAGGGAGAAGGACAAATATAGGTAGCATACAATTCGATGATCGCTATTTAACCTGTTACTAGGGAGACAAACAGCAAAAATATAGACCCCATGAGAGCTATCCATTTTTAAAAGTTACATAAACAACCTATAAATAGCCTAGTATTTAATAAGGCACATTTCTGCGTCTTTAAATCAACTGCAAACTTTTGAGACACAGATACAGTATAAACTTTAGAATGTAATTGTATAATAGGGTTAATGCCCTGTAAACTTTGTAGCTGGTAAGAGTAAAAATAACTAGCAATATCTCTGCAGCCCCATTAATAAGAGCAACCGAGTTGTAACTCTGCCTGTGCTTCCACTACAGGAGCCCTAATAATAGTTACACAGAAAACTGTAGACTGTTCTCAGAAAGGTTATTAATAAATCAAATGAATCTCACCATCTCTTACTTAATCCAGCTCATAAACGTTTTACTGTATATTCCCCAACAATTTAAATACAGCATAACCTCTCATAACTTATAAAACATTATATCGGGTGGCTGTTACTGATATCAAGTTTACCACTACAGGCTCTAAAAAAGGCCCTAGGTCAGTCCTCAGTGTCTGAGTCTGAACAATGCTGCTCCGGTATTTCTTTGCTGCCTATGAACTTGGCCTCCACCTTCTCAACCCAGTGCCCTGTGTCTTGAGGGTTGCTAAAGTTCCAGGTCTTACCTCCATATACAAGCCTCAAGCGTGCCGGTATCAGGAATGAATGTACAATCCCCAGGGCACTAAGTCGGTGTCGGACTGCATCAAAGCTCTTTCTCCAAGTTCTTGTCTGAAAAGATAAATCTGGGTACAGTTTTACATCTGAACTGTTGATGTCCAATGGATAAGATGCTCTCACAGCTGCAATTACTAGGTTGTGCACCTCAGGCCCAGGAGTACGCAACAGTATAGTCTGTAGTTGAGTAGGACCTACTAGTTTCACTCTGGGGTTAACTCAATACTCTTTCTTTAGTGAGGACCATTCAAATTCTGCAGGTACATTTAGCTTTTCCTGAAGCCACATTGTCAGAAACTGCAGCAACCTCATGCCTTTGGCACCCTCCATGATCCCTACCATATGTACATTCCCAGAGTGAAGCACACTTTCCACTGCTTCCATTCGGTTTCTTTGCTGGGTATTCTCTCGGGTAAGGGTAGCTACCATTGCCAGGGTAGTCACAGATTGCTTTTCTGATTCAGCGACAGATCCAGTTAGATTCTGAATGGCAGCATCATGAGACTCATGTTTCTGAAGACTTTTTTCGATCTTTGTGTCCATTGCTTTCATTGACTCTAGCACTGCCTTCCATGGGGGTTCTAATAAGACTGTTACACCCGCATTCCAACTGCATGCTGCTCCTGTGACCTTACTCATATTCGGCTGCTGTGAGTTTTTCGACGGTCCACGGTGCTGTGCTTTTGGGCAAACCATCATAATCAATCAATCAATCAAAATTTTTATTTATCCAGGCGAACATCATTGAGCAAGCTCATTTACAAGATGGACCTGGAAAAAGTTATATCGATGGATTCCGAAAACCCTCAGGAGTCATAATCTGTTAGTAGTTTGCAATTTAAGTAGAAATATTTTGCTGTTTTTATTGATTTTAAGTTTCAGATATGAGAGCTCTGCTGAAGTGCTTCCTACCATGAAGATGGCTCTCTGGCACCTCCTGGACTTAGTTTTTTGTTCCAATTCTTTTTTTGTAGGAAGGAATCCCTTTTTGTATACGTGTTTTGTTTGATACGAAAAAGGATCCCTTCATATGAAAAAATATTTTGGACTTTGTTTTTTCCCAGATTTGAACTTCGCCAAGCCATAACTTACTCAGTATTTGGGCTTAAGGGGCAATCTATATCTCAAAAATAAAGTTCTTAATGAGTACTAGAAGAATACTACATACCCCCCCCCCCAAATTTAGGGGCTATATAAACAACCATAAAAATTAAAAAGTCAAAATTCCCATAGGATAACATTTGAACTTTAACAAGTCATACAAGAAAGGAAATAAATTATTTTGGCAGAAGTGCCCTTCCAGAATTCAAGTGTGATGCCTCTGCATTAAGCTATAGATCCCACTGACCCAGAGCATAGGGAGTCAGGGACTGAGACTCGATCTCTGGTCTCCCATGTGGCAGCGCAAGCAGAGCACCATCAACCAGTGCCACCAGGTCGAGCAGTTCCACAATTTCAAGATTCTGCAGGTTGTCTGTAGATTTCCTGAAATGCATTTTTTCTGTCCCATGCAGGGTATTATGTCTTTCTAGGGATTCATGACTCCAGGATTTCTTTCCGCAATTAGTGATGAAAAACCAGAGGGCAACTGGTTTTAAGTTCTTGATTTTTTTTCCTTCCAGTATTAACTGAAATGGATGTCAAAGGGTGTGGCCAAAAAAACAGACACAGACTAAGAGCTCTGCACATTTGAGCTATGTGGCACTGGCTAATATTGTCAATGACACTGACAACCTGGTTTGGAAGTAAGCCCAGTATGCCAGGGACCGAACAGGATTAAGCTTTCCACTGGAAGACAGGAAGGTCATGAGTGGGGTGCCACAGGGATCTGTTTTGGGTCCGGCACTGAACATGTATTCAGTGGAGACCAGAAGGGAGATAAGATAGAGACCTTTAAAAATCCTGAAAGGAATTATCAGGGTGAACTGCAGGAAACCATTTAATTTGAATACTACAGTACCTCACAGTCACATGGTCATGAGTGGAAGTTAACAGTAGGGAGGTTCAGGAGGGACATGAGGAAATACTATTTTACAGAAAGGGTGGTGGAGCCGTGGAACAGGCTGCCAACTGATGTGGTGGGTGCAAAAACCGGTAATGGTTTTAAGCACGGCAGGGACAGAATAAAAGGTACAGTGGTACCTTGGGGTGTCAGAAAAAAGGAGGAGAATGGGAAGAGGATAAGGAGGCCTAAGACCCTTGAGGAACAGTAGGTCCCATGTCTAAATAGGATACCTGGGTAGACTGAATGGACCTTTGGTCTTTTTCTGCCATCATTATCTATGTTTCTATGATGCTCTCTTCCTCTGGGGTGGGAGGGTTGTGTCCCCCCCACTATCCTGTCACCTGGGTAACCACATGTGGCAGTGCAGTCCCTGAGTGATGTAGGGAGGAAAGGATGCTGCCTGGCACTGGTGTGTGGTCCAGCATGTATGTGTGCACTTGCACCTTAGAGTGCTTGTCAGAAGTGGCCTACAGAGGTAACCAAGAAGCCAGGAAATCCCCAGACCTAGCAGTATAAGAGCCCTGTACTCTTGAGCCCCGACCTCAAGAGCTTCATGTCAGAGTTGTGCAGGGGTGTCTCTGGATAGATGGGGGCAACACCGGTGTAAAGATATAGGTGATAACTGGACAGCCAGGACTGGACATCAGCAAAAGCTGGACCAAACACATGCTGCACAAGTTTTGGCGGTCCAGCCAGTTTGACTGAACAGGCTTGTCCAGCTTTTACCAGTCTGTTCTGGTCCAAAGGTCTGGTTTTCATGAAATCTCGGGCATGGCTGCACAGCAGACCAGATTGGTAGAAGCTGGACTGGCCAGACCAGCAAACTTCATGCAACTTCCACCCGGTGTGGGTGGTCCAGCAGGCCCAGGTTTTACTGCTCTGGTTCCAGTGGACTTAAAATAATACTAAAAAAAAGTGACAGTGGACTGCCAGCTTTAAACCCAGATCAGGGTATTTTTTAGCAAATCATTTTTTGTCTCAGATCCGGACATCTTCCACTTTCACATGTGTTTTTTTGTCAGGACGCTGTAACCAAGACTAGGGCATCCCAAAGTGCTCAGCCCTGAGGGAGCTGTGCAGGAGGGAAAATTGCTTACTACTTTGGAGTCTGCAAACACAATAGGCAAGTCTTCGGACCGCCCAGCTGCAAACAACAACCCGCTGCCTTCACAGGCTAGGATGTAAAAACTCACTCTCTGTTCAGGGGCAGGTCTCCTACACACAGCCAGTGTTTACTCACGTCACTTCCGGGAACGACAGCATATGATACACACTCTGCAAAATGGCTGACCTGCTGCCGACCGAGTTCGATGTGGTGATCCTCGGAACAGGTATGCGGTTGGGGGGCGAGTGACGCCGACGCCACTGGCGCGGGTGTGATGGTGCTGTAGTGCAGGTGGAGTGGGTGACAGTCCTGCCAGTGGACGCAGGCGTGCGGGACACAGGCAGCAAAAGAAGTCCCTCCCTCCTTCTGGCTCTGCCACCCAGATCGCAAGCTGGATGCATGACTTGCCGTGGGGCTGCTGTCTGATCTGGCAAACGTGTAGTAAATGTCATTATATCGCGACGGCTGGTCAGTTTGGCTTTTAATCTCATCCTGCAGATCACGGCAGCACTTGCCTGTGTGTCCACAGCGATCCTGGGTGCTGTTATTATTATACTTACTACTTGGGTTGGGCATGGGTCTGGTTTTTGATATTTGTATTTGTAAAAAGTACAATATTTTAAGTCTGTGAAAAAACATACTATTTAGGACAAATACTGCACTTTTTACGAATAAAAATATCCCTCTTAAATGTTTGTATTTGTGTTGGACCACATAAAGTGGAATTGGACCTGAGCCGAGAGCTCAGCAGACACACATATTACTATTTCTTATTACATATATATACTTTTTTTTTAGTCTTTGGTAACTGGGTAAGGCCCACTAGGCACAAGTGCCTGTTTTCAGGGTTGACCTGGGAGCACCAGACAGTTAAGTGACTTGCTGAGGGTTACACAGTATGCAAGTGGAGGTTGTGAGATTCAGACCCAGATGTGGGCTGCTGGACGTACCAAACTTGTTCAGAGCTCATTACTCTAACTGCTAGGCTATTCTGCCAGTCCATTATTGGCACCTAACTCTGCGTATTCCATTTGATACCTCTTACATCCTTGATCTTGTGCTGTCATTAAAAGCAGTCGAAAAAACAAGTCTGAAATGTATCAAATATTTTTTGTAAACACGAACAAGCAAACAAATACCCGTACAAATACAAGAGACACAAATACATATCAACCGCTCAATCTGGTTCAACGTCAGTTGGCATCCATCTGTATCCCCCTTCCCCCATGATGAGGCTGAAAATATGCAGAACTGTTTAGTCCTTCTTTCCCAGTCAACAAAAACTAAATAAAATAATACCACCCCCCCAAAAAAAGTCATCCCAGCACAGGAAAATTGCACTAAACATGTAAACCATTTTTCCCCATAGAAACTGCTTTTACACAGTTTCCAATTCTACTACATAACAAAAACGCTGGCTGAAAAGGCCCAGAGGTCTATCAAATCTGCCCAAGTGTGCAGCTCGTAGTATACTTTTACAGCAGCTGCCCTCACTCCCATTCCCTTACCATCATCTCCACCACCCGGCTTTTCCCCTCCCTGGTTCTTAATTGTACTTTACTTCCCTTTGACTCTGTCCCATCCCCTTTTAAAACTATCCACTGTCTTCAAAGCTGTCAATTCTTCTGGCAGTCCATTCAACCCAGCCACCACCTTTTCTGTAAAGTAGTGCCTCCTCATCTCTCTCTCCTGAATCTTCCCCCATGCAGCTTCCAACTGTGCCTCCTCGTGACCCTCCCTCCCTTTAAGCAGAACAGTCCCCTTGTTTTAATCCTATTTATATTTTTTTAATATTTGAAGGTCTCTATTATGTCCCCCTCTCCCTTCTGTCCTCCAGGGAATACATGTTGAGCTCCCTCAATCTTTCATCATAGGGTTTATCCCCCAGACCTAGGATCATCTTTTTCACCCTACGCTGCACCCCCTCCAGTAGGCTTGCGTCCTTTTTTAGGTAAGGGTGCCAGAACTGCACACAGTACTCCCAAGTGTGGCCTCACCAGTGATTTGTACAACGGCAGGATGACTTCCGCCCTTCAAGAGGTGATATCTCTAGCAATGCACCCCAACATTTTATTGGCCCTTGCTACCGCCCTCTGACACTGTGCCAATACCTTCGTGTCTCCTGTGACTAGTGTCCCTAGGCAGGATGGGACAGATCAGTTTGGAGCTGGTGGTCAGTTTGGCCACTAGCTTTCAAAATCTGGTAGACAAATCAGTACTTTTAGTAGCTATCCTTTTTATGTGGGCTCAAAAATCAGTTTGAATGCAGGTAGTCATTTGGTCAGTAACTTCCATAATCTAGTAGCCAAACCAATTGTTTTAGTGACCATTGGCCACCTGGCTACCCAATTTGTCCCACCCTGCCCTTAGGTACTTCTCTTCCTCAGAAATAGATCTCTGTACTACCCCCAGCCAATAGCTGGTCCTGGGGTTTCTGGCTCCGAGGTGCATGACCTTGCACTTCTTAACATTAACCCCCAACTGCCATACATCCTACCAGTGCTCAAGTTTTGCTAGAGCCTCGCTGAGTTCTTTCCTCCCTTCCTCACTGTCTGCTGTTGCACTTATATTTGTGTCATCAGTGAACAGGCTGATCTTACTCATGATCCTTTCTGCTAGGTCCCTAATAAAGATGATGAATAAAAGGCGGCCTAGCACTGAGCCCTGTGGTACCCCACTGGTCATGGATCTTGGCTTGGAAGTCCTCCCCCCTTTACAAATACCCTTTGCTGACTGTTCTGCAGTGAGCTCCTAACCCACCCCACTAGTTTGTCCTCAGCCCACCAGGTTCCTGAGCTTGCTCAGCAGCCTTCCATGAGGCACTGAGTCGAAGGCTTTACTGAAGTCCAGATACAGGACTTCCACGGCATGGGCCCCATCAGCCTCCCTCCAGTTGAAGAAGTGATTTAGTTTAGTCCAACAGGATCTTCCCGAGACAAACCTGTGCTGCCTTTCATCGTGGAGACCATTATTTATTTGTTTAAAAGTTGATAACCAGGAAAGACACCATGAACCGAAGCTTGTTTCCAGGACCAACCCGGGGTAACAGAGAGAAGAATAGTAGAAGTAAATACAATTGACATACAGAGTGCTATGCAGAGTACTTAATGAAATATACACAGCAAGAGGCAATTACAGCATGGCAGTATATGCTGTAGAAGTACAATTCAGAAACTATATTTACAAAGATATGTACCGTTGAGGAGCGGAGAGAAGTCAGATGTGTCTGGTGAGGGCCTAGGTGGAAGAACAGGAACAAGAGGTAATGGGGGGTGGTCTGAGTAGGCGCCTGAGAGAAAGAAAGGAAGGAGAGAGGCGTAAGTGAGAGGGGAAGGCTATTCCAGAGGAGAGGAAATCTGTAGGAAAAGATAATTCAGAAAGATTATCAATCAATCTGTCCTTTAGAATAGTCTCCATTAACTTTCCCACAATGGAAGTTAAGCTTACTGGTCTATAGTTACCTGGTTCATCCCCTGGGACTGCTCTTGTGGAGGGGCACCACGTGAGCCAACCTTCAGTCCATGGGCACGTTCCCTGTCTCCAGTGAGGTGTTAAAAAAAAAATGGGTCTGCCAATGAGCCTGCCATGACCTCTGCCAACTCCTTCAGGACTCTTGGATGCACTCCATCAGGTCCCGGGTCCTTGTCCACCCACAATGCTTTAAGGCCTTTTAGAACCCTGTACTCCTGGATGATCTCGTCTGTTATCTCAGCCCTTCCCCTGCCCGTCCCTCCTTTCCCTTGTGGTATCGGCCCGTCCCTTTCTTTAGTGAACACTGAACAGAAGTACTTGTTGAGTGCCTCCTTCTGGTCTTCCCCATTTTCTGCCCAACCCTCCCTTGATCCGGACACTCTCATCCTTACAGCAGCTTGTCTCTCTTACATATTTGAATTCTGTCATTATTTCATCTATACAGGACTATTAGTAACTACATTGGGTGCTTCTGATTTACACTGTGGTGAAAAGTACCTTTTTAGACCTGTGTGATGTAGTTTATGTCCCTCTCAACCACAGAGTTCTGTAGAAGAACATATAGAGGAGTGTGTGTGGTCATTCATTTGTCTGAACTGAGAGGTTGCCTTGTCAACCAGTGGTCTCGGAGAGGTCCCCTGATTGCCACAGCAGCATCAAGATTCAGACTCAGACTCAGGCTTGTCTGTGTATGGGTGACCATGCACAATCTTTTATAGTGTATGGTCCCCAGTACACTTCTGAGTCTTCAGAATAATTACAGGATTTCTTTTTATTTTAGCAGAAAAGTGCTGCTGAACAGCTGGAATTTGAACAAGAAGTTCACTTCTTTCGCCGAACAGGCAGCGTTTTCCTGTGTCGCTCTCAACATTTAGCAGTCTTGTATTATGTTACAGCCAGTCTTCAACCATCTAAATATGGAGTTCTGTATTATTATTAATCCAAAGAAAGGCACATTGTACCCTACTGCGCTTAAAAAAACAAAAACAAATCTCCCTTGTGATCGCTGACCCAGTTACAGGCAGGCGGCATCATTCCAGATTGTTGTGCTGCAGTACTGATGTCACTAGTGCAGCACAGCAACACTGTATCTAGGCATGGATTTCCACACAGAACAACATTCCACCATAGACTATATATAAAATAATGGACAGGGAACTATGCACAACAAGGTTGTGTTTCCATTGAGGGGGTTGATGGCATCCTAGACTTCAAGAGTGAAGTTCAAGGGGGCCCATATGGTGTCATCAACCCCTGAGATGGAAACACAGCCTTGTCTGTGGACCGTTCCCTATCTGTTATTTTATACAGTATATCATGGTTTTGTTTTTAAAAACAGAAACGTGCATATTTGAGTTTTTTTATTCATCTGCTAATTCTATCCCCGCTGCTCTCTTCCTCCCTCCACCTGCTGCCCCATGTGCTTACCTTGTTCCAAGCATGATACATTCTTCTTTTTTGGCAGGAAACACGTTATATTTTAAAAACTTGCCTGCTGATGAAAAAACACCAAACACGTTACTAAAGTGAAATTTTGTCCAGCAATGAGTGCAAACATTGGCTGTGATGCGTGAGTGCTCAGATACAGAGTGTAAAAGTTGTTGTAGTATAGTGATGAGATAGGTGCTATACTTCAACAATTTTTTTGACCTTTGAACTGTCCTACAGCAGTTTTTTTTCGGTAGTTGGAAATCTAGCCACAGTAACGGAATTTAAAACTGTTTTTCCTGCCAGCATGGTGCAACCTAGCCCTCCACTGCCCCCTCCGCCCTGTCATCTGGAACCCCAAGGACTTACCTTGTCCCAATCTTCCGCCACGGCTTACCCCCTGTGGTGGGGTTTGACAGTGTGTGCCTTACTGTTGAGACGGATCCGGTGTGGGAGAGGGCCGGCCCTATATCCTGGTGCAGAGTCTGCAAGACGTAAGTGTCATCCGTACAGCACCCAGCCATTTGTCACTATTCCAGTACAGAGGAACAAACGTGCAATGCTGTCTAGACACACCACACATCCTGCCGTGCATGAGGGGCACAGTCTTAAGCTGGCGGGGGAGAGGTTTAGGAGGGAGGTCAGGAAGCACTTCTTCACAGAGGGGGTGGTGGACACTTGGAATGCGCTGCTGGAAGAGGTCATCTTGTTGAAGACAGTGGGCAGCTTTAAGAGAGGCTGGGATAGGCATGGGGGAAGGTAAGGATCATGGGTAGAGAGGATAGGAGGAGTGGGGAGGGAGGGCAGGGACGTTAGCACAAGCTGTGGACCCTGCAATACGAGCAGACTTGATAGACCAAATGGCCTTCTTCTGCTGGCTTATTCGTATGTTCGTGTCGACCACTGCCATCCCTCCAGCTACAAGTTGCACTGACAGCCTGTGGCCTAGAGCTTCCATTGGGGGTCAGCCCAGTGCCAAGAACCTGCAGCTCTCCCTCCCTGAGGAGGAGAGCTGTCCTTCTGATGCTTAATCCTTCTCTCCCCAGCGCACCGAGTCTGTCACTGAACCTGGGTCTCAGGCATGGATACCTCTTCCCTCCGGGCCACTGGATCTGCTGTTGTACAATATTTTGAATTCAGTGGCTTAGAAGATCCAAGACAGCATGGCTCCATTGTTAGGGAGGTCATGTTGAACAAATCTGGTAATTTCTTTAGGTGACCAGGGAATTGGATCAGTGTGGAGCGGTGGAAGTGGCCTACCTGGACTTCAGTAAGGCCTTCAGCACCATTCCACATGGACTCGTATATAATTTGGGTAGCCTGGGAGTGGGTTCAGAGGTGGTTAACTGTGTAAGGAATTGGTTGGGGGATAGGTGGCAAAGGATGGTCATAAATGGAGTTCACTACAGGGAAGGGAGGGTGAGTAGCAGAGTGCCACAAGGGTCAGTACTGGGACTGATCCTCTTTATTAGTGATATTGCAGAGGGGTTAGAAGGGAAGGTATGCTTTTTTTTTTTTTTACAGATGACACAAAGATCTGCAATAGGGTAAACACTCTGGGGAGGGGGATGAATAGAGATCTAAGAAAGCTTGAAGAGTGGTGAAAAGTGTGGCGGCTAAGTTTCAGTGCGGAGAAGTGCAAATTCATGGACTTAGGGCACAGTAACCCAGGACAGAATACAACATGGGGGAAGTGGTACCGACGACCACCAAGTAGGAAAAGGACCTGGGGGTAGTCATGTCTGATTACCTAAAGGTGGCCAAACTGTCTGACAAGGCAGTTGGGAGAGGTAGTGGGATGCTAGGGTGCATAGGGAGGGGTATCACCAGCAAAAAGAGGAAGGTGGTGTTACAGCTGTATAAAATCATTGGTGAGACCTCACATGAATACTGTGTCTAATTTTGGAGACCACATGACCGGAAGGACAAAGACCAGGTAGAGGCATTCCAGAGGAGGGCAACTAAAATGGTGCAGGGCCTGCATCAAAATCCTTTGAGGAGAGGCTAGAGAGCCTCAATATGTACACCCTGGAGGAAAGGAGGGAGAGTGGGGATATGATGGAGACTTTCAAATACCTCATGGGTATAAATAGGGTACAAGAGGGAAGCATTTTTCAGAATAAAAGATGCTCAAGAACAAAGGGGCATGCTATGAAGCTGGAGCGGGGTAGATTCAGGGGAAATGTGAGGAAGTACTTCAGAGAAAGAGTGGTGGATGCCTGGAATACCCTCCCAGCGGAGGTGGTGAGGGCAAAAACTGTAATGGAATTCAAGAATGCACGGGATAGACATAAGGGAACCTTAGTGGTTAGGAAAGGGGAGGATACAGCCAGAGACTAAGTAGAGTCTGTGGATTTTACAGTAGGTAGGGAGAATGAGCAGACTTAGTGGGCCAAGTGGGCCTTATCTGACGTCAAATTCTATGTTTCTATTGGGACAGCAGTATAAGAAGTAAGCAAGGACGTTTGTCTTACTAAACTGTTACCCTTCGTTGGCAAGCAAAAGCTCCGGAAGGGTAAGTCCTCATTGACCATCAGAATAACAACAAAAAAGGTATCCTGATGCTGCTCCTCTTGTCAGGAAACGTACATCCTAATCCAGGACCACTAAATACCATAAGTGCGAATAGCATCAGCAATGGTGGCCTAAGAATCGCCACCTTGAATATGTTCAGCCTTCTCCCTAAACTAGCACAATTCCAGGCATGGATGGCCTTACACTGCCCGGACATTATTTGTCTCACTGAGACATTATCCTCCCGTACAGAGGATAATGAGATTGCAGTGGCTGGATATCAAGCTTTCAGATGTGATACGAAAACCTAAAAAGGGGGGGGGGTTGGTCTCTTATTACATTAGGGACACTTTACAAGGGGTTGTCCTCTCCATTACAGGATGTACTAATGACCATGAACTGTTAGGGATAAAACTACTTTTTGGCTCAAACCACAAATCCCTAGTCATTGTGTCAGTCTACCTCCCTCCAAAAAAGGCCACCGAAGGATTCCGTAAAGTTCTCACGGCCATAGCCAGCCTAAATAAGGATTATGAACTCATTATCACTAGTGACTTTAATATAAACTGGCTCAGCAAGGAGGCAACCTCCCAGCAGGACTTAGTGGCCTGCTCGTATTTAACACAGCTAGTGACAAAACCTATTAGGAGGAACTACAGAATAGGAAACAGCACGCTGCTTGACTGGCTCCTATTAAGCTCACCTAATAGGGTATCCGAGGTCAGTGTCCTAGCCGATGCCTTAAGTGACCACTCCCTGGTCACATGCTGGTGGTCCAACAAATTTAAGAAAGCGCCACCTATTATCGCAGAGAGCAGAGTCCTAAAAAAAGGAAAGCTCGACTCTTTTAAGGAAACGCTTGCCCGGATTGACTGGTCACCTGTGGACACTATGCAGGATGTAGGTCAGGTACTAAAATTCTTCACTGACAGATTTAACAGTGTCTGTGACAAATTTGCCCTGATCAGGAAATGAATGATCTGAGGCAATAATAACAGGTGGATAACTAGTGATCTTTTGGATCTCATGAGGGATAGGGACAACCTCTGGTCAAGAGCCAGATCTACAGAGGTCAAATACGACTACCAGAACTACAGGGCAGCCAGAAACCAATGCACACAGCTCATTAGACTTGCTAAGGCTAATTATTATAGGGACCAGCTGGATAGAAACTGGGGTGATGGGAGGCATTTTGGGGAGAATATTAAGGATCTCCTCGGCAAAGGTGTCAAGAATCCACCCTCTATGCTCAGTATCAGCGGTACCTACTCTGCAGATCCACACTCAATAGCTGAATCGTTCAGTAGTGCTGTCATGGATCTAGGCTCAATTCTCCCTCCAGACTACCTGAAGAAGACGGAGTTGTACATGCACAGTAAATCCAGCACAATGGAGCACCCTAACTTCTATTTTAGGTGAGTAACAGTTAAGGAGACCATCTCATATGTCAAGAAAGTCCTGGGAAAAACACGGGTAGGGAGTGACAACCTAGAAATGAAGCTGGTTGCCCTGGCCATTAATGTACTGATCTTCCCCATTTCCAAAATCTTTAATAAATTGCATTCCCTAGCATCTGGAAGCAAGCCATTGTAACCTCTGTTTTTAAGAGTGGTGACAGGTCCTGCATTGCAAACTACCAGCCCATGTATATCCTCTCTCCACTTTCCAAAGCACTGGAAAGGATAGTAGCAGATCAAATCACCGACTACCTTCAGAAATACCAGTTGCCGTGTCACCAACAGAATGGATTTCATAGAAATCACAGCACTGCTACTGCTCTAGTAGACTTCACTGAGTATACGTGCACTGAGCATTGGATGAAGGTGAGATGGTGGATTCGATCTTCATTGACTTAACAAAGGCCTTTGACATGGTCAACCACCCACTTCTCCTGAAGCAACTACAGTACCTGGGATTAGCCACAAGTGCTGTTCACTGGTTCACAGATTACCTATCCAACAGATCACAGAGAGTTGAAGTAGGCCCAGCTGTCTCCGGCTCCAAACAAGTCACCTTAGGAGTACCCCAAGGTTCAATACTAGGACCTCTGCTGTTCAGCCTGTTCCTAAACGAGCTCTCTGAGGCCTGCAACAGCAAGCTTATCATGTACGCGGATGATGCTGTCGTCTTCAGCAGCAACTCTCGTATCAAGCCACTCGAGGATGAGCTGCAATCTGTGTTTCACCAGCTGGAGGGGTGGTTCAGTTCACAAAAACTCGTACTTAATTACAAAAAAATTAGTCATGCTCATCTCCAGCCCACAATGTAAGAAGAGATGCCCTGGTCTATCTGTCACCAATGACAAGCTTATCCTGCTCCATCAGGTGTATTCTTTCAAGTACCTGGGGGTCACAATAGATAATACCCTCTCTTATGCTGAGCGTATCGACCAGGTGGTGAAGGCAGTTAACACCAGGCTCGGGGTGCTATACAGACACCGGCATAGCCTCAAACCTATCACACTGTGGCTCTCAGTCTCCAGCTTAATTTTGTCTGTTATAGATTACGGCTGGTAGTTTATGGTGCAGCCACTAACACGGCTCTTAGAAGTGTAATCTTAGCCCTAAGTAAGGCATGTAGGCTTACCCTCGATGCAGATCGTTTCGCCCACACCTGCTCACTATATGAGCAAACAAACTGCCTCACTCTTGGAAACAGAATCAAGTTCCAAACTTGCCTCCTTGGTAAGAAGACCCTGTTTGGACATTCACCCCCTTGCATTGCAGATATGTCATCCCCTTCTGAAAACAAGTACAGCACCAGAGGCAACACACTGAGCTTGCTCCAAGTCCCATTTCGGAGAACAGCACTCGGACAATGTTCTTTCTCCTATAGAGCCCCCTTTGGCTTAATGAGGTCTTGGAGGCCTTACCCAATTTTTTTGAACCTACTGGCATTCAAATCTGATTTGAAATAGCTCCTAGTTAGCAACAGCACTTGTGAGTGTCAGTAAAAAGTCAGTTGCCCAGTGCTGACCACCAAGCCACCCTTGCCTAACACCATGTGTCAGTCTCATCCATGGACTCCAAGAATCAACTGATCCTGGAAGGATCACCCTGCCCCTTCTCTTCTTCTCTCTCCTCCCCCTGCTCTCCTACTACCTACCTTCCCAACTCCACCACTGGTGGTCCCTCAATCCCCCCACCCTAACGCTTCATAGTTGTACTAATCCTCAGGATACAGACTTCCTGGTTCATGGTTGAATCTGCACCCTGCTGCCCCTGCTTTCAAGCCCTTCCAACTTTGCCACTCTGACCACCCGTTCCTTATGACAAGACCATCCATTTGGCTGCTGTCTGTTGCACCTGTTCACCCTGTTGTTTAGTAGTGCATGCTAATTTACAGACCATTGGTAAAAGGTTGCTCCATTATAATTTACTGACCACTGGTATAAGGTGAGCACCATTGCTTTGTACAAAGTGTGATGTACCTTGCTTGTTTCATTTGTATATAATGTCTGTAATGTGTTTTTTGATGTGGAACCTTTGTAATTGAGCTTTTGCTCAAAGGTATTTTTTGAACAAGAAACAATACAATAACTTAAAGCACATCACGTAGAATACAGATGTATTGTGGCAACATTGTAAGAATTAAGCAATGACATGAACTACGTCATACTATTCATAAACAGCACTCACCACCAGTTTTTAAATCTGAAGCACTCACTGAAATTACTAGAAGGTGAGTGAAGATGAAGTAATAGCAGAATTGGAAGCCTTATTTAAAAACAGCTTCTACTGGGAAAAGTGACGTACCGGTTCAGCGCAGTTCTCATTTAATTTTCCTACCTAGGGTTGTACTCTGGACTGAGTGTTAGTTGTGAGTGTTTGACAGCAGTGCATGATGCACTGAAAATTGCTAACCTTCACCTTTTCATTCCATTTTAGAGTGCTCTTTTTCCCCATTTTGGGAAAATGCCCCTTTAGGACTGTTCTGAGGCTGCAGTAGAATTTTTGAAGATTTGAAATTTAATTGAAGGAGCTGGCATTCCCCAGCTGGCCCAGTGGTGTGACTTGCTGAGGTGCTGGTTTTTCTACAGCCTGCCATGCTGGTGACCTGGGTTCGGGAATGGTGCAGGGTCGCTCGGGGGAGGGGGGAACCAGATGGGTGAGGGAGGGTTGAGCATCCCAAGTACAGCTCACCTCCCTTGGGGGGGGGGGATTCTAAGCCCCACCACTTGACTGTCATCTGGTGGAGGCTGGGTGAGAGCAACAGCAGGAATAGGCATACGTGGATGGGATAATGTCAGCGGACGCGGTACGTATGTGCACCACTGCATCATTGCACCCTGATGTCCTCAACTGAGAAACCAGCAGGAGGAAATGCCCTGGACTGCTTGGCGGCCCCTGCAGGTACTGCATGATGAAGTGGCAGGTCACCTGCCAAAAACATTGCTGTCTGTAAGTGGTGGATCATAACAAAGTCCACTAGACAGGTTGGTGACGAAGCTTGGGGGGGGGGGGTGCTGCAGGGATTGGAGATGGAAGGAGCACAAAGAATTGCCAGTAAAAAAAAAAAAAATATGGTGTTCTCTGCATTTTTAACGGTACTCTGAGATGCAGAGTTGAGGAACTGTGATGCTTGTGTGCTAGTTTACTCAAGTTGGAAGAAAACTGATTTTAAACATCTAAGAATACTGATGAAAACCTGGGGATCGGCCCACTTAAAGGAGTCCTGCTTTAATTATTTCAAATCTAAAATAGAGATGGAAATCAGTTAGTGGTGTAGTATTACACAATGGCAAGAAAAGATCCTGCATCCTGATTGGTCAGTGGTGACCATCAGTGGTGACGTTATCTGAGCGTAACATCACTGTATGCAGCTCTGCATTGATTGTTGTCTCGATTTTCGCCATATGCTTCCACACACAAAAAAAAAAAAAACTATTAAAGTAATAGTACAATTGGGGTGAAACGTAAGGTCTTGTCACCTGTTACACTGGCGTAACTGCTGCTGGTAGTGGGACTGCCTTCCGTCCTTTTGATGCATCTTGTAGTTGTTTTATACTGCACTGATTTTGTATGTCATGTAGGAGGCAGAATTATTAAAGAATATACCATAAGTACTGCTTATGTTACGTGGCTTTGGTGTGCTGCATTGCTAAATAGACATTGCACGTAGTGCTGTACGGAGCTAGCTTGTAGTAGGTGCCCTGTTTTCTGTGCATTTTTTTTCTGTTTTAACAGGTGCACCACCATGTTAGAAGCATTGAAATAGTGGAGCACCTTTCTTGTTTCACGTTTTTAGTTATTATGTATGTTAATTTGTCCACCAAAGCCATTCGCTGCAGGATAAGAGTGGTTTCATGAGTGCTGGTTGTGTGTGTGTGAGAACAATAAAGTGGAGTGGTTGAGATGTGACAAAAAAGAAACCACTTCTCCTGAAATGACTGGTGATTATGGGCATTTTAACACATTATAGATGTTTTAAATTTGAAAAATACCTTTTTTTTAAAACAAAAACAGACCAGCTTATCTGCCGGGGGCAATCATCTGTTGCTGTAGTGCTGAGCACAAGGCACTGAGGGCCAGATATTCAAAACTTTGCGCCAGGCAAAAACCGTTTGCGCAGGTTTAGCGCAGGTCTGCTGTATTCAGAAGGCCAAATAATGTGGGCAAACTGCATTAGCACTGGGCAAAATCATAATGTTTGCAAGGGGCAAACTGACATGAATACAGACGCAATGCTATGTTCAGCGACTAGCGCTGCGCAAAGTAGTTTTGCGTGAC
The DNA here is from genome assembly GCA_016271365.2 of Neoceratodus forsteri. NCBI lineage: Eukaryota > Metazoa > Chordata > Ceratodontiformes > Ceratodontidae > Neoceratodus > Neoceratodus forsteri. The sequence goes on from JADMNL010000023.1 coordinate 221,294,611, forward strand.
TTAGCGCGATACTTAGCGTGGTGCACATTACCGCCCAGGAAAAGCTTGTCTTAACCCTGGGCAATCAGCTTTGCGCTACACTATGGCTTTGTGCAGTGTTTGCGTGGCTTTTTTGTGACCCTAACAAAGAAATATGACACAAAGCCAAACATAGAGGAAGCATGCTGCTAACTGATGGCATCACAATGATGCCATCATCTGCCACCAGTCCCAGCCAGGCCAGGCAGTAAGTGGTGACCCTGCCGCCAGTGGACAGCATGGCAGTGTGGCCATACAGCACACACCTGCGGACCACACTTCTGTGGACACCAACAGATGCCAGCACACACATGCAGCACTGTGGGCATGGAGGATGTTGAGGGGAGAGTGTATGGGTGTCCAGGCTGTGCCACAGACTAGGTGTGGCCACAAGGCTAGAACACATCATGCAGTGCACATGGGCCAGTATTGGGAATACCCCCGAAACCAGTGTGCCTTTCGGATAATATATGCCCTCCCGGCCACTTACCGCACAGCTGTACTACTGCCACAGCACACAAAGCCGGACATGTATATGTCACTGTGAGCATCCCATGCCAGAGGTGCAGCATCTGTGGGTCACACAACAGTGTAACAGTAATGTCCACTGTCAGTAAACATCTGCAGGTTGGGCCTCTCACTGTGTATAGTGCAGTCATCATCACTGCCCTACACACCATAGGCATTGCTGTGTCCACACACTACTGGTCCCCTTGCTACTGTAGTGTCTGCTGTGCACTATAACATGACTTACAGTGTGACAGTTGCATGCAGCACCACCACCATCTGTGTCTATGCTGTGTTGTCCCAGTGCAGCTGCAGGCAGCAGCACATGTTGAAGTAGTGTTCAAAACTGTATAATATTCCCCAAACTGCTTGTGCAGCACTAACACGTTTGCGCTGGTTTAGCGCAGGGCTAAACAGTTAGCCCGTTGCAAACTGCATGCAAATCAGGGCATAATGAGATGCTAATCTGGATGTTTGCCCACAGACTACCTAAGTAGGCTCATTTGCATGTCACTTTTGAATATGGCAGAGTTTAGCGCCGGGCAAACGTGTTTGCACCGAGCTAATGGTTTAGCCCTGTGCTAAACCCGCTAGCGATGTCAGCGTGGCTGCTAAGCGGTTTTGGGGATATTTTACAGTTTTGTACACTGTACTTTTCACATATGCTGCTGTCTGCAGCTGTACTGTCCACGATTTGCTGGCACACACATTGGCCACATAGTTCACCTCTACCTACCTTCACATCAGCAGCACTGTGTTGCTGTTGTGGTTTGCACTTCCTGGTTGCCATATTCAGAGCTGTCTTATTCCAGGGCTAAGTTTGTCCTGCACTCCCAGCCCAGTTTACCCGGCCTCATTCCCATGCTATATTCAGAAGCTGTTTGCCCCGGGCTATTCCTTTTGAATATGGCTTGCTTTGTGCTCTGGGCTAATTTTGCCCGCCGGGCAGTGCTAATTTAGCCCCAGGGCAAAGTTTTGAATATCTGTGTCTAACATGCAGATGAAAGGAGTTTTGTGATTGAATGAAAGCACCACATGACACTCCCACAATCTATACTGTAAAATATGTTTAGGACTCTTATGATCTAAGCAATGAGGGAAACTTTCCCGTAATTAATTGGCACCAACCTTAGACGAGTGGGTTGCAAAAAGCTGCAAACATTTGCGATTTGCATTTAAACTGGGGAGATAACTGATTACTCAGTTACAAGGACTTGGTTTCCGGACCAGGAAATTGTGGTATTGGAAAAATAAGATGCTTCTCTTTAGCCATACTCCCCTACTTCCATTCTCTGACCATCAGTGTTTTATCTCAGTTCTTCACTGGTTACAAAGAATGCATCGGTATGCAAAATGTGTGGCTGATCTTCCCCATACTAATTTAATTCACGCACTGCTTACTTTTAGCTATTTGAATGACATTTTCGTGTTTTGTACTGCACTCATTCTTGTATATATAGTCCATGAAAGGATCAGTGCCATAGTAGTTCTTGTGCTGTATAATGTGACCAAGGTTTCTAAGCATAGTGTGTAATGAATTTATTCATGTCCCGACGTAGTGTGTAATGAATTTATTCATGTCCCGACGTAGTGTGTAATGAATTTATTCATGTCCCGACGTAGTGTGTAATGAGTCCATTCATGTCCCGAAATAGTGTGCAGTAAATCTATTCCTGTCTGGAATAAATCCACAGTTCTTCCAATCCAGGCTTGGGAGGTAGAAGATTTTTGGTTCAGATCTCGCAACAGCCACTGACTCAGTTTCTGACCTTATTTGTTTAAAAATGTTTTACCAGGTAAACCGTACAGAGAACAGCAGTCTCACTTACAGATGTGACCTGGCATGAGGGAAGGGGAAGGTGGGGTAGGTGGGTTAGAGAGATGTACAGGACTAGCAATAAAATAAAAAATAAACTGCTAACAACACAAATGTTCTGTGGCATCTTGGTGGTGGTGGTTCTCTTTGTCACCATAGAAACAGAAGCAATGTCATTAGAAAAAGACCCTTGGTCCATCCAGTCTATTCTGTTGTACCCTACTGTACCCTGTGACGACCTCTTCCCCCCCACACTCCCTGCCTTACTGCTACCCCCACCGAATAACTGTTAAGCCCTTTACTCTGTCCCAGCCGTGTTTAGATCCTTAATGTTTTTCGTGCCCACAGCCTCTACCAGTAGTAGGCTGTTCCATGGCTCAGCTACTCTCTCGATAAAGTAAGACTTTCCCACATCCCTCCTGAAGCCTCCCCACCAGCTGACATTCATGTCCCCTTGTTTTTGACCCACCATTTCTGCTAAATAGTCTCACTGTTTTCTTTATTCCTTTCAGGAACTTGAAGGTCTCTAGCATATCCCCCTCACCCTTCTGGCCTCCAGCGAGTACATGTTCAGTGCCCTAAGCCAGTCCTCATAGAATTGGCCCTGCCCGCCTGAATCATTTCCATTACTCTACTCTGCACTGTATCTAGCTTGTTGAGTGTCAGTCCTCAGGTGAGGACTCCAGAACTGGGCACAGTACTCCAGATGGGGTGTGACCAGTGAGCTATGGAGAAGTAGTATTACCTCTTTTCCTCCTGCTATCGAAACCCCTTTCAGTACACCCTAACATTCTTGTGGCCATGGCGTAGGCCTCCTTACTATGGCTTGTTTAGTTTAGGAAGTTGCGTGTGATGACCCACAGGGTACTTCTCTCTGAAGTAATGGCCAGCGATCCCAGGACAGACACCTGCAGTACCGCACTTGTGACCTCCTTTTCCCCCAATTTGACTGTGTTTATCATCACTTTTTGCTGTCTCTCTCCCCAACCAACTTCCACCCATTGAACTAGGTCCTTTGCTGCTACCAGATTTTTCTTCAGCAGCTTTCTGTGTGGCACAGAGTTAAATGCCTTTCCAAAGTCAAGCTAGAGTAAATCAACTACTTGTCCATTAATCCACTGCAGTTGTTCCTGCCAAAGTATACTGTCAGGTTGGTCTGACAAGACTCCCTGCCATGAACCCATGCTGCTTACTGTCTTGGAGCCCATTTCTCTCTTGGTAGTCTTCTAGGTCCTCTTTGACTAGTGTCTCCAGCAGTTTTACCTACAAGAAGATAAGACTGATAGGACTGTAATTTCCAAGTTCCTCCGTGTTCCCTCCCTTGTGGAGCGGCGCTATGTCCGCTATCCTCCAATCTCTCAGAACTACCCCTGAAGTTAGTGAGCTGTTGAATAACCTTGCCAAGGGTTCAGCCAGTCTTGATGCCCATTCCCTAAGCACCCTCAGGTGAATCCCATCTGGCCCTGGAGCGTGGTCCATTTTCGGGGCTGCTAGCCCTTTTCTGCCCTTTCTCCTGTAATTACCACTTGTCCCATTTCTGAGATCCCCCTTGCATCAGCCTTTATGCCTCCTTCTGGTAGAGACCCAAAATCCTCCACTGTGAATACTGAGCAGAAGTAGTTCTTTAGAACGGCTGCCTTCTGCTCATCATCCTCCTCCACTATCTGCCCCCGGCCCCGTCATCCTAACAATTCCCTCCTCTCATCTTCCTGTTTTTCCTGGATGTCCCCTCCTTTGACCCATACGTGGGCATCTGTGTGGTCAGTGAATTTTCTCCTGCTTTTGCCACCCCCTGACTTTAGCCAGTGGCACCATGCAACACTGCCCATCTTGTGGGTGTCAGCCAATCCATTGTCACCCACTGCATCAATGCTGGCTCTGCATCCCACCAGAAGAGGAGATAAGGGAGTGGGATGCTCATCAGCTCCTCCTACCTGGGGTCAGCATGCAATGCCTCCACATTGCACCCCAAACCCCACCAGCCTGGGGCAGGGAGTGGGCTCTAGTCTTGAAACTGGTCTCCCATATGGGGATGCAGTGCACCACCAGCTGGTGCCACCAGGCCAAGTTATTGTAAAAGCTTTTAACTTGAGTGGAACATACGAAATAAATAATAATGGGTGACCATACACAACAAGTCTGTGTTTCCATCAAAGGATACGTGTAACAGCATATGGACCTCGAGAGTGAAGCTTGAGAGGCCCATGGTGTTATTTCGACCCTCAGATGGAAACACAAGGCAAGTTCTGTATGGTCACCCTAGTATATGGTTCTGCAGAAGAAACTAGCAAGCAATGCCGAGCAACAGTACAGAGAGGGAGACGAGGAGCGGCAGTACTGAATAAGCACTTCTCGTATATATTAAAATCCGTTATGGAGAGAGTGAATGAGTCAAGGAACTGCTCTGCCTAGTTGGCGCTACCGTGCTCTTTCACGCATTCTGAGGGCGGGCATCGCAAACTGCTGGTGTGATTGCAAAGGCAGTCTGCGGCCGGCAAAAGTCGCGCTAAGTGAAAATGAAAGAAGGTGCTAGGTGGGAGTCTGCACAAGCAGGTACATGGGTGCACTGGTGATAGAACGTGCACAAGAACATTTACAACGTGCACAACTTTTAAGTTGCCACTAACCATATACTGTAATAAAACTGAACTGAAACTCCTTCCATGCACTAACAATCCTTACAGATATAATATGAGATATTTATTTTTTAATAAAAACATTTTTTGATCACTGCATGCAAGTGTAGAATGAAATCACTGAGTAGCATTTTAATTTGAAGTGGAAGGCTCATATCTTGAGTAACCCTTGTGCCACCCCCCTCCCCATTCATTTTATAGGTGGGCTCCCATTATCAGCTTTCCATGTGGACCTCTCATGCCGAGTTTGTCCCTGCACTTTGTAGACCAGACAGGAGTTGGTGTGGATTTGAGTCCTGCTTTTGCTTACTGGGACATTTGCATGTGCAGGTGTCTCCAGTCTGTTTGTAAAACACACACGTATGTAAATTCCAAGATTAAAAAGGATGCACTGACACTCTGTGCTTCAGATAACATTGATAGACAAGAGTAATTTATTTGGCATTTGTGAGATTAGGTGAACTGAAGTTTTTTTGGGGGTAACTAAAAGCACTACAGGACCAGACAAGTGCTACTTCTCGTTAGGCACCAGCAATGGGGTGCAAGCAGCCTCCCCCCCCAAGGTTCCTGCAGGAAATGCTGTGTGTAGTATTTACCAAGCAGTCTGAGCTGCTGCTAGAGAACTGTCCTTTCCAGAGTGTGGAACCTCTTCCTTGTGAAATACATGGTCTTGTGCATTGCTAGTGGGAGGCCCTTAGCAAGGACTGCAAATGGCTGCCTATGCAAAATTATTTTCCCCAACACAAGTGCAGGTCTGCCCAGGGATCTCAGACCTGGGGGACCTCTTCACCCTAACTGCGCTGATAATATGCATTATCGCACGGTCAGGTGATGGTCCTGCACCAATCCGAAAACTACCTCAGGCTACCCATGTAATAAATTGCCTTAACTACCCCATTTGTGCCCTAGCTTTAGCTTAGCTAACCAGGGTAGATCCACTCTGGGACAACAGTCTGGATAATGTTGGCAGAAATCTAAAATTAGTTATCCTTATCGTATAAAGAATGTTTATATATAGAATAAATAATAGGGAGCTGTAGTGTACAAGGAAATGTACCATAGAGTGGGGCTCATGAGGCAAGATGGGCTGGCAGTATAGCCTAGAGTTTAGAGGGACGAGGTATGAACAAGCTTGGTACATCCAGCAGACCATACCTGAGTTTGATTCTCACAACCTCCACTTGCATACTGTGTGACTCTGAGCAAGTCACTTAACTGCCCAGTGCTTCCAGGTCCCCTCTGAAAAAGGGCACTTGTGCCTAGTGGGCCTTACCCGGTTACCAAAGACTAAAAAAAAAAAAAAAAGTAGCTATGAGACTGAAGGGCGAATGGCAATAATTCTCCTCATGAGCTCTCAACATGGTATATTTCACAGGTGTACTACAGTTATGTGTTCACTTTATACAATACATTTGGATGGTTTGTGTTTTTTTTTTCTTTCACTTCAAAGTTTAAGTTTTGTAATATAATAGTAAAAATAATTAACAAATTCAACAGACTTGTTTCAAGAATTCCTACAACATCTTAATGCAGATAAGAACAACTAGACAATCTTAGGAAATAATTCCTTCCTATGTACCTATAAACATGGTAAAATACAGTAAAGAATATCTGAATGTATAATGACACCACTCTGTATCTATATCTAGGATATTTTACAGTTTACGAACAGAATTCTAGAAGAGGCCCCAGGTAGCATTAAAGATTTCATTTTGATCAAGCAATGAATAACTGATTCTTTCTTTGTTTGCCCAACCTGCTAGAGAATCCATCCACTGTCTAATCGAGGGTACCTTAGGTTCTTTCCAGTTCTGTAGTAATAACCTTTTAAAGGCAAGGGCAACTGTTAATATCCATATTTTCTCTTGTCTTTGTAATCTTTGAATGTCAGAAATATCCCCCAGAATAAATATCGGGGTATAGTTGTCATCAGTAATGTTTGACAAATGGCGTGACTTTGTCCCCATGCATTCAAAACTCTTCTGCAATGCCTTGATAAGTGACCCAGACCTGCTTTTGTTATTCCACACCTCCAGCACAAATCGTCTTGGGTTAGGCCTAAGCTATGAAGTTGCTTAGGGGAGTGATAGTAGTAATGCAACAATTTAAACTGAATTAGTCTCCCTTGTGTTCCCCTGCAGCCTTTTATTGCATTGTCCTCAACGTCATTCGAAATTTGCACTCCCACATCTCCTTCCCATTAGCTTTAGCAGAATTTGTTAAGAAAGAGTCAGTTTCTTTTATCAATTTATAAATCAGGCTAAAAGCTTTTGGTAAGTATGCTAATTTAAGGAAATTATCCCATGCTATACAAGTTTTAAGGGTGTAGTTTGTGAGTTTGTGTTAATTTTGATCACAGTGCTGTATACTGGGAAAAAATTGCTAACCATTTCTATGGGAAAAGTTACATCCATGTATTATAATACAATAACCCTGATATTTACAGCCTTGTAACTGGTACGTTCGCTGACCCCTGAGAACTGATGTACTACAGGCTTGTCATATGTGCTTCTTCTTACATCATCTAGTCCAGCTTTGCCTTTCGGTTCGTTTTCCTGCCCATTGTAGCATGCTTTAAAAAAAGGCTGTTCGTAAAAAGCAGAAACCACATCGGAGGACATTCACATTATAGTGCTAATGAGTGTTTTTTACTCTTCCAGCTGTCAGCACATTAAGGAACTGTGGGGGGGGGGGGCACTCTATGAGAAATAGGCTGTGGCCTGCATCGTTCTTTAGCGCAGGTGGTATGTGTGTTACATAATATGCACACCATACTCCTGTTTAATTTGTAATAAATAATTAGTTGTGTAGCCACTGGGTTGTGCATTACAGAAAGAGTAGTTTCCAGTTGCCTTTGTGATGCAGCTGGTAGAGCAACTGGAACAGTATTCCAGGTGGCCTGGGTTCAAGTCCTAGCTGAGGCACTTCTGTCATCTGTTTGTATGTGTTCCATAATTTGTACACTACACTCTTGTGTGATTGTAATAAGTAACTACTTGTGCAGCCACTGGGTTGTGCATTAGAAAAAGAGTAATGTGCTCAGAGACACAGGTTACAAAATGGTATTAGTACAAATTGCTTCTTCTTGACAAAAACGTTGTGGTCCAGGTGTATGGAAACTGAATGAATTGGTAAGGGCTAAACTAAAAAATTTTTTGAGTGCAAAAAATTGACCCTGTTTTTTTTTTGTTTGTTTTTTACGATAACCCCATCTCTTGGTGGGAAGATATTAAATTGTAGTTGAAACACTTTTTTTTCAAAAACAATGAAAAATTAAACAGAAGCAGTAATATTTGGATTTAAGATCATTTCAAAGGTTGCTTTCATTGTTAATGGAAAATAATTTTACAGCCCTATTGAAAATGATAAAGCAGGATATTGTATTCTTGTAATATCAAAACATGACTTCCCTGTTAACAGAACAAAAATATAACAAGGGAAAACATTTCAAAAGAATCCTTTTCAGGATCGCAAATGTAGGGTAGATTCAAAAACTGATGCACTTTTACAGGATGAGGATGGGAGTTTATTCCCTGATACAGAGGACCAATTCACTTTTCTGGGGAGACGCACCCAGTTTTTGGTATGGAAGCAAAATGTCAAGGTTCCCAGTAAGATTTTTTTGGAAGGGGTCCAGATTCCGTCTCTTCTAGAGAAGAAAGTTGTGCTATTAGAGGCTGCTGTTTCTCTGGAGGAGAAAAAATATACAATAGCGTCCCATGGACAGGATCTACTCCTGGTTCTAACGAGCTGCCAGAGTGCCAGGTGAGCTATACAAGATGCAGAAAGAAGAATTGGAGGCAGTATAGTGCAGTGGGTTAAAGCTCTGAGCTGCAGATCTGGAGACCTGGGTTTGAATCCCACAGCAGCCTAGGTACATACTGTGTAATCCTGAGCAAGTCACTTAACATTCTTGTGCTCCCAGGTCGCATCTGGAAACAAGCTCCGGCTCAGTGTGCTATTCCTGGTTAAACAATATTCCCTTTCCCTGTTCCATAGATGATAGGAGAGACAGTACCAGAGGAATTGGCCTATCTGTTTAATTATATGTTATCTGGGAAAGCTGTGGGTCATAGCATGTGGAATGGGATGTTATTCTTACTACGTAAGAAGGGTGATAAAACGAATATGGCCAGTTGGAGACCCATTATCTATTGAACTTGGACTTAAAGATACTGACTAAAATCCTTAATTCCCAGTTGACGCATGGGGGTCTCACTTCCATTTTAATAAGGCTTGTGGATTACCAAGGAGGGAAATACAGGACAATATTTACAGTATCTGATCAGAGAACTATTAGAAAGGAGAAATCAGGGTATGGTCCTGGGCCTTGTCCTGGCTTTGGACCAGGAAAAGGCTTTCAACTGCCTATCACACAAATATTTGTTTGTTATATTAAAATGTTGTGGCCTTCTGATTAAGCTTGTATCAAAGATGACGCTTCTTTTTTCTGAAACTTTGATGATACTTTTATGGAATATGTGGTTGGGTTTGGTGGTACCAGTTAAAAGGGGGGTTACATCAAGGATGCCCATTAAGTCCAATTTTATACATTTTCAGGTTAGTCCCTTTATTGTATCAAATAGGGAGCTCTCTGTTGATACATAGTATTGCAACTTCGAAAGGTCTAAGATCAAAAAACGTTTTGGCTATGTGGATGATACTATTTGGATTTGGAGTCTGGGATTGTATCTGTGGCTTTCCTCACCTTCTTTTCAGGAATGGCTGGAGCAATGCTCAATTGCCAGAAAAGTAAAAGGATTGTGATAAGTCTCCTGCAAGGCTTCTGCCTGATCCATGACTTGGGGATTGATGTCTCGGAAGCTCCTTTGACTATTTTAGGGATCCAGTTTGGGAAGAAGGACATGGGGAGCGCTAATAGGGACACAGAGCTGGATTTATCTGAACAAAAGGTATCAGAATGGAATCGTTAGCCCGTGACAAAGAAGAGGGTGTTTATTATCAAATCCTTTTTTATTCCCTTCTTCCTATATATTAGTGTTGTATTTTCTCCACCAAAAGAAATAAAAATCCATCTATTTAGTACATTTTTCAGACTATTGTGGGGGAGCTGGTTAAATCCGGTTAAGGGGAAAGAACAGTTACAGTACTTCTGATAAACGTAGGTTGTCGAGAATCACCTCCATCGCACCATACCTCTGGAACTATAAGCCATTGGCATCTGGCCACTCAGAAATGTTTGCTACCTGGGGGCCACCCATGATGATGTGCGACGTCCATGCCAATATAACACGGGCAACCCCATTGCTTCTCAGTTCCCTGCTGTAGACCAGCTGGGAGGGCCTCTTACTGTGAGGAACCAGGAGACCAAACCAGTACAAGGCACACAAGGAGAGGCAGGAAATTGGAAATTATATACGTAAAGCACTTATTGACATGTCTAGACAAAGCAGTAAACAAACTTGCCAACAGATACCTCAGAAAAAGGGGGAAGGAGGGTGGGTACAGTGTGACCCAATGGAAGAGATTTCTCTTGAAGATCTACTGTTACGGTAAGTAACTGTTTTATCTTTATTGAGCATATCTCCTCCATTGGGCCACACCTTTGAAATAATTTCCAAGCAGTACACAAGGTACCCAGGGAGGATGGCCGACCCTGATGCATAGTCAGGCCGTAACTCTTGCAAAACGGCAAGAGCAAAGCTAGCACGTTTACGAGAGACTGTGTCTAGACTGTAGGGCTTAATGAAAGTATCACAGTGCTCTCTGTGGCAGAAGCACATATGTCAGCTGCAGAAACATTGTGAAAGGCAAGTAACAGAAATGGCCACGTCATGTGTAGGTTGGTCACATACAGCACCAGGACATTATTTACCATATTTCCTACAACATCACTCTGTACAGTGAGCCAACCATTTGGACAGACACTGTTTAGTCACAGGTGCACCGTCATTTCCAGAGACCAATGAGACAAAGAGGAGAGAGGACTTTCTGCAGTCCTTAGTGCAATCAAGATAGAAATGCAGTCTTCTGTGTACATCAAATGAATGGAGCAGTGCCTTACACTTGTTAGCATGCTCTGGATAGTATACAGGAAGGTTTATGGTTCGAGTCAGTTTGTAATTAGAGACCACCTTGGATAGAAAGTGTTGATTCGTCTGCAAAGGGGAGTGGTGTGCATGCCTCCAGGAGGAGTAGTTCAGTTCAGTTTATTGTGAAGGTATAAGATCCGTTGAGCAAGCTCATTTGTAAGGATGTTCCTTTTAAACAAACTCAGCAAAAATACATAGTATCAAAACAAAAATATAACAATACAGTACGTAGGTACATCGGTTTAGAAGACATCATACAGAAGATGGCACTAATTTAAGACACAGTATGTAGTGTGTTACACAAGATGAGACCGATCCAGTAAGACCGAGTATGATGAGTTTAGTATAAGCGCAGGGTATATAAAAGTGAAACCCAAGAGAAGAACAAAAATGATCTAGAGAAGTAAATATAAGATCTTAAAGAGGAATTTAAGTACAATGGCAGGATTCAGTATTGATTTTTATTAATAATCCTTTTGAATGCATTTAGTGGAATCCAGGTCTGAAGCTTTAGTATGGATTGGAGTTTATTCCTGATGGTGGGGAGGACGTAGCTCATGGCTGCCCTATCATCGCGGATAAGAAATTTGGGTACGTCCTAGGAAATATATGCGCATTTCATAAGGGCAGAAGAACTATGTAATCGATGGATGACAAAGGTAATGTAAAGGTGCAGCTTAGAAACATGGACTTTGATGGCAGATAAGGACCACTTGGCCCACCCAGTCTGCCCATTTCCCTACCTACTGGATAAGCTGCAGATTCTAGTTAACCAACAGCTTACTTCCTGCCACCCCCCACTACAGTTGCCTTGTGAATGTCCCATGCATGTTTGAATTCCCCCACTGTTTTGGCCCCAACAACCTCCCCAGGAAGGCAGTTCCACGCATCCACCACTCCCTCCGTGAAAAAAGATTTCCTCACATTACCCCTGAGCCGTCTCCCCTCTATCTTTAAATTGTGTCCCCTTGTTCTTACACATCTCTTTTTCTGAAAGATGCTACTCTCCTGGACTTTGTTGATTCCCTTGAGGTACTTGAACATTTCTATCATGTCCCCCCCGTCCCTCTTTTCATCAAGGGTATACATATTAAGCTGTCTCAGTCTCTCTTCATATGATTTCTGATGCAGACTCTGCACCATTTTAGTTGCCCTGCTCTGGACTGCCTCTATCTTGTCTATGTCCTTGTGTAGATGAGGTCTCCCAAAACTGCACACAGTATTCCAGATGGGGTCTCACCAACTGTCTGTACAGAGGGATAACCACTTCCCTTTTTCTACTTGTGATGCGCCTTCCTATGCATCCCAGTATCCCCCTGGCTCTCCTCACTGACTTCTTACATTGCTTACCCACCTTTAGATCATCCGATATGACTACCCACAAGTCCTGTTCCATTTTTGTTGTTCTTAGTACCTCCCCTGCTATTGTGTACTCTTCTCCTGGGTTTTTGTTTCCCAGGTGCATTACTCTGCACTTCTTTGCATTGAATCTAAGTTGCCATATGTCTGACCATTCCTCCAACCTTGCCAAGTCCCTTCTCATCCTTTCTACCCCACCTTGTGTATCAACTCTGTTACAGATCTTTGTGTCATCTGCAAAGAGGCATACCTTTCCCTCCAGACCCTCTGCATTGTCACCTATAAAGATGTTAAAGAGGACTGGACCCAGTACTGAGCCCTGAGGTACTCCGTCTAGTGACCCCCTTTCTTCAGAATGTGTGCCACTCACTGTTACCTTCTGTGTCCTGTTGTGCAGCCAGTTTGCAACCCAGGCTACCACCCTGGAACCCACTCCCAAGCTGGCTAACTTGATTATTAATCTTTTGTGCGGGACTGTGTCAAATGCCTTGCTAAAGTCTAGGTAGGCCATATCCACAGCCCCTCCCTGGTCTATTACTTTGGTCACTCAGTCAAAGAAATCTATTAGATTTGTCTGACATGACCTTGCTGCTGTAAATCCATGTTGCATTGGGTCCTGTGCCCCGCTGGCCTCTAGGTACTCAACAATTCTTTCTTTCAGAAGTGATTCCATTATTTTCCCTACCACTGAGGTCAAACTTACAGGTCTGTAGTTTCCTGCTTCTGCCTTGCTCCCACTTTTGTGAAGGAAATTGCATCTGCCCTCCTCCAGTCCTCAGGTACCACCCCATCCTCCCATGATTTGTTAAAAAGTGTGGTCAGTGGTGTCACTAGGTCCTCCCTTAGTACTTTTTAGGATTCTGGGGTGAATCCCATCGGGCCCCATTGCTTTGTTCACCTTGAGTTTTAGGAGTTCTTTCAGGACTCTTTCTTCTGTAAGTGGACTGGTGTCAACCTTCCTTACCCAGAGTGCTTCTGTTGTCTGGTTTAGGTAACTCCTCATCATCTTCTTTTGTGAATACTGAGCAAAAGTATTCATTCAGTATCTCTGCCTTTTCACTGTCTCCCTCTGCCCACCTCCCCTCTCCCTTATTAATCTTCACTATTCCTCTGTTAACCTTTCTATGCTCCCTAATGTACCTATAAAAAGTTTTATCCCCCTTCTTAACTGACTTGGCTGTTTTTTCCTCAGTTTGGGCTTTTGCTATTCTGACTGCCTTCCCCACTTCTTTCTGCTTTAATTGATACAGTTCCCTGTCATGCTCTTTCTGTGATGCCTTATACTTTTTAGGAGTGCTTTATATATTCAGGTATTAGTGTGAGTAAGTCTCCCAGGTTGCCAGTGAAGTCCAGTTCACCTCTTTTTACAAGATGCAATGGTGAGTTCTGACAGGCGCATTGGTTATATAACAGTTATAAAACAGATAGTGCGGTGGAAAAGGGTGTCCAATTTGTGAAGGTGTGTGATTGCGCTGTTGTTATAAATGATATTGGCATAATCCAGCAGGATCAAGAAAGTGGCCTGTACTAGCCTAAGCCTGGAATCTCAGGAAAATAGAGATTTGTTTCTGAGAAAGAATTCTAATCTCATTTTTAGCTTTTTGGTCAGCACATCAGTGTGGGAGGAGAAGGATAAATGAGAGTCAAGAGTGAAACGGAAGAACTTGAAATTATCTACCACCTCGAGTATATCCCCTAGGAATGTGGTAATGGGAGTATGTAGGTAGGCTATTAATGGGGCAAGCAGTTTTTGAGTTTGGCAGCAAGAAAAACATTTCTTTAGTTTTTTTGGCATTTAGCAGTAAATTGGATACAGTTAAATTGTGCTGCAGCGTATTGAAATCAGACTGAAGAGTTGAGCAAACGTGACTAAGAGATGATATAGGTGCGTATAGGATGGTATCGTCTGCGAACAGATGGATATTAGAGTCATCAATATCGTTACCCAGATTGTTTATGTAAATCAAGAGCAGCAGGGGGCCCAAAATAGAGCCCTGTGGAACTCCTCTGAATAGGGGGAGTAGCGAGGAGAGGGTTCCGTTGATTTTGATACGTTGTTGTCTGTTATCCAGGTAACTGGTAAACCATCCTACGGCTGCGTCATCCAGTCCCAGTTCTTTGAGGCTATCTAGCAGGGGAAGATGATACACAGTGTTGGAAGGCCTTGCTTAGGTCCAAGAAGACTGTGCCCATAATCTGTGTGTTGTCCACAGCCTCGAGCCAATCGCTAGTAACTTTGGGTAGAGCCAGTACTGTGCTATGATGTGGTCTAAAACTGGACTGTAGTGGACTTATCAGTTGATTGTTTTCAAGGAATGCGCTGAGTTGTGTGCTGACCAGGTTTTTTTTAAGGAGCTTTGAAAGTGTCGGCAGGATTGATATTTTCTATTTTATTTAACTCTCGGATTAAACACCTTTGAGCAAGACAGCTCATTTACAAAGGTTCCACGTCAAAATGTTGATAGACAATGAACAGGGTGAACATCATTACAAAATTATAAAGAAAACATACAGGGGGTTAAACATTATTAATTGATTATATATAATTACACAGGTAAGGTAGAAATGAGTTAAAAAACAGTGATACATGTGAGGAGGCTAGCTGAGATTGAGAACTAAGCAGAGCTGATTTGAAATATATGTAGTCTTATATGGAGAGTACAGTAGGGCACGGAGACCGAGTAGGAGCAGGCAGGCTAGAAGGCCATTGTCAGGGAGGGAGGGAGGAGTGAGAAGTGCTTGTTAGGTAGAGGGAAGGGGACAGGGGTGCTGGAAGTGTTACTGCTGGTGAGGAAGGGGGTGGGGGGGAAGTGTGGTAGTGGAGGGGGCCGGACAGATAGACTAGAATAGCAGAGTTTTTTTGAGAGGAGCAGTGCGAGCATGAAAAATTGGAGTACCTAGGGAGGTGGTGCTCTTAGGTGAAACAGTCACAACTGTTGGAAGAGGTGGGTGATCCCGGGAGCAGCCTTTTGAAGGGTCCAATTTTGGGAGTTATAAGGATATCCTGGCTGAGAACATTATACCAGTGTGGTGCCCTGTAAGCAAATAAATCTCTGTCCCATGGAGGTCCGACATCTGGGGACCTGGAAAGTTTTTTTTTTTTTATATATATATACTTTATTTATCAAGTCAGTATTACAGCAGGTATACACCCATACAGTAAACTCGTACACATAATATAGACATATTATGAAAAAAGATATATACAAATACAGGAGGGAAGTTTTACATTGTTCTGATTGTTTGAAAAAGAAAAACAATTCTGGTCCAAGAACAAAAAGGCTTTTCACTGCTTCAGGGGATAAAAGCATCATCCAGCGGGGAAATATAAGACACCCAGGACCTCCAATACAGTTCAAATTGAGAAGTAGTATCTGTCCTACATGCATGCAGCTTTTCCAAATAATAAATCTCAGACATTATGGAATGCCAGTGTGTCAAAGTAGGGATGGTAGTTGTCTGCCAAAGACGGGTTATCACCTTTTTTGCTGCAGCTAAATTATAAATACAATATACTCTTGTTCGGGGGGACAAAGCCATCCTCTCCAATGTATGAAAGAATCATTTGATTTGTTAAGACAAAAGTAGGGTCTGTTAGAGATTGGAGACTCTTGGAGATATCCTTCCAGTATTGGGAGACCCTCGGGCACATACAGAATATATGAGAGATGTTTGCCCTAGTCTGCCCACACTTTCTCCAGCACTCATCAAAACTTTGTGGGAGAAATTTGGTCAGTTTATCTGGAGAAATGAAAAAATGCATGTGACATTTCCAAATATATTCAAGCCAACAGGGGGGGCGTGTGAGGCCTTCATGGAAAAAATTATTGGTTCTAACCATTTGTCGTAAGAAATTTGAGTATCTAATTCTTTATTCCATCTGGCCAAAACATTTCCAGTGGACTCCCTCCAGTAGTCCCTGAGGGATTTATAAAGAAGACCAATTACATGAGTATATGAGTTTCCGTCGATTGCCTCAATAATCAAAGTCATAAAAGCTGGCTACGGAGAGGGTAAGGTAGCTCGAGTGGAGCCCTGGCTCATCAGGAAAGAGTGGATCTGTAAATATCTAAAGTGATGTGTAAAAGGGAGTCCAACTCTAGCCTGCAAAGTGACAAGGGGAATACCCCATGTGAATCTAGAAATTGGTACTGTATATCATAGATAGACCCATTCTATGCCACTCCTCGTGGATGTGATCTAGTCGAAGTGCAGTAAATTTTTTTTCTTTAACTATTAATCTAAAATAGTGGAAAACCTCCGCCACTTCCCAATCAGTCCTTACCTCATACCAAATCTTTAAGGTATTTTGGGTTGGCCAAGCGAAATCCCTAAGACGTGGTGTGGAGTCCAGTGGGGAAAATAGAATTGGGAGGATGTCATGTAGATCATTCAAAGTAAATTCTATAAGCTTCCATAGGGGGATTATATGTTGGTTAAGCCATATCAAAACGACTTTACATGTCACTGCCCTTTGGTATTCTTTTAGATTTGGGAGATTTAAACCTCCTTTAGCAATAGGCAGTTGTAATATTGTCCATCTTATCCTCTGGTGCTTCCCCACCCGCAGAAACCTTGAAAGAATTCTGTCCCATGAGCAAAAATAAAATTTTGAGGGTATCAAAGGTAAAGTTTGAAAAAAAATATAAAATCTTGGGGAACTCAGTCATTCGGATAGCCTGTATACGTTGATAAAATGATAAGAGAGGTGTGCCCATTTCCCAACTAACTGTTCTATGCTTAACATTAAAGACTCTAAGTTAAGGAGCTCCAGAAGTCCCAGGTCGCTAGGGATAAAGACCCCCAAATATTTAAGTTTTATTATTTCGCCACATGGCTGGAAGTTGTGTTCTTAGTTCTTGTGATAGGACAAAGACGAGGGTCCAAATCTCTGTCTTTTGGATATGGATTTTGAATCCGACAATGTCCTAAAATCTCTGTTACCTGTAAGGTGGCCGGAACTGAGGTTTTGGGGTCTAGCAGGGTCAGCAGAATGTCATCCGCGTATAGTGAGAGAACAAATTCTCTCCCCCGCCACTGGTATCCCTGAAATGTTAATATTATGTTTATTGTCTCAGCCAGAGGCTCAATATATAAGGCAAATAGGAGCGGTGATAGTGGGCAGCCCTGCCTCGTCCCCCTCCCCAGAGGGATCCTGGCTGAGAGCTGTCCATTCATCTTAACTTGGGCCATCGGGGAAGCGTAAGTTCTCTGCAATAAGGAAACAAATTCCTCTGGAAACCCAAACCGCAAAAAGAACCTTCCAAAGAAAGCACCAACTGACCTTATTGAATGCCTTGTCGGCATCCAAGCTGACAAAGACAGCCGGAATTTGTCTCTGATTAACACGGTCAAGGAGGTGAATAGTCCTATGGGTGTTATCTGAAGTCTGTCGAGACTGGACAAGCCCCGATTGGTCAGAGTCTACCAAGCCAGGAATTATACCCTCTATCCTATGGGCCTATATAGCCATGAACAACTTGTAGTGTACATTTAATATGGATATTGACCTATAAGATGTTACCATTTCTGGGGGGTTGCCTTGCTTCAGTATGGGGGAGATATTTGTATAGTCCCATGAAGGTGGGGAAGCTCCTCCCTCCTGCATCTCGTGGAATGCCTTAACTAACACAGGAGCAAGCTGTTTATAGAAGGTCTTATACCACTCAGCAGGCATCCCATCTGGACCTGTGGTTTTCATTGTTTTGCTATCTGATACCACTCTCTTAAGTTATTCTAATTGGGATCTTCAGACTTTCAGCCACTTCTACAGACAAGCGGGGAAGAGTAAAAGATTGAAAAAAATCCTCCATTTTACAGGGATTTGGGGTTACCGAGGCAGTATATAACTGGGAGTAATAGTTCCTAAAGCATTCCATTATTTGTTCCACGGAAGTGACTCTATTATTGGATGTCTGGTCTGTTAAATGAGAGATGTACGTGGCCGTCCTCTGTCCTCTCAATCTTCCAGCCAAATGTCAGGCCCCCTTTGGGCCTTCCTCGTACCTATAAGATTTTAAATAAAACAGAGCCTGTTGTATTTTCTCATCTATAAATTTCTGGAGACTAGCTTTAGTTTGATTTATCTGTAACCTAATCTCCTTAGTTACTGGAGCTTGGGACTGTAATTCTCCCAGTTCAATGTGTAGTTTAGTATATTGCTGTTCCCATTTTTTTTCCCGTGCAACAGCATAGGCAGTAGTCTTCCCCCCGGATCACCGCCTTAACCGTATCCCACAAAGTGGATGCCGAAACCTGTGTCCCAGAATTATCAGCGATCACCTGAGTAACTTTGGCACTAAAACTATCCCTAAGACCTTATCCTTTAAAAATGAGGTGTTCAGGTGCCACCCTTTGGTTTTTCTAGGTATTTAAAGACTAATTTTAAGAATAAAGGGGAATGATCTGAAAGAAATCTAGGACCAATCAAATCATGCAAATAGTCTAGGTGTTCCCTGGAAATAAAAAAATAATCCAGTCTGGAGTGGGAATTATGTCGAGTGGAATAAAATCTGTAGCCCCTTGAGGAGGGTTAAAAAATCTCCAAACGTCTGTCAAGCCCAGGGCCTCCAGATTAGAACGAAAACATTTCAGTGCATTTGAGGTTCTGTGTCTGTGTGGAAAAGATGAGTCTAAATGTGGAGTTAAGATCGCTGCCCATTATCAGAGATCCCTGAAAATTATCTATTAATTTATCAAAAAATCTTTTCAAGTCTGCAACAGGCATCATTGGGGTGGGGGAATATACATTTACCAATGAGACCGGTTTCCCAAAATTATATACCATCCTTGGGGGGGTCAATAAATTGAGAGGAAAAATGAAAAGGAGAGGTCCGGGGAATCATTATCGCCACTCCACGGTGTTTCCCCTTTGGGAAAGACAAGGCAAAAATTTGAAAACGACCACCCCATGATAATTTAGTGTGTTCATTGTCTGTCAAATGGGTTTCTTGTAAATAAACAATATCGTTTGGATGTTTCTTTAAATATTGAAAGAGCCTAGCTCTTTTAATCGGATTATTCAATCCATTTATATTGAGGGACAATGCCCTTACCATTTGAAACACCATTTTAAATTATTGAAAAGATAAGGACCTCTCCAGTATACCCCATCCGATCAAAATGACCCAATCAAACACAAAATTCCCAATCTTGTTAAGTGTTAACACCAAATTTGAAGACCTTCTCCTGCTGTATATCTTCTCCAGGGTTTTAAATAATTGATTAGCAGTTTTTTTTCTTGGGACAATGCTAACTGTACAGGAAGTATTTATATAGGTTTTCTAGAAGTGTTATGTGTGTTAAACACAGTGAGGCAACTTGTATGCATTTTCACAATATTTTAGCACTTTTATGAGCAAAACGCTAATCAATTTTTGGAGTTAAATAAATCCCTGTTCTCAAATACATCTCTAAAATACCTCCCTCCCCTGAAATGCACATAACTTCTGCTTTTCTTGAACTTCACTGTTAAGGGTACCATCCCGCTGTAGCTGGGTTATATATTGGAAACATAAATCAACCATTTTCTTCAGATTACAGTTCAGTCTAAATTCTCTAAAAAAAAAAAAAAAAAAAAAAAATCTCTAGATTAATCAGACTGTATTAACTGTAAACCGGAGGGAAAACAACCCTAAACACAATAACTGTATACATCAACTGTGACCTCCAAGGTAGGGGAGAATGTATGCCAACTCCCTAGTTGTGCCTCCAGAACATCAGGAGGAAATCCGAGTGCATTAGGTTCTCGGGCCTTCAGGCGGTGAAAGTTCCCTCTAATGCAAAAAAAATAAAAAATAAACAAAAAACTGGCAATATGTCCAAAAGTAAACCCACAAAAGCTCTTCAAACAACATGAAGTCTTGCTGTATTCTGACTATTGTATTTAGGTCCTGCCTTTCAACTGCCCTGGAGAACTAAGAGTTAACTTTCCACGGGCAGCATGGAACGTTCAACGCGAGCTCGGTTGAAGCCCCTGTCTGCTGTTGTTTAAATTCCAACCGTGAGATTCTTTACTCCGCCTCACTGAACAGTTGCTCCGGAGATTTCTCCTTTGCTCGGTTCAAAAAAGTCGGTTAAAGTGTTGTTTTTCGCTCAGTTTCTACCGAATTTCTGCTACCGAATCTGTCGGTTTAAGTCTCTGTCTGTGGTACCATGAGTACTAGATAGGTTTTACATTTAGTTTCTGTGTGGAACTTGTAAATTTCGGATCGGTTCGGCCGAACCGATCAGCTTAGTCTTAAAAAGTTTGTGATAGAGTGTGGTAACTGGTCTGTATCGGTTCTAAAAAAAAAACAGATTTAATTACATTTTTTTCCCAAGACCCGTAACACGGTCCGGAACCGATAGGGGAGTCTTGCCTGGCGGATTGCTGAAAAAAGGGTACGTTTTGGATAGGATTGGCCATGTCTGAGAAACCCAAGAAAAAAAACGGGCCCACTGGGTTTCAACACTGCAGTGTGTGTGGGGAAGCCTTTGCTAAGGCTGATCCCCACACCACCTGTGTTTATTGTCTGGGGTTTGACCACCTCGATTCAGACTGCCAAATTTGTAAGAATTTTCCCAAAGCTGCCCTGGATAAGAGAGTAGGTAGACTGAGGGAAAGGGAGGCCGAGAAGTCCGCTGACCCGGATGGCCAGCCCGGTTCGGTTCTGACCGAACCAGAAAGAGTGCCCTCTGACCAGGGCGAAACTTCTTTGGGCAAAAGGAGAGCCGATTCTGAGGAGTCGGTTCCGGTTAAAAGGAAGAGAAGAGAAAAATCATCCGGTTCGGATCCAGAAATTCATACTCCGACCGCTGATGAGATAGCCAAAGCGATAAGGATAGTGCAGTTGCTAACTTCACTTCTGGCCGAACTGGCACCATCTGGCATGGGCTCGGTTCGGTCGGTTCCCCTGGTTCCGGATTACACTTCAGAAGAATTTTATGAACCGGAGGAGGAGGAGAGAGAGTATGAGGATGATGATGATGATGATGGTGATTATGAAAGTCTGGATGTGCCTGTTGACCTGGACATCTCCACTGGCAGACCTTCAGGTGTTTCTCCTCCTAGGCTTTCTGAGTCCCCTTCCCACTTTATGTTTTAAAAAAAAAAGTGGCTGAAACCCTCCAGCTTCCAATGGAAGAAGCAGTAGAGGATCAGGAGGAGCCTGATTTTGTTGAAATGATGGACATCCCAGAGTCCAGGAGACTGTCTGTTCCCCCTCCATAAATCTTTTGGGAAACAGACAATTAAAATTCTAAAGACTCCTAACTCCATACCTCCTGTGGACAGACAGATGGACAAGGGGTACACCCTTTCAGGCTCAGACATGGACTTCCTTTCTCAGCAATGCAGCCATGTTGGGGTAGTGCAGGTTCCTGCCTGTGATAAGGCAACTATTCCCTTGGCATCACCCCCCCCTCAGATAAGGACTCCAGGAGGATTGATGCCATGGCAAAGAAGCAGTACATGGCAGTATTTTTGGGACTCAGGCAGGCTAACTATATGGCCTACACAGTTAGATACCAGAAGTCCAGATGGGACACTGTTCTGGCTCTGGCTAAACAGGCCCCTGACCAGCTTGCAAAGGAGCTGGAGCAGATGGCTGCAGATGGGATTGAGGCACCCAAGGTGCAACTTCATGCTGCTGTGGACTCCAGTGATGTTTCATCTAGAGTCATGGCTATATCTGTGTCCCCTTCGGAGGATGGCTTGGCTCAGATGTACTAACCTATCACAGAATACCCAGGCTAAGGCCATGTATTTCCCTGTCACTGGTAATTCTCTGTTTGGGGAGCAGACAGAGAATTGCATGAAAAAGATGGACGAGTACAGGACCACCTACAGGAGTGCTCAAGCCAAAGAAAAGCAAGCCACTTCTCAAAGGCAGCAGTCCAGGGGCAGGGGCAGGCCTTTTCAAAGGCCTTTTTACCAAGCCCAGGCCTCCTCTTCTTCCTATGCTCAGAGGGGGTTCTTGAGAGGGAGAGGCAGACGGAGAATGAGCAGGCCTGCTTCCACCCCTCAGCCTAAAGCCCCTGCCAAGCAGACACCCTGATGGATCTGCCCGGGCCAATTCGCCAATACCTGTAGGGGGCAGGCTGGCTTACTTTGTCCAGGACTGGAAGTTTCTGACATCAGACAAGTAGGTCCTGGAAGTAGTAAGCCAGGGACTGGTTCTCAGCTGCAAAACATTTCCCAAGATGAGAACCAGATCCTTTCCACCTGCAAATCCATCAAAGACCCTTGCCCTAGAAGCAGAGGTTTCTTCCCTCCTGGCTCTCAGAGCCATAGAGAGAGTTCCTACCCTACACAAGGGCAAAGGATTATACTCCAGGTACTTCCTAACCCCCCAAAAAAACAGGAGAATGGTGGCCCATCCTGGATCTAAGATATCTGAACAAGCACCTTTTAAAATCAAAGTTCAAAATGGTGACTGTGGGAATAATTCTGCCCTCTCTAAGGCCAGGGGACTGGTTAGCCTCCCTGGACGTCAAAGATGCCTATTTTCACATTCCCATCAGGTGCTCCCACAGAAAGTACCTCAGGTTCGAGTTGCCCTCAGGCCACTATCAGTTCAGAGCAATGCCCTTTGGCCTAACATCAGCCCCAAGGGTGTTCACAAAGTGCCTGACAGTAGAGGTTGCTTTCCTAAGGAGAAAAAAGATCTCCATCTTTCCATACTTGGACGACTGGCTCATAGTGGGTCAGTCTCCAGACCAAGTCAAATCACATCTGCAAATAACTCAGCAAGTGCTCACTTCCTTAGGATTCCTCCTCAACCTTCCAAAGTCGGTTCTCGAGCCAGTACAGCTCCTCACCTTCATAGGGGCGGAGCTGGATACATTAAGGGCAAGAGCCTTCCTTCCCCTGGACAGGGTAAGGACCTTTATGGAACTGGCCTCTTCATTCACCCTTCAGGTGTCTTGACCAGCAAGGCATTTCCTGCAGCTTCTGGGCCACATGGCAGCCTCTACAGCAGTGGTCCAGGGAGCAAGATTTCAGATGAGGGACATTCAGTTCCACTTAAGAGTCTTCTGGTCCCAAAGAAAGGATTCCCTTACCAAGCTAGTCCCAGTGACTCAAACCCTGATCCAGGCTTTGCAATGGTGGCAGGATCAGGACAATTGGAGGCAAGGAGTTCCTTTTGTCACTCCGTGATACTCACCACAGATGCCTCCTTGCTGGGCTGGGGAGCCCACCTGGGGGATCTTACCACCAAAGGGCTGTGGTCACCTCAAGAATCTCTGCTTCACATCAATCTCTTGGAACTCAGAGCAGTGTTTCTAGCACTACAAGCCTTCTCCAAATCTGTACAGAACAAGGTGGTCCAGATCAGAACAGACAATACCACCACAATGTGGTACATCAACAAGCAAGGAGGCACTCAGTCTACGGCCTTGTACACAGAAGTACTGAAGTTGTGGTCCCTGGCCTATTCCCTGAAAACCTCTCTGATAGCAGTTCACCTCCCAGGGAAGGACAGTGTTGTAGCAGATGCTCTCAGCAGGATATCCCAGGGCCATCTCGAATGGACCCTAGATTCCCTAGTTTTGAAAGTGATTTTCTCCAGATGGAGCACTCCACAGATAGATCTTTTTGCAGCCCCAGGCAATCACCAACTTCCTCTCTTTTGTTGCAGACCCCCAGTCTTGGGCTCAGTCCCCCTGGATGCTCTGATTCTGGATTGGGAAGGGAAATTTCTGTATGCTTTTCTCCCCTTCCCTCTCCTGTTCAAAGTGTTAGTCAAGATCAGGTCACAACCATGCAGAGTGATTCCGATTGCTCCAGACTGTGCCAGACATCCCTGGTACCCTCTGTTGCTGTCCTTAGCAGTCCACCTTCCCCTGTCTCTTCCCAGGAATTACAACCTGTTGACATCCTCTCGGGGGAGGATTTGGTATCCGAACCTCAAGTCTCTCAATCTCAAGGCATGGCTCTTGAAGAGTTAGAGTTTGCTGATCTGCACCTTTCTCAAGGGGTTCTGGATATCCTTAAGGCCTCTTGAAAGCCTTCCACCAGAAA
This sequence comes from Neoceratodus forsteri, assembly GCA_016271365.2. Taxonomy (NCBI): domain Eukaryota; kingdom Metazoa; phylum Chordata; order Ceratodontiformes; family Ceratodontidae; genus Neoceratodus; species Neoceratodus forsteri. The sequence continues at coordinate 221,319,004 of JADMNL010000023.1, forward strand.
GACTTACAACTCCAAATGGAAAGGGTTCACTATTTGGTGCTCCAATAAGCACATTTCTCCAGAATCTGCTGGGTTGCCTACAGTTCTGGACTATATGGTCCATCTTAATGGTTTAGGACTTAGGTCTGCTACACTTAAAGTGCATTTGGCAGCTGTTTCTGCCTTCTTGTCAGTAGGCAAGCCCTCTCCTCTGTCAGCTCATCCTGTGTTTTATAAGTTCTTCAAGGGATTGCTGCATACCAATCCCCCCTTTAGGGATCCTGCTCCTGCTTGGGACCTTAATGTTTGCATTGCTCAACTTAGCAACCTCCCTTTGAGCCTTTGTCCTCTGCAGAGCTTAAGTACTTGACTTGGAAAACTGTGTTTTTTGATAGCCATTACCTCTGCCAGGCGTATCAGTGAATTGCAAGCCCTGTCAGTGGAGCCTGATTTCATCTCTTTCCACAGAGATAAAGTGGTCCTAAGAACTAACAGGAAGTTTTTGCCTAAGGTGGTTTCAGCTTTCCACCTTAATCAGTCTGTGTCTCTCTGTTTTCTTCACTGACCATTCCTCCTCTGGAGAGAGGAGGCTGCACAGCTTGGATATTAAAAGGGCCCTCAGTTACTACATAGAGTGCACCAAGGGTCACAGGTTTGAGTCCTTCCAGTTGTTCCTGACATATGGAGAGGTTGGTAAGGGCAAACCTGCCACTAAGAGATCTATTGCCAGGTGGATTGTCTCTTGTATACAATTCTGCTATGAAAAACTGGGTAGAACCCAACCCCCAGGTCTGAGGGCTCACTCTACTAGAGGTACAGCTGCTTCCCTGGCTGCTGCCAGGGATATTCCTGTTTTAGAAATTTGTCAAGCAGCCACCTAGAAAACAGTCCACACATTCACCAAGCATTACTCTCTGGATATCCAGGCTAGGAGTGATGCTCGGTTTGGCACAGCAGTACTTCAGAGCCTATTCCCATAGTAGATTCTGTCCCTCCTCCATGGAGGTACTGCTTGGTAGTCTGCAATAGTCAGAATACAGCAAGACTTCATGTTGTTTGAAGAAAAAATTACTCACCTTAGTAATGTTGTTTCTTCTAATGGAGTCTTGCTGTATTCTGACCTCTCCCCTCCGCCTCCCCTCTCAGAACCTGGTTTTGGGATGTGGTGGACAGGAGCAGTGTTGGCACCCTAGGGGTGCCCTCTTTTCACCCTCCTTTACTTTGGGTGTGTGTTGTGTTTTGTTTTTAGGTTTCCTGACTTGAGTCTTTGTTGAAACCAAAAACCCTTTTTTAATAAATTTAGTTGCCAGTTGGCTAGTGTGAGTTTTACAGTTTCCACACAGAACTTCTAGTGAGTATTGCTCGTAAAGATCTGACGGTTGGAGTTTAAACAGCAGCAGACAGGGTCTTCAACCAAGCTCGCTCTGAACATTCCATGCTGGCCATGGAAAGTTATCTCTTTGTTCTCCGGGGCAGTTGAAAGACAGGACTTAACTGCAATAGTCAGAATACAGCAAGACTCCATTAGAAGAAACAACATTACTAAGCAGAGTAATTTTTTCTTCTGTCTTTCAAAATCAAACATGAGCCTGCTAACCTAGTGGCGGTGGCAGATTCCCCCTCGCTATCATTGTAATACATATTATGATAAAACCTTGGATTATTGTGGACTTTTCCACCACTGTTTAAATTATAAACCCACTGTACTACACTCCAGCTCTCGTCTTAATTAGGCAAAATAAAGCAAAGTTACGAGTAGAGATCCCCCAGTTCTCTGAAGCTTAATAAAAGTCAACCAAAACTGCAGGACTGAATGTCCAAGGCTGCGTTGCAGTAATAGGGGAGAAACCCCTGGTTAGGAATCGGTCATTACATCTCCGAAAAGATCCAGCTGAGTTCCAAACATCACCAGCAAGATCCCGAAACTGCTTAATTCCCCATGTTTCAATCAGGTTCTGCCATGAACAGACTGGCGGAACCCTGCGAGTTGGTTCTTCAGGTCCTCACATCTCTGGTCTCTACCCTTTCGACTGCCTCCTCGCTCCGCCACGGCTTGCCATCTGGGAATCTTCTGAGATGATAGAGGCTTCAACTCTGCCTTCTTCTTAATCTGAATCAATAACCTAAGCAGTTCCTCTGTAGCCTCTTCGGCCAAATAAAACTTGCTTCTGCCAGATGGAAGCTGCACCAGCAAGCGAGCTGGGTAACGGGTGGTAAATTTAATGTTGGCCTCTTTCAACGCAGGGAGTATATGTGCATAGGCTCTTCTGTTCCGCATAGTTTGGGGGGCAAAATCATTGTCTACATAGATTCGTGTTTGGCCATAGAAGATCTTCCCCTTACACCAGGCTGTGGTCAAAACTCTTTCCTTCACTGCATAGCTGAGAAAGCGGAGTACAATGGATCATGGTCTGGCCTTCAGATCAGTGGGACGTGGACCCAGCGCTCTGTGCACACGCTCCATTTCCAGCAGCATGTCAGTGGGTAGCTCCAAGGCCGTTCTCAGGACCATGGTTGTGAAATCTGTAAGGTCTTGGCCTTCCAAACCCTTCAGAATACAGTACACCCTTAAATTCTTATGGCGGACCCTATTTTCGGCATCCTCATGTCTCGAATGGAGTAGGGCATATTGATCTTGCAGCTCATGAATAGGCTCCTCAACATCGTCTACTTTATTTTCGACCACAGTAATCTGCCTCTCTGTGGAATCGGTGTGTTGTTCCAGGTTGACCACGTCTCTGTGCAGCTCACTATACATATCTTTGATTTTGGCTCTAAAAGAAAGTAGTTCTTTATATTTTGTATCGAGCTTCACTGGTATGTTTTTTATTTTATTACGGGATGAAGTGGCCGAGTCTGATGGTTCAGTCATTGCAACCAAAAGTTCCGAATCTGAGGGCTCCTGAGCCGACATCTCGATCGTCGTGGAAAAGGCACCGATTTGCGGTTATTTGAAATTTCACGCTGATAAAATCGTCTGGTCGGTATACCCTGCACTCTTTTAATTAATTTTCAGCTGCTTCCAAAGTAAAACTCTGTAGATGCAGGCACAATAGCAGAGAGGGGCTGCAGAGCTCGAGGTTAATTCGCCATCTTGGCTGCAGGTTCTACCGGAAGTCCCGGGACCTGGAAAGTTTGATAGATGGCATTACAGATGCACTGAGAGCTACAGTACGTGTTTAAGAGCTTCTTGACACTAGGTGGCATGAGGCCGAGAAGTATCTTTTTTTATCAACAGGCAGGTCTGGTATTGGATCCTACAGTGGAGCGGGAGCCATCCAGCTTGGGTGTACAGGTCACAAGTGTGAGTGAAACGGGCAGCATCAATGAGTGGTCTACAGGCTTTATTAAGTGCCACAGTTATCCTGTGGAGGGCAGTAGGGGAGGCAGAGCCATAGCCGACTAGACCATAATCAATGATGGAGGTGACTGAGCTGTGGATTGCCAGACACAGGGCATCAGTAGTCATACAATGCTTGTGCCTGTGTAGCATTACAGTTCAAATGTTTATGGCCTTGGCAACATTCTCTGTGTTGTGTGTAGGAGAGGAAGTTATCCAACGTGACCCATAGGTATTTGAACTGCCTAACCTGCTCAGGCAGAACACCAGCGCCATTCTTGATTGAGTGTGACTCGGGTTTTTTGTTTGCTATGCACACTGCTGAATAGCATAACCTTGGTTTTGTTATAGTTCAGGATCAATTTGTGGGCACTGAACCATTCTTCAGCTTGCTCAAAGTCAAGCTGTAGATGATGCTCAATGAGTTGAGAGTCCTGGTGGCCAGTAAAGATGACAGCATCATCTGCATAGAGGAGCATTCTCTGTTGACAGGCACTTGGAAGATTAGTCAGAAATAGACTAAACAGTAACGGTCCCAAGATGGAGCCCTGGGGAATGCCTGAGAGAACCGGCTTTCGATCCGAGGCAACATTGGCAATCCTTACTTGTTGGAACCAGCCCACAAGATAACTCTCGAACCATTGTAGTGCTTCATTGGAGAGACCAGTGGAGGAAAGCTGTCTGAGTAGAAGTGGATGGTGGATGGTATCAAACACTTTTGTTAGGTCAGTGAACACTGCACCAGCACAGTTTCCCTGATCCAGTGTGTTGTAGATGAAACCTGTAAACTCCCAACAGGGCAGTGGTGGTGCTGTGCCCTTTTCTAAATCCATGCTGTTGAGGGCATTGGATTTCATATTTCTCCAGATATTCAACAAGCTGACTTGTAATTGTTTAGGTCACTTGGATCACCTGATTTAAAGAGTCATAATAGGTGGGCTATTTTCCAATCCTGAGGTGCAGTACCTTCTACCAGTGATAGATTGAATAAATGGGTAATTGGGGCTGTCAGGAAATGGTATCCGGGTTTCAAGAGGAAGGGTTTAATGTCTGCCCCTGCACTCTTTTTTTTTTTTTTTATGTCCAGCTTAAGGAGTTGGTCCTCAACCTGTTTAAAGGTAATGGTCGAGAAGGTGAAGAGAGCATGAGTAGGGATGTTGTGCGAAGTAGATGGTTGTAGGATACAGGGTCGTATGGAGGCAGATTGGGAGGAGTCGATGGCGAGGCCTGCTGTTGCAAAATGCTCATTGAATTTATCAACTATGGTGTCTTTGTTGGTTATAGAGATACCTTGATGAAAGTGTTTGGGAGAGTTGGCAGGGCTTTGCTTCCTTCCACCAGCTTGAGTGTACACTAGATCTTTGCAGGATTTCCATTGGCTGCTTCAAGTATATTTAAGCAGTACTTTTCTTTAGTAGTTCTGGCCAATTTGGTGCAGGCATTGCAGCTGGCCCTAAAAAACTGCCCAGTTGTTGGAGGATTTTGTGCATCTTGTAGTAGCCCATGGATGATCCATTTTTAACATAATTTTCTTGATTTCCACATTGAACCAGGGGCAGATAGCTTTTTTTTTTCACTCTACAGCTGCTTAAGGGTGCACGGTGATTTAAGATACCACTGATGGTGGTATTAAAAATGGTCAGTGCATCATTAATTTTAGGAGCCAAGTAGAATTTTTAACAATTGATTTCACTTAAATTGTTAAGGAAGTTGACTGAATTAAATGTTTTGAATGATCTTTCTATAACTACCTTGCTGCTGATTGTAGGTTTAGGTAGATTTCTGATGCATACAACCATGTTGTGGTCACTGAGGTCATTATGCCAGACTGCCATACAAAGGATTGTATAGGGTCTGTTAGTCATAATTACATCTAGTAATGAATCTATCTGCTGGTGTTTACAAGATGGTCTTGTGGTTTCGGTGATTATCTAGGTCGGGGGGGCAGCCTCAGGGATCTAAACTGAGCTACACACTAGAGCAGACTAGATAGACCATTACAGCCTGTTTCTGCTGGCAATTTTGTATGTTCATATGCGCTAGGGAATGAGGCTGGCTTGGTCTGTTTACCAAGACAATCTGGACACCTGAAAGAGACACAGCTGATATCTGAATATCATGAGTTATTGCCCAGCTACAGCACTCTCGTCGCTTCCCTGCATAGGGTATAAGAGTGAGTGCCATCTTGCTTGATTATATAGTGCACTACATTGGCATTACCTGTCCTGATTAGCAAGGGGCAATGGCTGTGTGTTCTTCAAAGACTTGGATACCAAGCAGAACAGCCCACATCTCTAAGTCACTGATGTAGAGTTCTGAATCCAGGTTGGTCCATGACCCTTGGGTCTGAAAAGAATCGAGATGGGACACCCCCAACCCACTCCTGAGGCATCCCTTTTGAGGATCTGCACTGGAGTTGGGGAGAAGAATAGAACGTCCTGCAGAAGGTGCTGGCGGTCCATCCAGCACACCAGAGCGGTGCAGAGGGGGATGTGAGAAGGATCATCTGTTCCACCTCATCTGTCTGTTGATCCCACTGCGCCCAAAGAATCCATTGCAGTATGTACTTTTGTAGGTGGGAAAATGGAACTGTCACTAAGGCAGCAGTCATGAGTCCCAGGAGACATCACGTCATCCGAGTAGACACATATTGACTTTCATGTATTAGCCAGGGTTGGGCAACAAGGGCCTCTACCCTGTCTGCAGGCAGGAAGACTTTGCCCACCATTGTGTCCAACACTGTACCAGCAGGTGGTTAACAAGGAGCTAGTATGGATTTCAGTATGTTCACACTAACATCCAGTTCCTCAAACAGTTTTCTTGTTCTGGACAATGTCTACTGAACCACTTTCCTTGATGGGGCCTTCAGGGGGCATTTGTCAGATATGAGAAAACATAAAGCCCTTCCCTCCAAAGGGCTGCTGCCACAACTTCAAAGCATTTTGTATATACTCGCAGTGCTGAGGATAAGCCAAAGGGCAAGACTGGGAACTGATAATGGCCGCCCTTCAACATAAAGTAGAGGTACTGCCAGTGGCATTTTCGAATCTTGACATGAAGGTATGCATTCTTCTCTCCAGGGCACAGAGCCAGTCCCTTTTGTTGCAGGGGGAGGAGAGCTTGAAGAGACACCATTCAAAAGTTTTTGTATTTGATGAATCAGTTTAGGTCTCTTAGTTCCAATACAGGACGCAGATCACCTATCCACTCGGGAACCAAGAAACATTTTTAATAGAACCCTTTTTCTTTCTTTCGGGGGGCGGGGCGGATTTGATATCTCTCTTGTGAATAAGTGACTGAACCTTTTCTCTTGGAAGGTTCAAGTGACCCAGAGGATAATAATGATGGAGGAGGAGGAGGAGGTGGATGAACTGGAGGAGTGGACAGCAACTCCAGAGCATGCTCTTTTTCCACTATTTCCAGTCTCTCATGATCTCCCTCCATTTTGACAGATGAAGAGGGATCCTTCCCCCCTCTTATACCCTGGGAGGCAGTTGTGGATGGGGATGAAGTGGTGAGTCAGAAGGTGCCAGGGGAAACAGTGCCACCTTGACTGATACTTTTGGATGCCTTTGTATAGGCACCAGGGGTAAGGGGACTGCCTCCATGACCACAGGACTCCTGACACTAGGTGCTGACAACACAAGCTGAAGGCCTATAAAATAAGCCTCTACCAGTCCACTGGCAGGTTGAGGGTTCAGGGATTTATTTTTTTTTAAACTTTGGTGACCGGGAAAAGCACACTCAGCTGAGGCTCATTTCCAGGTGTGACCCGATAGGGATAGCTCATTAAAACATTTTCAGCATCACTCCCAGATAGCTTTGTGTCCCTGAAAGGGGCATTCAGAACACACTGTTGTATGTCAGTAGCAAGTCTAGCTACCCTGAGTCGGGAATATCTCCGAGGGCATATGATGTGAGGCAGTAGCACTGGCAGAGGCATCATATGCAGAGTGTAACAGATGCTTGCCACTGCCCACACCATCTGAAGCAGCTTTAAGCAGTTCAGCCTTTCCAGGGCCATTAGGCAAGGCCTACATAATAGACATTTCAGACTTCCATACATCATTCTGGTATTTTATCATGTAGGCCTGGTAGTTTGCAGTTCTTAGGCCTAAGGATGCAGAGGCATAAGTTCTTTTGCCCCATAACATCCGGCCTCCCAGATTTTTTTGTCAGGAGGCAGAGTGCTCATGTATCCTGGAGCCCTAGAGTGAAGAGGAGCTCCATGATAACCAGTGAACAAGTTTCAGGCTGCGAAGCATAGTAAGGCTTAATAAATGGCACATGATACTGTTTATAGAAACATAGACTTTGGTGGCAGATAAGGACCGCTTGGCCCATCTAGTCTGCCCATTTCCCTACCTACAGGATAGGCTGCAGATCCTAGTTAACCAACAGCCTATTTCTTCCTACCCCCAACAAGAATTGCCTTATGTCTGTCCTATGTATTCTTGAATTCTCCCACAGTTTTAGACCCCACAACCTCCTCAGGAAGGCTGTTCCATGCATCCACTACCCTCTCTGTGAAAAAATACTTCCTCACATTGCCCCTGAACTGCCCCCCATCTTTAAATTGTGTCCCCTTGTTCTTGCACGTCTCTTTTTCTGAAAGATGCTACCCTCTTGGACTTTGTTGATTCCACTGAGGTACTTAAAAGTTTCTATCATGTCCCCCCTCTCCCTTCTTTCCTCAAGGGTATACATATTAAGCTCCTTTAGTCTCTCCTCGTACAGCTTCTCTTGCAGACCCTGCACCATTTTAGTTACCATCCTCTGGACTGCTTCTATCCTGTGTATGTCCTTGTGGAGATGGGGTCTCCAGAACTGGTCGCAGTACTCCAGATGGGGTCTCACCAACTGTCTGTACAGCGGGATAAAAACTTCTGTTTTCTGCTGGTGATGCCTCTCCCTATGCATCCCAGTATACCCCCAGCCCTCCCTACTGCCTTCTCACATTGCTTGCTAACTTTAAGGTCATCTGATATGATTACCCCAGGTCCCTTTCCTTTTTTGTTGTTGTTACTACCTCCCCCCGCCATTGTATAATCTTCCCCTGGGTTCTTGTTTCCCAGGTGCATTATTTTGCACTTCTTTGCATTGAATCCTAGCTGCCATACTTCTGACCATTCCTCCAACCTTGCCAAGTCCCTTCTCATCCTTTCCACGCCTCCTTGTGTATCAACCCTGTTGCAGATCTTTGTGTCATCTGCAAAGAGACATACTTTTCCTACCAGTCCCTCTGCAATGTCACTTATAAAGACATTAAAAAAGACTGGATCCAGTACTGAACCCTGCGGTACCCCACTAGTAACCCCTCTTTCTTCAGAGTGGCCTCCATTTACAGTTACCTTCTGTGTCCTGTTGTCCAGCCAATGTTTTACCCAGGCTACCACCCTGGGACCCACTCCCAGGCTGGTTAATTTGACTATTAATCTTTTGTGTGGGACTGTGTCAAATGCCTTGCTAAAGTCTAGGTAGCCTTTATCAGCCTTTCTAGGCCATGCAGGCAGAGTATTAGACCTATGGTAGGTAGCAAAGGTAGCATCCTCTAATACAGGATATACTGGAGGCACTACAATGGATGGTATAGCTGGAACCTCCAAAATCTCCATTAAATTTCTTCTACTGGAGTCTTCCTCTTCATTCTCAAAGCCCATGATATCCTGGATTTATCTGAGCAAAGCCTATGATGAGGGATCTTTATGAGGAAGCCTCGGAGTATATACTACAAAGTTCTCGCTGCATGAGGAGAGGGTGGAACTAGAAGGCAGAGCTCCCTCATACTGATCATCATCCCTCCTCTTATCCTCCCAATTGTCCTCCATATTAAGGACATCAGGATTATATGCTATCTCATCGTCATCTGGAATGACAGTGGGGGAATTGATGGGGCCAACAATTCAAGCAATGGCTACGATGGAGGAATAATTGATGTGCTTTTAGATCCCATTGACAGTGGTACTAGCAGGGGAAGCCCATTCGCTATCATCAGTAGAAGCAACAGTAACATGTGTCTAATTAGTTTAGAGAATGGTGCCAGCACAATACAGGCATCTGCTTCAGCTTTCATGGCCTTAATGGCAATGAAGGTTTCCAGAGTCTTCATGTGGTCTCTTTCTGCATTATCTTGTGGCCTAGATGAATCCTGGCAAATCATGCAGACCCTTACATTGTGGGACAGGTCTAACTGGCAAACAGAAACAGTGTAAGCGTCATCCTTGTAGTTCATTGTACCGCAGGTGCAAAACCTAAATAAAGGTTCTTTTGACGGTGGCATACAGGGACAACAACAATAAGAAAAGTTAAATTAGAAGAAGAACAGTAAAATCAAAGAAATAATCGCTTTGTTTCTCTGCAGGTCTGATGAGTGGTCAGTGGAAGAAGGACCTGAGGGGCCTGGGGATCACCCACGTTACATAGGTACTGGTGTTGCATGTCATCATGGGTGGTCCCTTGCTTGCAAAAGTTTCTGAGTAGTCCTGATGCCAATGGCTTATAGTTCCATAGATGTGGCCTAATGTAGGAAATACTCTTCATGAAGATCCACATTTGTCAGGACCTCAAGGAAGGGGGACTGAGTAAGGTGAACACAGTGTTTTTTTTTTTTTATCATTGTCTGTTTTCTGTTGCTTTTGTAAAACCACTTTTGACCCTTACTGAAAAGGAGTGCATTTATTTTGGCAGATTGTGGTATGATCTGTTACTGCAGCATTGGGGGAAAGGGTCGGGGAGGACTCTGGGGAAAACCATGTGCCAATGGTCAAGGCATTTGCGTGCTTGTTTTTTTAAATTAAGATACTGGAAGTTGACTTTTTTTCAATTAACTTTCCTGTCTAGGCAGAAGGTGTATGGTTTTCGTATTACAACCTTTTTTTCAGTTCCCGTTTATGAGGAGGTGGGTCAGTGTTCTGTGGTGAACTTCATGAAGCAGATACTGGATCCTGTATTACCGGCCAGAATATGAGACATGATGGTTATGGCATGGTAGCCTATAAGCAAGAGGGAGCCATAAACATGAAAGCATTTCAGAAACATATTGTCTCAGGGACTCTTCTGTTATGTGGGAGGAATCGGTGAAACACCTGTTTTTTACTTGCTCTTTTATTCAGAACTTTTGGTCTCTTCTGGACCTGGAGGGAGCCGATATTTCCCTGTACCACATATGACATTCTGATATTTTGCAATTTTTTGGGTTAACTAAAAAAGTGGGACTCCAGGCTTACAGTAGCACTAGTAAAGTGAGAGTTAGTTTGATCCTCTGCTTCAAATGTGTTAGTGGTGGTGGTGGTGGGGTGGGGGTGGGGGGCGAACCAGAAAATCTTGGGATCAGAAATTTCTGGATTGGCTGTGTACATTATCTGATACTTTTTCTGCCAAGGGTATCTGTGCAAACCTTTCAATATACAGGATCCGTGCTGAAGCACTGCTTTTATTTTCGTGCTTCAGAATCCTCAAAAATCCTATTTGGGGACTTCAGTAGGGGGTTAATGCTTAAGTATGGCTTGTGTTAAGTGAAACATCTGGCACGTTTCTTTTTCGGCAGAAGGATATTTCATTGGAGTAATTAGTTCATAATGTTATTAAGGAAATGCAGTCTTTGTGTGAGTCTGATCTTCAACATATTTCAAAGGACCGTTTATCTTCCCTTTGGCATGGGATAACTTGGATGCATAGGTAGTTGTAGTCTTGTCACAAGTGTGTGAGGTGTGTCTGTTTGCAAACTCCCTTTTCTTTTACTTTTGGGTAAATAGAGCTTGACAGTTTGTGTTGTATAGTTTGGCTTCTGTTTTAGTTTTTTTCTTTTGTTTTTATGTACTTTAAAATCTTTTGTACTGTAGGGTTTCTGTATTTTTTATATTCCCCCCCACCATGAAAACTCGCCTACTCTTCATCAGTTAGTGCCATGAGATGCACGTGGACAGTGATCAGAGGTAGCTAGAAGGGACCTTGGTTTAACGTCTTATCCAAAGGATGGCACCTCGGTAATGCAAGTATGGGGCTAGAACCCATGACCATCTCATCTTCCGGTCTCTGAGGCAAGCATGCTGCCTACTGAGCCCCGGCACTAAAACTGTTTTAAAAACATCTGCAAGAAATTAAAATATACTGATGATGAATCCAATGATGTCAAAAATATATTAATGTAAAAAACTGTAAGATGGCACTTTAGCCAACAAAAAAATACTACTGCTTTCGTTGTTAAATATTAAAGCAGCAGTGTAGTAAAAAAATGTTTTTTTTTCAAAAGGCTAGTTTTAGCTACAGTTAATAACATTAGCATACCTGTCAGATTTATTTTCATGGTGCCTCCCATGCTGAGCTCCATGAGTTTATTTTCATTTTCTGGAGCCTAACCCTTGCTAGGCCTACAGAAGTATATCTAAGCCAAATGTGGCAGTCATATTTTTTCTTTATTCTTTCTGAGCCTCCTTTCCCTCCACTGCAACTGCCACTCTTCCGGGATCCAAGGCTGGTTGTCCCTTAGCCTCACCCCGGGTAACTCCTGGAGGAGCTGTTGGACCGACCCCCATCCTGCCTCTGATAGCCCCCCCAGGCGGGAAGGGAAGGGGTCCTGGATCTTCCCCCTCCCAGTCCATCAGTATGCGCCAGGTAGTCCACATGACTTCTTCCCAGCACAGGAGCCTGGTTGTGAGGTCTAGGGCAGCTGAGTTCTTTCTGCCAATGGCAGCAGCGAGGTTAGTCCATCCCCAGCCTCCGAGAGTGCCAGCACTCGAGGGGAGCCAAGCAGGCGGGGCACGTAGAGGCGTGCCATCACTCCAGCTCCTGGCTGACGTCATCCCCTCCTAAGTGCTCTGCAGCCCCTCTGCACCATCATCTGTGGTCTCCCAGGTGGCAGTAAAGTGGCGGGACCCGCAGCCCACCCTCCCCGGAGGAGGAGGAGGAGAGGAACCCTGTGGGCGCTCAGCCCTCCTCCCCTGGTCTGCCCTCCAGTAACCTGAACTTGCTCCTGACTTCGGGTCACTGGTGTCGCAAGTGGTAGCATTACCGCTAAGCTGGCGAGCCAGCCATCTTTTTTTCTTTGGGGGGAATACATTAAAACATTTTTGAAATACTCATATTTTTGTGAAACTAGTACATTTACTACCAAATTGAACTGAAGGATGCTGGGAATCTTTTATAGTGATAACAAGATTGGGTAATTTTTTTTGGCACAGTTTCTTTGCACTGTGGCTTTAAATGCATCCCAGTTTCCTATCATAGTACTTTCCGTGGCAACAGAATGTGATGTTAGAAACCCCTTAAAGAGCAGGTATCTAGTTCACCTTCCCCCAAACATATTGTATAGTTTACCTACCCCTTATGTGATGGCTATGCATATCCCCCCCCCCGCCCCCTCTGAGCGAGTTTGAGTTACTGAAGAGCCAGCCGGGGAAGGAGGACTGAGTGCTAGACTGCCACTCTACGCCTCTACGTGCCCCGCTTGCTTGGCTCCCCTCATGTGCTGGCACCCTCTGGGGTTGGGGACGGAAAAACCTTGCAGCTGCCACTGGTAGAAGGGACCCGACTGCCCTAGACCTCATATTGTAACCCCCCCTCCGTGTCGCACCGGGACACGAGCAACTTGTTGTTCAGTGTGCCTTCCCGGTGAAACATTTCAATAAATAAATTTCCATTTATTTCTTTGTAGTTTAGAAGATCTTACTTCAAGAAGGTTCCTTCAGTAGGTCATCACATATAGGATTGGCGCCACCTGGCGTCGGGCTGCATGGGCAGACTTTTCTAGCAATACCTGACAGGGACCACCCACCCGACGTCACGTGACCGACGTCAGCATGACTGTATATAGTGGGTGGTCCCCACGCCTGCCCTCTAGTTCTTTCCCGCCATCGCCTCGTGTCAGTCGCATCGCAGACTTCCATTAGCGATCATCGTGAAAGTTTCTATCGCCTCGGTATTTTACCGTGCAATTTTCAATTTATTAGTTCCTTCTACTTGATGTCTTCTCCGAAGAAAAAATGCTTGTCTTGTGGTATGCAGATCCCGCACAAAGACGGTCGCCAGAAGTGCGTTCTCTACCTAGGCCCAGACCATCCTACCTCCTCCTGCCCAGAGTGCCAGTTATTCAACCAGGCCACGAAAAAACAGAGACAGCAGGCATTGGAGGCCCATCTTCTTAAAACTTGTTTGGCCTCCTTGGGGAAAAAGATGGAGCGCCTCAGGGACTCATCCGAAAAATCTTCGCATTCTAAAAAACACAAGGAGAAGTCTAGGGAGCGGGCTCACTCCACGGACGACACCAGGCCATCGACAACAAGGCCCAGTTACCGCCCAGGAAACAGCTGGATGGTAAATCGGACAAGACTCCAGTGGATAAGTTGGCCACCGGCTGCTCTGGCGACCGTGCTGCCTCTGCCGATAAGTCAGCCCCTGGCTTCTCCGGGGACCGCGCGGCGGCCGGTAAGCCGACTCCCCCGGCCGGGGCAGTCGCCCGGCTACGGTCGATAAGTCGATCGGGGCTCGCCTGACCGCCTTTCCTTCAGCCGGCCGCTCTGGACAACCGCATGGGCTCGGTTCCCCTGTCAGGGTCTAACGGCACCTTTCCGGACGTCCGGCAGGACCAGAGGGAGAAAGACCCTCTCCCTCCTTGCCCGCATCCTCACATTCACCCTCAGACGCATCCGGCGATGGGATCGGAGGTCCCATTGATCCTGTCAGTGTTTTGGGCACATCTCCACGTTCCCCTGCTGGGGTCCCGGATCAGGAGGCTCCTTCACGGCCGTCTGGCCTAACTGTGGAGGCCCCTCCGCCTTCTGGTGGGATACCAGTGCCTTTTCTGATGCTGGTGATGCTGACGACAGTCCCTCAGCTGGGACCGGCCGACCACCCTTTACCTCTGGCCCCGACGCTGGACATGGCCCCAATGCTGGAGCTCCCTCGTCTGGTCCCGACGTCGGCCCCTCCGATGCCAGATCCTTTTCCAGCACCGGATTGGGTAGCGCCGGTGCTGACATCAGTCCCTCTGACGTGGGCTGTCCCGACGTTGGACCCTCCTCCAATCTGTACAATGGCGAGTCTGATGTGGGTTCCCCAATGCCAGATATGACGTTGGGGATTTATTCCAGACTCCGAACTGTCCCCCATTACCCCTTTGGGTATCCTGGGGATCCCTACTCTGGGGGGTTCCACTCCTGATTGGAGCCATTTTGAGCAGTTCCACCATGGATTCAACCCATATTCTCCCTATATGGGTTTCCAGGGGTACTGTCCCCCTCCAATCGCACCTCCTCCCCCAGCCTCAGCTGGCTCCCCCGGTGGTCCTGGATTTCAAGACCATGATTCAATCTTGGTGGCAGGGGGCCAGATCAGAGTCGGTTACGGATCTGGAAGCTAGACTCCCACAACCGCAGCTTCCTACGTCCCCTTCCCCGAGCAGTTCTATTTCTACTGTCCACGTCCCGGGGAAGACTTGACAGGATGTTCCCCTGTGGGACTTCAGTTGTCATCCTGTCGAGGAGGTGGAAGATAGTTCCGAGGGGAGGAAAGATTCCTCAGAGGAGGAGTATGTGGAGGACCCTGAGGATATGAAAGGTAGGACCTCCCCGAAGTCCCCTCCGGAGGATCATTCCTTTTTGGACCTCTTGAGGGCCTTAAGGGACCACTTCGACTGGGAATCGGAGGTCCAGGATACTATGTGGCAGAGACTAGCGGAACACCTGGACTTAGAGTCTCTGCCCTCTATTCCGGTCCCCTCACCAATGGCACCTCATCAAGACCTCACCACCACCATCTGGCAGATGCCTCATTTTATCCTGGCTGTCCCCAAGAGGGCAGACAGGCTCTACCGGGTGCTAAAGGATGCCCCTTTTCTGAAGGCTCATCCCAAGGCAGACTCTGTGGTCATTTCAGCTGCTCATGACCGCTCCTAAGCACATGAGTACAACACCTCCTGACAAAGAGTCGAGGCTGATAGACCAGTTCTGGAAGAAGGTCTACTCGTTGACCACGTGCTCCCTTCGTTCCCTTAGTTACGTGGCTCACATGGTGTCCCACCAAAAACAGACTATGGCCAGGCTAGAGGCGAAGGTCCAATCAATGGACCCTTTGCCTCTTAATGAGGAATTTGCCAAGGATCTCTGCCTCTCCAAGATCTCCTGTAGGCATGCTCTTCGAGCCACTTACGACTTGGTTGATTCAGTCACCCGTACCTCGGCAACTGCTGTTGCCCTTAGGTGGCATTCCTGGCTTCATCTCTCTGGGCTCGCCAACGAAGTCCAGTTGGCAATTCAGGACGTCTCCTTTAGGGGCTCAGTCCTTTTTGGTGGGGATACCAAGGACATCATAACAGATCTGCAGGACAAGGGTATGGCCCTTAGATCCATTAGGTCCATGTACCGATCGGGCACCCAGCAACAGCAGCAGCCTTTTTGGAAATGGACTGGGAGACAGCGGAAGAACGCTCAGGCGCGACACCAAGGAAAGCATAAGGCCATGGGTACCGCCACACCCCCTGCCTCCAAGAATCAGCGACGTTCAGGGGACCTCCTCCTGAATGTCCCACCACTTCTTGACTCTCTGGCCCCACTGCATCCTCAGTCTCATGACGGGGAGCAGGTGGGGGGGAGGTTTGCCCGCCATGCGCAGGAGTGGAGGGCGATAACCTCAGACGAGTGGGTCCTACAACTCGTGTCCGTTGGACACACCATCGAGTTTCTGGAGATTCCTCTGGACTCTCCTCCGCAGAAGTCCTCTTACTCCTGGGACCAGGCCCTTCTCATTCGCGAGGAGGTCAATTCGCTCTTGCTCAAAGAAGCAGTCGAGCGAGTTCATTTGGGCAAAGGGGAGAACGGCTTTATTCCCATTTCTTCCTGGTTCCAAAAAAGACCAGGGACTTCAGACCCATATTTGACTTGAGTCAACTCAATCAGTATGTTGAAAACAAGAAATTCTGTATGCTGAAGCTCCAGGGCCTTCTTCCTCTACTGATGGAGAATCATTGGCTCTGCGCCCTGGACATGCAGGATGCTTACCTGCACATCCCGATTTTCCCCAGCCACCACTGATTCCTGCATTTCTGTTTCCAAGGAGAGCATTTCCAGTTCCGGGCGCTCCCCTTTGGTCTGCCTTTGGCAACTCGGGTTTTTACCAAGTGCCTGGGGGTGGTGGCGGCGTTCCTGCACTGCAGGGGTGTTGTGTGTACCTTACCTGGACGACTGGCTGATATCAACCTCGTCCAGGGATCTTTTGTTGGAAACTCTTTCTTTCACACTGGACCTATTCAGCCGACTCAGGATCACGGTCACCGTTCCCAAGTCATCTCTCGTCCCTGCCCAGAGACTGCAGTTTATTGGGGCAGTTCTGGATACTATCCGGTGCAGAGCTTTCCTCCCTCCAGACAGGGTGGAGACCCTGGTCAGTCAGGCTCGAAATGTAGCCTCCCTCTGGACCATCCCTGCTCGGGGGGTCCTCCGTCTTTGGGACTGATGGCGGCCTCCATCATGACCGTTCCCCTAGCAGGGCTACAAATGAGAATCACTCAGTGGTCATTACGGGTGCAGTGGAATCAGCTCCTAGACGACCTGGACCATCTGGTCCTGGTCTCTTCAGCGGTCCAGAGGGATTTACAGTGGTGGGAGGATTCTCACAATCTTTCCCTGGGACTTCCATTCCGAAACCCTGCACCAGCAGCTTCCCTCACCATGGATGCCTCGAATATGGGGTGGGGAGCTCACCTGGGGGAACATCAAGCTCTAGGCCTTTGGTCAGGCCTTTCAGACCCTGCTACTCAAGAGAACACTGCTGATCCAAATGGACAATGTGTCGGTAGTTTGATACATCAACAAACAAGGAGGAACCCGGTTGTACCCTCTTTGCAGGGAGGCGACCCAGGTGTGGAACTGGGCAGTCCAGCATTATCTGGTCCTGGTGGCCATGCATGTTCCAGGCATTCTCAATGTCCTGGCAGACAGTCTCAGCAGAACTCGGACCCTTGCCCACGAATGGGAACTGCATCAGGAAGTGGCGGATTCCATCTTCCAGAATTGGGGATGTCCAGAAATTGACCTCTTCGCCTCCCAATTCAACGCAAAGCTTCCCAAGTTTTGCTCACTCACTCCAGAGCAAGGTGCTTTCTGGAGCGACGCATTGTCTCTATCATGGATAGGGAAATTCTTGTATGCTTTCCCTCCTTTTCCCATTCTGCAGAGGGTTCTCCTCAAACTTCAAGCAGAGAGGGCAAGAATGATCCTCATCGCCCCTCTCTGGCTGAGACAAATCTGGTTCCCACTGTTACAATAGCTCTCCAGAGAACCACCGGTTCCACTTCCACTGACTCACTAACTCCTGACTCAGGATCAAGGCAGGCTGGTTCATCCGGGGCTCAGGACCCTGCATCTTCATGTATGGCTCCTACAGACATAGCGATTTCCTGCTTTGGCGTCTCCTCTAGAGTTGCTCTGGTCCTCATTGAGGCCAGAAAACTGTCCACCCATTCCACTTACACCATGAAGCAGAAGCGGTTTTCCATCTGGGCAGCTGCTAAGGGTTGGAACCCCTTCTCCTCACTTATCGAACTCCAGTCTGTCCTGTTCTTCTTTAAAGGTCCATATCTCTGCTATTTCCGCGTACCACGAGCTAGTGGATGGTAAACCTGTGGCTCAGCTGGAGGTCTCAAAGACCTTTCTGAAATGGATCCTCCATCTGAAACCCCCCCATGCGCAGCCCAACTCCACCTTGGGACATGAACTTTGTCTTGGAAAAGATCATCCTTCCTCCTTTCGAACTGACTATGAGCTGTGATTTGCGCTTCCTTTCATGGAAGGCGCTTTTTCTGGTGGCTATTACCTCAACCCGAAGGATTTCGGAGCTTCACGCTGTAGTCTGCAAGGAGCCATATTTGATTTTCCATCGGGACCGGGCGTTCTCAGAACGCATCCGAGGTTTCTTCCCAAGGTGGTGTCGGAAACCACACTGAACCAATCAGAAGAGCTCCCAGTTTATTATCCGTCCCCCTCTAACAGGGGTGAGGCGCTCCTTCACACGATGGATGTCCATCGGATTCTCCAGTGTTGTACCCACTGGACTAAAGAGTTTCGCTTCTGTGACCAGTTGTTTGTTTCGTTTGCTCCAAGGTCGAGGACAAACCGGTTTCTGGCCTCTTCAAATGGCTAGCAACTGCATTCGGTACTGTTACCAAAAGTATGATAAGCCTCTTCCGGGTTCCCTAAGAGGTCATTCTACTAGGGGCATGGCTGTCTCCGTGGCCTTCCTGCGGAACGTTTCTATGACAGACATTTGTGCTGCAGCTACTTGGAGTTCTGTCCACACCTTTTCTAAACATTACAGTCTGGACATTGCTTCTAGGTGGAGGGCCAGCTTTGGTCTAACCATCCTACAGAGCCTTCTGTCTTAGACTGGGTCCATTCTGGACTTCAGTTGTTCTGTTGAAGTTAGCTTTCCTCCTCCCTAGTTTCTCTCTGTCTCTCCTTGGTGGTGACCTACTGAAGGAACCCTCTCGAAGTAAGATAGTACAGTTCAAACAACATGAAGTCTTGCTGTATTCTGGCAGTTGCAGTGATTCCCAACCTTTGAACTGCCCCGGAGAACAAAGAGTTAACTTTCCATGCAGGGCATGGAACACTGAGCTCGAGCTCGGTTGAAGTCTGTGTTTGGAGTGTTTTGAACTTAAACCGTCACATTCTTTACTCCGCCTCACTGAATGGTCGCTCCGGAGAGTTCTCCTTCAGCTTGGTTCGAAAGTTGGTTAAAGTTTTCAGTTTTCGTCGGTTTTAAACCGAAAAAAGTATCCGCATAGTCGGTTCAGTCTCTGTCTGTGGTGCCGTGAGTACTAGATAGGAATTGTTCTATTTTTCTGTGTGTAACTTGTAAAAGTGCGGTCGGTTTGGCTGAACTGGCCATTTGATTGCGAATTTTGTTATACATATGTGTGTGGTTGCCGGTTCTTATCGGTTCTTAAAAAAAATGTGCTTTTAACCGTTTTTTTCCAATACCCGTGACACAGTTAGAAACCGATAAGGAAGTCTTGCCTGGCGGTTGCCAAAAAAAGGGTAAGTTTGGTTAGGTTGGCCATGTCTGAGAATCCCAAGAAAAAAACTGGCCCACTGGGTTTCAACACTGCACTGAGTGTGGGGAGGTCTTTGCTAAGGCTGATCCCCACACCACCTGTGTTTATTGTCTGGGGCTTGACCACCTTGATTCAGACTGCCAAATATGTAAAAATGTTCCCAAATCTACCCTTGAGAAGAGATTAGGTAGACTGAGGGAAAAGTGCCCTCTGACCAGGGTGATACTTCTTTGGGCGAAAGGAGAGTCGATTCCGAGGGATCAGTTCCGACAAAAAGAAAGCGCAAAGATAAATCGACCAGTTCGGATCCAGAGGTTCGTGTTCCGACTGCTGAAGAGATAGCCAGGGCGATTCAGATTGTGGAATTGCTGCGTCTGGTTCCGACCGATCCGGCTCCTTCTGGCAGGGGTTCGGTTCGGTTGGTTCCCCCGGTTCAAGAGTATACCCTTGAAGATTTTTATGAACTAGAATTTGAGGATTATGATGTAAGTGAAGGTCTGGATGTGCCTGTGGAACCAGACATCTCCCCAGATAGGCCTTCAGGTGTTTCCCCTCCTAGGCTTTCTGAGTCCCCCTCTCACTTTATGTTTTACAGAAAGGTGGCTGAAACCCTCCAGCTTCCTATGGAAGAGGCTGTGGAAGATCAAGAGGAGCCTGATTATGTAGAGATAATGGATATCCCAGAGTCCAGGAGACTGTCTATTCCTCTCCATAAATCTTTTGGGAAACAGACTCTAAAAATCTTAAAGTCTCCTAACACTATATCTCCTGTGGATAGAAGAATGGACAAGAGGTATACACTTTCAGGCTCAGACACAGAGTTCTGATATCAGCAGTGCAGCCATGTTGAGGTAGTGCAGGCTGCTGCCTGTGATAAGGCAGATATTCGCATGGCTTCACACACCCCTGACAAGGACTCCAGGAAGATTGATGTCATGGCAAAGAAGCAGTACATGGCATCTTCTTTGGGACTCAGGCAGGCGAATTACATGGCCTATACAGCTAGGTACCAGAAGTCCAGGTGGGACACTGTACTGGCACTGGCTAAACAGGCCTCCCCCCAGCTAGCCAAGGAGCTGGAGGCGGTGGCTGCAGATGGGATTGAGGCATCTAAGGTTCAGTTTCATGCTGCTGTGGACTCTAATGATGTTTCATCAAGAGTCATGGCTACATCTGTGGCTCTTTGGAGGATGGCTTGTCTCAGATGTACTAGCCTCTCGCAGGACACCCAGATTAAGGCCATGGTTTTTCCTGTAGTGGGTAATTCTCTGTTTGGGGAGCAGACAGAGAATTACATGAAGAAATGGATGAGTACAGAACCACTTACAGGCATGCTCAGGCCAAGGAAAGGCAGGCAACTCCTCAATGGCAGCAGTCTAGGGGCAGGGGCAGGCCTTTCTACCAAGCACAGGCCTCTTCTTCCTTTTTATGTTCGCTTGTGCGCATGCGCAAGGAACGTCTTGGGAGAATGGGACACTTTGGAGGTGTGCCTCTCCTGTGCAATCCCCTGCTCTGTTGAGCAGGCGTGGCGGTCCTGCACCAATCGGCGCGGTGCTGTGTATGGCGGCGGTGGTCTTCTTCAAAGAAAACCACCGCTGCGTGCTTGCGCGCGGCCACGCCCCCCTGGCTTGGTGCCACGCTGGGAGCCCACCCCAGCGCGGGCAACATCCCGCGTCGTCCAGCCGACGGGGTGCCCATACCCCGCCGGCTCCACCGCCTCCAGCCATCCTTCTGCTCACGCTGGGAGCCCACCCCAGCGTGGCAAACGTCCCACGCCGCCTGCCGACAGGGTTGCCTAATCCTCGTCCAGCTCCACTGCCCCCAGCCTCCTTCTGCCACGCTGGGAGCCCACCCCAGCGTGGCAAACATCCCATGCTTGTCTGCCGGCAGGGGTGCCCAGTCCCCGTTGGCTCCATAGCCCCCAGCCATCCTTCTGCCACGCTGGGAGCCCACCCAAGCGTGGCAAACGTCCCGCGTCAATTGTAGAAAAGAAAATCCTGTAAATTAAAACCGTGCCCCCACCCCTCCCACAACCCGCACCCACCCACTGCGCACCCTCTGCCTCCCACCCCCTCACCCCATACTTACCTCTGGAGCTCGAGCGCCGACGATCATCGCTGGACCGAATACGCCTGCAGTCTTCAAAGCCGACCGCGAACTGAGGAAATGCTGGTAAGCTGTATAATGGGCTAGATGTTTTTTTTCAACTTTGTTGCATATCTCGGGCATTTTTTGGAATTTTTGCACCAAATTTTCAACATGGGGTTTTTGGGACCCCTTCTCATGAATTCTGTCACTGTCATGGCGTTATTCGGGCCCGAAGGGTGATTTCGCAGTCACTGCGCAAAATCACCTTTCGGGCCCGATCAACGAAACGACAGTGCCAGCGTTCATAAGGTGGGCTCTCAAAAGCCTATTTTGAAAAATTTGTGAAAAATTTCAAATGACCGCTTTTGAGCGTGTGTTAGCAGTTCTCACGCAGGCTCGTGAAGTTCAAATTTTCGTGTATTTCACTCCAGATTTTCCACATTGCCATTTTACACAGACCTTCTTATGAGCAGTACAGCTGTCATTTTCAATCTCACCCAAAACGTGTTTCTACCCATGTAGCACACAATGGCGCAGTCGGTGTGCGAAATCAATGTATGGGACACATGAAGAAAATCACAGTGACACTGTTCATGAGCAGAGGTCGTAAAATGGCTATGTTGAAAATTTGGTGAAAAATTCCTAAAATGACTGTTTTGCGTAGCGTGCATGCTACAGTTCATTAACGCTGGTAAGTTCGCTAATTCTCAATATTTTCACCCTAGATTTTCAACACTGCCATTTTACCACACCTCCTTATGAGCAGTACAGCTGTCATTTTTCACATCCTGCTTAAAACGTGTTTCCGCCCATGTAGTGCACAATGGCGCAGTCGGTGTGCGAAATCAATATATAAGACACATTAAGAAAATCACAGTGACACTGTTCATGAGCAGAGGTCTTAAAATGGCTATGTTGAAAATTTGGTGAAAAATTCTAAAATGATTGTTTTATTAGCTGCAGCATGCAGTTCCTACGCACCATAGGTTTGACTATTCAATATTTCCACTCCAGATTTTCAACATTGCCATTTTACAACACCTCCTTATGAGCAGTATAGCTGTCATTTTTCACATCCTGGCCAAAATGTGTTTCCACCCATGTAGTGCACAATGGCTCAGTTGGTGTGCGAAATCAATGTATGGGACACATTAAGAAAATCACAGTGACACTGTTCATTAGCAGAGGTCTTAAAATGGCTATGTTGAAAATGTGGTGAAAAATTTCCTAAAGTGACTGTTTTATTTAGCGCATGCTATGCAGTCTTCGCACGCTTGTAGGTTTGCTAATTTTCAATATTTTCACTCCAGATTTTCAACATTGCCATTTTACCACACCCCTTATGAGCAGTACAGCTGTCATTTTCACATCCTGCCCAAAACGCCTTTCCACCCATGTAGCACACAGTGGCGCAGTCGGTGCGCGAACTCAATGTATGGGACACATTAAGAAAATCACAGTGACACTGTTCATGAGCAGAGGTCTTAAAATGGCTATGTTGAAAATGTGGTGAAAAATTCCTAAAATGACTGTTTTCACGGCGTGCGTTTCGCAGTTCCTCGCACACTCTTAGGTTTCTGGTGCTTCAATAATTTCCCTCCAGATTTTCAACATTGCCATTTACCACACCTCCTTATGAGCAGTACAGCTGTCATTTTCACATCCTGGCTAAAACGTTTCACTTCATGTAGCGCATACAATGGCTTAGCCGGTGCTAAATCAATGTATGGGACACATTAAGAAAATCACAGTGACACTGTTCATTAGCAGAGGTCTTAAAATGGCTATGTTGAAAATTTGGTGAGAAAATTCCTAAAAATGACTGTTTTACGAGCGTGCATTGCGCAGTTCCTACGCACGCCCGTAAGTTCGCGAATTTTCAATATATGCACTCCAATGGCTTCCAAATACCTAAACAGCACATAGAAGCAAGCAACATTCGGCATTGACAAATGCTTGTACTTCTTTGTCACTGATTTTTTTTAAGCCATGTCCAAGTGCCAAATACCACTGCAGATACCTGCAAGCGAATGTTCGGCATTGACAAATGCTTGTCTCAGAGGGGGGTTCTTCAGAGGGAGAGGCAGAAGGGGGATGAGCAGGCCTGCATTCACTCCTCAGCCTAAAGCCCCTGCCAAGCAGACACCCTGATGGGCCTGCCCGGGTCGACTCTCCTATTCCAGTAGGGGGCAGGCTGGCTTACTTTGTCCAGGACTGGATGTCTGTTACATCAGACAAGTGGGTCCTGGAAGTAGTAAGCCAGGGACTGGTTCTCAGCTTCAAAAAATTTCCAAAGATGAGAGCCAGATCTTTTCCACCTGCAAATCTCTTGGAAACCCTTGCCCTAGAGGCAGATGTTTCTTCTCTCCTAGCTTTAAGAGCTATAGAGAGAGTACCTACCCTACACTGGGGCAAAGGACTGTACTCCAGGTACTTCCTGCCCCCAAAAAGACAGGGGAGTGGTGATCCATCCTAGACCTAAGATATCTAAACAAACATGTTTTAAAACCAAAGTTCAAGATGATAACTCTGGGAATAATCCTTCCCTCTCTAAGGCCAGGGGACTGGCTAGCCTCCCTGGACCTCAAAGATGCCTGTTTTCACATTCCCATCAGGTGCTCCCACAGAAAGTATCTCAGGTTCGAGTTGCCCCCAGGCCATTATCAGTTCAGAACAATGCTCTTTGGCCTAACCTCAGCCCCAAGGGTTTTCACAAAGTGCCTGGCAGTAGTAGTTGCCTTTCCAAGAAGGCAAAAGATTCCATATTTCCTTATCTGGACGATTGGCTAGTAGAGGGTCAGTCTTCAGACCAAGTCAGGTCTCACCTGTAAGTGACCCAGCAAGTGCTCACTTCTCTAGGATTTCTTCTCAGCCTTCTCAAGTCAGTTCTCGAACCAATCCAGCTTCTTACCTTTATAGGGGCAGAACTGGACACACTCAGAACAAGAGCTTTTCTTCTCTAGAAAGGGCAAGGGCTCTTATGGAACTAGCTTCTTCCTTCAGCCTTCGGGTATCTCGACCAGCAAGGCATTTCCTCCAGCTCTTGGGCCACATGGCAGCTTCAACAGCAGTGGTCCAAGGGGCAAGATTCCAGATGAGGGATATTCAGTTCCACCGGAGAGCTTTCTGGTTTCAGAGAAAGGACTCACTTACCAAACTGATTCCAGTGACTCTGACCTTGATCCAAGCCCTCCAGTGGTGGCAGGATCAGGACAGTTTAAGGCAAGGTGTTCCTTTTGTTGCTCAGCCTTGTTCAGTGGTCCTTATCATGTATGCTTCTCTCCTGGGCTGGGGAGCCCACCTGGGTTCCCTTACTGCCCAGGGGCTGTGGTCCCCCCAAGAATCCCTTCTCCACATCAGTCTTCTAGAGCTCAGGGCAGTTTTTCTAGCTCTAAAAGCATTCTCACAGTCGGTTCAGAACAAGGTGGGTCAAGTCAGAACAGACAACACCACCACCATGTGGTACATCAACAAGCAGGGAGGCACTCAGTCCACGGCCTTGTGCACAGAAGCCATGAAGTTGTGGTCCCTGATTTATTCCCTGCAAACCTTTCTTGTAGCAGTTTACCTTCCAGGCAAGGACAATGTGCAAGCAGATGCACTGAGCAGGATTTCTCAGGGCCATCACGAATGGTCCCTGGACCTTCAGGTTTTGAAAGAGATTTTTTTCAAGGTGGGGCACTCCAGAGACTGATCTCTTTGCAACCCCAGACAATCACCAACTCCCTCTCTTTTGTTACAGACCTCCAGTCCTGGGCTCTCTCCCTCTGGACGCCCTGATCCTCAATTGGGAAGGGAAGTTTCTGTATGCCTTTCCCCTCTTCCCTCTCCTGTTCAAAGTTTTGGTAAAAATAAGGTCTCAACCATGCAAGGTGATTCTGATTGCTCCAGATTGTGCCAGACAGCCCTGGTACCCCCTGTTGCTGTCCCTAGCAGTCCATCTTCCTCTGTCTCTTCCCATGAATTACAACCTGTTAACATCCTCTCAGGGAAGGATTTGGTACCCCAGTCTTCAGTCTCAAAGCATGGCTCTTGAAGAGTTAGAGTTTGCAGATCTGCATCTTTCCCAAGGGGTTCTGGATATCCTCAAGGCTTCTCGAAAGCCCTCCACCAGAAAGACTTACAACTCCAAATGGAGAAGGTTCAGCATTTGGTGTTCTGAGAAGCATATTTCTCCAGACACTGCTGAATTGCCTATGGTTCTGGATTATATGGCCTAGGCCTCAGACCAGCTACTCTCAAGGTACACTTGTCAGCTGTTTCTGCATTTTTGTCTGTGGGGGAAGCCTTCCTCACTATCTTCCCATCCTGTGTTCTGTAAATTTGTTAAAGGATTGCTTCACACCAATCCCCCTTTTAGAGACCCCGCCCCTGCCTGGGATTTGAATGTTTGCATTGCTCAACTTATGCAACCCCCCTTTGAGCCTATGTCTTCAGCAGAGCTTAAGTACTTGACTTGGAAAACTGTGTTCCTGGTAGCCTTTACCTCTGCCAGGCGTATCAGTGAATTACAAGCCCTGTCAGTGGAACCTGATTTTATCTCCTTTCACAGGGATAAAGTGGTCCTTAGAACCAATAGAAGGTTCTTGCCCAAAGTGGTTTCAGACTTCCATTTAAACCAGTCTGTGTCTCTCCCTGTTTTCTTCACTGATTTTTCTTCCTCAGGAGAGAGGAGGCTACACAGTTTAGATGTCAAAAGAGCCCTTAGTTACTACATAGAGCATACCAGGGGTCACAGGTTTGACTCCCTCAAGTTGTTCCTCACTTATGGAGAAGTGGGAAAGGGCAAACCTGCCACCAAAAGATCTATTGCCAGGTGGATTGTGTCTTGTATACAATTCTGCTATGAAAAACTGGGAAAAACTCCACCCTCAGGCCTGAGGGCTCATTCCACAAGAGGTACAGCTGCTTCCCTGGCTGCGGCCAAGGATATCCCTGTCTTAGAAGTTTGTCAAGTAGCCACCTGGAAAACAGTCCATACCTTTACTAAGCATTACTCTCTGCATATCCAGGCTAGGAGTGATGCTCGGTTTGGCACAGCAGTACTTCAGAGCCTATTCCCAAAGTAGGTTCTGTCCCTCCTCCTTGGGGGTACTGCTGGGTAGTCTGCCGTTGTCAGAATACAGCAAGACTTCATGTTGTTTGAAGAAAAATTACTCACCTTAGTAATTATATTTCTTGTAATGGAGTCTTGCTGTATTCTGGCCTCGCTCCCTGCCTCCTCTCTCAGAACCTGTTTTTGGGAAGTGGGTGGGGTGTTTTTTGCTTGCACCCTCCTCCCTTTTTGTTTGGGTGCTTATTTATTATTGTTATTTTTAGTACATTGGGTTTTGTTTTTTGGTTTCCTGACTTGAATCTTCCTTGGGAACCCAAAACATTTTTCAGCCAGTTAGCTAGTAGAATTTTTACAATTTCCACATAGAATTTTTAGTTTTGTTGGGCTTGTAAGAATCTGACTGTTTAAGTTCAAAACATTCCAAACAGAGACTTCAACCGAGCTCGAGCTCAGCGTTCCATGCCCTGCATGGAAAGTTAACTCTTTGTTCTCCGGGGCAGTTCAAAGGTTGGGAATCACTGCAATTGTCAGAATACAAGACTCCATTAGAAGAAATATAATTACTAAGGTGAGTAATTTTTTCATACGTAGGAACTTACCGTAACAGTAGATCTTTGAGAGAGGTTCCTTTAGTATGTTCAATATTTTTCCCTCCCTCCTTCCCCTCATTTTATGTTTGACAGGGACTCCAATTCCTGTTCGCTCCTGCTGCTAGGCCTCTTCCTGGCTCCGCCAAGAGAACTGGAGGACGGGTGTGGGGACCGCCCACTATACACAGTCACGCTGACGTTGGTCACGTGACGTCAGGTTAGTGGTCCCCATCAGGTATTGCTAGTAAAGTCTGCCGTTCGGCCCGACGCCAGGTGGCGCTGGTCCTATATTTTATGACCTACTGAAGGAACCTCTCTCGAAGAGCTACTGTTATGGTAAGTTCCTATGTAACTGTACTTTATATCTCCCGTAAAATTGTCCACAGCCATGACAGCCACAAATGGACACACACCCCCCTTGGCACACACAGCCCCATTTTGTGAGGTCATAAAACGAACGGCACATGTGTGTGCCCCATTCAGTTCAATGGGGGCGAGTTTTCTATACATTTTAGTAGCAGGTAGAGTTGAGCTTTTAGTAAATCAAAGAAACTGCTTGACTAACAGGGTCCTGTTAGTCAAGTGGGTCCTGTTAGTCAAGTGGTTGCTTTGATTTATTAAACTCTCAACTCTCTATGCACTAAATTGTATAAAAAACTCACAACCATTTAACTGATCGAGCGCTACACGCCGCTCGCTTTATGACCTTACACAATGGGCCAAGTGCGGTGCCTATATGACGCCGCGGTCGCCCAGTTCAGGAAGTGGCTCTGGTGGTCGGGGATAATTTTACAAAGGATATAATTTCTAAAACACAGAGAGATAAATGGAAATATGTATAACCATCGCATAAGGGCCAGGTGAGCTATACAATATGTTTGGGGGAGCGGGAAGTATTAAACTAGGAACCTGCTCTTTAATTGTAACCTCAGTTGGGAAAAGTCAGGGACTTTCTGAAAGACCAAGAAACAAATACAGCATTATCTTAATTACATGGAAGACCAATAACTAGATAAAAAAGGTTACAAAACAACCAAGGCAATATCCGTGTTAAACAGACTCGTAAGTATAACAGAAGAAATATATATATATATATTTTTATTTTGATATCTGCTCTGTATTGTCTTTTTTTCCTAGGCACTGCGGTGTAGTTCTAGTAGCTTGTGACATGAGTAAATTCAAAGCAAGAATGAACCCGATAAGGTTTTGCTTTATCTCCACACTGTGATAATATAGTGAGACAGGTTTTCAGCAATATTTAACAGCTGGCATATTTAGTGGGGGTTTTCTGTCTCTGCAGAATAACCCAGCACTCCTGAGTGGCATCCTTGGATATTATGTGATCACTGCCAGCAGTTTCGATATCAGTTTACAGCCCCATCTTCGTATGAAGTGCCCATCAGTCTGTACTCACAAACACACAAATCTTTAGTTTGTCCAGATTGACTAAAACCAAATTATTTGTGCCATGCAGCACCTTACAGGATTTATGTGGAGTCTGCAGTATTACTTTTCTGGAGACTGTATTTAAAATTGGCAGCAGCTGTACCTTATTGTAGGCATAACAGAGTGAAATATTCCTCTTACATTATTGGCAGTTTAATTATTCTCACAGTGGCAATTAGCTGTGTGCTTGTGTGATTGAATCCGGGGTCTCACTGCATTTTTATATTAGAATAACGTTTTAGACACCAACTCCTGCTAATCCGTGTAAGTTTGAAACTAATCTTTATGTTCTGGTATTGAATAGTATTTTTTTTCCATGGCTGGTATTTTGATGGGACTTGTACTCTCAGTAAAGATGAAGTCAAGCCTGAAAAGTACATTATGCTACGCTATTTCCTAGTAATATAATGATACATTAAAACACCTCAATATATCTGTAATACGAGATGGTATCATACAATTAAATTAATAGCCCAATGATCATAATTTGTAGTTGCAGTGATTAAAAAAAATTCTCCCTTTGGCAGGATCCAGCATGTGGGAAGAGTATGGCTAATGACTGTATCTGCCTCCAGTCTCGTGGCTTTTGAGCTGTGATTAATTTTTAAGTCAGCATTTAACCTGTAGCCTTGTACGGAACTGGAACATTAAAAAGATAAAAAGACGTTGTTTTTCTTTTTCCTTGTGCATCGCCCGTCTGACTTCAAGGTCCTGTGGGAGAGGACCAAGTTGAAATAAGAGATCCTTGCCTAGCTGCGTTTGTCGTTTAAAGTGTTTTTTCATGTGTCCTGAAAACACACTGGCTGCCAGCATCTCATCATACCATTCCAATTTGAATTTGCATAGTAATACAGAAGCATAGTAACCTACTGTAGGTGTTGTTACATGTTGCCACTGGGTTATTCAAAACGGCTGGGTAATACGTGCTCTTCCTGTTAGGGACACAGAAGACACACAATGCCAGGACATCACCAAAGAACCTCCTATACTATTCCAATTTGAATTTACATAGTACCACGAGTATAGTATTGGGATTATTGCAGGGACTTAGGGTGCATCTTATCTGCTTCTCCTGCTACATGAAAGTGACGGCACCCCTCTTTGAGTGCAGACACACATCCAGACTCACTGTAACAGCTGAATGTTTCCCAACTCATTCTGTGTGACCCAGGGGTGTAGCCAGGGTTTCAGATCTGCACACCAGGTGAACTCACTGCTACCCCCAAGGGTGTAGCCAGACATTATACAAATGCACACCAGGCAGGACCGTGTTTGTTGCCTCATTTGGCACAATAAATACAACTTTTGTATCTCATGACAGTGGTTGTTCCCATGCATGGGTAAATACAAATGCCATACATTGTTCCTAAAACACCCACATACCAGCCCAGAGCCTGTAAAGTTGTATTTTCCTTGGGATGCAAAGAGAGTATTAGTGACCAGTGCTAGTTTCGACTCCTATGAACAAAATTACAGAAGGGTTCAGTATTTTCTTTGTTAGTGTTCATGGAAAAAGGAAGCAGTTCAGAGCCTATTTGCTACCCCACTTAAATAAAATTGCACACCATGGAGTGCTTGGAGTATGCCTGCCTACACCCATGGTGTGACCCTCAATGTCATTATCCCTCAGGGATCTGTCCTGTCCTCACTAGTCAGCCTGAGCAATCCAAGCTTCCAGAACCTCTCTGTGTAGGCTGTTCCACATGTTACCTGCTCTGTGTGAGACGTAACTCTTTCTAACGTTTCTCCTCATTATTACCCCACTCAGTTTGAGGCCATACACTCTACACTTTAGTTTTGCTTCCACTAACTGACTGTTACACCTGCGTATAATCCACCCTGTCTAGCCACTTTAGTATTTGAAATAACCTGATCCTAACCCTCCCAGCCTTCTCTTTCCTATGCTGAATAATTTGAATATGTCCAATCCTTCCCCACAGCTCTTGTCTCCTAACCCATGGATCAACTTGGTTGCTCTGTGCTGGGCTTTCTCAATCTGTTTAATACCCTTTCTGTTAAGCGGTGACCAGAACTTGACATAGCACTCCTCATGTGGTCAAACCAAGGACTTTTATTATACTTCATTCTTCTTTCTTTTTTTTCTTGCTTATTCCATGTTTGTCCTCCTGAGCTGCCCAGCCACCCCTATTGGACTGACCCCCCCCAGCCCTGACACCCAGCTTCTCCGCGGCTTACCTTGGTCCTCGCTCACCCTCACCCTCGACCAGATATTGTCTCCTCTGAGGTGGCCATTCATCAGTGCAGAGCCTGCAGGGGGTGGGGCATTATCCTGTGTCTGGTGGGTTTTCTGCATTTTTCACCCTTAGGGACTGCTGTGCATGCTGTGGGTGCGATTTGCGTGCCCCACCTCCGTTGTGACCCCGCTGTGCTGCCATCCAGATTCCTGCAGGCAGCAGACAGGCACTGCTGGAGACACTCAGTCCTCCCTCCCTCCCCCGAGCGATCCACATCCATTTCTGAAGCTGGGTCGCTAATGTGGCAGGAGGTGTAGTGCCCAGTGCCCCAGCCCTTCACGCCACTGGACCAGCTGCACATCACAGCCTGTTGCCACAGCAGTTCTTTTGTCAGAAACCATGGCTTGCGTCTTCAGGGAAGCGCCAGCAGCAGGATCAGATAAAGTCAAAAGGGCAAAAAGTATGCTTTCATGCGGAGAACTATCTTTAATAATTAAAAGAAAAAAAAAAGTCCAAAAATTCTAATTTTTTGTAAATGGGTTCTGCTGATGACAACTGTGATTTATTTTTCTTACTGTGACTCTGAAAATCTCTTAAAAAAGCAGGTTCTTAGTTTACCTTCCCCCCACAAAGATATGTGATACCTCACCTGCTCCGGAGTTGGTGGGTATTCATCATTCAGTTTACTTCAGCCTTGTAAAATAGTTATTTCACTCTTAATTTTCTCCCTGTTAAAAACGGAGCCACTGGGAGCTAGCCTGGTGGCGCCGAGGGTTGAGGCACTGGATGCCACACCTCATGCTACACCGGTGACCTGGGTTTGGGAACGGACCCGGGAGGCAGCTGGGGAGGTAGGATAGAGCATCCCAGCACGGATGCTCTCCTTCGCCAGGGAGTGTAAGTTACTGGGCAGTGATGCCCGAAAGAGTCTCTGCCTGTAGGAGCATGGACGGAGGCAAATGACTCCTCAAGGAGTCAGGTGGGAAGGCGCTTGTGGATGCTTGACAGTGGCATGCGCAAGACACCAGTACGCCTGACATAAGTCCTTCAGCGCCAGCGCCTCTGGGTAGGGACGAATCCAGAAGAAAACCAAGGCAAAAAAAATCTCCGGTATTGTTCACCATGACGCTGGGTTCCCGAGTATATTGGGCCCAGCCGAAAGACTGGAGGAAGGGTCTTCTGGCCGAGACAGGAGGAAGTTAAAAAAAAAAAAGTTGCTTCTGAAAACCGTTATCACGTATTCGTTAGGCATATAAGCTTAGATATCAAAAATGAAGTTGTTGTGTAACACATTCATTGATCTTTAATAGGGTGATATTTCTGAAGTATTGAGCAGTTATGCGATTTCAAACAATCAGAGCGATTGCTTGACTAACAGGGTCCCTGTTAGTCGAGCAGTTGCTTTGATTGTTTAAAACCGCAACTTTAAATAGTAATAAAACGTACAGAAATATCGCCCCATTAAAGTCAGTGGAGTGTGCACACACAGCCTTCATTTTTTGATATCACAAAACGGGGCTGCGTGTGCCTGCATGGTGCATAGTAACAGTTTCAGGAAACAGCTCTGTTTTTAACAGGAAGAAAATTACGCGTGAAATAATTTATTTTACAAGGCTGAATTAAATGGAATGATGGATACCCATCAACTCCGGAGCAGGTCAGGTATCACATATTTTTGGGAAGGGGACAGATATTCAGAAGTATGTACCTGCTTTTTAAAGGAAAACTACATGCAAAAAATTACAAAAAACACATGTTGTGCATTGTTTTTTTCCCTCTGTTTCTGGCAGTCTGTTCCCTGTGTCTGTGGCAAGTTTCAAGGCTTTTTTTGTTTTTGTTTGTGTAACTTTTCATTGCCAGTTTTGGGGCCCCAGGAGGTAGCCATGCAGGGTTCTTTTATTGCCTTTGATCTGTTGGAAGTTTCCCAGAATGCCTCTGAGAATTATGTCAGAGCTAGAACTAAGAGTCCAGGGTCTTGGTTACAGACTAAGAGAGGGTGGGACAGAGTTTGTGTGTGTGGGGACGGGGTTAAGAGAAGGAGGGGGGCAGCTGCAAGTTGAGGGGGCTAACTGCACAGTCAAGCAGACTGTATAGACTATGAGGCGTGCTTCTGCTGGCATTTCGTATGTTCGTATGTAGTCTAGTCACAACATCCAACTGCAACTGCTTGTGAAAGTTAACCACTTTGGAAAAGTGTTTGCCCTCCCCAGCCGAAGTCTGATTTCTCTAAGCGGTTACTACTGTTGTTATGGATGTGTGGCTGTTGGTTTTTTTTTTTTTTACCCCTTTTTTTTGGTAAAAATGCTGTCACTGGGTCATAATAAAGACAACACACCTTTGAAGGTCTTGAGTCTAATTGAAATCATTCTCAGAGGCATTCTGGAAAAATTCCAACAGGTCAAAGGCAATGAAAGAATCCTACATGGTGACCCCCAGGGCCTTGACAGCAGCAGAGAAAAGTAAAAAAAAAAAAAAAACTTGCCACAGACACAGGAAACCAAGACAAAAAAAAAGCGTACCTTTTTTTTAATAATTTTTATTAATTTATTTGAAATCTAGGAGTAACCTTTGAGCTGTGAGCTCATTTACAGAGGTTCCACGTCAGAGAGTAGAACAGTACAAAATAGACAAAAAATACAGACAAGGTGTTTGAAACAAGGCATGTACAAAAATTGACAACAATACAGTATGCATTGCAGACCAAGTAGATTCAGAAACAGGTCAAATATTAAAATATAGGGTAGACAAAGAATACATAAAAGTGCAGTAGAGCAATTGGGAAGTGGTACTGAGCAGGTAAACCGAATATACGAAATGCCAGCAGAAACGGGCCACACAGTCTATTGACTGTACTCGTTTGTGCAGGTAGCCCCTCAACTTGCAGCTGTCCCACCCCTCTCTTCCCCGCCTCACTGTGTCCCAACCCTTCTTGAAGCAGCCCACTGTTCTACAGGACACCACCTCCTCAGGTAGAGCATTCCACTTATCCACCACCCTCTCCGTGAAATAATGTCTCCTAATTTCCCTCCTGAATTCCCCCCCATAGCCTCAGTTGGTGCCCTCCTAGTATCCCTCCCCCTTCTGATTCAGAATATCTGTCCTGTATTCACCTTGTTTATCCCCTTCAGATACTTGAAGGTCTCAATCATGTCTCCCCTATCCCTTCTCTCCTCCAAGGAATACATGTTAAGCCTGTTCAGCCTTTCTTCGTAGGAATTCCCCTCCAAACCCTGGATCATCTTAGTCACTCTGTGCTGCACCCCTTCCAACAGCCTGATGTCTTTCTTCAGGAATAGGCTCCAGTACTGCACACAGTATTCCAGATGAGGTCCGACCAGTGATCTGTACAAGGGAAGGATCACCTCCCTACTTCTAGAGGAGATCCCCCTTGCTATACAGCCCAGCATCTTGTTGGCTTTGGCTGCTGCTCTCCTGCACTGAGCCGAGTTGTTCATATTCCCTGTTATAATCTCCCCAAGGTGGAGAGCAAGTTAGTGCCAAGAAACCCAGAGGGGAAATGAGGACAGTAAAAGGAGGAGCATAGTCAGGAAAGTAAGAAACAGGGGCAAGGGAGTGTCAGCCACAGGCTTCGTCAAGAGTTAATGGAGTGAGAGAGGGTGGGCAACAAGGGAGGAGAAAAGAGTGTAACTAAGAGAGAGGAGGGATAGAGAGACTGGTGAGGTGCTTAAATGCAGTAAGTTTCACAGTAGTACTAGCTGTTTGGTCAAGGGTCAGGGTTAATTGATACCTTTGAGCTACAACTGGCCTAACTTTGTGGTACCTAGGATTTCACCAGGTAGGGAGTTTAGCCAGTTTGGGGCATGGTATTAAAAGTCCTTTTTGCATGTAGTTTTCCTTTAACAAATATCTGCAGATGTGCAGTTAAGTTTCATTCTTGCAGTATTTTTGGGAGCACCAGAGTGTTTTTAATTTTTTGTCACCCTTTGCGGTCCCAAAGTAAAGGGGCACAGCAACTTTTAATCCATTTGTTCATGAACATAACCATTATTAAAATGAGTAGTTTTGTCCTAAAGTAATCTTTGGGAGACATACAGTACTTTTCAGTCACAAAGTTGGGTGCAGAGTGGTTGTAAAGGCAGCTCTGCACTTGTGCTAAGTTTGCAGCATCCTACAGCCATGTGTCCATTGTTGCTACCCCCTCCCCCGTTGTAGTCATGGTTCCAACTCTGTGTGACACTTCAGTCTCAGTTAAAAGTATAGGATACCCGTATAGTTAGACAGGCTGGTAAGGCAGACTGTTGGGGACAAAAAGGTGGCATTTAGGTCTTACAAGCAGGAACAGAGTGAGGCAAACAACAAGAGAGTTAGTATTAGAACTGGGTGTAGGTAAAGAGCTCATCAGGGAGGTACGGGAGAATTGAGGCTAGCAGAAAGGGTCAAGAAGAATGGCTAATCCTTGTTTTAATTCTTTTGTGAAAGAAAAAAGTCAAAGGAAACCACAGAAAGAATAAGGAAGGGTTAGGTGAGTACAGGGGATGATGTGGAGACAGCAGGTATGCCAAATGAATATAGAGTAGAATGGATACCTCCTCATCGGTAACAAACATGTTGCTGAATCGAGAGGTTGCCCCTGGCAACATTAAGAACCTCGAGAGATTCTGTTGCCAGGGGTAACCTCGAGATGTGGCAACATGCTTGTTACTGATGGGGTCGGTATCCATTATCCTTTATAGTGTAAGGCAAGGCAATTTTTATTTAAAAAAAAGATGCCCAATCCTTGAGGTTCTGGGTGCAGTACAAAATGAAATAAACAACTAAATAAACACAAATATACCCAAAGATAAATATACTTTTAACATTAAAATCCATGAATAATAATAAAATAAATTTGTCATAAAAATATACTAAAAACATAGTGTAGGATATCACCCAAACCAATTGGAGACCTCGAGCCCACCCATTAACAACCCAGCCCAGTAACAACACACAGAGAAAATCATTTGAAAGTTAACAGTTTTTTACTTACGATTCAACAGGGAACTGAGAAACTCATGTGACTGAGGAGACAGCCCTACTGCCTGACAGCAGAAGAAAGTTAGAGGGTGCTACAGTGGACTGATTTGAGATATAGGAGTATTACAAGAAAAGGGGTACTATAGGACTGGGGAACGTTAAACAAATTGCTAGGCCCAATATGGGAGTCACACTAGGGTACTGAATGAAACAAGAGGTGAAACATAGAAACAGAGAATTTTTGGGGGAGGAAAGAAAGGACTTGTAGGCCCATCCAGTCTACCCTATTTTTCCCTGCCTGTTCTGACACCTTGGACCCTGTTTGGTCACTGGAATCCCTCCTGCCTTCCTTTCTGTTACTTATTATGCTGGTGTACCTATCCCATGCATACTTAAAGCTCCCCACTGTTTTTGTCCCCACTACTACTTCTGGCAGGCCATTCCAGGCATCCACCACCCTTTCTGTGAAGACATATTTCCTCACATCCCTTCTAAACTCCTCCCTCTAGTTCATTGCATCCCCCCCTTCTGGTGCTTATACTCCTTCTCCGAAAGAGACTCTGCATCTGCACCTTGTTCACCCCTGTGAGGTACTTACAGGTCTCAAATCATGTCCTCTCTCGCTCTTCTCACCTCCAGGGAGTATATGTTGAGATCCCACAGCCTCTCCTCGTAAGGCTTCTCATGGAACCCTCGCACCGTTTTAGTAGCCTCCTCTGGACTGCTCCCAGGCTGTCAGTGTCCTTTTACAGGTGTGGCCTCCAGAACTGGATACAGTACTCTAGGTAGGTCTCACTAGTGAGTGATACAGAGGCAGCACTGCCTACCTTCTCCTGCCAGAAATCCCCTCCCTGAACACCCCAGCATCCCACCAGCCTTGCGTACTGCCTTGTCGCACTGCCCTGCCACCTTGAGATTGTCAGATACATATGAAATCCCTTTTTTGCTTGGTGACAGAACCAGGAAACACCCCCAAAACACTAGGCACACATCGCATTGCTGCACAAACGAGGTAGGCAATGGTAGCATACCTATAATTGGCAAGACGGAGTGGCCAGTCAAACTCATGCTGGTCTGCTCTGCACCTCGCGACTCAGTTGTGTCCGACATCCAGTGAGGTTGTCTGGTATCATTGCCACCGCCTGGTTGTGTGGCTGTGTTTCATTGAATATTAATTT
This sequence comes from Neoceratodus forsteri, assembly GCA_016271365.2. Lineage (NCBI taxonomy): Eukaryota > Metazoa > Chordata > Ceratodontiformes > Ceratodontidae > Neoceratodus > Neoceratodus forsteri. The sequence continues at coordinate 221,355,895 of JADMNL010000023.1, forward strand.
TTTATTATTGCTGTTTTTTGATTATTTTTGAATCACGCATCGAAATAGATCATTGTCTCTGTGCTGAATGTCAGAATGACGAATATTTGGTGATAAAGAAATTTCGTGTTATGTAGTGGTGTCTTCACCGAATTTTCCTGTTGTTAGTCCGGTATTAATTGTTTTCTGTGTTGAGTCAGCCGTAGTAGAACCTGCGCAATGCGCATGCCCGAACTGTGAGACTAGGCGCTATCGGCATGACTGAGCTTGAGCTCCAACTTTAAGAACAATTTTAAATACCTTACACTGCTCTGCTTTAACTGGGAATTACTTCTAGAGGTTCAGTTAATAGACTCTCACATGGCACAGTGTTTCTTTTATCCACTGTAAATGTGCCTCGTCATTATTTTACTTGGCATTCCGCACAGGACCGGATGTCTGGGTCACACTTTGTTTTCCGATGCGGCGGCAGTTTCAAAATGGTGCGTCCAGGAGCAACTGTACAACAATAAATAACTAATAAAAGGTTAGCTCTATTCATTTTAAACTATATTGGTTATTTTAATTGGGCGTTTTTGCAGCCCTGGTGATTGCCCCCACAGTTTAGGACAGCCTTCCTTTAATGGCTCTTTCTCATGCAGTGACACAAACGGCCAGTAGGGGGGCCAGTCATTGAACACATTGTCTGAGACAAAATAGCAGCCTAAGTACCTGTCATGCCTGGCTCAAAATCCACCCAAAGAGTTAAAAAAAAAAAAAAAAGAGCACTATCCACCAGTTAATATTAAAAACGTTACTTCAAAATATAAAACATTGAACTTACAAAAGTGCAGACGTCCGTGGTCCATATCAGTATGCCCAAACAAGAAGACCAAGGGTCCTGGTTACGTACTCTGACCGATTTCACACAGGTACGCTTCTTCAAAGAGGCACACCTGCTCGTAATCTGAGAAGCACGCCTGCTCATAACTGGTCTTCTTGTTTGATTACGCTTATACGGAACCTGCATGTCTGCATGTTTGCAAGTGCAGTTCTTCATATTTTTCAGTAAAGTCTTTAATATGAACTTGTGGATGGTGCTGTCTATTGTTGCTAAGTAGGTGTACTGTATCTGGATGTTAGCAAAGCTTTCGACTTGGTTCCAAATGGGAGACAGGTTAAGAAGGTGAGCAATCTTTCGATAGGGGAAGAATGGGGCTGGCAGTATAGCCTAGAGGTTAGAGTAACGAGCTGTGAATAAGCTTGGTACTCCCAGCAAGCCTGGGTTTAATTCCCACAACCTCCACTTACATACACTGTGTGACTCTGAGCTGGTCACTTAACCTTACCAGTGCTCCCAGGTCGCCCCTGAAAATGGGCAGGAGGAAGTAAGCTGTTGATTAACTAGAATCTGCAGCTTATCCATCAGGTAGGGGAAATGGGCAGACTGGGTGGGCCAAGCGGTCCTTATCTGCCGTTAAATTCTATGTTTATATTGTGCCTAGTGGGCCTTACTCGGTTACCAAAAAAATAACATGAATCAAAAATTGACTGACAGAACCCATAGGATAGCCCTAAATGGTAAATTCTCCGAGAGCTGGGCAGTAACTAGTGGGGTACCATAGAGGTTAGTCCTGTACCAACTCCTGTTCATTAAGTATATCTGTGACATAGGAGAAGGTGTCCTGGGTGAGGTGAGCCTGTTGACAGATGATACCCATCTCTTTTTTGAAAGTTTTAACCATTAGAAATGATATTTCCAGAGAAGGTTTACAGGGTCATGACAAGCCGTTATCAGGGGTCCTCTTTAGAACTGATCACAGAAATAAAATGGTTTACACAGACTGTAATATTGAAGTGCAGTGGCCTCCCAGAAAAGGTTGTCCAGGGTAACAACCTAACCGTATTGAAGACCAGACTAGAGGAAATATGGGGGCTTTGTCTTTGTACAGGTATAACTAGTAAGATCTGGCGGGCAGTTCACGTGGGCACACCACGTTCTTTTGCTTGTAAGATTCTTATACCAAGCTCTGCAAGAGGGACAACAGTGAAGAAGGGAAAACCATTATGTAGGGCCACCCTTTTTCCATGAAAATGGAAAAACTGGGATTAAAAACAAAATTTGTCATTTTAAACACCAATTTTTCATATAAAGAAACAGTTTGTACCACATTTACAATTGCACCTGGCACCCCATTTGTGGAAAAAAAAAAAAAAAAAATTTGTGGCACATTTTTTGTGCAGAATATACTGATTTGCTGTCAGTTATTGGGGGGGGGGATACATTAAGATTTTGCATAATGGAATAGCCCATTTCTGAAAACCGAAAAGCAGTGGCCCTAACATTATGAGACAGGATGTGAGGAGACTTGTGAAGTGGTCCAGTATTTGGCAGTTGAAATGTATCACCAGAAAGTGCAAGGTGATGCATATAGGAGGGAAATATTTAAGCAATAACGACTGAGAAGCCGGTCATTTCCTAGGGATTAACGTCTGGGTGGGGGATGAGTGGCATGAGGGGCAGAACAGGGCCACCTCCCTCCAGTCGTTTGTTAATTCAAGGAAATGACCAGCTTTGAGATTGTTACTGCGATTATAAATCTAATTGCAGTAGCAACTTTTGTTTTTTCCATTTGTGTAATACTTACATTTAGGTTGTAGCTGTCTGGCATGAGCCGTGTGTGCCACACAGCATCAGCTGGCAGCTGGCCCATTCATTTCTAAGATGTACTGAAAGTGACTTGATTCAGTATCCAGTCAGGAGCCTTGCTAGGCTCATTAGTAATTGACTAGACTTATAACTGAGAACAGCGCACTGCATTAATGGAATGCCTGTAGAGAGAATAGCACACTCATCATGTCAACTTTCTGGGCCCTCCCTACGGCAATGGAATTGGTGGGTCTGGATGAACCCAGACAAAGCCTGTGAAAGTCTGAGTGCTGGTGAACTTGTGAAGGAAACGTTTAAGGGAGGACCTAGAAATTTGACATCAAGAGTAAGGTTGATTAAAAGAATCGCTTACCTCAAGCATACTTGATTAAATCAGTAACGGAGTAGAAATCACTGTATGCCCGGAGGATGAGGCGAGGGCCATGCAACATTGGCATTCTCTAGATTGGATTGATTAGTAAAGCAACATCTAAATAATAACAGGAGTGAAAGCCTCTTCTTTTTCCATTATTCCAGCTTACATTGCAGTCACTTTGGCAGTAGTTCTAAACTCTCCCATAGAAAACCTATGGAGGTGCCCCAGAATGTGTCAAAAAATGGCAGTTTCTTGATATCCTCTATAGGCGATAAGATTGCAGTTCATTTCCTTTCCCAAAGTCTCATGAGAAATTCCTGAACTTCTGATGTCCATACGTAGATCAGTGCAGGTAACCAGTGACGTGCACATGAACGAGTTCCCCCTTCCCCGGCACCCTCAAAGACCCCCATTCTCCTGTAATAAAAGAATAGTGCTGGGAACCTGTCCTGCGTGCACGATCACATCCCAACCTCCCCTGAGTGAAAGTTAGGAGCCAGGAGCAAATCTTCTGATGCCACTGTGGGAAGATCTTTGGCTGAGTCTTGACACACAATCCCCAGTGCTGAATCTCTCGAAACACAGTGCACATATACCGAGCTAGGGTATGTACTGAGCTAGAGTGACTGAACTTGAGTCCAACACCTGTTCTGTGCCTCCAGCATTTCATAGCGAGGAGCCGCACTGCTGCTAGTACAGGAGCACAGGCTGCATCTGCCAAATTTAATATTTTGGTTGCTAGGTCAAGTAGTCACTATATAAAAGAAGAACATGTCATTTCTACATTATCAGTGGCTCAGTAGGTAGTATGCCTGCCTCTGGGGCTAGAAGATAATGAAATCTTGGGACTGAGTTCCACACCAGGAACTCGGGATGGTACTCTACACATGAGGGAGGTGCTGCAGTGTGTAGTTACCGTCCTTCAGATGACTCATGGAAACAGGGTCCCTTCTGCCTCTCTCTGGTGGTTGTCCAGGTGGAAGTTTCTTTGTTTCATCTATTTATTTAATTAATCTATTTAGATAATTAATCTGTTTTATTAATTTACAATTTCTGGCACCGAAAGGCACACTAAGCGAAGCTTGTTTCCAGGTGTAATTTGCTCATTGTCACACATTGTGGAGCTGGGGTTCAAACCCAGTTTTGTCCAGGTTTGCAGCTTAGTGCCCTTAAGCACTGTGCTATGCTGCCTCCCCTAAAGATCACATGGCACTTATCATAAGAGCAGGGGACTGCTTCCATTGCCCTGGCCAATATAGCCACTGTTAATAAGACAGATCCATATAACCCCCTCACCAAGGAAGTACCTAAAATGAGCTGTCACAGCTCAGTTTACCATTCCAGGTCAAAAATTACAAATTAAAATAAATAAATAAAAATATAAAAAAGTAGATAAATACTTGGTGCCGCCTTTTGGGCTGGATAATCACAGATCATGGTAGCTCTTTTTCACTGACTTCGTTAATTTTCAGACGAGTTATGTAGAGATTTACAGCTTTGTATATCACTACAGGGGCAGAGTGGCGGGTAAGTGCTGGGTGGGGGGGATTGGAGACTACCAGGAGTGTTGAGGGTCCACTCTACAACCAGGGATGTGTTATTTATTACAAGGGGGATCAGGTGAGGGAGGGGGCTACCACAAGCAGGGGAGGGTTTTGGAAGTGTTAAATGGCTCTGTCAGGCCAGCCTTATAGCGCTTTCAAAACCCTTTGTGTATATCATTATCATTTATATGCAAGAGGTTAAACTTCATTGCATGAGCCCAGTGGTGCATTTAGTGTGCCTGCGCTAACCACTTAGCGAAGCGCTAAGTGTACTTTTGAATATAGCAGCAGCTTTGCTATATCCTGTTACCGTGGTGCCAAGTCTGTTAACGCTGTGCTCATAGTTTAAATATGGGTCCCTAAGTCTAATATAAATATTCATTTCTGTTTATAGAGATTACCAGTAGTAAGAAACACATACACTCCACTCTACATATATCACCCAGGCAACCGAATACATCGGGCATTTTTTAAAACCGCTTTCCATTTTCTATTCAGTTCCATTATGCTGCCACCGTTTATAGTGATCTGGTAGCGCCTGCTATTTTGGACAGTATTTTGGGCAGATTTAACAACCCCTCGATATGGGAATCATTTATAGCCTCAAGCAACACTACGCCCGCGCAATGCGCGAGAATGTTTTGGAGGAGCTTGATGCCAGCCCTGAACTGAACACATTGCAATGTGTGAACAAAACCACACTGCTGGATGCCATTTCTTTGTTGAAACATTCTTGGGACATGGTTGGGGAACAGACTATCCAGCAGTGCTTTAAAAAGGATGGATTTGCTGAAGAAGTTCCAGATGAATTGTTAGCCCCATACCTTAAATTTATTGACCTGACCCTCGAAGAAGTCCTGAGCCCCTTGACTTCAATAATTAACCTGTCCCTCTGCCTCTCACAATTGCCCCAGCAATGAAAGTCTGCGACTGTAACCCCAGTCCACAAAAGTGGGGACTGGGTATTGCACAACAACTACAGACCGATCTCCATACTCCCACCACTTTCCAAAGCACTTGAACAGATAATGGAAGATCAGCTTGTGGAGTACCTGAGCCTGCACCAACTCTTTTGACCAGAACATCATGGGTTCCAGGTGGGGTACAGCACCATTACGGCTTCGCTGGAATTTACGGGCTTCACCACCAAACTTTAGACCAAGGCCAGTTGGTGGGAACTGCATTTATCTACTTATCAGAAGCATTTAATATAGTACATCATACGCTCCTCCTTGAGCAGCTAACTGATACCAGATTCTCTCCAGATACAGTTCAAGTGGTTCAACAGCTCTCTCTGCAATCGCTCACAGTGGATCAAGATTGGAGACATCATCTACAATAGCAGGGCAGTCTGCTCAGTGTCCCACAAGGGTCAATCCTGGGGCCCCTAATGTTCAGCATTTTCCTAAACAAGCTCCCAGGCTCCTGCCCCAGTCGTATGCTCCTGTACACTGACGACGCGGTCATTTTCACCATCAATCCTCACCCTGAGCACCTACAAGCGGACCTCCAGCTTGGTTTAAAGAACACAGACTAGTACTCAACTATAAAAAGAAAAAAAAACAGACCATGATCTACTCCAGCTTCCTTAGTAAGCATAAGGCCTTCCTCCTGTCTGTCAAGAATGAACGTGGCAACACACTGGATCTCGTACAGTACTTTTAAGTACCCGAATATCTCAATTGACTCTGCCCTGTCCTATGCCTAGCACATAGGCAGTACCGCAAAGGCCATCAATTCCAGAATCGGTATACCCTACTGTCACAATTGCAGCCTAACAAACGAAGCCCTGAATCTGGCCATCAGTAGTTCAGTTGTCTCCCTCATCGATTATGGCATGGCCATATATGGGTTGGCAACAGACACTGCCTTCCGCCGCATCTCTTTGACACTAAATAAGGCTTGCAGCCTCCTCACAGGTGCTGCAAGACTCATGCACACCTGTGAACTCTATGCTCAGGCAGGTTGGCTCCAGCTGAAGAACAGAATTAAATACCAAACCTGCCTACTTGCCAAAAAGCCGCACTAAATCTGCTGCCACCAGGAGTTCAGAACCTGCTCACACGATACGAGTGCTAGACTAACCAGAAGCTCCAACAGTCAAATCTTTAGCGAATCTAAATGCCGCACTGTATTGCCACAACGTGCGTTCTCCTACAGTGCACCACACTGGATCAACACTCCAACACCTGCAATCTCCAGAGTAACAACTCTTGGTACCTTCAAGTGTAAGCTTCGTCAGCACCTCATTGCCGAGGACAACTGTGACTGTGTCATCTAACTTTTGGTGCATACAAGCAAAGTCATCGTCAGCACCTCATTATCAAGGACACTTGTGACTGCATCCGCTTACCCTTCTCCCATAGTAATCACTTGCTGCACTTAGACGCACCTCTTGCCTCAGGGGGCACCTCCCAACCTCAGCGCTTCACTGATCCCTACCCCACCCTGGCTTACCCCCACATCTCATGGCACACCCCTTCCTCCATTCTTCCAGTATGTCAGCTTTGTCTGTTACTTTCTCTGTGTCGATCTTCTCCAGGGTGTTCAAACTCACGGATGCAAGCATACATTGTACAATACCTCAGCAGTGTCTACTTGTGTGAACCTTTCTGTACCATACCTGTAAATGTATAAATTATTGTTCTCTGCTAATTTCTGTTCAGCTGACGTGGAACCTACAAAAGAGCATCCGTTCACAGGTGTCATCCAAGAACTTAATAAGTAAATAAATAAAGAGCTGATGGAAACGGAAAATTTACCTGCTTCCGATTGGTCTTTCAGTGGAAGAGTTCCAGCAGCAGTGTCACCTGGGAGAAAAATGATGCCCCACCAGAAAGCGAAGAGGATGACATGCAGGAGGTGATTGGGGCAATGCAGGGCAATTTGGATGACGTGGAATCTGATAAGGACCAGGAAGTAAACACACAGCAGAGGAAGAATAACTTATCACTCCTACAGACGTTCGTTTGGCCCTATTAACTTTGCATTGTGCCATGGAGCAAAATGATGAAAATCACCCGAACTGGGATATGCTCCACAGGGTAGCGGAAACCTGGCATCCGTATACCAGAAAGCAGACCATTCAGATAAGGATTACGGAATACTTCGAGGGAAACAAGTAGGAGTAGCGCTACCAGAAGTGTGGCGCTACTACAGTGACTTTTAAACTACAGCATTTTCTTACTTTTATACAGTACTGTTTAAATAAAGTTTAATTGTGATGAAATGTTTTTCAGACATTCTTCTAATATGTGTTCTAGATGTTTTTATCCACAACACGCTAACCATAGTGATGGTAATAGACACTGCAATAGTGCCAGTGGTAACAGACGGTTACAACGACATCGCCTTTATCGGGTAAATTGGGCTATGACAAATATGCCTGCTTTAAGTGGTAGACACTGTAGTATGCTGAAACTGATACTTTTTGTTCTTTCTCACCTTTAACATAAAATGCTTCAGCGAGGGAAACGTGGCAGTATTTTATAGATTGTAATGCTTGTGAATGAACTTAAAATTCAGTTAGGTGCATTTGTCATGTTATACCTAAAATTCTATAAAAGGGATATTAGTCTTTTAAAAAGTATTAGTGTGTAGCTGGGTATTTGAGTTGCCAGGAGGAACTCAGCCTAATTTCTTGTCAAAGAGAACGTTATTCTTCATAAGGGCAGTCACTGTAAATTTTGTAGGGCTATAGACTTTCCTTTTACTCTGGCTTCCCCTGGTTATAAATAACGCATGAAATGACTTTCAAGGTAGAAAGAGAGAATCCATTTTAAAATGTTCTATAAAATGAAGAGTGATTTATGATTTCATATGATTTCTGCTGAAAGCATTCAGCCTTTGCCAGGCCATCAATGTCCTCCTGGCAGATTCTGTTATTTAATGCTTGATATGCCTTGGGTAGTATGAGTGCTGTACGGTGAAGCATGTTATGTTATCTAATGTAAAAAAAAAAAAAAGAGGTCCATTTCAGTTCCCGATATTAATTTAACATCACTCAATTAGCCAAATAAACCCACAAACAATAACAAGTGTTTTCAAGAAACATAGTAATGTCTCCTACATAGCTCTGCTTTTAATTCACTTTCAGTGCAGTAAGTTAATTTTGTATTATAAATCACTGCTGATTCAGCCTATCACCACTGAAGATCGCCTTGCATAGGAGTCCCTCTTATAATGGTAAGAGTGCCTCTCACACCAGATTTCAAGAAACATTTTCCATTTACAGAATGGGGGTGATGTGTTTATTTTATTTAAAACAAAAGGTTTACATACTGAATTTAAAAAACTTATTATAAATTAAACAGTACATATTTAAAGGAGCACTGGGTTGCTTCAGTTCACTTCTCTCGTCCTAAGAATGCACACGGAACCCTTCTTACAGATGGTGCTTCTGTCTGTCTGTTATTGATCTGTCTTAGTAATAGAGGATGTGCAATGGGCTGACTCCAAATAAGCAAATTATCTTAGAATGGCGGAGCCTTGAATGAGTTTGGTAAGTCCTGCCCCTTCACAAGTGATGGTTAACTGTGCATTTTGAGTCAGGCCGTCGCATATTCGATTTCCACAACTTCAGTTTACTAGTTCATCTGTTAAATCTGCTATTTATTTGAAGATTTAACTGTTTATCTTGTATTCCAGCTGTTGGTTTACGTGCTGTTGTGACGTCATCAGTGTAACAGCCCTCTCCTGCCAGTGGAAGCAGAGGGCTTGTTTATTAAATAACCAGACCACAAATCTTGCAGATTGGTGGAGTATCTGACTTCCAGTGGGTCGAGCTAGAATGCTACTTGTTGGGTGCTGGCGAATGTATGTCAGGATGGTAGAGTGAGGGTAGAGGCATGCCTCCAGGGCAACCCTGCAGAGGAGGCAGCGACCCCCTCACTAGTAGCAACTGTCTATGGATCCAGTGTTTTTGAGAACAACAGAACTCATCTGGTTGTCTGGTAGCCTCAGGGTACAGACACCGGGGCACAATGGTAAAGATTCCAGGGATTTTGTAATCTAAGGCCATTTAGTAATAGGTCGCCCTTAATTTTATTTATTTAAAAGTTTTACCAGGTGAGCATACTGAGCAGCCTAACTCTCGATTCCAGACGTGACCTGGGGGAGGGGAGCAAGGGAGTCAACACAGAGAATAAATGCAACAGTGATACATTTGTACAGTCAGCAATCAGCAATGCATAAGTACAGGACGTTTACAGAAAGGCAGGTGAGTTTTGATACAGACAGCTTATACGTTGTTGGGAATATAGGGGGTCTTCAGGAGGCAGTGAGTATCAAAAGGGGCTACCACTCAAGGGATGTTTGTAGTGGCCCTGCAGTGCAAGCGAATCTCACTGAAGTGGGTGTTACCCTTTGGGGGGCGATTTCGGTCCTATTCATATGAAGAGAAAAAAGATGTCAGTGATGCATTGGATGGTGAGAGCTCTGGTGCCAGATATTGAACTGTTGATGCAGGTAGGAAATATGCCTACTTTATTGACAAGGAATCCCACGCCGGGAAGTGAAACCGAGATACTGCCTCTGGCAGATGGATGGTGGAGGTTGCCAGCCGATGTCAGAGAGCAGGCTGAGGATAGCGCTGATGTGCTGCTGCCCAGCCCACTGCCTGGTAAGAGTCTGGTAAGGGAAGGACGCCCAGAGATGAAGTGGACCTTGGCCAGTAAGTTCTGAATGAAAGTCCCTACAACGATAATGTCTCCTGCATACCAGCTGACCGGACACCATGGAGTCATTGTATGTTTGAAATATGTGTCACCCAAAGTGGTTAGCAAGATGGGAGATCTGATAAATTCAGATAGCAGAGTAAAGAGGCTCTGACCTAAGGTATAACCACTTCCACTTTTGAACTGTAAGGAACAAACAGAAGCATAGGCTCTATAGAAGTGCATTAAAAGGGACCCTGAGGTTCTGACTTCTGTCTGGGGTCAGAGTCTAGAGTGCCTTAATAATGCTGGCAAGGAGAGTGTTTAGGGGATGGTGTTCCATCATTGTAACTGTAAACGTAATAACAGAATCCGACTGCCTTTAGAATATTTATTTATACACAAATGGGACAGCTTTGGATTAAGATCACTATAGTGTAAATAGTGAAGAAAGGTTTGGTGTATACATAGTGAGTTAATTGGAGGGGCTTTGCAGGGGAGGCCTCCGGCAAGGCACAAACAGCAGTATACCCCTAGACATGGAGGGTATCCATGAGGTCATGCCCCACACCTTGGGCTCCATCTCGATTTCAGAGATTGTTAACATGGGGTGTCAGCCCTTGGCTGAGAGGAGGGAGATGGCCGATGCTTTTGCTGCTGTGGGGGCTCTTAGGGCTACCTGCCACCTAGTCTGAGAGTGGGGATCCCAGGTTGGAATCGAGAGAGGGTGGGTGTATAACACTGTTGTACCATAAGAGATATATCTCTCACACCATGTATAGTCTTTTTTTTTTTTAAACAAATTTTATTAAGCACAATGAGATGTTATACATTGAAGTACACAGGTTCACTGATCAGTATAGGAAGTACATGTGACTGATAAAAAGGAAAGATATGCAGGAGGATTGATACAGTGTTAGTAACTGGCCCATGGTGTGCCAATTGACTTTCTTCCATTCCGATGGCCCAAAAGTAGTCCAGAATGCATTAACATGAGTGAACATTGGCAAAGTTAAAACATTGCAAACATTTATTGTGAACATTTATTTAGCATGGAGGAACTATGGTAGCCAATGACTCTGATACTTTGTACTCCAGTATAACATAATAATGAGTACAGCTAACTCTGGGGCCATACCATGCCTTACAACAGTCTCGATGTTTCCCTATGGATGCCATATACCAGCGTCAATGGCCGACAACATGGGATCCCATATCTTAGTGAAGGTGTTAAGAGTGGTTGTTAGCTTGCATCTGAACTTCCTCAATACGAAGGCAGAGACCCATATTATTGGACCACTGAGCCACTGTTGTATGGTGTTCATTAATCCGCTGTTGTGCATTGATCTTACATGCGTTGATTAAGGCTAAGGCCCACAACCCTGCACTGGTCCCCCTGGTGGGGCAATAAGTTTCAGCCCCCAGGAGGAATTCAAGGGGAGGATTGTGGTAATTGGGTTCCTAGGGAAGTTTCCATAATATTGTGAATGGCACTCCAGAAAGGTATAATTTTAGGGCAAGTGAGGGTCGTATGGGTAAAGGTGGTTCATGTATCTTGCATTTTGGGCATGTTGAGGGTTTTTCAGAGTCTCTCTGATGGCTCCTGACTGGATTGTAATAGACCGGTACATATAATTGAATTGTACCTGACGTAATTTATTGCTTTTGGAACAAGAAGCTACAGTAGGTAGGCTGCGGCCTTTTTCTAGATGTCCTCAGTAATGGGAATACCCAGATACTCCTCCCATTTTTTACGTATATCACCTGCCGGTGGGAGGGGTTACACCCCTGCAGTGTGCTATAGTAGATTGATAGAGGTTTGCTAATAGGTTGTGGATGGTATATCTCCTCCTGCCGCCCTTTTACAAAAGCAGTCTGATGAGGATGAATATCATTGGGCAGTTGCTTTTCCAACCTGGTGGCTCTTATTTTGTAATCCGCTGTCAGTAGTGAGATGGGCCTGTAGAAGGAGCATTGCGTAACATCCTTGCCTGGCTTGGGTAGAACAGTTATATTAGCAGATCGGGCAGAGGGGGGGCAGTGCCCCATTACTAAAGCTCTCCTTGATCATGTCAAATGTGGGATCCACCAGGAGATTCTTAAACTGTTTAATAAAGTCAAAGGGTAACCCATCTGGCCCCGGGGCATTCCCTCCCCTTAGATCCCTGATCGCATCGCATACTTTATGCTTGAAGAAGGATTGCTCCAGTCCAGTTTGATCTGATACAGATAATGGAGTAAGGTTAGATTTAGCTAAAAAGCTCCGGTATTGTGCAGGAAAAAAGACACCTCTGAGGTATATAGAGTGGTATAGAATTTGTTAAACGCATCTCTAATATCGGCTTGGCTGTTAACCTTCCCTAGTGTTGGGTGTTGAATTTGAGATATGTTCCTTTCACTCTCCCTTTAACTGCCACACTAAGAGCCTCCTTCCCCTATCTCCTTTGATATACTGCCCAGCTTGGCTATGATATTCCTATCAATTGATACTGTACTATTTAATGTGCTTTCCCGCCATTTACGTTTCTGGAGTAGATGAAGTAATGTGGGGGTAGGGCTGTTCATATGTAAGAGTTCGACTGCCCTGATCTTTTTTTAGGTTTTTCTGTTTCCCTGGTTGTCTCTCTCCTTTTATGGGAAGAGTAGAGGATGACTTGGCCTCCATTGTATGCCTTGAGGGCCTCCCACCTCACGGTGTGCGAGGTTTCACCTCATCTATTATGCGTCAGATATTCTCTGATGGATTTAGGCATTACTTTGGAGAACTTATGGGTCCTCTAGGAGTACTGGATCCAATTTCCATGCCTGTTTTGGGTTAGTAACCCCATGTAATTCAATATGCATAAGCAGTGGGGAGTGATCAGCTGCAATGGGAGGGAGGTATTCCACTGAGTTCACTGCTGACATCAGTTTCCCAGTACACTGTAGGAGGTCTAGCCTGCCATATGATCTATGAACGTGCAAATAAAAGCTATACTCCCTGCCAGACGGGTGCCTCACTAGCCAGGCATCGACAACAGAAAAAGTGCTCATGAGGTCTTTCAAGCCTCTAGTGTTTTTAGTAATGTGGACAGGATTTGCATTGGATCTGTCTAAAACTGTGTCCAGAACACAGTTCATGTCCCCTCCCAGTATCTATGGGCCATTGAGCTGTGCCATGTCTAATGCCACTTTTTGGAAGATGGTCTCATCCTCGGTATTAGGACCATATATTGTCCCCATTGCGAACCGTGTACCATCATTCATGTCTGTCTGAGCTAGTACATAACGGCCGAGTGGGTCAGCTATTGACTGGGCTGTCGTTCCTGGATAACCTGCTCGCAGCCAGATGGCAGCCTCCTGAGCTTGTGAATTGAAGCATGAGGTGACCCACTTGCCCTTCCATGCCCTGCACATGCACTCCGCTTCCTTTCATGACCTGTGCTTCTCCGGTAGAAGCAGTACATCTGTTTTTAATCATTTAGTCTGCCTTGTATTTGTTTCCTTTTTACTACGTGTTTTAAGCCATTGACATTCCATGTAGCTATATTTAATTTATCCATAATCAAAGCCTTCCATGCCTGCGGTGTGCTTCTATTCCCTGGTAATTGTGTACAAAGTTGTTTTTTGTCTAAGACCACTGTTTGTTACTAATTCTTTTGATCGTTGTACGTGTTCTTCCCTGTATTTCTCGTCCACCCGTCATCCCTCCCTCCCATTTTTATCCCATGTAACTCCAACCATGGGATGAATAAAACAACAACAATTAGTGTAGGAAAAAGATTGAACTCCATTGCTTCAACCCCCCCCATAAAAAAAATTGACAACAATATTCAATAGAGTGAACAGAACAAATAGCTCCACCCCTCCCCCCTTGTTATTCAATTGAAACCAACTGGTGTAATTTACACCTTTTACACTTATTTCGTGTCTCCCCCACCCGAAGTTTAGTGCTCAGGGCTGTGTAGTCCCAGTCCTTACTTTCCCTCATTATTTCTGGGTTGAGCTAGTGCCAGGCACCAACCTTGCTGTTTCATAAATGAATACCTCTAGAACAGGGGTTCTCAAATGGTGAGGCCAGCCTCCCTGGGGAGGCCCCAGCCTGTTCAAGGGGAGGCTCAAGCAAGTCTGAAAAGTACTGTATTTAAAATTTGGGTTTTATATATTTTGTGTGAAGAGATGAAGCAAACTGAAAGAGGATAATAACAGTAGGTGAATTTTATGCATTTATTTACTAATAGGTGACAAGGGAAGGTGAATGAGCCAAGGCTCAGTTTCAGGTGTACCTGGGAAAGGGTAGAGAGTGAATACATTTCAAAAGGTAACTGCAAAACAGTCAAGAAATATACAGTGAGCAATACTGCAAATAAATATGAACAATAAATTAATAAGTGGTGGTAATTGATCAATTTGTAAATTGATGGCAGAACAGCCCAAATGCAAGGGTTGAGCACAGAAGTACTAAGAGCAATAGCAGGAAGGAGCAGAGTAATCCCTGAGAAGTTGCTTAGGAGCAGGGAAGGAGTGGGAGAGGCAAAGTATGTAGGAAGGTTATTTCATATAGAGAGGAAACAGAGAAAGTAGTCTGACCTATGAAGGTACTGCAACAAGGGGTAACGATGGTTCAAAAATGAAAATAGCAGAGCAAGTAGGTTGGCCTGTGTGTCTGTGGGGGAAGGGGGAGTTACAATAAGCTGACTAATAATATTTGTTTGTTTTATTTATTTGTTCAGAAAACACCTTTGAGCACAGGAGCTCTTTTTCAAAAGTTCCAAGTCAGTATAAGACAAAGAATTGAATATGAGCCAAGTACTCAAAGGGGTTTCAATTTATTCATGGTGTACTGCGCAAAGTACAGTACGTTATATTTATTTGGGGAGGCCCAAGATGATTTCAGTGTTTGGGGGGAGGCTCAAAATCTTTTCCATGGATTTGGGGAGGCTCACTGTGACAAAGTCTGAGAACTATTGCTCTAGAATAAATCTGTTAAACCATGCTTAACTGCCTTCTCCAAACTACCAAGTGGCAGAAGTACAAGAACCTTAAACTTACATTAACTTGCTGTTATCTAACACCTACTTATTGTAGTTCATCCTGTTGTAAATTAGCTGCGTTCTTAGTGTGTAGCTCCCTGCAATGACTGGAGCTGTGTTGTCGGTCTGTGAACGTCCAATCTTCACCCCACTTTCCCACCATAACCCCTTTGGTGTTATCCAGACCTTTTAATTACTCGATTCCCCTCACTCCCAGTGTTTTCTGTAACCCTTTTTCAAAATGGGCTAACCGGGAATAACCGCTGGTGATGTATATTTTCTGTGCCTTTCTCACACACTTAAGTGCTGCACACTCCCCCATGTATGCTGAGTCCACCACGAGCTAACTGTAGCACTGTGATAGAATACTCACACCCACAACGGAGCAGTAACCTATTATGAGGGGGCATCAATTATCCCAGCCCCCCTACCAGTACACATTGTTGTGACCCCTCATCACTAATAGTGCAGCATTTGACATTGATGCCACTTCCGGTTAGCTATTGGAGTTGTCTACGTGATAAGCATAGTAACATCTTGTGTCCCTTATTAGACCAGAGATCTTGTAACACCCACCACCGTTACCAGCCCCTTCCTGTTTCACCCTCTGCTCACTTTGACAGTCTGACACTGCAGCTGGAAATGTACCAGAGTGGATGAAATTGAACAGTATGTGCTGACAACTGACATTCTGTCTTCCCTCAGTTGTGTCCTGTAATCCATGGTGCTCATTCCAATGCTCCCCCTTCTCCCGTGTGCAGCTGTAAACACTACCCCATACCTCAGTTCACCCCGAGTGTGCCCACCTGTTTCTTTCACGTTCTCTGTGTGCCGAGCAATGTTAATCACTTTTTTTTTTTTTTAGTTTTATATCCGATATCGCCATGGAACCTGGGGGACAGAGCAACACATCCCAGGGCACACTACTACCTCACATTTGGCCAGTGTACAATCATATCCGCAGTAAAACATCAGTTGTCCCATTGTGAGGATCTGCGCCCTTCCCTTGTTGACCATCACAAGTGTCAGCCCGGTTTTGAGCACGATTCCCTACTGTGGTGTTCTTCTTATACATAACACTTGCCAGGATCGATCCACTTCATGGATGCCCCCAAGTCTGTCCCCAATATGGCCACTTCTCCATTTAATGCCCCATTCCCCCTTTCTTAGGATGCCAATACAGCAAACACCAATTTGAGCATACTCCTGACCGCTGCTGCTGCCGCCCGTGCCCCCCCAAAACCGTCACTCTAGCTCTCTTTCCCTTGGGTCCCTGACCTATGCTGCCACTCAGTCCTGCCCATTGATGCTCTGCCGTAGGAGTGGAGCAATGACCAAACCCCGACATAAACCTCCTTCCCCCACTCCTGCTTTTCCATCCATCCCCTTCCCCCCACATGCCAGAAACCTCCTGAACTGCTGGATCTTCAAGGGTTGGATCAGGAAGAAAGTGTGAGACAAACAAAAATAAATCAGGGACACTGGTTTACCGGGATTGAGAAAGGACATATTCCATTTTGCACATTGTAAAAAGACGGTATTGTCACCTGTGTCTGCTAAGCCAAAATCGGGTTTTACCGGTATTTGGTTCTTTGTACTTTACTTAACAATGTTTAACTCTGCTGTTGCACATCCTTCCATCCTTGTACCAATTTAAAGTTATTGTAGGTACAAGATGTGATGGCAGCAGCAGTACTACAGCCCCCATCCCCAAGGTGTGATGGAAGCAGCATTACAGCCCCATCCCTCAAGTGCGATGGCAGTACCAACAGCACTACAGCCCCATTCCTCTGGTGTGATGGCAGCAGCAACAGCACTATGACCTCCCTCCCTCAGGTGTGACAGAAGCAGCAGCACTGCGGCCGCCATCCTTTAGGTGTGGTGGCAGCAGTACTTTATTCCCCATCCACCAGTGGTGATAGCAGAAGCATTACAGCCCCCACCCCTTTGGTGTGATGGCAGTAGCAACAATGCAGTCCACATCCCTCTGGGGTGATGGCAGTAGTGACAGCACTATGATCCCCTTTCGTCAACACCCACATCCCACATGCACAAGTTACAAATGACTTAGTCTCTTTGCTTGTTAGAACTCAGATGTGAATTAATCTGAACCACCACCACTAAGGTGGACCACCTTTGTTTTTTCCTATCTATAATTTAACTGCCTGAATTGGATTTCTGCCTGTGACACTGCTGACCAGGGTTAGGGAACAGACTTGGGTGTTGGAGGGCCAGCTGGTGGGTGAATGCTTGAGTGTCCAACAACCACTCACCTTCTTCTGGGAGGGAGGGTGGGTTCCACGGCTCAGCGTTGGCTGGCCCCTAGTGGAGGCCAGAGGCATGACAACACGTCAGCCCTCACTGCAGGAGGGAGCATGACAGATGTCGGCTTGTGCCTTGACATTATGTGGCCTGTCACGCTCCCAAGAAAATGGGAAAACACCCGCTGGCCAACCAAAAGATGGATGCTGGTCCCCCCATAAGCCCCAGACATGTGTCCGTTCTGACCCCTGCCATGCCCAGGATACACAGGAAGCTCTTTGTGGCAATTCTCCTCCCCTGGTAGCCTCCCACAAGGATAGGGGCCCACTCAAGGGTTACTTTGGGTTATCTGGTAGCACAGCAGTAAGGGGCAGTGGATGGTGGTCAGGACTCCGAAGCAGTGGTAGGGGGCCTTGGCAGGCCTGAATGAGTGGATGGCCAGGGGATAGAAGGAGCAAAAAAACAAACGAACTTGCTTCATTGAAATCAAATGTCTTCACCTAAAAAATCCACAAGTGATTAGTGGAGGACCTTCAAATGCATTCATGCATCTCCTCGACATGTGGACGCTTTTTTTTACTTGGTGTCCATGAAAAGGGTGTCTCCCAGTTTTCATGTCTTTGTTCAGATGTGAATTGAACAGCACTCTGCCCACCAGCATCGTACAGCCCCTGGGGTCTTACCTTCTGTATGTTATTGAATGTGCTTTCAAAATCCACTGATCAAACATAAGTACACTTAAATACTTAACATTTGCTTTTTGTTGAAGCAGTCTATCAGAAAACTTTTTGTTGTCACAGAGACTGAAACAGCAAGTGGGAGAAAAGGTGCAAATGATCCAATTCACCTAAATGGGGTGCTAACTGTAAGTCTTTTAATAAGTAGAAAACCAGTTTTTTCCTTGTGAACATACTTTCATTCAGATTAGTTTTCATTCAAACAATTGAGGATTTTGGATGGCCCTGCTGATTATAAACTTGAATAAGCTAGTTGGTAACAGTGATCCTGCGTTTAGCAGTCTGCAACCTAGATACTCATATGCAAAGAATACAATATAAACCTGACTAAAATCTAAAAACAAGCTTATAACACACATTAAATGTATCTGAACATTTATCTTTACCTATACAAAATCATTCCAGCCCAAGTTAAACTCAGGTAAATTACATGCAGGGCCCCTGGTGTTCTGAGGCAGAATTTTCTGATTTCTGCAGCAGGGCTCCTTGGCTTCTACGGCAGCATCTTCTGATTTCTATGGCATGATTTATTCATTTCTCTGGCAGAATGCAGTCCTGTCATTGTCTAAATATGATGTGATGTCATCGATGACATCATATGCTGAGCATAGAGGAGGGGCTTCAGGATAAACGAGATGGGAAAGAAAGCCTGACACTATGGAAAAAAGTATATTTATATGAAAATTCACCAAAAACAATGAATTATGCGGCATGATGCAAATTCTGCGGCAAATTCCACAACCGCAGAACCTCAGAATTCCAGGGGCCTTGATTACATGGTACCCTGACTACTATTCTATGATGTAGTAAACATATATTGGTGTTTTATATATATATATATACATATATATATATTCTTTATAAACCAGGTAAGGCCCACTAGGCAGAACTGCTTGTTTTCAGGAGTGACCTAGAAGCACTGGGGAGGTTAAGTGACTTGCTTGAGTCACACAGTATGTAAGTGGAGGTTGTGGGAATCAAACCCAAGTCTGCTGGATGTACCCAGTTCAATCACTGTTTGTTACTCTAACCACTAGGCTATACTGCCAGCCGTAATAACACCCATGTATAATGTTTTAATATATGATTTTAATAATAGTGCACAGTACCTACAGTACAAATTATGAACATGAAACACTTTACAACATTTTACTAAAACTGAACTATCCGCCACTCCATCTGCTTATTTTTTCTTACACCAAAGTCAATGAATAGCAGACAGAGCACTGTAAATAGTTTTTGATCAGGCTTCATTGTTTTTCATCCAGAAACAGATAACATTTGTTTATTCTGGATTTATTTAATATTGATTTTCGGTGGCTCACTAAATAGAATCTAGCACTGTATAAGGCAGATGTTTTTACATTTTGGAAGAGGCAACACATCTTATCCATTTAGGATTCATGTTAGAAACAGAAGTTTTTCCTTCATATTTAAAACATATTCAAGTGTTAGTGTATTCATTTAGTAGTTTATGCTGACTGATATATGCTGCCAGTAGAAAACAGTAAAGAATTTATTGTGAAGCACTCAGGATCTATACTAGAACTCATGCAATTTCCCAGCAAGTTTTGCAAAAAAATCTCTGTAATTTCAGGTTACTTTTCCTGCAATTTTCCAGTGGCCCTGCCCATGTGTGCTGA
Organism: Neoceratodus forsteri; assembly: GCA_016271365.2. Lineage (NCBI taxonomy): Eukaryota > Metazoa > Chordata > Ceratodontiformes > Ceratodontidae > Neoceratodus > Neoceratodus forsteri. Next base: position 221,375,731 of record JADMNL010000023.1, read on the forward strand.
TACATGTATTTTTTTTGTATCATACAGTGTAATATAAATAGAAAAAGACTCTTAGGCACATACTACATGAAAACTGTGGTTTCAGGAAGGAAAGCAGTCCTCAGGTGATGGAGATGTTGGTGGATGGTTAAACTGAATGGCTGATTACAACAAAGCAGTGCAGGTGATTTCCTTACTGACTCTATACGCAGCAAAGCAGAAAGAATGCGAAGCACAGCAGCCTTCATTTTAAGATGCTGAAATCTGGATCGGCCCGCTGGCACTTTAGTAGCACTACTGCTTGCAATGCCAGTGACCCAGGGTCGGAAGCGAACTCGGGTTGCTGGTGGTCTGGCCAGGGGAGTAGTATCGAGCACCCAGGGGACTGCTCTCTTCCTCTGGGGAGGGTGGGCTGCAGATCCTGCTGCTTTACCACCACCTGTGTGACCATGGGTGGTGGTGCAGTGGTGCTGCAGACTGATCAGGAGGGGAGGACGCTAGCCAGGATCTAGAGCAGTGGCATGTCTCTATGTGACCTACCTCCTTGGATCTCCTCTAGTGCCGGGTGCCCTCAGGGACAGAGACCAGAAAACCAGGAACAATCACCCCACATCGACTACTGGCAGAAGGGACCCAGGTGCCCCAGACTTCATAACCAGGCTCCATGAGGGACCCACTGGGCTGCCCGACACACACTAAGGGAGTGTGGAAGGGTGGCCTGGGGTCCACTCCCTTCCCACCTGGAGAGGGTACAACCCAGGCAGGATAGGGGCAGGCACACAGGAGCTCCTGAGCATTACTTGGGGGTGAAGCCAGGGGATACCCAGCCTAGGGATCTCTGAAAAGTGGAGACTGATGCTGTGAGAAGGGGACATAGAAAGAGAAAATTAAAAAAATTTAAAAAGATGCTGAAATCTTAGACATTCTGTGCAGTGACATGCAATTTCCGTGAGGCACCGGTACAAGAATTCAAAATACGTAAACCAAGCAGGATTCCATGATTGTTACCGGTAAAAATGGAAAACCAGGGTCCCTGGAAATAATACACCTGTTCCATTGTCATCATTAGAGAGGAACCTCTCTTTCCCCCAACCCCGCATCCCTGCCATTTCCCCCCTCACTCTCCCCTTTGTAGCGTGGCAAATCCATCACACCATAAGTTTCAAATGTTATTGTTTTTGCTTCGCAGGAATGGCTCCTCTATTACCCACACTCAAGTGATAATCCAGCATGGTCGGAGCTAAGGTTCAATCCAAGGATGGTCACATCATTCGGATCTGGAGTCAAAAACAGTGCACACTACTGTGCCATCGCTGTCTTGTCTCTTTATGAACATACGAAATTTGCCAGCAGATAAAGGCCTAGAGGTCTATCAAGTCTGCTCGAATGTGCAGCTAGCACCCCTTATTCTGCAGCTGCCCCTCCCTTCCACCCTTCCCCTTCATTAACCCTCCCCCTTGTCCTGTCCCATCCTTGTTTGAAGCAGTCCACTGTTCCACTGCATACCACTTCTGCAGGTAACGCATTCCACCCAGCCACCACCCTCTCTGTAAAAAAGTGTCTCCTCATCTCCCTCCTGAACCTTCCTCGCTCCAGTCTCATATCATGGCCCCTGGTGGCCCTCCCTTCCCTTACTTTGAACAGCCCCTCTGTACCTGTCTTGTTTATTCCTTTCATGTATTTAAAGGTTTCAATCATGTCCCCCCTGTCTCTCCTCTCCTCCAGTGAGTACATGTTCAACTCCTTCAGCCTCCTCTCATATAAGTCCCCCAGACCCTTGATCATCTTTGTCGCCCTGCGCTGCACTCCCTCCAGTAACTTAATGTCCCTCTTCAGATACGGACGCCAGAACTGCATGCAGTACTCCAGGTGTGGTCTAACTAATGACCTATACAGTGGCAGAATCACCTCCTCCCTCCTTGAGGATATACCCCTTGCAATACAACCCAGCATTTTGTTGGCCTTTGCAGCTGCCTTCCTACATTGTGCCGAGTTGTTCATTGACCCTGTGATGAACACACCCAGATCCTTCTCCTCCTCTGTCTGGGCTAGCTGCACTCCCCCTAGCTGGTAAGTCCTCCTTGGGTTCTTCATTCCAAAATGCATCACTTTGCACTTTTTGGCATTAAAGCCCAGTTGCCAGGTGTCTGACCAGGTTTCAAGCTTTGCCAGATCATCCTGCAACCCCTGCCATCCCCCTAGGTCATCCACCACCGCGCCAACCTTGGTATCATCAGCAAACAGACTGATCTTGCTCTTGATGTCCCATGATATGTCTGCAATGAATATCCCAAACAACATTGGTCCCAACACGAGCCCTGTGGGACACCGTGCGTCACTGCCCTTGGGTGTGAGAGCTCCCCACCCACCACCACCCTCTGTTGCCTTCCCTGCAGCCAGTTTCCTACCCATCTCACCAGCATTGCACCTGCCCCTGTGCCTACTAACTTCCTTCCCAGCTTTCCATGTGGCACTGAGTCGAATGCCTTACTGAAGTCCAGATACAGGACATCCACTGCATGTCCCCTGTCCAGTTGCCTAGTTACCCAGTCATAGAACTCGACCAGGTTGGTTTGGCAGGATCTGCCACGTATGAAGCCATGCTGTCTGCTGTCCTGTAGTCCTTTGGCCTCTAAGAGGGCCACCAGCCTCTCCTTCAGGATAGTCTCCATTAGCACCCCACGATGGATGTGAGGCTCACTGGTCTGTAGTTCCCGGTTCATCCTTGGGGCCACTCTTGTGGAGGGGCACCACATGAGCCATCCTTCAGTCCTGAGGTACACACCGAATGTAGTGAGGCATTAAATAGGTCTGCCAAAGGTCCTGCAAGGACCTCTGCCAGCTCCTTCAGTACCCTGGGGTGGATGCCATCTGGGCCTGGTGCCTTGTCCACCCTCAGTGCCTTCAAACCCTCTCGAACTCTGCCCTCCATGATTTCCCCATCTGTCACCACTTCCCCCCCGTCTGCCATTTCTCCCATCTTGGGTGTCACCCCCTTTTCTCTTTAGTAAATACTGAGCAGAAGTACTCATTTAGTGTTTCCGCCTTATCGTGCCCTGCTCCACCCAACCCCCTCCTTCCTAATCCTTACTATGTGGTCCTTACAGCTCCTTTTTCTCCTGATGTACTTAAAGAAGTCCTTCTCCTCTTAATGCCTTGTGCCAGCCTGAGTCTGTGAGATGCTTTGGCTCCTTACTGCCCTTGTCACCTCCTTCGATTCTGTCAAGTACTCCTCTGTCCTCCCTCCCTGTTTTCTTGTATTTCCTAAAGGCAGCTCTTTTCCTCCTTACCTTTTCCATGACCTCCTTGCTCAACCAGCTCGGTTTCTTAGCCCTAGCCTTCTTGCTCTGGGCTTTGCAGCAGGTTTTGGTTGCCTCCACTATCCCCAACTTTATGAGCTCCCATCTCTGGTTAGTATCCATACTAGATTGAATTCTGGCCAGGTACCCTTTTACCACTTCCCCCATCCTCCCAAAGTCAGCCCTCCTGAAGTCCCTTTGTAGGAACTGTTAGAAAATATTTCGGTATAAAAAGGGCATCAGGGCTGCGGCTGAGACATGAGAGTGGCATCTCCATGCCTTAGGATTCTGAGTGGTGTAGCTGTCCTCACTACAACCAGTAACCCACCCTCCGGGAGGTCAGAAGGGAGCCTGCATCTGGCAGAGCAGCACCCTAGGGGCAGAGTTCAAGGTCTGCTGGATTGAAGTGGACATCGTGTGGACAATCAAAAGTCCTGGGGGCGTTCTGGTCTTGAGATGTGCAATTTGGAGGGGTACAAGTGAGTGAAATACCAGTCCATCCTGTGCAATTTAGATTTAATTCTGTTGAAAGCTTGCCTTTTATTCTGTAACTCGTGACTGTAGTCCTGAAACACCAGGACCAACGCCACCATCCATTTTTATAGCCCCTTGTGATTTAGCGGCTCTCATCATAGTTTCTTTTTTTCTGAGTAGCTCAGATATTTTTTAAGAAAGTGTCTGGGGCTCTCTGACGGCTGCGGCTTCAGCCCAACATGATGCGCCCGTTCAATTTAAAAATCTGTCGTTTCATCTGGCAAGCCCAGCTGCTTTGCTGACCACCTCTGTATGTTATGCTCAGGGTTTTTACTTTCAGTGCCCTCTGGTAGTCCGACTAGCCTTAAGTTTGATCTTCTTGAGCGATTTTCCAAATCGTCAACTTTGCCCAACAAAAGAGACGCATTTTCTTTCAAATCACTCCGTTCGCGGCCCGATCCCTGCCACGAGGTCTTCCAGCTCACTTAATCATTGTTTGGCCTCCTCGAGCCGATTGGCATGAGCTGCAGTGGTATCCAATAGACCAGTGACTACATTCTGCAAGTGCAGCATTTGTGCAGTCACATTAGTGAAACCAGCCTTCATCTCATTTTGGAGGTTGGTAATCATGCTAGGAACTACCCGTAGTGCTTGGTTGGTGGCCTCGCTGTCCTCAGACGCTGTGCCTGCTGAAACCACGTTCTGTGCTCAGGTCCTTCCCTCCGATGGCATCGCTGATTTATTCGGACCTGGTGCAGGCTCAAACTGAATAGTAGACTGTTTTTTTTTTTTTTAAACGATCGTTGCTACGTCATGATGCAGCACTACAGTAGGTTGAAATGTTTAGCAGGTTATTTTGCAGATTAAAGAAGATTTATCTGAGAATGTTGGTGCCCGATGGTAGAGCCAGGGTTCTCCAGATTTTTGGGGTTCTAGTTCAGTTCTGGTTCTACATTGTGGGGTTCTGGTTTGGTTCGGTTCGGTTCAATTCTGCTTAAAAATTACATGTTTGGGTTCAGGTTCAGTTCGATTCAAGGCTTTTGGTTTATTTTCTAGTTCTGGTTCTGGATCAAGTTAAGTGTTACTAAATTCGGTTATACAGTATATATAAATTTGGCTATGTATATATATATAATATAAAACATGGAAACGACACCTGATTTCACAATGTTAACTATTCAGATCAACATTACTTTGTGTAGAAAAAAAAACTAAAAGGCAGGCAAGTACAAGTTCAGTTGTAAACTATAAATGTTCAAGAATTTAACAAATACAGAACAAGCAAATGTGTTAACTGATAAGTGAGCTCTTTGGTCATCTAGAACTTGCTTGCAGAATGAGAACACTCTTACTGCTACTGCTGCTAGCTGACAAGCATAGGTACTTCTCTGCAAGCTTTGCTAGTTTTGGGAACGGGTGTCTTCCTGTCTTATTCCAGAATTCAAGGCAGTTATCAGTATAACTGTCATGTTCTAAATATGTTTTAGTTCACTGGATGACAATGATCTGGTTGCTGTTGAAGAAAGACCACCTAGACTGGATAGCATGTCCTTGACATCAGTTTTTGGCCTTTTTGCTGGAGGCTCATCATCATTGGATTTTGCTTTGATATTGACAGTCATTACTGACTTCAATGAAGAAATCATTTCACAATCTGTAAGCAGTACTTCTCACAACTGGAGAAGTGTAGAATAGCATAGATAGACTACTGCCTCCATGTGGGTTCTCCTCATCTCACATGGTCTGGGTTGAGGTTCGGTTCGTGTTCATCTATTTTTTATTTTTAATGTTCTAGTTCGGTTTGATTCGGGCAAAAATTGAATAGTTCTGGTTCGGTTCAGGTTTGGTTCTGAGAAGAACCCTGGCTCTACCTAGTGGGAGCTTGCTCAAAACCTGTCTTCCATCTTGCTTGGCTAAGTCACGCCCCCCCCCATGTATATTCTTTGCAAAAAAAACATTGTTAATGAACTTGTTAGGGTAACTTAATTACGGAAAAATGGGGAAAATATACAGACAAATGCTGGTGCGTGAAATATGAGAAAATAATTTTGTTGATGATGTGTTTGTTAAGATAAGTCATTGATCCATGAGCCTGAAGGGTAAGGTGTTTATTATCTCTCTCAGATCAATGAGATGGAATTTTCCAGTACTATATACTATAGTTTTCGATATTTATTTACTATAATACACAATGCTCCAGACGATGTTGCCAGGTGGAAGTAATTTACTCACCAGTTTGTAAATATGGTGAGTAAATGAAAATTTATGCATGTGCAAGTGCTTAAAACCTGGAAAAAATGCTCCGTTTGAGCCTCTAACAGTGTTTTGAAGCACTATTCTGTGGGGGTGTGGGGCATTTCTAACTGTCGTGGTGAGTATCTGTACTCCTTAAAAACAGTTTATGAAGTGCATTTCTTAAAAAGGGGGCGTAAAAGAGGTGCTCACTTTATCTGGAGCACTGATAATACATTTGGGTAGTCCAACAGTTTTGTTTTCATTTTTTATTAGGGATTACAGAAATGTGCACAAGTGCAGGCCTGCAGTTTTCACATTAGTTTGCTAATTTCAAAGGGATCAAATCCCCTGATGGTGGGTGTGTAAGAACTACTTTGCTTGTTTGAGACACAGCACAGCGTGAGTGCTGCAGCATCAGATACATTTACTGACTTGTTTTCTCTTGGCAAACTGAGTTCTTCTGCAAATTACTCTTTGGCAGTTTCAAAAAGATTAACTTATTTCAGGCTTAGTATGTTTTGAAATGTTGGTTGGGAGAGGTTAAACATTTTTGCCATAGACACAGAATGGGAAAAGCTGTAAGTCTTGGCCTTGTAATGTCAGGAGGTTTTGCTTGTTTGTATTTAACCATGTGTTTTTTTTTTGGGGGGGGGGTTAACTCTTTTTTTTACCTGCTTCTCCTCACTGGCCCCATAGGACTCTTTCCAGTGTGGTCAACTTGGACCGGTTTCTTCCTTTCCTGCTTGAGGTCTTCTTGAGCCCGACCTCTGTCCCGGGAGTTCCTCCTCCACATCTCTGACCTCCCAGTCCCCCCCCGGCTCTCCTTTCTGATGCTGTGTCTGTAATCCAGATGGGCTCTACAGTGTGGGAGGAGATCCAGAGGCCTGGCCGAGACAGACCCGGTGCTGGACTTGGAAGCCGTCCCCTGGACCCACCATCGCCTTCCCGGGTGCCAGGGCTTTGTTCCTTGTGTTCTGTTGCTTTGGTGGGGGTGCGGACATGCAGTGATGATCTGCACATGATGGGTGTGCTCCCACACCCATGTGTAAGGTTTCCACCGACACCTCCAACTCCTGTACAAGCGTGCCGCAAGTTCACTGCCCCTAGTCTCCACCGGGAGCCACTAACACAGCGGAGTATGCTACCCACCTGCCCCCAGGAGAAGAGAGCAATCCTCCAGATGCTTAGTCCTCTCCTGCTGCTGCGGACCCCCGACGCCCCAAGCTCGTTCCCGAACCTGGGTCGCTGGCGTGGCGTGAGGTGTGGCATCCAGCGTCCCAACTCTCAGCACCACTGGGCCAGCATTTAGCCATGTTTTGAAAGCTACATTTCTGTGTTCTGTTTTAAACTGAATTGAGAAGATTAATAGATTTGCTTTCTGTGTGTGCGCGCACGCATGGTCATATCTGTGTCTTGGTGTGTGTCCGTCTCCCCGGAGTGGACTGCCAGCTGAGTTGGTGTTGTGGAAATGGTTACAGGCTTCAAGAGGGCATGGGACAGACACATGGGGAGTGTGAGCATGCAGTAAGAGAGGACAACTAAAATGGGCAGACACGGTGTGCCTTTGTGCCCTTATCTGCCGTCAACTTCTATGTGGGAGTCAGGAATTTAAAATCTTTTTTAGTGCTTTCATGGTTGTGGGCTGTTAGGGGTTGGGGATGCCTAACGTGCTACGACAGCCTTTTTATGTTTGTGCTTGCGCAGAGCAGACATATTACTGTAATAATGGATTTGAGAGGTGTCACTAATGGTCTAGTTGAGGGCAGTCTGCAGTGGGCTCGACAGTGTCAGACCAGTTATCAGCCAAGAACATCATAACACGCTTCTGAACTTGTTGGGTGGAAATTTTGTGACGTTTAAAGAAAAGAGCTGATTGAATCACAGGATGGCTCATTGCTTTGGTCTGCATAATACTGCTCAGCAAACAGCTGATCACGTCATGATCAGACTGTGCCTTGCCCCCACCACCCATGCAACCTCCCACTGTCAGGTATCCTTCTCACCTCCCAGTCACTGCCCATATCCTGGTCAGTGAAAACAATTCCCTTCCACTGCCAAGTATCCCTCCCACCTCCTGATTCTTTCCATGTCTCAGTCTGTGAAAACAACTCCCTCCCTCTTCCGACTATCCCTCCCACCTCACTGTGACTCCCCGTGACCCAGTTCGTGAAAGCAACTCCTTCCAGTGCCAAGTATCCTCCCATCTCCCGCCTGTTCCTTTTGTGCTGTAATGTTAAACCAACACTAGGTGCCCAGTCCCCAGTGTTGGTACCTGAAATAAAAGAAAACTGTCCTCTGTAGTCTGTTTTTTTTTTTTTTTTTTCTAATACCCTGTAAAAGAAACTGGTCCATTGATGTCTGCTACTACACCGCAGTCCTTACCCACTCAACCCCTCTCAGCACCACCCCCACTTCTTGTTTACCTCTCTGGGGTCCAACACCATAATCCTCCCTGAACTGGAGTCACACCTTCACTCTTCAGCACTAGACCAGGAACTGAGGAAATCAGGTAAGCATGTCAATGTATTTCGATGAGTTTTAAACTTTCATTCATAACTTGGCCATTTTTTTATATTTTTTTCCCCAGAGTTTCAACATGGCCTTTTTGGGACCCCACTTATTGAACAAGGATAGGTGAAAGTTTTCAAATCCGACTTAAAAGGTGATTTCGCAATCACTCTGCAAAATCACCTTTCGGGCAGGATTAAAAAATTTGCACTTACTGGGTTCATGATGTGGGTTCATAAGAAGACTTAAAAATTTGGGGTCAACAGGGTTATGAAGGTACGTTGAAAATTTTCAATGCTCGCTGATAACATTGGTAATTTTTAATACTTTGACCCCAGACCACCTCATGAACTTGACAGATGTCATTTTTCAAATCCAGGCCAAAATGTGTTTTTGCATTTGTGATAAGAAGTGATGTTTTGGCCAATATTTTATGAATGACATCTTCAGAAGGAGAGGTCGTAAAAAGACTATGTTGAAAATTTGCGGTAAAAGTAGAAAAAAATGTTCTGAAGAAACGTTGAATTGTTCCGTTTACTCATAACTTTATTTTTGCAGATTTTTTCCCTAATGTTCAACATATCCCTGGTGTTACCCCACCTCATGAACATGACTGGTGTGGTTTTTCAAATCTCTCCCCAAATCACCTTGCAGATGGGATTTAAAAAATTCCACCTGTCTTGGTCATAATATGATCAAGATGGTTAAACAGTGTTCCCTTTCCCTATAATATCAGGTCATAAAAAGACAATATTGGAAATTTGGGGTCAAGATGTGGGGGCGTACTGAAAATTAGATATTGCCTCCCAGATTGCGCAAATGCGCAGGCACCATCCCTGGATCTCCCCTCACCTTGTGAAGGTTTTCAGAGCAAGAGACAAAGCCTGGGAGGTGTTCAAAGTCTCTTCCAATGCCTCTGACCTACAGACTTACAGATCACTGAGGAATGCATGCACTAAGGCTGTGCGTTTCGCTAAAGCTAGCTTCTTTAAATGCTAACTTGAGGACTGTCAGCCCTCCCCTGCTGCCTTCTGTAAAACTCTCCACTCTCTGCTTGGTTCAACTCACCAAGGTCCGTCTCCAAGCTCCGATCCCACAGACAATGACTCCAGTGCAGTGGCCTCTTCAATAAACCTCTTCTTCACGATCTGTGCCCAGCCCCAAGGGTCACCACCTTCCCTGCCCTCCCCGCAGACCACAGGATGCCCCCCACGCCCAGGCTTGACCGCACATTAGTCCCACCTGCACATACACCCTCCCACCACAATCCCCACTCTTCCATCCCACTGCCCCGCCATACTTCCCCCATCACCCCTTCAGAGCTGCTTCATGCCCTCAAAGCTTTGAACTCCTCCAAACAGAATCCGGATGGAATTAACCCTATCCTCCTAAAAAGCTCTACACCTGCCATACTTCACCCAATCACCCATGTTTTCAGTCTCTCCCTTTCCACGGGCACTCTACCTAAGGCCTGGAAACTAGCTAAAGTCATCCTGCTCCATAAAGGAGGTGATCGATCCTTCCCTGGCAATTACAGGCCTATTTCTCTCCTTCCCTCTCTCCAAAATCCTGGAATCCCTTATCTCAAAAAGATTGAGCTCATTCCTTGTCTCTAAGAATATTCTAACACCCTTCCAATCTGGCTTCTGTCACCTTCATTCCACATCCTCCTCCCTTCTCTGCCTCACCAACCACATCCACTCTGCATGGACAAAGGCCATCTGACACTTGCCATATTTATAAACCTGGTCAAGGCCTTTGATTCTGTTGCTCACATGTTACTTCTCAATGACCTTACAGCCGTCGGGCTTTCCCCTACCTCTTCTGACTGGTTCAAGGCCTACCTATCAGATAGGTTTAAATCCGTTCAGTTAGGGGAAACAAAATCTGCTCCTCTTCCCATCCTGGCTGGTGTCCCACAGGGGTCAATCCTTGGACCCACCTTATTCACAGTATTCGTGAACAATCTCCCAATCAGCCTGCTCTGCCTTCCACGTGCAGATGTACGCGGATGACACTGTGATTTTTCTCTTCTGGCCCCTCCCTTGCCTTAACCAAACCCATCCTCCAAACCAACTTCCTGAACACCTTAAAGTGGCTCGATGACAAATTGCTCAAATGCAAGATGAAGAAAATGGTCCCCATGGTCTTTGGGACTGCCTAGAAATTAGCCAAAATTACAGAACCCTCCTACTTCTGTGCCCTCGATGGCTCCACCAGTACGGTACTTGAGTCTTTCAAATATCTTGGCATTTGGTTGGATCCCAAATTGGACTTCTCCTTACATCTGAACTCGATCCCACAGCAAACTGCGACCTAAATTAGGAATGCTTTACAGGCACAAGGACAGCCTCTCCCTCCCCATCTGGAGGGAGCTAATTTCTAAGCTTAACCTCCCCTCATTTAACTATGCCGATGTAGTGTACAGCTCAGTGCCACACACGTCTCTTGCTAAACTGGACCCGCTATTCCATGCCTTTTGCAGATTCGCCTCTAATCTCCCGTACTGCACTCATCACTGTCTCCTGTACCAATCCGTCTCCTTACCTTCCCTTTCTAATCGGCACCTGGCGCATTGTGCTACCTTTATAGCTAAGTTCTGGTTCAACTCCCTTCCCCCCCACCTTGCTCCTTATTAGCCCCTGCTCCAAATACAGGCTACTCCCTGCACTCTCGTGACTACTGCTCTTTCGCCCTGTCCACACCACGCTCACTAGCAGGTAAAACGGCTTTCGCTCATCTGCTCCCTGCCCTCTGGAACTCTCTTCCTTCTACCGTACGTAGCTTGCTTACCACCCACTCCATCAAAAAGCACCTCAGACATCTCCCCGCCCCTCCTTGTCATTGTTTCCACCCTCCTTAACCTCTTGATACCCTTGTCATCTTGGCCCATCCCTAAACCAAGGCCACCCCTGCTCTCTGTCTTATTCCTGGTCGCACTTACTTGTGCACTCTTGGCTGCCTCTATGCCCCTAGCCTAGTTATGGAGCTCACTTAACAGTGTCCACTGCAGTGTTCGCTTCAAGGCCTACCCTCCAGCACTGGTTGGAATTCCCTGTGTATTTCTTTTCTCTTATATGTTCACGTAAACTGCTATACAAGTGTATTATTCTGTAAGTTTTAAGTATTCTTGTATTCTCATGCCTTTGTTCTTTATTTTATACTGATGCTCGATGTTGTGATTTTCTGTGTCGTTTGTAGCCCTACCCCGGGTCGTGTCTGGAAACGAGCTTCGGCTCAGTGCACCTATCCCGGTTATCAACTTTTAAATAGATATATAAAGATTGCATATCCTTGGTAAATACAGTCTCAAAATGTGTAGAAGCTGCACATCACTGAAAATGACACTTTCAGCTCTATCGTGCATGCGCACCCCCTAGCACCGTGCACTCACACTGTAGAGCACCCGATTGAGGAACTGTCATGTCAGTACAAAAATTTAAGTATTTTCTGGTGGCGGACAGATTCGGTATACCCTGAGAACTTCTCAGGATCCAGTGCCACTGTAAGAAAGCTGGTATTGTATCGGCCAAATCGGTACAGTTAGAGGGTATGTTAGTGTCAGTGGCTCTGTAGGCTGTCTGCTTACTTCTGGGGCCGGAGGACTAGAATGTTGTGGGTTCTAGCCCCACACTTAGAACTTGGGCTAATACCCAATACTGGCCCTGTAGTGCAGCACGAGGGGATGCTAAACTGATTAGGTGCAATCCTTTGGATGCGACCTTAAACCAAGGTCTCTTCTGCCCATTGCTACTGGCTGTCCAGCTGAACGTTAAACATCTCATCAGTTGAGATGACATCATGGACCTCTTGAACTTTGCATTCAGTGTGCTTATGATGTCATCTCAACCACTTGATTGGAAACACTGCCTCATCTGGTCTGTCGTGGGTAAATATATAGTAAACATGTGTACAAGCAGGATCCGGTACCACAGCAGTGCAAGTGGTGAACAGTCGGCATTGGCAAGTTCTTGTTTTTAAAAGTTCTGACTTTGGGGTTGAGTTAGGAAGTTTTAAAGAGCAGCTGACGCCTTTGAAAAAACTTTGGAAAACATAATAGCTGGACAAAGTTCAACTTGTATTTCACATATATAGTTTTCTTCTTTTCATTATTTATTACTAAAGAAATTCCCACAAAAACAGGATCTTTATCTCTTAGAGCTCATCTGCCTCTGTAACTTACTACCTACTTGACATCATAATGCTCTGTTGTGACATTACAATCTGTTGCTGTGGGAATAACTGTGATGTCACAAGCACAGTATTATGACATGAGGATGGGAAGAAGCAGTAGGAGCTGATGAACCCTCAGGGAACAGCTCTTCTGTTTTCATGCATCTGACCTCAGTAATAAACAAAAGGGATAAGAAATGCAGAGCTAATGTGAAATATAAGCTGCTTTGTGTCCAGATATTATGTTCTTCTTGAGGCGTTGGTGGCTCCTTAAAAAAAAGTTGTGTTCATCCTGTTTTTAGTGAATGCTTGCTGACTGATAGGTGTGGCAGCTGCTGTTTCAGTAATGTGATAGATGTTTATTAGGTGTTGGTTATGTTAATTGTTGGAAGGTATATAACTAGTAAATGTCAATTATTAGAGGTTTATAGATTGGGAATGGCACAGTTCAGTAATTATTGTCATACAAGGGCTGGTAAATCTGCACCTGTCCTGTAGAGGAAGGTCTACCCACACACCTTTGTCACATGCAGCTATTATCTTCCTGTGCTTTCTTCTGCACTCTTTCTGTGCCTCCCCCTAGTAGTGTTTCAGATTCCACGCTCTCTAAACATATAGTGTTGGCACCTACGCCTTTTTGCCTCTGGACCTTGTTTTATATTCCAGCTCTACTGTCCAAACATGATTGTGTTTGATTAACTATTAGTGCAGACCCTCCAACATTTGGCAGATGAAAATAGATACACCCCTGTAATGTGTTACGTGGGAGGGGGAGCATGCACCCCCTTTTGCCCATGAGTATTCCAAGGGCCCATTTGCTTGCACATACTATGTTTTTTTTGCCTGTGCCCTTTCGAACTTCAGCTCCCACCCAGACCCACGTTTACCCATGCATAGGGCAGTGCAGTTTAATGCTGGTAGCCTAGTCTTTTTCTTTGTCAGGCACTACCAAGTGATTAGAGTGTGCGAAACAGAATGTCCTCCACCACTAACGTGCAAATAAAGAGCAACACTATAGGTAGGTATCTGACCACCTGGGCATTAGCGTAAATCATCTCCACCACTTTGCCTGGCTTGAGCTCCTGCCAGGCTCTGACCATAGATTCAGTTAGTGCTATGATTCTGACTATGCTCAATACGGCAGGGCACTACGGATATGCTGTGAAAACGCAGTCCACAGAAGAACAGAACAGGTAGAATGGCAATGCTCATAGATGTTGCCCAGCATGAGTATATTTATTTATTTCAAAAGTTTCACTGGGAAAGACACTGTCATACTTGGAGTGCTAATGACATATGGGTAACCTAATGGCAGAAAAATACCAGTGGTCCACTTCCAGTCTGCCCTTAACACGCCTACCCCCAGACTGTTTTTACAGATTAAAGTTCATTACCTTTGCAGCTGGAGCTTAGCCGGGCTCTGAGAGAAGGGATTGTGGTCTGATATGATGATCAACGGTCCCGCCCACCCGGACCGTCTCAGAGAGCAACTGGCAAACGCACAGACATAGCTAAGTCTGTGATTTGTTTAGCTGCAAAATAAGTGGAGCAGAGCAGTGTTTTTCACTGGGCAGCAATCGAGATGCGGTCGATGGTTGGTCCAGAGACACATGGACTGAGAACACCATAGTAACTGCTTTTTTGGCTCAGCTTACTGCAGAACACCCACCAATGAAGTGTCTGGGGATAATTGGCTGCAGCAACTGCTTCCAGGGGTCACGGGCAAGCCGGCGCATATTCGTTGTGGTTACTATGGGGACAGACAGACACTTTCAGCTCTGACATGCATGCGCACCCCCTAGCACCGTGCATTCACACTGCAGAGCACCAAATTAAGGAACTGTCCTGACAATACAAAAATTAAAGTATTTTCTAGTGGTGGATGGCTTCGGTATACCCTGAGAACTTCTCTGGATTCAGTACCACTGTAGGAAAGCTGGTATTGTATCGGCCAAATCGGTACAGTTGGAGGGTATGTTAGTGTCAGTGGCTCTGTAGGCTGTCTGCTTACTTCTGGGGCTGGAGGACCAAAATATTGTGGGCTCTAGCCCCACACTTAGAACTTGTGCTAATACCCAATACTGTCCCTGTAGTGTAGCACGAGGGGGGTGCTAAAATGATAAGGTACAGTCCTTTGGATGTGACCTTAAACCAAGGTCTCTTCTGCTCATCGCTACTGGCTGTCCAGCTGAACGTTAACTATCTCATCAGTTGAGACGACGTCATGGATCTCTTGAAGTTTGCATTCAGTGTGCTTATGATGTCATCTCAGCCCCTTGAATGGAAACACTGCCTTGTTTTGTATGGTTGCCCATACATTACTGTATGTACAGGGAATTAAATAAGGCAGAAATATAGATTAGTAACTTGACATGTGACCGTGCTAATCAGCTGTGAAAATGCATAGCGCTTGGCACAGAATGGGTGACAAAATAAAAAAAAATAAATTTATATATATGTATAATTTTATTTTATTCTTTGGTAACTGGGTAAAGCCCTCTTGGTACAGGTGCCTGTTTTCAGGGGTGACCCAGGAGCAGTGGAGACTGGAGAGTCAAGTCAAGTCAGAATTATCAAAGTGCCTGTACAGAGTTAAAACCAAACAGCAATAAAACTAAAACAATAAACAGATTTAAAGTTAAAAAATACACAGCATTACCTAGTTACTAAGCATTTAAAAATGAGAAACTGAATAAATACGTTTTTAGTGCAGTTTTAAAAGTCTCAGTGGACAGGCACTGTCTGACCTGGCGAGGTAGAGAGTTCCACAGGGTTGGAGCCATAAAAGCAAAATATCTCACCCCTGAGGTCTTCAAATGGACCCTGGGAACGTCTAGCAATCCCTCGTCAGTGGAATAGAGCGGACGGTAGGGACAAAAGAGGTCTCGCAAATAACGTGGTCCCTGTCTGTGTAGGGCCTTGTAGATCAGCAAACCGACCTTGAAGGTGATCCTCCACTGCACTGGCAGCCAGTACACCCCGCGGAGCAGAAGCATGACATGGCTAGATCGAGATAAGCCCATCAACAACCTTGCTGTCGCATTCTGCACCAGCTGCAGGTGACGGAGGTCCACCCCCGGAAGGCCTAGGTACTGGGCATTGCAATAATCAAGGCGGGAGGTCACAAAGGCATGGACCAAAGTCAGAAGGTCATCAGGCAGAACAAGGTGTTTTACCCAGACGGCATTCCTCAGATGGTAAAATGAGGACATAACAACGGCTGCCACCTGCGATTTAAGTGTCAGCTCACGATCAAGAATAATGCCCAGATTCCGCACCTGTTTGGAGGACCTCAGCTGAATGCCCCCTAGCAGATGTCCAGAGGGCTGAACAGCCGAGGACCTCTCTACCCGACGACCTGGGTCCACAACCAACACCTCAGTCTTATCTGGATTTAACCTTGACCAGCTGGCACTCATTAAGTCTTGGATCTCAGTGAGGCAGTCGTTAAAGACCGAGACGGTATCCTCCTGATCGGGTACAAAGGACATGTAGATCTGAGTGTCATCTGCATAGCAGTGAAAACTCTGCCCATACCACCTTACAATGTCCCCTAATGGCAGCATATACACCGCGAACAACATGGGAGACAGCACGGAGTGACTTGCTCAGAGTCGCACAGTATGCAAGTAGAGGTTGTGGGGCTCAAACCTAGGTCTGTCTGTTGGATGTACCAAGCTCATTCACATCTCCTTACTTTAACCACTAGGCTATACTGCCAACCCCGTATAGTTTTATTAATTTTGCCTATTGTGCCATGGAGTCACACAAAAAATGGCTAGTAGTCTAGTGCTATGAATTTCTGGATATAGTTAGCATTACCCCCGTTTTGCATAGCATTTTGCTATACGCTATGCTGTATAGTGTATAATAGAATATTTTGAACAATAGAATTCAGTGGTTGCACAGGGCTGCTGTGCATTGTTTGCAGCTTCCAGTCATTTGTTATGTATGGGCATGGTCTACTGCTGTGCAGGGGTATCTTAACCAATCAGAATCGTATAGCAGGCAATTGAAAGATCATCAGAATTTCCCACCATTCAACAAACTGACCGAACAGTAGCATTCCACAGATTCTGAACGTTTACATTTAAGGACTGGGTTTTTTCATGTGTTTTATTGCAAGTAGTTTAAATGTTTTATGACTTGATAACTTGAAAGCTTGATTTTTTGGTCTAAAAAAATAAATGTTAATTGAATAATGTTTAACATTTTTTACAATACAACAGAACTAAAACACAACAGAACTGTGATTCCAGCTCGTAATTCTGAGGGCACCACATGACTCAGGCTTATCTCCTGCGGTTTATGAAGTTCCCTGAATCTTTTGATGGAATCACTGCTCTGTTGTGCATGTTTCCCCATGCACTGAATTAATACTTCTTTTCAGTATTCACGGTAGAGGGGGAGGGACCGGGACCACAATTAGGCAGCAGAAACAGTGGGGGGAGAGAGGTAAACACCAGTCCTTTTACAGAAGAGAGCATCCTGGAGGAACTCACAAAACTTAGGTTGGACAAAGCGATGGGACCAGATGATATGCATCCCAGGATATTAAAGGAATTATGACCAGTGCTAGCAGCCCCGTTTAGTGAGTTGCTCAATACAGGGGTGGTTCAAGGGGACTGGAAGAGGGGCAGATGTAGTCCCTGTCCACAAGAGTGGTAGCAGGGCGGAGACAGGAAACTATAGGCCAGTCAGCCTCGCCTCACTAGTGGGTAAGATTATGGAGGCACTGCTTAAGGAAAGGATTGTGGAACACCTGGAAACCATGGGAACACAGGATCCAAGGCAGCATGGATTCACAGCAGGAAGGTCATGTCAAACAGATCTGATTGTCTTTTTTGATTGGGTGACAAAGGAGGTGGATAAGGGAGGAGTGGTGGATATTGCCTACCTCGACTTCAGCAAGGCCTTCGACACCATACCGCACAGAAGGCTGGGGAACAGTCTAGGTAGCCTGGGGGTGAGCCACAAAGTGGAAAACTGGGTTAGAAACTGGCTGAGGGCCAGGAAGCAGAAGGTGGTAGTAAATGGGATCAAATACGAGGAAAGGGGGTGACCAGTGGGGTGCCTCAGGGATCAGTCCTGGGGTCAGTCCTTTTTAGTGTCTTCATGAGTGACGTTACTGAATGGTTGAAGGGGAAGGTTTGCCTATTTGCAGATGATACCAAGATCTGCAATAGAGTAGACACTCCAGAGGGGGTCGAAATAATGAGGAGGGATCTGGGAAAGCTGGAAAAATGGTCCAAAATGTGGCAATTAAAATTTATTGCAAAGCAGTGCAAAATCATGCACCTGGGGGCGAAGAATCCCTGCGGAGAGCTACAGGATGGGGGTGGAGGGCTGACAGTCACCAGGGAAGAGAGGGATTTAGGGATAATCATCTCAGGTGACCTAAGGGTGGCTAAATAGTATAAAAAGGCTGTGGGAAGGCCAGTGGGATGTTTGGGTGTATAGGAAGGAGTATCACTAGCAGAAGAAGGGAGATGCTGATGCCTCATCTAGAATACGGTGTTCAGTTCAGGAGGCTGCATCTTTGCAAGGACATAGGCAGGGCAGAGATGGTCCAGAGACGGGCAACCAAGATGATGTGGGGCTTGCATCAGAAAACATATGAGGACCAATAGTATCTTAAAGACTTGAACAAAGTGCAAGGGGGGTGACATCTTTCAGTACAAGAGTTGAACAAGGACGAGGGGGCACGATATGAGATTGGAGGGGGGCAGGATAAGAGGAAATGTGAGGAAGTTTTTCTTCATGGAAAGAGTGCTTGGAATAGCCTGCTCCAGGAAGTGGTGGGTGCTAACACAGTGGGGGGATTTAAGCATGCATGGGATAGACATAAGGGAACCCTGGATGTGGGGAAGAGAGGCGAAAGCCAATGACCAAGTAGGGTCAGTGGCCACTGATTCAGGCAGGTACTACGAGCAGACTAGGTGGGCCTAGTGGTCCCTATCTGCCGTCAACTACCATGGTGCTATGTTACTCTTGTTTGTGTGTAACAAGTCACTCGAGCTAGCCAGAGTGATTTATAATACATTTTATTTAGGGGTGCTCAGATTCTTAAGAATCTGTTTTGTTCATGGAAATTGGAATTTCAGATCAGAGTCCATTTCTGTTCCGCATTCAGTTCAGACATCGGAACGGAGTCAGAAGTTCCGATTTTGCAGCCAACTTTGCCTGTGTGTAGACTGCTACCTCCCCACCTGGTAAACATTTTCCTCCCAGGACAAAAATAGCCCTCCCCTTCCCTGACAGAGACACTGGTTAGATTTCCTGGAGGCTCAGCTGCTGTGAGAGACGGTTGTGCTGTAGTGAGTTTGGTGCTAAAACGTTCATGTCCACTGCTGCACTCCACTCCATTGTAATGGCCAGCTCCACTTCAATAAGTAACCCCCCCCCCGCAAGCTTCTGCTTCGATGAGCTCTCTCCAAGTCCTGTCAGTCAGGTCACCACCCACCCCCACCCCCAAACCCTGAAGTGAGTGACTGCCACTGGAAGAGAGTTGGATAGGATGAAAGTTGAAACTCAGTTTTTTTTTTTCCCTTCGGAAAGGAATACATTTTAACAGAGAAAGCTACAGTTTTATACAGTATATACAGTCGCCAACACATTGCTTATAAAGTTTAAAGACCTGCTTCAAAATAATTCTATGCAGAATGTTTGCTCACGGCCTGCCGGCACAGCGGTAGTGCTACCGCTTGTGATGTTGTCAACCCGGGTTCATGAACAAGCCCAGGGAGGCAGAGGGCTGGCCGGGGGGAGAAGGCTTGAGCATCCACAGGACAGCTGACCTCTGGGAGGGAGGGGGGTTCAGGCTCTGCACTTGACTTGCCTGTAGTGGAAGACAGAGGCACAGCAAGGAAAGAGCATAGAGAGAGGGGTTGGGGTGTGGTGGAAGTCAGCGAAAAATGCCTTGAAGTCAGGACGCACGCCACGCCCCCAGAACAAGGAAAAACAGAGCTGGAGCACTGAGAGGAAGAAGTGCAAAAGTGCAGACCCCAATAGCTCCCACCTGCCTGATCCACCAGGGACCTGGCCAAAACAAGTGTCTCGGGAAGTACGAGCCCACCTCATACCTACGGGAGGTAGACCCATGGCTCCATGGGGGTCCGCTCTGAAGTCAGGTAGGATGGTGAAGTGAGGCAGACACATGTGCGCCTCCTGATGGAGCGGGGCTCCGGTGTGAGGGGGAGGATAAACCGGGGAAAAAAAAAATGCTCACACATTACAAGTGTCAGCCTGCAATGCAGCCATATCAACACTTGTCTGTATCCTGTATCTAACTACCAGCCTGTTATGTATGTCCATTGTCTGCACTGTAATCTGTCATTTACTTATGCCCTGTCTGTATGCGTTCTTTCAATGAATATTATGTAATTAATTTTAGGTCGCTCCTGAAAAAGGGACGGTTTGTCTCACTGAGCCTACTCGATTACCAAAATCCAATAATTAAATAAACGAATAAACAAGATCCTCCTTTCTTTAAACATGGCGCTATACTTTTGTGTAATCAAACCGAAAAAGCCCAAGGTTTCCTCCTCGTATTATTATTAGCATGTCAATTACTTTTTTAATTAAATTATATTTAGAATGCCTGCCTGCTGCCTCTATCTCCCTGTCTGGTGCTGCTCCAGTTGGGTATGTACACCTAAAATCTCCAAGAAGCCCCTAGTAACCTGGAGGTGGCTAACTTTAAGAAACCCCTGTGAGGAGCTACCACCAGATGCCTTAACGCACCAGCAGTAGTTAGCCAGAAAAAAATGTTATCCTGCCTTTCTTTAGTAATAATGTATTCCTGGAAATCTTTGAGTCTTCATTTGGGTATTTTAAATTCGGTCATCTATTTTTAAGGCCGTATTTAATTACAACGTTTGTAATTTGCATGGATCTGCAATAAAGATGGCAGTCCCCAGTAACTTTCATAAAATCTTGTCCCCAGGGATCATACACTGACTGCACCCACAGTATTTATAATGTAGCTGTGTCGGGGTGGGGGGGTTGGTTTCCAGCACGTGTTTCTGATGGCCAACAGCAAGACACCACCCTGATCTGCTTCTGTCTATGATGGTGAACCTAGCAAAGGACCCAAAACTTTTTAAGAACTAAAAATTCCTCTATCTTGCCTCCGGAATGAAACAAAGCAAAAAGGAAATCTGATATTTTGATGATTTGGTTTGTCCTAACTGCTAACCAAAGTATTTCAGTTTTTGTTAACTAGTACCGCTACTTTGAGTAGTATGCTTTGAGTAGTAATTAACGCCTGGTACTGTCGATAAACAGGGCACCATGAGTTGTTTGCTAAGTAACCTTATAATGTTGCGTAACTCATTAGAGGTGTAAGATTGATGTCAGTGAGGCATGAAGTGCCGCTGTTAATTTTCAAGCTTGGTATAGTGATGGGTTTGTTGCTGTCCAGAATGCAGAGTTCTAGTACATCTAAAATGTGATCTAGACTGATCTCATACCTCCTTGGGGAGGAATCCATTGTTGTGCAACTTGAGTCCCAGCTGTGTTTCAGGCCAACACAAGAGAGTGGTACTGCAGGTGGGTTTGTGTTAATAAATCTCATTTTTCTCCCCCAAAAATCTACTTAGAGCCATTTTATAAGTGTAATAAGCTCTTCCAGGGTGTGCATCGTAGGATTTATTTTAATGCACTTTCTAAGGGTGTAAGGACACTGGACTGTCAGCCTAATGCCATACTACACTGCGGGGTATGCATTGAATATAGAATAATGCATGGGGTGGTGTGTTTAACAAGAATGTTACACACACCCGAGGTGTTGGATGCTATATAAACCCCGAGAGCAAAGCTCAAGGGGTTTATTCAAGCATCCAACACTGAGGGTGTGTGTAAAATTCAAGTTTTAGATACCACCCCATGTTTTATTTCATATAATTGCTGGGGAGTGTTTTCTCGCCACAGCAATTATATAAAAAAAATACATCGGTGTTCAGCCATGGACTGGTTGGCATGAAACGTGGTCCGCTGTCAGCAGCTGCTTAAAACTTTCCATTTTTTTCCCTTTTTTTTTAAAAAATGTTTACTCAAGGAGCACCTGTTTATGGAAGGATTGCTGGTTGAACTTTAAAAAATAAACTGAAAAGCAAAATGCTTGATCATTTCAACACTCTTGGGAACTGTCAGGTAGACTAATACACTTACAGCAGAGAAGACAGTAGACGAAAAGTCCAGGAGACTGTCAGAAGTGCTTACTTTTTTTAGATGTACATCGTGAAACGTAAAAAGTTGGACGGATATTGTTTCATGTGAAAACGCAAAAACCTCCAGGGAACGATCCACTCCTGGAGATGGACAGAAAAAATGCTGCAGCTGCAGACACAGCTTGCAAACTCCGAAGTAGAGAGTGCTGAGAAAGAAGAGAGCGCGCGCGAGAGAGAGAGCGAGTGAGAGTAGAGGCTAGCGCTTGTGTGGAGCAAGGAAACCTGGCGCTTGTTCGCCGTTATAACCCGTAGGTGATACTGGCAAATTATAACTGGGTTTCCCTATGGGAGAAAACGCTCCTCAGTTATTATAATCCTATAATGCACACCCTTTCATGGATTATGGCTTACTTAACTTTGTCACTGGTTGTGACGATATACTCTACCTTGTATATCCCTAGTGTACCCTAATTTTTTTGTGTGCTCTGCTCAGGGTTTCCCGCTGCCTAGGAATGTAGGGTGATGGCTATGGTAAGCGTGGCTAAGGGCAAATAATTGTTTGGACTTACTATATGCATTGTACATGTGTATAAGTTTTTTTCGGTAAGGTATGGTGCATCAAACCGGGGATAGTAGTACAGTAAAGGCATCTGGTAAAAGGTGATGTTGGAAGATTTTATTAAAAACCAAATCAGGGTGATGGCTAAAAATATTGGGTGGCTGCAGATAAATATAGGATAATGGTAAAAATATAGAATAGTGGCAAAATAAAATAGAGTGGTGGTAAAGTTATAGAACGGGGGTAAATAATATAGAGTTGTGGTAAAAATGTAGAATGGTAAGAAATATAAGGTGGTGGTAAAAATATAGAATGGTGGTGAATATATGGGACTGTGTTAAAAATATTGGGGTATGCTAAAAGTATACAATAGTAGTAAAATACAGGGTGGTGGTAAAGCTATAGAATGGGGTAAACAATATAGGGTTGCGGTAAAAATATAGAATGGTGGTAAAAAAAGTATAGGGTTGCGGTAACAATATAGAATGTTGGTAAAAATATAGGGTGGTGGTAAAAATATAGGATGGTGGTAAACAAATATAGGGTGATGTCCCACCGCACTAAAATAATAATATGGTAACACTGGCTGTGGTGCGTTTTCTGTACTCCTTCTGTAACCTACTGTGTATGTGTCTGTATCCCTCATTTATATTGTGTAACTTTATTCAGCACTGTAACCACCCGCATTGTTGCATTGACATATGCGTCGCTCGTGCAAAAAGAGCTTTGCTTATAGTGAGCCTACTTGGTAAACAAATGAATACATAAAAAAATAATTAGTAAAAAAATCTAAATTTTAGAAATCTCCTCTGATGTGTTTAGGTCTACAAGAATCCATTATTGCAGCGGCATGTTCCAGAATAGGACAGCGCGTTCTACATATTGACAGGTATGTCATTATAGTTACTGGTCAGGGCAGTTATCAAACCGAAATGAGTTGCCTTCATTCTCCGTTACAGATGGGTGTGACATCACCAGGGCTCCTGGTAGCTTTTGCCTCTTGGAAGTCTGGGACTCCCAAAATAAAAACTTTTGGGGTCCCGTACCAAATAGTGGAAGTCCACCAGTGTTCTTTTCTAACTGTGTTTTGGCATACCTTGCTACAGTGTGGGTAGACACCCGGCAGAAGCCAGAAGTACATTCCCAGGGACCCTTCGCATTTATGAACTTGTATCCTTATATGCTTCCCCGAGCATCAAAGATGAAGAACTGTGCCTTCCCAGGAGCTTTGATCATACTGCTATGGCACTTAGCTGATGGCGTTTGAAAAAGACATTCCCATTTTAAAATGGTGGCCAATTTGCACTACAGAATCTCATCAACAGTTAACAAGGACACTGCGTCTGGCATTACGTCACGTTGCTCTGTTGTTTGTGAAACCCATGTCAAGTACTAGTTAACTGGGCCAGTAAGCAGTGTATGCAATCCAGTCTGGAGACAAAGTGAGAAACGAAATCTGCCATCTTGTCTCTCTCCCTGTAGCTTTACGTACAGCCTTTCCAATATTGTTTTTCTTAACTCTCCCCCCCCAATAATTATAAACCGCTCAGGGGTGTAAACACTATAGAATAATATATGGGGGAACATGTATAAAGAGATATTCTAGGGACATGGATATGTTGTTCATCCACACTTATTGGCAGGTATCCTTGCCGCTTTAAATCTTGCCGGAAGGTCTTCAAGCTGGCTCCTCCCACCCACCCGGGTGGTATAACTCTCGGCTCGGCCCCATGACGCCAGATCTTCCTTACCGCTTGGAAGCTCAGGTTCCCTCCTTAACGCTCTGCGTTTGCGATTGGTTCCTATTTCTTCGTTTCTGCGGATTTGAAAGTTTTTGCTAAAAGGACGGTCTTGATCCCTCAGCGGCTGCGATGGACAAATCAACTCTCGGTTTCGGAGATGCCCCTGCAGTCAGAAGATGTCTCGGGCGGATCCACACACTCCACGTGTGCCTACTGTTTGGGCCTTGAGCCTGACCCGGGGACTGCGACCTGTGCTCTTCCTTCTCGGCCTCGTCCTCGAGAGCCGTGCTGCCGATTGCAACTGGGCCGTCGAGCGTTTACCTCGGTGAAGTCTAAGGAAGGCCCGGTCGGCGAGTGTCGCGGGCGGCGGACCGGGCGGATCAGCTCGAAAGATGATCGCCTCGAAGAGGAGGCGGCATCGGCCAGTCTTCCTCGGCTGCCGCATTTATCCCGCTCTCTCTGGGTTCTTCCTACACAGCTTCATTTAAGGAGCTTTGTCTGTCCCTCTCCACTAAGGAGAAGGGCCAGCGTCTGCTGGACCTTTCTCGGTCAAAAAGAGGACAAAGTGAAATCCCTCCGTCGGCGCTCTAGGGAGCGGAAAGGTCCCTCTCCCGAGTCGTCGACCGTCGACTTGATCGACCCGCTCGGCTTCGGCCACTGGCCTCACGGTGCCCCGTCAGGTCAGTTGACTGAGACTCCTGTCGGCCAAGTCGAGATTTTTCGACCCGTTGGACGGGCTGTCGCCTATAAAGCAGGAATTCCTCTCCCGGTTCCCGAAGTTGAAGATCCCGTGGGCTTGCCTGTGCCTCGGTTCCGGAGCCCTGGATGAACCCTCCGAGCGAAGGGGTGCGGTTCCTGCCGACACTTCCCGCACCGACCTCGGAAGAGCCGAGGTCTCGGTCTCGGACTTCTTCGTGATCCAGCCGATCCCACCGTCATAAGCGGTCTCGGTCTCGGCACCACTGAAGCCGGCGTGCGCTCATCCTGTCCTCCTCCTCGGACGAGGGAAACCCGGCGTAAATTACGTGGCCAGTGCGAGACCTCATGTGGCAACAATCCTCCTGACGGGAGTAAGCCGGCGAGTCGCCTTCCCCGGCCATTAAGTGGCTGTCACCGGAGCGGCCGACACAACCCCTCGACTTACCCGAGGAGCCTGTACCCAGGCCGGTTGTTCGGCCAAAACCAGCTGCTCCACCGATTCCGGTGGAACCTCCGCTCCACAGCCACTATTTGGGGCTCCGACCAGATTCTCGGTCAGCTAAGGTCCCCATCGGCTGTCGGTTACCTCACTCCCGACCGAGCCTCGGCAGGTAGAGGGTGGCTCAGGCCAGAGGCAGCTCTTGAGGACTCGTCCGAGTCTGAGGATAATTCCTCCTTTTTCCTCAAGCGACTGGACTTGGAGTCCTCAGGAGGACAGTCAATGGACGATAGCCCGTCGTCCTTCCTAGGACTGCCTCGGCTCATCTCGGAGTCCACTGGGATGAAGCTCGAACCCGTTTCCAAACGGGCCAGGTATCCCCTCACGGAGATTCTGGACCGAGGGGATTCTCCAACGGAGGCCTTTCTGGTAGCCGAGGCCATAGTGGGTCCGGCCCTGGAGCTTTGGCAGCGCCCTGCTTCCTGTCCTGCGCCTTCGGCCAGGATGGCCAGGAAGTATGCGGTCCATACCGGTTCCCTGTCCGGTTTTTCGGAGCACCCCTCTGCTGAGGGGTTGGTTACCGACAGCGTTTTCAGCGCCCGGCTGCGCCAGGATGTGACAAACCTCCCGACAAGGAATCAAAATTGGATTATGTAAATGAAAAAGTCTATCTCACGTCCTCTCTCGGCCTTCGTCAGGCCAGTTCGGCCGTCCTCATGCATTTTCTCATGCCCTGTTGGGCTCCTGGATGAGGTCATTCCTCATCTCAGCGGATCTGCAGACTACGGTCAAGCAGGTGCGGGACCAGGGCAGGGCAGTGGCCAAACAGCAGCTCCAGACTGCTTTGGATATTGGGGACTCATGTGCCAGGTCGGTGGCGGCTGCGAGTGGCTATCGTCCGGTGAGCTTAGCTGAGATATCCCACATTTGCCGGATACCAGCACAAGTTGGCCGGATGTTCCTTTTGGGGACTGACCTCTTGACCCTGGGGTGAAGGTCACCTGCAGAGGATCGAAGTCCAGTTCTACCTTGGACTTGGTCTCTTCCGCTCAGAAGGACAAGGCCTAAACCACAGCCTAAGCCCTTTTGTCCTTCTGCCCCGGGCGCCCATTAACAGCGTCAGGGCCCAGCAGAGCTCGACCTTGGCATCCCAAACCCAAGCCGCGGCTTCCCTCTAACAGGAGGCAGGAGGAAAAGGCCAGGAGGTCCTCGGCTAGTCCTTCTCCAAGCCTGCCCAGTGACGGGCTGAGGGGTGTCCCCCATCCCGTCACCTTACCCTGGGTCCCCCGTGGGGGAGCGGCTCCAGCACTTCCGTTCCGCCTGGTCCGCTGTTACCACGGACAGGTGGGTTTTGGAGAGTGATGGGAAGAGGCCTGCCTCTGGGGTCGAGCAGGACACCGCCCTTGGCAAATGCGCCCCTCGAGAGCGGAGTCCCCAGCCTCGCTGGCGGCGCGTCGAGCCGACATCACTCTCCTCCTCCAGAAGGGGTGATAAGAGAGGTGGAGGACCCTCCTTCAGACCAGGGTTTGTGTCCAGGTACTTCCTGGTTCCCGAAGCAGACCAGGGGGCTGGCGCCCCATTCTCGACCTACACGACCTGAACAAGTTCTAAGGTCTCGAACCTTCAGGATGGTCACTCTGGCTCAGATAATACCATCCTTGGAGCAGCGGCGTGTGGTTCTGCTCTCTGGATTTGCAGGGCGTGTTTTTCACGTCCCTATCCGTCCGTCTCACAGAGATTCCTTAACTTCAGCGGAAGGATCCCGTTTGATTCAAGCCATGCCCTTGGCTTGTCTCCAGCTCCCAGGGTCTTCACCAAATGCATGGCAGTGGTGACAGCATTCCTGCGGCGCCGAGGGGTCCGGGTGTACCCTTACCTGGACGACTGGCTGATAGCAGCTCCCTCCAGGCAGGAGGTGGAGTGGTCCAGAGATCTGGCCCTCCAGGTCTGCTCTCAACTAGGCCTCCTTATCAACGAGGCCAAGTCGGAACTCGAGCCGAAGCAGGTGATTCTGTTCATCGGGGCGCAGCTCGACTCTCTTCGAGCCAGAGCGCGGCTCCCGGCGGACAGGGCCGAGGTTCTTTCCTCCTTGCCCAATCATTTCTGGTTGGGCAACTGCGCCTACCTGGGACTTCCTGTGCCTCCTGGGTCTCATGGCGGCCTGCACCAGCGTGGTCCGTTGGGCCCACTGGAACATCGTCCCTTCAATGAGGACTGGCCAGCCAGTGGTCATAGCGCTGCGATCCTTTGGACCAGCTTGTGTCGGTGACACAGGGGATGTGGACAGCTCTCCAGTGGTGGATCGTTCAGGTCATTTGCAGGAGGGCATCCCGTTCGTCCGCCCGAGCGCGGTCTCTATCGACCCGATGCCTCTCTGATGGGTTGGGGTGCCCATCTGGGGAACACGGGCCACGGCCTCTGGTCCCAGCGGGAGTCCGATGCCACACCAACCTGCTGGAGCTCCGGCGGTCCGCCTAGCTCTCACCGCCTTTGCTCCGTTCCTCCGGGGTCATGGTCCGAGTCCAGCGGACAACACCACGACCATGTACTATCTAAACCGCCAGGCGGGACGCGCCCATGCTTCTGTGCAAGGAAGCTCTCCGCATTTGGTCACTGTATGCAGCCTGGAGGCGGATCTCCTAGCCATTCATGTGGCAGGAGCCTCCAACACCCTGGCCGATGCCCTGAGCCGGATAGGGGCTGCATCCACAGTGGTCTCTCCTGCCGGAGGTAGTACAGCATCTGTTCTCCCATTGGGGCACACCTCAGGTGGACCTGTTTGCCTCCAGGAGAACGCAAGCTGAGACTGTTCCATGCCCGCCCCTCAGCAGGGCTCGCTGCAGGGGATGCCTTCTCGAGGCAGTGGACCCGGGCCTCTTCCGCCTTTCCCCATTTCCCTTGATCCACAAGGTGCTTCTCAACGGAGGAAGGACAAGGCGCAGGTGATTCTGATAGCCCCAGACTGGCCTCGCCAGTTCTGGTACCAGATCTCCTCAGTCTCAGCTCCAGGACTCATGGCAGCTTCCAGCTCGCCGGACCTGCTCTCAGTCAATCAGGGAAGGTGTTCCATCCGGACCTTCAATCCTGCACCTGACGGCCTGGTTCCTGAGCGGCTAGAGTTCCAGGCCTTGGGTCTTTCCAACGAGGTCCTCAATGTAGTTGGGCGTCCCGTGAGTCGACAGAAAATGCTATGCCTTCAAATGGAAAAGGTTTTCCATTTGGTGTCGAAGCAAGGGCTTGGACCCTTCCTCCTGTTCCTTGGCAAGCATCTTGGACTATTTATGGTCCCTTTCTAATCAAGGGCTTAGGTGACAGCCCTAAGGGTGCACCTGGCAGCCATCTCTGCTTACTGGCGCGGGCGGGAAGCAGTCGGTGGCACGAGGAGAGAGTGGTCTGGCGCTTTTCAAAGGCCTTGATCACATTCCCTCGATGCGAGAACCTCCACCTCCGTGGGATCTACTGCTGGTACTGGCAAAGCTCATGGGCAAGCCATTGAACCTATGCACAGGTGTGCTCTCTCTCACCTGTCGTGGAAGACCGCCTTCTTGGTGGCTATCCGTCAGCCAGAAGGATGGGAGAGCTCCAGGCGCTTTCCATCGAGTCTCCTTATCTGGTCTTCCACAGGGACAAGGTTGTCCTCCCCCACCGAAATTCCTTCCGAAGGTGGTGCGGAGTTTCACCTTAACCAGGTGTTGATTCTGCGGTGTTCTACCCCAATCACACCTCGGAGGCTGAATATAGGCTCCATACTTTGGACCCTAGAAGTGCTCCTATTACAAAGCGCCCGGCTGAAGATGTGGGAGAGGGTTCGCCAGCTGTTTGTCACCTCGCTGAAGCGCATCTGGCAGACCTGCAGCCAAGCGGACGATAAGCAGGTGGGTCACCTCCTGCATAGATCTCTGCTATAAGTTGACGGGCGTGAGCCTCCCAGAGGATAAGAGCTCATTCTACCCGCCATACTGCTGCATCGGTGGCTGCTTCCAGGGACGTCCCTATCCAGGAAATCTGCAGGGCTGCTACCTGGAAGTCAGCAAACATCTTCATTACCCATTACCACATCGACCTTCAGTCACGCCGGGATGCTGGTTTTGGGGCCTTGGTTCTCAGTCTCTCTTTCCCAAGTAAGTATTGGGGTGTCGTCTTGCCTCCCTCCTCCCGGAGAACTGCTAGGAGTCTGCCAATAAGTGTGGATGAACAACATATCCATGTCCCTAGAAATACAGGTTCTCACCTGTAACAGGAGTTCTAGGAATGGTATATATTGTTCATCCTGATTTCTCATCCTCCGGCCGGCGCTATTACAAAGCTTAGCGAGCCAGCGGGCCAGATCTGGCGCCATGGGGCGGAGTGAGTTATACCACCCGGGTGGGTGGGAGGAGCCAGCTTGAAGACCTTCCGGCAAGATTTAAAGCGGCAAGGATACCTGCCAATAAGTGTGGATGAACAACATATACCATTCCTAGAACTCCTGTTACAGATGAGTAACCTGTATTTTTTACATACCCAAGGTTTGTGATGACTTTAAAAAGCAGGAAACCAAAGAGTGAGTGATTTGCAATGTCTTAATATAGAAGACAATAGATGGGAACCAGTTAATAACAGCGCTGTGTTCCCATCGAGAGGTTGTCATGACAACATAGTAAACTATGAGAGCGAAGCTCGAGAGGTTAACAGTTGGCATGACAACTTTGAGAAAGGAACTCCATGTCATTTACTGCGTGGCATCCTTGCTAGCTCTGTTGTATATAGTATCGTGTTCCGATTGCTACAGTGGACCAGTCAGGATGCAACCCAGTGACTTGCAGTAAATGGCATGTCACAAAACACTGCATGACAAAAGGGCTTGTCATTGAATTACACTGTTTCCTGCAGTGCACTCAGCATTTTACAGTAATACTGCAAGGTATCATGGCTGGGACTGCTGTAATTCTGGTCCTTGTTTTCTCTGCTGATCTGTGCTGCTGGAGCAAGGTACTCTACTGCTCTGTAATGCTGTACTCAAATTGTTTGATAAGAGTTTGTCCTTTCTTAATTTTCTTTTAATGCTATAGTATAGCTGTTTATCTGAAAACTGCTAGTGTGTGTCTTCTTAGAGCCACTGCTTAAAGGAGTAAACTACAGTCAAAATCTGCAAAAACATATGTTGTGCAGTGTTTTGATTTGTGTGTTTAGTCTTGGTGGTCCTTCTCTCTGTTTGCCGTTAGGTGTTTTCTCAGTTTGCCTACTCGTTTTATGGCCTCTGGGGAGCTCCATATTACCATGGTTTATTGCCCTTCTGTTTTCCACAGTGTCTCCTGTCCAGTGTGACAGTGACGTGTCCAGGATCATAGATTCAGCAAGTATTTATCCAGTGGGCATTGAAGGCTACATTTACAACTTAGCAATCACTTGAGATCTAACTGAGTGGGTGTTCTGTAAGAACACTTCTAGAGTCCCTACTAAGTATAGCACTGATGACCTAGGGTGATTTGTGTGCTTTTTATGGCTGGGTGTAGTTTGATTAAATTAAAAACTTTAAAAGCAAAACATTTATTCCTGCTGGCTAGACCTAGACAAACATATCGAAAACAAAAATACTGAATCAGAGTTATTTAACTGAGGCCAGAACATCAGGCTCCTATCTTCAGATTACTGCTGTGCTACTTTCCCTCACTGAATCAGTGGTTCTGGGTGCATCACTATTACATGAGACAGGGTGCATTATAGGACAAAGAAGAGCTATAAACTGTTCTAACATGGAGCTCCCCAGAGGCCATAATACTAGTAAGCAAATTTAGAAAAAAATCGTAATAGCTGACAAAGGAAAGGACACATGGAGACTGAACACAGTAATCAAAACATTCTGCACAACATACGCTTTTGCAAATTTTGACTGTAGTACTTCTTTAAATGTGCTACAAATATGCATTTTTAATGGTTAATGATTACTTTTTTCAGCTGATTTATTGATTATGTGAACACAGTGTTTTTAAGCATTTTCTACTTATGAGATTTCTCTAATGTGTTGTATTTCCAGTGTGGCTTTTGTTCCAGGTTTGTGCTATTTTTTTGTGGCTGTATCTATGTCCTTTTGTTTTTCAGAGCTCTCTTTCATTTAGTTTAGGGTCATGGGTAGATAATGTTATTTTGGTTCTGTTTTAAGCAGGTTCCTTTTCTTTGGTTTTGCTGGCAGGTTGCAGAGTGTGAGATCAGTTGCAGGTGGTGTATCAGAGTGTCTGCTTTATTTTGTAGGCAGGTGTTTGTTACCTGGCTTGTGCAGGCAGTTAAAGGAGTGGTATACCCTCATATCTTGTAAATGTAATTTGTTTCCTTGTCAACAGATAACACTTTTCGTGTAACTGTTGGGGATATATGTGTTTACTTTAGTTTGTTTTCACTGTTCATACCAGCCCCTGTAACTAGCCTGGGGGGTCTCCATTTTCTGGTTGTTGAAATCCCGTTGTAACTGAGAGCTGCATTACTACATGAGAACATGAAGTGTTATCACCTTTAGATTCCACAGTATGCCTGTCTGCTTACTTAGAATTCAACAAACAAGTTGCAGGAAGGTGTGAAATACCACATTTGTCTTCAGTTAGCTTTGCAAACTGTCTTAGATGTAATGCAAGGTGTTTTCCTTTAAACTGCATTCAGTCTGTGTATTTACAGAGAGTTTTTTCAGGTTATGTGTACTTTCAGCGTAGAGATACATGGTATAAATGGGTGCTGTTGCATCATGTTCTCATATGCTAATGCAGCTCTCAGGGACAGTGAGATTTCAACAACTAGAAAATGGAGACCCCCAGGCTAGTTAAAGGGGCTGGTGTGAACAGTGAAAATAAACTAAACACATATATCCCCAACAGCTACATGAAAAGAGTTGTCTGTTGACAAGGAAACAACATTTACAAGCTATTAGCATGTGCTGCTCCTTTAAATAGTATGTGACTTCAGTTGGGTGGGGCACTAAGTTTTTTTTTTTTTTTTTTTGTTTCGGAGCGCTATATTTTGCAGACACTTATTTAGTTGACTTAAAGTTGGGAGGGCATTTTTATGTTGTGCTGTAGGCAGGTTCCTGTTATAGTTTGGTTTTGCAGGCAGGTAAAGAGCGAGTAGCATCAGTGTAGTGGAGTTTTATAATTGGCATGTCAATCAACACACTGTTATTCACTGTAGTGATGTCCCCTCAGTAAATAATGGTATATGAATAGAAATGTCAGTCATCCATTACCAACTGAAGCAATGTCATTGGAGTGGGTAATGGGATTTCCCTGCAACACAGTATTGTAATATAAACTCATTATACGCAGTTGTCCGTACATTAGTGTGTATTTAAAGGGAACAGGAAATCATTTCTAACTGGCAACTGTTTATAAAGTTCTTATTCTAAGAAATGATATGCATTCCCCTAAATTATCCATATTTAACTATGTGAATAAAAAGTGATGTGAAAAACTATCTTACATTGTTTTGTTTTTATGGGCAGCATTCTGTTCCAGTTGTCTTCATGGAACATCTGATCAGGAGTTTTTGCTGTGTCACGGTTTGTGAACAGAATGCTAATTAATAGCTGTTGGCCTATCGGAACAATGCTTAGAGTTCTGTGCACAAAGTGTGACATACCTAAAAGTCCAAATTACTGGTTTTATGAAGAGAACTGTAACAGAATGCTGCCCATGAAAACAAAACAGTGTAAAATATAGTTTGTCTTATCACTTTTTGTTCACGTATAGTTAAATATGGATAATTGTGGGTAGTGTGCAACATTTCTGAGAATGAGAACTTTATGAACAGCTGCCAATTAGAAATGATTTCCTATCCTCTTTAATGCACCAAGATGGCAGTCAGGTGAAATTCTCTGGTATCTTTTCATGAAAAACCAGCCTATGAATCTGCCCTCAGCCAGCGTGGCTCAGTTGGCAGCACGTATGCTTCTGAACCAGAAGGGTGTGGCTTTAGGTGAACAGCAGGACTTGGGCTGATGCCCTAAACACTAGTACTGCATCACAGTAGGGAGGTGGGGGCACTGTATTGTCAGCAGGGTTTTATTTAACTCTAAAAATTGATTAGCGTTTTGCTCATAAAAGTTCTAAAACATTGTGAAAATGCATAGCACTTGCCTCACTGTGTTTAACAAACATAACACTTGTAGAAAACCTATATAAATGCTTTCTGTACAGTTAGTATTGTCCCAAGAAAAAAACTGCTAATCAATTATTTAAAACCCTGGTCAGGGTGTGATGTCCTTTTGGATAAGACATTAAACCAGTATCCCCAGAACTCCAGACAACGCTGGCTTTCAGGAGTAATGTACTCACCATTTTGAACATTAGGTGAGTAAAGTATCATTTTGATGAGTAAAAGTGCTTCAGACCTGGGGAAAAAAGAGCTCGATTTAAAGCAACTGTAAAGCTTTGCCAAGTGGGGAACAAGTATCATTAATCATCAACATTATTTCATAAAAATTAGGGAGTAAATTAAACCAGTCCTTGCCTTATCTGGAGCATTGGATGTCCCTTCTCTCCATCTCTGGTGTTGTCCTAGATGGTGTTTGTCCAAGTGGAAAACAAACAACCCATGACACTTTTGCAAGAATAATGGCTCTTCCCCAGTGTCCTAGCCAACACCCCCCCAGTTATAAAAAACACAAATACCATGCTCTTCTCTAGTCTTCCACAGAACAGAAAAATTCCACCCTTTACATAGAAACATAGACGTTCATGGCAAATAAGGACCGCAAGGCCCATGCAGTCTGCCCATTTCTTTTTCTACCTTATGAATGTGCCATCGGCCTTTGCTCTGTCAATGGTCTATCTATTCATACTCATCTGTATTGCTCCCTTATACCTATCCCATGCCTGTTTGAAGCCCTGCACTGTATTCATAGCCACCACTTCCTGAGGTAGGCTGTTCCATACATCCACCACCCTTTCTGTGAAAAAGAACTTCCTCACATTATCCCTTAATCAGCCTCCCTCTAATCTCATGCTGAGTCCTCTTGTCTGGCTATTTTTCTTATATTGAAACATGTTAGACTCTTTCACCTTGTTAATGCCCTTAAGGTGTTTGAATGTTTCAATCATATCACCTCTCTCCCTCCTTTGCTCTAGGGTA
This sequence comes from Neoceratodus forsteri, assembly GCA_016271365.2. Taxonomy (NCBI): domain Eukaryota; kingdom Metazoa; phylum Chordata; order Ceratodontiformes; family Ceratodontidae; genus Neoceratodus; species Neoceratodus forsteri. The sequence goes on from JADMNL010000023.1 coordinate 221,410,101, forward strand.
TACATATTGAGCTCTGTTAATCTGTCCTCATATGTTTTCTGATGCAGTCCCTGCACTATTTTCATTGCCCTTCTCTGGACTGCCTCAGTTTGGTTAATGTCCTTGTAAAGGTGTGGCCTCCAGTACTGCATGCAGTACTCCAGATGAGGCCTAACCAGTGTGTTGTAAAGAGGGATTATTACCTCCCCCTTATGGCTTGTGATACCCTTACTAATACACCCCAACATCCCCCTAAACTTACCTACTGCTTTAGTGGTCTGCTTGGATGATTTCAGGTCATCTGTGATGATGATGTCCATAGATACATAGATACATAGACAGTGTCGGCAGATAAGGGCATATGGCCCACCCAGTCTGCCCATTTGAGCTTGTAAGTTCAGTTTGTTTTCCTAGAAGTCTGTTGCCCCTTACCCCTGACCTCCAGAATTCCTTTATGTCTATCCCATGCATTCTTAAATCCCGTGATTGTTTCAGCCCCCAGCACTTCCTCTGGCAGGGTGTTCCACTTGTCCACCACCCATTCTGTGAAGAAATTCTTTCTCATGTTTCCTCTGAATCGTCCTCCCTCCAACTTCATCCCATGCCCTCTTGTCCTGGAACATCTTTTTCGCTTAAAAATAGTGTTTTCCTGCACCCTGTTCCTCCCTGTAAGATACTTGTATGTCTCTCTCATATCCCCTCTCTCCCTCCTCTCCTCCAGGGAGTACATGTTCAGTTCCTTCAACCTGTCTTCATAGGACTTGTGATGCAATCCATGCACCATCTTTGTTGCCCTCCTCTGAAACTTCTCTACCCTGTCTATGTCCTTACATAGGTATGGTCTCCAGAACTGTACACTGTACTCCAGGTGGGGCCTCACTAGTGTCTTGTATAGCGGAATTATGACCTCCCTTTTCCTGCTGGTGATGCCCCTGCCTATACATCCCAGCATCCTATTTGCTTTACCTGCTGCCTTGTCACACAGTTTCCCTACCTTGAGGTCATCAGAGATGACAACCCCAAGATCCCGTTCCTGCTTGGTGCATGCTATATCCTCAACCCCCAACTGATATATTGTGCCAGGGTTTTGTGCCCCATATGCATTTATAAATACATAGATACATAGACAGTGTCGGCAGATAAGGGCCTATGGCCCACCCAGTCTGCCCATTTAAGTTTGTAAGTTCAGTTTATGTTTTCCAGGAAGTCTGTTGCCCTCACCCTGACCTCCAGAATTCCTTTATGTCTATCCCATGCATTCTTAAATCCGTGATTGTTTCAGCCCCCACCACTTCCTCTGGCAGGGTGTTCCACTTGTCCACCACCCGCTCTGTGAAGAAATTCTTCCTCACGCTTCTCTGAATCGTCCCTCCCTCCAACTTCATCCCATGCCCTGTAGTCCTGGAACATCTTTTTCGCTTAAAATAGTGCATTCCTGCACCCTGTTCCTCCCTGTAAGATACTTGTATGTCTCATCATATCCCTCTCCCTCCTCTCCTCCAGGAGTACATGTTCAGTGCCTTCAACCTGTCCTCATAGGACTTGTGTTGCAATCCATGCACCATCTTTGTTGCCCTCCTCTGAACCTTCTCTACCCTGTCTATGTCCTTACGTAGGTAAGGTCTCCAGAACTGCACAGTGTACTCCAGGTGCGGCCTCACTAGTGTCTTGTATAGTGGAATTATGACCTCCTTTTCCTGCTGGTGATGCCCCTGCCTATGCATCCCAGCATCCTATTTGCTTTACCTGCTGCCTTGTCACACTGTTTCTGCCTTGAGGTCATCAGAGATGATAACTCCAAGATTCCTTTCCTGCTTGGTGCATGCCATATCCTCACCCCCAACTGATATATTGTGCCAGGGTTTTGTGCCCATATGCATTATCTTGCACTTCCTTGCATTGAATTTCAACCAAACCCTGACCATTCTTCAAGTTTCTGAGGTCCTTCTCATTCTGTCTACACCCTCTGTGTGTCTACTCTGTTACAGAGCTTTGTGTCATCAGCTAACAGTGAAATTCTGCCTTCTAGGTCCCAAGCAATGTCACTGATGAAGATATTGAATAGTACCGTCCCAGCACTGATCCCTGTGGTACCCCACTGGTCACTCTTCCCTCTGTGGAATGACAGCCATTTACCACCACCTCTGTGTCCTGCTGCCCAGCCAGTTACCTACCCACCGCACTACTGTCCTGCCCACACCCATATTCCCCAGTTTGTGCAATAGTCTCTATGTGGCACAGTGTCAAAGGCCTTGCTGAGTCCAGATAGGCCATGTCCACTGCCCTCCCCTGATCCACCTCCCAGTCACCCAGTCAAAAATTCAATGAGTTGGTCTGACATGACCTTCCCTGGTGAAACCGTGCTGCCTTGGGTCCTGTAGTCCATTGACAACCAGATGTTCCACCAATCTCTCCTTCAGTAGTGCTTCCATGATCTTCCCCACTACCGAGGTGAGGCTGACTGGTCTGTAGTTCCCGCTTCCTCTTTGTTCCCACTTTGTATAAGGGGACTACATCTGCTATCCTCCAGTCTTTGGGTACCTCCTGTTTCTAGTGATCGGCTAAACAGGATAGCAAGAGGTTCAGCCACCACCTCTCTTAGTTCTTTAAGGACCTGGGGTGCACCCCATCTGGCCCCATTGCTTTATCAACTCTTATTACTTCCAGTTCCTTCAGGACCCTTTCTCGTGTAAAGGGACTTGTGTCCATTTCTGCACCATTCTCACCCCTTGTACTCCATTCAGACCCATTACCCTCCTCTTCCTCAGTAAAGACTGAGCAGAAATACCTGTTCAATATGTCAGCTTTACTGTTGTCATCCTCCACACAGCCCCCATCCTCCCCCTTCAGTCTCACTATCCCTCCCTTTGCCCCACTTTTTTCACTTATGTACCTGTAAAAGGTTTTGTCCCCTCTACCCACTGATTTTGCAATGTGTTCTTCTGTCTGAGCTTTGGCTTCCCTTACTGACCTCCCTGCCTCCCTTTGCTTCTCCTGGTACTTCTCCCTATCCCTTCTGCCTGTGTCTTTGTATTGCCTGAATGCAATCTTTTGGCTTTCACTTTCTTTTGCTACCTCTTTTGGAAAACCATAATGGTCTCCTCTTCCTTTTCCTCTTGCTAACCTGCTTAATACATAATTCTGTTGCTCTTGTAATCCCATTTTAAATACTTCCCACTGTTCCTCAACCCATGATTCCTGCCCCATTCCCCTTAATGCCTCTTTCAAGTATCTCCCCATTTTCTCAAAGTTTGCCCTCCTAAAATCCAGGATACGTGTTTTTGTGTGGTTTGGTTCTGCTCTTTCTGTGATTTCAAACCACAGTGACTGGTGGTCGCTGTTCCCCAGGTGCTCCCCCACTCTTACCCCCATCACACTGCCCCTGTTTGTGAGCACAAAGTCCAGTATTGCCTTCTGCCGAGTTGGTTCCATGACCAGTTGCTTGAGGAAGGCACCCTGAAGAGAGTCCAGGATAAATCTGCTCCTAGTTGATGCTGCTGCTGGGATGCTCCAGTCCACGCCTGAATATTGAAGTCTCCAACCAGTACTACCTCACCCTTGTCTGCCATCCTCTGGATGGTTATCATCAGCTCCCTATCTGTTTCTTCCTCCTGGGCTGGTGGTCTATAGACCACACCTGTGCTGATCGCTGGCCCCATTTTCCTTTCCGGCTTAACCCACAGTATCTTTCCCCATTTTGTTCCTCTTGGATCTCTGTGGCCTTATGTCATTTTTCACATACAGTGCCACCCTCCTCCTTCCTGCCTGCCCTGTCTCTTCTGAATATGTTGTAGCCAGGTATGGCCAACTCCCAGTCGTGGTTATCATTACACCAGGTTTCAGTGATGGCCACAATGTCCAGGTCTGACTGCACCATGACAGCCTCCAGATCTTCCATCTTGTTGCTAAGGCTCCTGGCATTTGCACACATGACTTTCCATGATTTGACCTCCCTAGACTGTTTCGCTGTTCTACTCCAGCCCCTTCCTTGGTTGTCCTTTATCTCTGGTTCACCTTGCTGTCTGCCCTTCTGCTGAATTTTGCCCTATTCTGCCTATCCATCTCCTGGGCGCTAATCTCCATCTTTGCACTTGGCTAACGTCCACATCCTTTCCTTCCATTTCTCTGGGTACCTCTATTTGGTTGTCCCTGTTTGGCAGTGTGGCATATGAGTTCTTGAGTGGAATAGGATCTGGGATGTGCCTCTGCCTGACTGGTCTAACCCTCCCTGAGCCCACTGTCATCCAAGTACTCCTCGTTCTCTGCATCCTTTGAGGCAGCTGCATTGGACTGAGTGGTCTCTGGATAGGATTATCTTGCACTTCTTTGCATTGAATTTCAACTGCCAAACCCCTGACCATTCTTCAAGTTTCTGCAGGTCGCTTCTCATTCTGTCTACACCCTCTGGTGTGTCTACTCTGTTACAGAGCTTTGTGTCATCAGTGAGCAGTGAAATTCTGCCTTCTAGGTCCTGCTCAATGTCACTGATGAAGATGTTGAATAGGACCGGTCCCAGCACTGATCCCTGTGGTACCCCACTGGTCACTCTTCCCTCTGTGGAGTGACAGCCATTTACCACCACCCTCTGTGTCCTGCCACCCAGCCAGTTACCTACCCACCACACTACTGTCCTGCCCACACCCATATTCCCCAGTTTGTGTAATAGTCTCTATGTGGCACAGTGTCAGAGGCCTTGCTGGTCCAGATAGGCCATGTCCACTGCCCTCCCTGATCTACCTCCCTAGTCACCCAGTCAAAAATTCAACGAGGTTGGGCTGACATGACCTCCCTTGGTGAAACCATGCTGCCTTGGGTCCTGTAGTCCATTGACAACCAGATGTTCCACCAATCTCTCCTTCAGTAGTGCTTCCATGATCTTCCCACTACCGGTGAGGCTGACTGGTCTGTAGTTCCTCGCTTCCTCTTTGTTCCCACTTTTGTATAAGGGGACCACATCTGCTGTCCCAGTCTTTGGGTACCTCCTGTTTCCAGTGATCGGCTAAACAGGATAGCCAGAGGTTCAGCCACCACCTCTCTTAGTTCTTTAAGGACCCTGGGGTGCACCCCATCTGGCCCCATTGCTTTATCAACTCTTATTACTTCCAGTTCCTTCAGGACCCTTTCTCGTGTAAAGGGACTTGTGTCCATTTCTGCACCATTCTCACCCCTTGTACTCCCTTCAGACCCATTACCCTCCTCTTCCTCAGTAATGTCCAAGTCTCTTTCTTCCCTAGTGACTGCCAGCAACTCCCCTCCCAGCCTATAGGTGGCTTCAGGATTTCCCCTTCCCTGTGTGCATGATCATGCACTTCTTTGCATTAAACCCCAGTTGCCACTCTTTCAACCATTTTGCTAGTTTATCCAGATCTCTTCTTATTCTGCCCACCCCATCTGGATCATCTACTCTGTTGCAGATCTTGGTGTCATCTGCAAACAGACAAACCTTACCCTCCAGTCCAACTGCAATGTCACTGATGAAGATATTGAAGAGGACTGGCCCCAGGACTGATCCCTGAGGTACCCCACTTGTGACTTGTATCTCTTCTGACTGTATGCTGTTTACCACCACTCTCTGTTTTCTGCCCGTCAACCAGTTTGCCACCCAGTTGACCAACCTCTGACCCACCCCGAGCCTACCCAGCTTATTAATCAATCTTCTACGTGGCACAGTATCGAAAGCTTTGCTGAAGTCAAGGTAGGCGACATCGACTGCTTCCCCTTGGTCCACCACTCTGGTTACCCAGTCAAAGAAATCTATGAGATTAGTTTGACAGGAACTTCCGTTTGTAAACCCATGCTGTCTTGGATCCTGTGCTCCTATGGATTCCAGGTGTTGCACTATCCTTTCCTTAAGGAGTGCCTCCATAATCTTGCCCACTACTGAGGTAAGACTGACTGGCCTGTAGTTCCCTGCCTCTTCCCTGCTACCACTCTTGTGGAGCGGGAACACATGAGCCCTTCTCCAGTCTTCTGGGACATCTCCTGTGCTCAGAGACTCACTGAACAGTTCTGATAATGGCTGTTCTAGTTCCACCATTAGCTCCTTTAGTACCCTGAGATGTATGCCATCAGGTCCCATTGCCTTGTCCACCCTGAGCTTATCGAGTGCTTGTAGGACCCTTTCTTTTGCGAAGGGACTAGTGCACACCTCCCTTCCCCTGTGTCCATGGTGCTGAGCTGTGGGCCCTGCCCTACCTTCTCTTCAGTAAATACTGAGCAGAAGTATCTGTTTAGGATAGATGCTTTTACATGGTCCTCCTCCTCACATGCCCCCTTATCCCCTTTGATCTTAGCAATACCCCCTCTGGACTTTCTCCTTTCACTAATGTATCTATAGAATGTCTTGTCACCTTCTTTTACTGTTTGTGCTATTGTTTCCTCGGTTTGAGCCCTTGTCTGCCTTGCTGCCTTCCCTGCTTCCCTTAGGGAAGTTTGGTATGGCTCCCTATCTTCATCCTGCTGCGTTCCCTTATATTTCCTGAAGGCCAGCCTTTTTTTGAGAACCAAAGTGGTTTCCGTCTTCTTTTGCACTTCCTTTTCTCTCTAACACAATGGGATGTTGCTTTAAGTATTGCATCCTTAAAGCTTACCCACTTTACCTGTACCCCCTCACTTGTAGCTCTTTTTGCCAGGGCTAGCTTAGCTCTGTTGGCCATCTTATCAAAGTCAGCTCCTCTGAAGTCCCATGTGTGTGCCTTGGAATGGGATGATTTAGTTCTAGTGGCCAAACTGAACCATACCATGTGATGGCCACTGGCCCCCAGGTAACCTTCTACCTGGAAATCTGTGATCCTTTCCCTGTTAGTCAGTACTACATATAGGATGACCCTGTCTCTTGTGTGTTGTTGTACCAGTTGTTTGAGGCCCTCCCCCTGCAGGGAATCCACTATGTGTCTAGTTCTGGCAGATGTTCCTGCTGGTATTGAATCTGTATCTGGCATGTTGAAGCCTTCCATTATCAGAACCTCCCCTTTAGCTGTCATGTTTTGCATATTTTCTGACAGTACTGTGTCTGTGTCCTCCCCCTGGTCTGGGGGCCTGTACACAACCCCAGTTTGTATGGCTGTCCCATTTCCTGTTTCCAGGGTGACCCACAGTTCTTTGTCATCCGAAATGGCCAAGGGCAAAACCTTGAACAGGTGAACACCCTCAAATACCATGGAGTAACTCTGGGTGACACCTTATCTTTTGCCTCCCATGTTGACAGTCTGGTGGGCTTAGTTAACAGAAGAGTGGGTGCCCTGTACCATACCTGGAACAGTTTCGCTGGGGATGCTGGACACCTGATTGTGGCCAGCTCCATTCTTTCACTTATAGATTACGGCCCTCTTGTCTTCGCAGCTGCCTGTGACACGGTACTAAACAGAGTAAAGCTGATCTGTAATAAGGCATACCGCTTTGCACTTGGTGCAGATAACATCACTCACAGTTGTACCCTTTTCACACTCACTAACTGGCTACCTTTAGCCAGCAGAATAAAGCTCCAGACGTGTTTACTGGCCAGAAAAGTGCTCCTGGGCCTAACACCCCCTGCTTTAACAAATTGCTTCCGCACTGTCTCCAGCCAGTACAACTCTAGGACCATGGCCAGGAATGCCCTTAAGCCTCCTTTCTGGCGTACTCAACTGGGCAAGCAGTCATTCGTTGTCAAGGCCGCTAACTGGTTAAATGAACTGCCTGATGTACTGCTGAATCTCCCCAAGATTAATCAGTTTAAGAGATCTTAGCGGCTGCCTTTACAGTTCAATGCAATACTAACAATTAAACTGTGTTGTTCAGTTTCTCTCTGTACATACCCTGTGACATTTTATAAAATGATCAGTATAAGTTTTTCAGAACTCTGTGTAATTGTTCTGTGTTAAGTGCTTTGAGCCTGACTCGACTGCATTTCCTCTGGAACTGCTTATTGTACTTGTACTGTTTTTTTCTCTGGCTGTGTATTTGATGTGGAACCTTTGTAAATGAGCACTTGTGCTCAAAGGTAATCTATGAAGGTTTCAAAAAATAAATAACTTAAACCAGTCAGAACCAGTTCAGGCAGTTGCCCATGGCTGATTAGAAGTCATATAGGGATGGGTGAGCACAATGGCACAGGGACAATGTGACCCCAATGGCTGGCCTACCCTTATTACTGAAACTGTTTCTTACCCTCCAGACACTTGGGTTGCAGTCGGTGGGGGTAACTAAAAAGCTAACAGTCAGGGCTGGCGCGCCAGCACAGTGGCAAGGCATCTGACTGTAGCGCCGACATCCCAGGTTTGGTAACTGACTCGGGAGTCAGTGGGCCAGCTGGCGGGAGAAGGATTGAGTGTCCCAGGGACTACTCTCCTCCTGGGGAGGGGGGAAAGAATGTCTGGCACTATGTGGACCTGTGGCAGAGGCTGGGGGTACCGTTACAGCCGGCCCCACACTTTGTGGGTTGGGGCAGACTCTGGTGTCATTGCACGTCCCCGCTCCCTGGAACAACTCCAACAAAAAACAAAAAGTGCCAGCCTGCCCCTGCTGCTCCTGCCGCAAAAAACATGGTTCGCCGGGGAGTGGTCTGCTCCCATGGCCCTGCCCTGGGGGCAAACTAGGGCTTAGAGACCATGTTTCCTTGGGGAGGGGGCACCTGCCTGGAGGCTCTGCCCAGGGGGGTAAGCCTGGGAAAAGGGGGGAGCGACAAGCATAGCGGGGAGACTCAAACCTCCAGAAAGGGATAAAGAGCCAGGCACAAAAAAAAAAAAAAGCTAACAGCCATTGAAGGTTTGTTGATCAGAGAATGTCTACAGTACTTGTCTTGCTTACAGCCAACATTTAAACATCTATTCCGTTTATTCCAATACACTCCAGCATCCAACCTCTAAGTCTTCCTGCATAACATCCTTCTCTTTGAATAAAAGATCACACATATTTTGTTCCACTTATTTATTTATTTTTTTTCCCGGTATGTTTCTCCCCTTCCCGACCGGCCCCCTTCCACCGGCCCCCCCAGCCTCGTCACCTCGGCATCCACTGGACTCACCTCTGGATCTCTAGCAAGGTGCCAGCTAGCCGGGAGCGGTGCCTGTGAGGGGCCGACATCATTTCGCCGGTCGGGATGTTATTCTCGCATTCTCCCATTCCCCAAGTGTGGCGCGAAGGTGTGCAATGACGCCAGTGGCCGAGCCATGCACGCGGCATGCCAGGCGTCTGCCTTGCATCCACCCCCTTCGTCTGGATCCGTTGCGTCATCCCCCAACCACCGCTAGGGGACAAGCAAGCAGTGGACTCCATCCCCACCCCTCCCTGGGAGAGGAGAGCTGTCCGGATGCTCAGTCCTCCTCCCCTGCCGACCGCGCGCCCGCTCACACTGCAAACATTGGTCGTCAAGTGCAGAGAGGTATGCGGATGCCTCAGCCTCCACGCCACTGGGCCGTCTGTTCCACTTATTAAATGTTCAAACATGACCTTCATTGCACACCCTTCCTGTGGGGGTTGGGGGAGAAAATTAGGGAAAACCTCTCCGATAGCTGGGTGATGGAGGGGCTTGCAGGTCCCGCTCCCCGACCAGCTGGGCCCGGTCTTTGGTGGGGGCCTGCTGACACCCTGCCAACCCCACCGGGGGGATCAACCCCTGGGAAAGATTGTCGGCGAGGCCCAGTGGACGTCAGGGGGAGACAGGATTGGGACGTCCTCCAGAATGAGGGCCATCGGAGAGGGGAGAAACAGAATAACAAAAAAATAAATAAATGACCTAGGCTTCTTCAAGGTGTTAACACTGTCACTTGGCTTCTTAGAATATGATTATGAAATGAAGGAGCAAGCCTAAGGTGGAACCAGGGAGGTCTCTTTTGAGCTATATAAATGCAAAGGTGGACTACGGTTTAAGCTGGTTTCTGAACCCTGGATTAGCAGCATTGCGAGTGACACGGTTGGCACTGTGCCAGCGGTCCAGTATGCTGACGACTTTCTAATCTGGACTGCCTTAGTACTTTATTGACATGATAGGCAAATTTTTACTTAAGGGATAACGTGCTAGAGTGCTCACTGTCCTTTACCGTAATGTTATTGCTGAGTGAATTAAGAACATGGACAAGTATTTTATCCTCATGAGACAGTCAGATTATTGCAAAAGCTAGTGAGCCAACTAACATCACTGTAGTATATGGTTATCCCTTGCCATGCATGGATTTCCATCCTAACTAAATAGCTGTTGTACCATAGGTCAAAGGTTATAGAACACTGTTCTGCCCTTCTGTGGTACAGCAGCTTTTTAACTAGCATGGAAGCTTGCCATTTTACTTTTATTTTCCCCCTACCCATAGAACCCATATCCTTCCCTAACAAAAACACTTCTGTTGTTCCAGCATTTAAAAAAAACAAAAACAGTAATCCGCCCATCACTCAAGTGGATTCTCAGAAGTTGGGCGAGGGTGGGTTTCTGTTTTGTTGAAAATAAAATTGTAAACTGATGTTTTCTTGGGGAGAAGAAAAAGCAGGCATTTTTTACTTTGTTTCAAACCATTAAGGAAACATGGTCACTCTTTAAGTGTCCGTTTCAATCTAACTACTGGGTAGGTAATCATTAATTACATGCAACAGGGGTAATTACACTGTAGTTACATGTTTGTTGCATGTAACTGCCTTGCAGTTGCCATGTAGTTACACTGTAACTACAGTGTAGCTAAGGAAACTTAGTGTTACCCCATATACTATACAAAATAAAACATGGGCAACTATGCACAGCTCAGCTGTGTTTTCATCTCAAGGTTATGATGACATAAGGGACTTCTTGGGCTTCACTCTCGCGGTCACTATGATGTCATCAGACACCCTTAATGGAAACACACTCTTGTTGTGCATGGTTGCCCATGCATTATCCTCAGTATTTTTATTTTAGTCTTTGGTAACCGGGTAAGGCCCACTAGGCACAAGTGCCTGATTTCAGGGGCAACCTGGAAGCACTGGGCGGTTAAGTGACTTTCTCAGAGTCACACAGAATGCAAGTGGAGGTTGTGAGAATCAAACCCAGGTCTGATCTGCTGAGTGTTCCAAGCTCGTTCACAGCTTGTTACTCTAACCTCTAGGCTATGCTGCCAGCATTACACTTCATGCTTTTGAAAAAAGGCCAGTGGCGCTGTTTTGTGTACCTAGGTCAGTTTGTGGTTAACTCCACTCCTCCTCCTCCTCCTCTGTCCCTACACTGCACTTATTTGCTGTTGCTGCTGGTGAAAGCGGACCAATCAGAACGTAATGTAGGATGATGATGTCAGTACTATCATTCTTCTGCCAATAAAATGACTCCTTTTAGCTCACAGCTGTCATTTTATTGAGAGTAACAGTGTTCGCTAGTCATTATGCCAGCTTGGTGGGCTACCATCGTATATTTTTTTACCACCACCCTGTATTTCTAGCCATCAGCCTAATTCTTTTTATAAAATCCTCCAAAATTGCCTTTTACCATGGTCCTCTATTGCACTAATACTATCCTTGTTTTAATATCAGTGCTCTAAGCCTAACTTAAAACCACTTATATAAATGCACAGTTTCAGGCCGTGAGGAACCCTGAATAAAATGGCACTTGTGAGTCTGCTGAGTAATAAGCTGTTTGTAACTGGCTGGGGATTGGAGGAGAAGGTCTATATGTAATATAATACTGAATAAAGCAACAACTGTGCTTTCCAGGCTGAGCCCACCTCTCCCTGAAAGTGTTTTTTTTTTTTTTTTGTACAGTCTTTTTATGCTCTGCAGTCCCAAGGAGTCCTTCCAGAGTACCCTCACAGCACTGCCTCTACTCCCTGTCTGAAACCCCCCGCACCGGTGTCCCCCCCGACCCCCTCGGCAGGCCCATCCCCCCCGGATCGCCCCCCCTTGGCGGCCATTCTGAAATTAGAGGGACCTACCGTGGGGACGTGTCGGCTGTGGGAGATCCTGGTGTGGGTGGGTCCAATGTTGGGATGTGGGCAGGTCCCCGGGGTCTCCATCATCTCCGCTGGGCCTCCAGGGTTTTCTTGCATGTTGTCCCCCAGGAGCTTGGACGTGCAGTGACATCTAGGCACTTGCATGCCAACGTTCACCACTGCTCCGTCCCCTGCTTCTGTAGCGTCACCTACTCCTAGCACATCCCCCGACCACCATCAGGGGCCGCCCGGAAGTGGCGCCTCCTCGATCCTCCCCAGGAAGGGAGAGCAGTCCTCCAGATGCTCAATCCCTTCCTTCCCCTGCTGACCCCCAGCGGCCCGAGCTCGTTCCTTAACCCAGGTCACTGGCGTGGCATGAGGTGTGGCATCCAGTGCCTCAACCCTCCATGCTGACTCCTAAAAGTGTTCTTATAGGGGGCCTAGCACATTAGTGAATGGCAGTAGATATCCCAGAGGGTTGCATGGATACCATTCAAACCAAGAAAAGGGGAAAGAAAAAAAAATACCATACTTTAGCTCTCAGTCTACATTTTAATACAGTATATTTATAATATATATATATTTTATTTTATTTTTTTTGACACAGGAGGACTTACTATGGAGGAAACTGGGCAAGCTTCACGTTCTCTGGTTTATTGTCCTGGATCGAAGAATGCAAGGTAAATGTTTTATATTATGGGATCATTTGTCTTGGTTTATATGACATTACAACATTTCAGGATGGAATTTTGCTCCATCTCTCATCTGGGAGGATTTGGTGCAAGTGTTATGCCAATATATTACATGTTGACTTGATGGTTTTACACAGTAAGAGGCCACTTATGGATGTATACAGAATCCACAAGACGTTTTTGTGCTTGGGGATGGAGGCAGTTGTTTGGGACATAGAAACATAGACTTTGATGGCAGATAAGGACTGCTTGGCCCACCTAGTCTGCCCATTTCCCTACCTACAGGATAAGCTGCAGATCATAGTTAACCAACAGCCTATTTCTTCCTACCCCCTACAAGAATTGCCTTATGTCTGTCCCATGCATCCTTAAATTCTCCCATAGTTTTAGCTCCCACAGCATCCTCAGGAAGGCTGTTCCATGTGTCCACCACCCTCTCTGTGAAAAAATACTTCCTCACATTGCCCCTGAGCCGTCCCCCCTCTATCTTCAGATTGTGTCTCCTTGTTCTTGCACATCTCTTTTTCTGAAAGATGCTACCCTCCTGGACTTTGTTGATTCCACTGAGGTACTTAAAAGTTTCTATCATGTCCCCCCCTCCCTCCTTTCCTCAAGGGTATACATATTAAGCTCCTTTAGTCTCTCCTCATATGGCTTCTCTTGCAGACAATGCACCATTTTAGTTGCCCTCCTCTAGACTGCCTCCATCCTGTCTGTGTTCTTGCGGAAATGGGGTCTCCAGAACTGGACGCAGTACTCCAGATGGGGTCTCACCAACTGTCTGTACAGAGGGATAACAACTTCCTGTTTTCTGCTGGTGATGCTTGTCCCTATACATCCCAGTATCCCCCCAGCCCTCCTTACTGCCTTCTCACATTGCTTGCCCACCTTAAGGTCATCTGATATGATTACCCCCAGGTACCTTTCCATTTTTGTTGTTGTTACTACCTCCCCCTTGCATTCAAATCTACATTGCTTTTGTAGAGCAGATAAGTATGGATTGCATTTGCAGACATTGTCAGTTTGATCCCGTGCTTCCAATCCTGGGGGTCAGCCCAGAAAATCTGGAGTTCAGAATGTTCTGCACTGCTAGAATACATTATCTGACACTTTTTTCTGCTTATGAGTCTTGCAGACTTCTCAATATAAAGGGTCAGCGCTGAAGCACTGCCTTTGTTTTTGTGCTTCAGAATCTTCAAATTTCATTTGGGGACTTCAGTACGGGGTTAACTGAAGCCCTGCAGATAGGGAAGTGCTGCATTGTAATAAATATGAACACGTGCACCATGTGAGTTCCATTTTCTAATCAGAATGGTTCCTCATAATGGAGTGATGACCATAGTAATTTGGGGGAAGAGTCCCAGCAAGGTTCGTTCAAAGGGAACCATTTCTTCCTCTGAAGGTCTCTCCCACTCTGCATATGGTAGTTGGGCAATTATCTGATGAATAACTGTGACATTGTGATCAGGGCCCTCATTCGAATAAGAACTACGGGTTGTTCTGGGACCCTCAAAATTAAAACATATATATATATATATGTATATATTTACAGTTGAACCAGCATAATATTCTGTGGTGATTTGCATATGCAGCCCATGATACTTTGCATTACGTGTGTGTGTGTGTGTGTGTGTGTGTGTGTGTATATACATACATACATATATAGACCCAGACCAAAATCCCTGACGTCCTGCACACATTGCCTGGCATCCAGTGCTGCATCCTGCGGCAGTGTGGACGGGTGCCAGGCAGTGGATTGTGTGTCCCCATGCACTGGCAGTGTGTGGCAGGAACACTTTGCAAGGCTGGCACTTGTGTCCCGACCTGCTGCCTGGGTGTATATGATGCGGGGCTTATGTAGAAGTCTCTGCACTGGTCAGTGATGCGCCTCATGTGCTGTTTCTGTAGGGCCCAGGTAGTAAAAGTAGAAAAAGGGGTGCAGCCATCCTTTATGCAACACTACCAGTCTTTTCAGATCCCATCCCACCCCACTTATACCCCAGTCCAGAAGAGTGAGGGAGAGAAAGTTGCTGCCATAGGGTTCTTAGAAAGATTCAAACAGCACAGACGTAGATTAGAGAGACTACTGTTGGGTTAAGCACAGGAAGGTTAAGTGACTTGCTCAAGGTTTTGCAGAGAATAAGTGTTGTTGGTGGGATTCAAACCTGGGTCTCCTGGTTTATAGCTATGCACTGTAACCACTAGACTTATTCTTGAGAAAAGATCTGTGGTTGAAAACACATGAATTCTAACTTTATTTTCTGTTTTCCCTTTTTTTTTTTCCTACTTTCTATTTTTGACCCCATTTGTACTCGCCAGCTATCAGGCCCTCCTTTCACCAGTCCAGGTCCTTCTGCCCACCAAAGGAGTTTTGTGACATTGCAACCTTCCACCAGCCTTTGCTCGACATCCCTTTTGGACACCCCGACTGTAGCCCACAGTTTGCCCTCTGTGGCTGGGACCACTTGATTTCCCTGTATACCTCGCTAGGCAGTTGAGATCTGGGAGGAGAAGCTTTTGAGGCGCAGCAGGAGTTGGTATGGTAGTACTCTGGTGTGTGTGTGGGGGGGGGGGGAAGCTTTATCTACTTTGGGCTGCTGGGGTGTTTTTGTCCCACTTAGCCCTCCTTTATCTCTCTCCAGGACATGGTCCTGAGGAGCGACTCTGCAAAGTGCCCATGAGGGCAGTCAGAAGGGTAAATGGACCCCACTCTACCTTTGAAACTCACCTGCCAGACCCGCTCTAGGCTTGTGACACCTCGGCGTCACTTTCAAGGTGAAGAGATGCATGTCGACATAACCGCATCGAAAGGCACCGTTTACTCCTTTCTACATGACACACCCTCCCCCTGGGGCACTAAAGGGCAGTCATGCAGTGGAAGGAGGTGCCTTCCCTCCCTGAGGTAGAAGATGCCCAAGGTGGACACCAGAACCCCTCCTGCTGGTTGGCACCAGACGTCCTGAGCTTGGGGCACAAACACGTGTTGTCTGGATGACGAGCAGTAACACTGCCACCGTGTTAGCAGGCCAGCTGTCTTTTGTTTTCAGAATGTATTTAATCGAGCCCATTTGTATTGTGCATACATAGTGGCACGTTACAGGGAAGAGGGGAGCCAGTTTATTAATGATCTAGACTGATGCAAATGGACTCAGCTGTCCACCATCCCCTCCCTCAACAATTGCAAATTCAAGGGGGGGGGAGCTTTCAGAGACCCAAAACATACCGGTGGTTTGGGGAGAGGATATCAGAAATTGTTTCAAGAGAGGGTGTGGAGGGGGATTGGCAGGAAGCCAGATATTATTTTTGTACAGTGGTTGGAACTAGAAATTGCCCTTTACTACTGTCTGTGGTTAGATGGAGACCCTATTTGCAGGTTGGGGACTGGTAGTAGACCCTTCTCACTACTGTCTGTGGTTAGTTGGGGATTCTATCTGCAGGTTGGGGGTGCCAGCAGTGGGCTATACTCACTACTCTCTGTGGTTAGATGATGAGTACCTGCATGTTAGGGGCCGGCTTTGGGCTCTACTCACTACTGTCTGTGGTTGTATGGGTGGGGACTCTTCCCACAGGTTGGCGAGCTGGCAGTAGGCTCAACTTGCTACTGTCTGGGGGTTAGATGGGTCTCTGCCTGAGGGCTAGGGAACCGGATTCCTCATCGCCATCTATTTTGCCAGTGAGCTCCTGCCACTGGTTGGGTGAGTGGAGTGGGCAGAAACATAGAATATGACAGCAGATAAGGATCGCTTGCCTCACCTAGTCTGTCCATTGTCCTTACCTATTGTAATACTGCAGACCCTACTTACTCTCTGGCTTTTCCCTCTCTTTTCTGACCACTAAGGTTCCCTTATACCTGTCCCATGCGTTCTTGAATCCTGTTAAGTTTTTGCCCAGACCAGCTCTGCTGGGAAGCTGTTCCACGTGTCGACACTCTTTGTGTGAAGAAGTACTTCCTCATATTTCCCCTAAATCTAGCCCCCTCCAGCTTAATAGCATGACCTCTTGTTCTTGAGCGTCTTTTTTTCTGAAAAATGCTCCCCTCTTGTACCCTGTTTAGACCTTCATTTCATTTCATTTTTTTTATTGGTTATCCTAGAAAGGCACGTGATTATTGCTGCCCATTTACACAAGCATCCAGTCACATACAACAATCATGAAACATGACATAGGCTTAAACATTTAACTAACAGCGAGGGTTAATAAAATGGTACATAAATTTAGGATAATATAGACTGAAGGGCAAACCATGAACTATCCTTTGTGAATTAACAAATACAAGGCGACATTAAGCATACGGTGAGGGTTTAACAATGATATAATATAAAATAATATATATATTGTATTGTATTATATTATATTTTAACAGTGGGAAACAAAACATTTTTAAGTGCAATCTAAAAACTAGCCTAGGTGGGTTAACAATACTACAAGTGCTAGAAAGAGAGGGTAAGTGCCTAAGGTAGATAACCAGAGAGTGAGGGGAAAAAAGTGCTGAATGGGACCAGATTAGGGCTGCGAACAAGTGCAGGTGAGGGAGAAATGTCTCCTGATATTGTGTTTGAAGGCATTTGTGGAGGGACAGAATTTTAGTTCCGGAGGGAGAGACTTGAAGAGCTTGGGTCCCATAAAGGAGAGTGTTTTCAGTTGGACTTCCGGTGACGTCACCAACACCATGGCTGCCTAAACGAGCAGCTCTCCTCTGCATCGCTACTAGATTCATTTCCACACAGCACAGCCAGCTTAAATTTTACCAAATATGCATAAATTGCAAAGTGGGAACACATCAGTGAAAAGACCCCGCTTAAAAAATCGAAAAGGGAAGGGCGATCAGAGTGGATTAAGTCCAGCACGCTCAGCTGCCAGCGGGAGAGAGTCACCCTCGAGTATGGCGGGAGGAGATACTGAAATGGAACTGGATACTTTATCACGATCCAGGTTTGAGACTTTACTCACAGAAATTAAACAATTCAGATCTGAAACGAAGCAGGAGTTCAGTAAACTACACTCAGATCTAAAAGGGCTGGAAACTAGAGTGTCCGCTGCAGAGGAACGCATATCAACTGCTGAGGACGATCTTATCCAAATCTCACGAGCAATCGAATATTTGGTTCAACAGCAAGAGCTTACATCTGCCAAATGCCTAGATCTAGAAGCCCTCTCACGCCGAGACAACCTAAGAATATATGGCCTACCTGAGACAGCTGAAGTCGGGGACATGAATGAATTCTTGGAGGATATGCTGTGCCATGTGCTTGATCTGCCGCAAGCCTTCCAGTTTAAAATTGAAAGAGCACATCGAGCATTAGTACCCAAACCCACATCGGCAACCGCTGGGCCCCGGTCGATAGTGGCCAAATTCTCAAGTTTTCGAGAGAAAGAGCAGATCCTCCGAGCAGCATGGAAACAAGGCCGCGTAGAGTATAATGGTGCTCGATTGATCTTTGATCAGGACAACCCCCCGGTGATCCAACAACAGCGCATGGCCTACATTCCACTACTCCGGAAGCTAAAGGCTCTGAACGTCAAGTTCCAGACACCTTACCCCTCCCGCTTGAGAGAGTTTTGGGAAACAGGCACTGAGATGTATTACTCTTATGAAGAAGTGCTTCAGGCAATGAGGAGCAAGGGACATGAGGTCTCGGAGGCCCCGCGTCGTAGGGAACAACCGGCCACCTTACAAAACCCTTGGCGTCCAGCTCGGCACCAAAACCCCACTCAAACAGGGAAGAAAGCAGCTGTTAACACTCTCCAAGACATCAAGAATATGCTATATAAGCTCACTTACCCTCCAGCATCTGAGGAGTCACTTGCTGAAAGAATGGAGGATACGTGAGTGCGGAGCCCAGCCAATTGAGATAGTTGCTGCTGCCAGGATAGTCTTATCTCCTGCATCTCCTTCTCTATGTGGGAGTACTGGATTCTATTTCTACGATATAAGTAAATGAGACTCTTGACATCCAGAGCTGTGGGCACTAAAACGGGGCCTTACTGGTAAATGGTAGGGGATATGATTGTTGGGGGGGGGGGGGACTTGATAAAGCAAGGGGTTGTGTGTATGTTCAGTATGAGTTAGCGGTTTAGAATAGTACGGTGGCCTTTACACACATTAACATCACTCCTGTATATAATACGATTTACTTGATGTTTCTGCCTCCTTGGAGAGATCAGAGGTGGTGGTCTAGACACCTGAAGCCCCATATCAGACCTGACTTTCCAGAGAACATTGGAGGGGCAGGAGATTTCACTGGAGAGACACCCCCTTTCGAATAATATTATACGCAAAGCTATAATGTGGTGTAGGGTTGGCTGGATTCCTGGGGGAAACACCATTTTGGGAGGTGATCACTACGAGGATTCCTTCTCTTCTGATGGGGAGTATGAGGGAGGGTCGAGCTGCTCAGGTTTGGAGCATACATACAATTCATGATAACGGGGCGGATGGTTTGTTTTTCTTTTTCGGAGGGCCATCACTCCTTAAAAAGCAGCCTGCACCAGGTTACGGGGAGGTACAAAGATTACTGGATACACATCCCCCTTGTGCCTTGTCCGGCTCTCAGAAAATGCTCACTGCGGTTGTTGGGCCACAGTTGTATGTTCACATGCAATCGCAGTGGGGAATCACTCCCAAATTGAAAGTTTTTTCTTTTCAAACAAAAAAAAAAAAAAGTGTGTAAGGCTTAACTGGCATCACTTGCCCTGAGTTAAATGGTGATTCTCTTAAGATGAAACACACTACCATACTGAAGTAAAAGCGTTCTGAATTATATACTTTGTATTAATCGCTGGGGGCCACCTATGGATAGGATAGAAAACTCACGCTCCTTTATTATATATAGAGAGTTACCACAGTTAAGGTCTCAGAGATGGTGGAAATATGGGGTCACAGTATAGAATTTTGACAGATACGATGGGGGGGACACTGAGCTTTGGAATAATTATGTTGAGTTCCAGATTAGCTATACTGAGGTATTTTGTGTTACATGTATCCTGCATCATGTCAGGTACACTGTTGGGGACGACGAGCCATGTCATCTGGCAAGGACCCGTTAGTTTTAGGGTACTGGAGGAACGAGCCATTTCATTGGCTCCGTCTTCTCCGGTCCGAGTCTTGATCGCTCGAACACTTAGGGAACAATATCTTTTGTTCTCCTACCTTGGAAGCCACTTTGTAAATAATTTTTCCTTCTGGGCGAGGATTGCTCTGTTAGCTCCTCCCTATAGGAGTTTGAAAATTATATGTTTTGTCTGTGTTGTTGTTGAGCTAAAAGCTATCGTTATAAACAAAAACCTTCACTGGCAATTTACATCGGAACAACAAAGGGGAAGACATAGACTATCACAACTTTTGGAGGGTATTGGGAGTGATGTTGGGGGGGGAGGACATTGGAGAAAGCAAAAAATATTAAGAGGGGGAAGGTATGGGCTGGTATACTTGAGGGAATACGGTTTTTGGTTTTTAAATGGAGGATAATACTATTATTAAAATTGTCTCTCACAATGTCAGTGGATTAAACAATCCAGTAAAGTGACATAAGGTCATGTCCACTATAAAAAGACAGAACCCCTCATTTGTCTTACTACAAGAAGCACATTTAAGTAAGTCCGAACATCAGAGGTTGGGGACGTTTGGTTATGATCATGTGGTCGCTGCCTCATTTGGGAAGGGGAAGAGAAGAGGCTCTGCAATATTGGTCTCAAGGGGAACTCAGTTCCAAAAGACAGCCAGTTACATAGACCCAGAAGGTCGCCTGGCTATACTCTCAGGTAATTTGGAGGGTACTCCTATCACGCTAGCCTCCCTGTATGCCCCTCCGGGTTCTACAAAGGAAATTTTTCGTTCCTTACTACATAAAATCACCGAGCAACAAAAGGGTTTGTTGATAGTGGGTGGGGACTTCAATCAGGTGTGGGAGCAAAAAGACACTTCTAAAACTAAAGCATTTTGGCAGAGCCCGGCCAGTAAATTTGTCAAGAACCACTTAAAGGGGGCTTTCTGGGTTGATGCCTGGAGAAGGCAAAATAAGAATAAACAAGAGTATACACATTACTCATTTCCCCATGGTTCTTTTTCCCGGATTGACTATCTGTTGATGTCTGGGGAACACCAAGACCAGGTCTTAGAATGCAAGCATGTCCCATCTGTACTCTCCGATCACGCACAGCTGTTGTTGAAGCTGAATTGGAAAGTCAAAAAGGGACAGTCCCTCTGAAGATTTAATAATTATCTCTTGAATCTAAAGGAATTTACAGACATGGCCACTGTGAGGCTAACACAAATCCAACAGGATAATATGTCTCCTGAGATTTCTGGCACGGTGCTATGGGACACTGTGAAAACAGTATTTAGAGGGGATTGCATCAAATTCGCTGCCCATTTTAAACGACAACAAAATAAGCAGATGGAAGATCTTCAAAAACAATTACAGGATTTACAGGGACGACATGCTGGAGGGGACTGCTCTGTATTGTCAGATATACAAATCATTAAACAACGGATTCAAAAATTAATTGATGTAAAGACGGAACAGGCTCTACAGTGCCTACGCCAGAGATAACATGAGACTGGGCACCGGGCCTCCCGCCTCTTGGCCCACCACCTGAGACAACAGACAGCCCGGTCTACGATCACCCAGATCTGAGACCCTAAGACTGGTCACCTATTAAAATCCTCAGAAAAATTTTTAGCTGGCTTTAGGGACTTCTATTTAAGTTTATATGTATCAGATCATCCACCAGACAGAGAACAAATAGAATTATACTTAGCCAAATTAAAACTAACGAAGTTGACTCAGGAAGTTAGAGATTCTCTTGATGCCCCCATTACCCCCGTAGAATTGGCTTCTGCGATTAAAAGACTGAAAACAAAAATATCCCCTGTCCCTGATGGGTATACCCCTGAATTCTTTAAGTTCTTCATAAAGGAGATTAAAAACCCTCTGTTGAAGGCGTGTAGGGAAGCACAATCGGGGGAGGTGCTCCCAGTTACCTGGAATTACGCAATTATCTCAAGTGTCCCCAGACCTGGAAAAGACATTACACAGTGCAGTTCCTTCCATCCTATTTCTGTATTGAACATTGACTATAAACTATATGCCTCAGTCCTGGCGAAGCGCCTGGAGGTGGTTTTGCCTAAATTAATCAATTACGATCAAACAGGCTTTATCCTGGGCAGGCAGACCCAGGATAATATTAAAAGATTGTTGCATATGCTATACCACGCCGCCCGGTCAGGGGCGCCCTGCATGCTATTGAGCCTGGATGCTGAGAAAGCTTTCGACCGGGTGGCATGGAAATTCCTGGGCCTCGCTCTGAGTGTATTTGGATTCTCAGAATCCTTTATTAAAATTATAAATAACATATATACTAGCCCTAAGGCCTATATAAAGATTAATGGCAGAGTCTCCACTCCGATATCCTTGTACCGTGGCACCAGGCAGGGATGCCCCTTCTCCCCTCTTCTCTTTGCCCTATACCTTGAACCCTTAGCCCAGGTGTTAAGACAGGATGAGTTAATACAGGGTTGGGATTTAGTGGGGGGAAACACATAAGTTAGCTTAATACGTGGACGACCTACTGGTCTACCTTAAAAATCCAGAGCAGTCATTGGAACATCTTTGGGCACGACTGACAGAATTTAGCCTCCTAGCTGGATACAAAGTAAACATGGCTAAGACAGAGGTCCTGAGAGCACATTATGAACCCTCGGAACAGACCAGGGGGAAGTTCCCATTTAGGTGGAATCTATCCTTTATCAAATACCTTGGGGTCCGGATGGGTTTCCAAACAGATCAGTTGTTCTCTCTCAACTTTATCCCAATCTTAAAAAATATTAAGCTGGAATTGGATCAGTGGGCCCCCATCCCCATCCCTTTGATACAGAAAGTGGAGGCGATAAAAATGGTAATCCTCCCTAAGTTCTTATATCTGGTACAGATAATCCCTATTCCCATCCTGGATTCATACTTTAATTCTCCCAATAGAGGGATCTCCCGTTTTATCTGGGGGTCACAAAAACCCAGAGTTCGCGTTTCGGCGCTTCAAATTCCGAAGAAAGAGGGAGGCTTATCATTACCAAACTTTAAATTATACCACCAAGCTGCACAGCTACGAACAACCATGTATTGGCTGGATCAGGCCTACTCAGCTAAGTGGAAAACTTTAGAGTTGTGGGAAGCCGCCCCCCCTTAAAAACTTAAATGGTACATTCCTTGGGCAGAGGGAAAGATCAAACGTATGTCAAGAAGGCAATCCTTATACAGCTCTCACCCTGAATATTTGGCACGGACTCATGGAGGACAGAAATGCTAGGGGTTGGAGGAGTCTCTTGTTCTCGGTTCCATACCTGGATTCCTTTTTTCCCTCCAGGTGGGATACGGGATTCCGGAGATGGGAGGAGAAAGGCTTACATTTGGTTTGGCACTTTTTAGAAGGAAGTGAGATCTTGTCCTTTGAAACACTAGTTAATAAGTACGGAATATCCTGGAAGGACAGATTCAGATATTTTCAAATTAGAAATTATATTAGTAGTCTTTTGGTACACCTCAATGTTGGGGGCCCTCCTCCTCCACAGATTGCAAACATTTTCAGGAAGGCAATAGAGGGTATCCCGGTTAGATCTCATATCATCTCTAACTTACACCATGCTCTCCTTGCCTGGAAGGGGGATTCTTCCTCTTCTGTAAAGAAGGCATGGGAATGAGATCTGGAAATTCGGATTTCTGAGGAAGTTTGGGCTTGGACACAAACAAGGGTCCACTGGGGCCTGTCAGCAATTAGCTGGCGGGAATTTTCTTGGAAGATTTTTGTTAGGTACTTCCGAACCCCAGCAATCCAGATGAAATACATGAATCCCAACTCATCAGCATGTTGGAGAAACTGTGGGCACTCACCTGCAACATTGGCACATATACTGTGGGGTTGCCCTGTACTAACCCCCTTTCTTCAAGACCTCCAGCAGGCCTTACAGGCAATAGTGGATCCTAACTTGAAGATTTCACCCCCTTGTTACTTTTTCCTGGAATTGCCCAAGGAATTTCGAGACCCCCTGACAATTAAGATTCTGAAAATCTAATTTTTAGTGGCCCAAAAGGCAATAACGAGTAACTGGTTGTCTCACAAAGTTATCACCCTAAATATGTGGCAAGAGCGCATGATTAATGTATACAGAATGGAGGCATTAACGGCTTCCATTAATAAAAGGGCCCCCGGTTTTGAGGTCTTGTGGAGGTGCTGGGTTCTATACATGGCAAGGGCAAGACCTGACTTCCTTCCTTGATCAGCTCCATGCAGAAGGCAGTATAATGAGACCTCAGAACTAGAACATATATTATAGAGACCTATAGGGTATAAATAAAATGCATATGGTGTCTTCCAACTGATAGGATGATAAATGATTTGACTTCTCTTCTCCCCTCCCTTACATAAAATGGGTATAGAAAAGAAATCAATTTAGTTATGACTTAAAGATTATAAGCACGATTGAAATAAGGTATGCCGTGTTGTTACCCTGTTTATAGATTGTAAATTGTTTGGCCTAAATATAAACTATATTAGATGAAATGCCTATGAAGAAAAAGAAAAGGAAGAAATCATATTTAACTGTATGTGTGTATTATGTTTGTTCTGTATGATTGAACTAAAAGTTTTAAATAAAGAAAGTTTTAAAAAAAAAAGGAGAGTGTTTTCTGACCTTGAGTGGTCCGGCAGAAAGAAACAGTGAAAGAGAGAGTGGAGAACAGTCTGGTGGTCCTGGTGGTGGTGGTGGCTGTCTGGAAGAGAGAAGTGAGGCAATCAGGGAGCAGTCCATGGGAGACTTTGAAGAAGAAGGTGTCCATCTTGCAGTTGAGGTGGGCCTCAAGGAAGGGCCAACTGGTGATCTTATAAAAGTCACAGTGGTGTGTGAGTTTAGGGAGACCAGAGGCAAAGCAGATAGTGCTGTGGTAGGAGCATCGAAGTCTGGAGAAAGTTTTGATGGAGAGGCGGGGGAGGGAGACAAGTGAACCATAGTCAAAGACAGGATGGAAGAAGGTGGAGACTAAGAGGGATTTGGATTCCCTGTTAAGGAAATGCTTGGTTCTGTGGAGGATACCGAGTCGTTGGTGGACTTTTTTGATTGTGAGGCTAGTGTGAGCATTGAAATTGAGATAGCTATCCAGGAGTAAGCCAAGGTACTTGAATTCACTGACTCCTTCAGTGGCGTTACCAAGGTTGTCATAGAGGGAGAGGTCAACATCAAGGGGTTTGCAGGGGCCTGGAGAAAACCATGAACTTAGTTTTTTTGGAGTTGAGTACAAGAGCTTTGGACGTGAACCAGGTGTGAAGTCAGATTGGAGTTTGTTAATGAGAGCGTTGGGGTTTTTGTCCTGACAGAAAAGGGCTGCATCATCAGCACAGAGAATGAGTTCGGAGGTGATGCAGATGTCCGGCAGGGAGTTAACAACCAGAGAGAAGAGGGTCCAGGATGGACCCTTGGGGGACGCCGTATTTGATGGGGCAGGATTCAGAGAGGACACTAATGGTGCAGTGGGATCTGCCTGTTAGGTAATCCTTGAACCAGAGGCAGACCTCAGGTGAGAAATGGAGGTCAGCCAGGGTATGGAAGAGGACTTCATGATCAACAAGGTCGAAGGCTTTGGTGAGGTCTACGAATGCAGTACTGGTGTAGAGGCCTTCATTGTTAGCTTTGTCTATGGAGTGGGTGAACCTGATGAGGGCAGTTTCAGTATTGTGTCATAGAAACATTGAAACATAGACTTTGACGGCAGATAAGGACCACTTGGCCCACCCAGTCTGCCCATTTCCCTACCTACTGGATAAGCTGCAGATTCTAGTTAACCAACAGCCTACTTCCTGCCACCCCCCACTACAATTGCCTTGTGTCTGTCCCATGCATGTTTGAATTCCCCCACTGTTTTAGCCCCAACAACCTCCCCAGGAAGGCTGTTCCACGCATCCACCACTTTCTCCATGAAAAAAGATTTCCTCACATTACCCCTGAGCCGTCCCCTCTCTATCTTTAAATTGTGTCCCCTTGTTCTTACACATCTCTTTTTCTGAAAGATGCTAGCCTCCTGGACTTTATTGATTCCCTTGAGGTACTTGAACATTCTGTCATGTCCCCTCTGTCCCTCCTTTCATCAAGGGTATACATATTAAGCTCTCTCAGTCTCTCTTCATATGATTTCTGATGCAGACCCTGCACCATTTTAGTTGCCCTCCTCTGGACTGCTTCCATCCTGTCTATGTCCTTACGAGATGAGGTCTCCAAAACTGCACACAGTACTCCAGATGGGGTCTCACCAACTGTCTGTACAGAGGGATAACCACTTCCCTTTTCTACTTGTGATGCCCTTCCTATGCATCCCAGTATCCCCTGGCTCTCTTACCGACTTTCACATTGCTTACCAACCTTTAGATCATCTGATATAACTACCCCAAGTCCTGCTCCATTTTGTTGTTGTTAGTACCTCCCCTGCTATTGTGTACTCTTCTTCTGGGTTTTTGTTTCCCAGGTGCATTACTTTGCACTTCTTTGCATTGAATCTAAGTTGCCATATGTCTGACCATTCCTCCAACCTTGCCAAGTCCCTTCTCATCCTTTCTACCCCCCCCCTTGTGTATCAACTCTGTTACAGATCTTTGTATCATCTGCAAAGAGGCATACCTCAGAACCCATGCTGGGCCTCTGTGAGCAGGTTGTATTTGGAGAGGAATTCCAAGGTTTGCCTGTGGACCACTTTCTCTAAAATGTTGGAGAGAGGGGCAAGGAAGGAGATGGGATGGTAGTCGGATACTAGATCCTTGGAACCAGAATTGTGAAGAGGTTTAATAATGACGCGCATCCAAGCTTTTGGGAAGGACCCCGTGCAGAGGGACCTGTGAGGTATTTGAAAGTCTCCATCATAGCCCCCCTCTCCCTCCTTTCCTTCAGGGTACACAGATTGAGGTCCTTTATTCTCTCTTCATAGGGCTTTTGATGCAGGCTGTGCACCATTTTAGTTGCTGTCCTCTGGATGCTTCTACTGTCTGTGTCCTTCTGGAGATGTGGTCTCTAGAACTGGACACAATATTCCAGGTGAGGTCTCACCATTGATCTATACAGCGGTATTGCCACCTCGCTCTTTCTGCTGGTGATACCTCTCCCTATGCACCTTAGCATCCCAGTTGCTCTCCCCCACTGCCTTGTCACATTGTTTGGCCACATTTAGATAATCAGATATGATCACCCCCAGGTCTTTTTCCTGCTTTGTGGTTGCCTGTACCACTCCCCCATCTTGTACTCCACCCTTGGTTTCTGTGCCTAGAGTGCATGATTTTGCACTTCTTCACATTGAAACTTAGTTGCCACACTTTTAACCACTGCCCAAGCTTTCTTAGATCTCTGCTCATTTTTGTCACCATCCCCTTCATGGAGTGTCTACCTTATTGCAGGTCTTTGTATCATCCACAAAAGGCATACCTTCCTTCTGGCCAATCTGCTATGTTGCTAATAAACACATTAAAGAGGGCTGGTCTCAGTTCTGATCCTTGTGGCATCTCGGTGGTCACCCTCCTTTCCCCTGCGTGAACTCTGTTTACCACCACCCTCTTTTACCTATCCCTCAACCAATTCCTACCTAGTTTATCACGTTAGAACCCACTGCCAGGCTGCCCAGCTTGTTTGAGTCTCCTATGTGGAACTGCGCTGAAGGCCTTACTGAAATCTAGGTAGGCCACATCTACTGCTCCACCCTGATCTTAATTCTCTGGTTACCCAGTCAAAGAAATCTATCAGATCTGTTTGACATAACCTCCCCGCTGTGAATCCATGCTGCCTCAGATCCTGTAAGCCACTGGATTCAAGATATTCCACAGTCCTGTAGTGATCAGTATTGCTTGTGTTTAGCAAAAGGCTGCTACGCGCACAAGTTAGGGAGCCGATGTCTACCATTCATCGCTCAGGCTTGCTTTCACTTTGGACTCTGTTAGTAGATCTAGGAGTTATTTAAAGGAAACTCATTCAACTGAAATTCCACCCACCAAAGCCTGTCTTCCTGAACAGGCTTTTGCAAGGAAAAGAATGTGTTTTAACTTATTTTATTTTATTGTTGAAAATCCTTGATGAGGCAACGGGCAGATGCTGCGGGAAGTCATTTCATGTGAGTGCAGCGTCGCACTGCTCGCTTGTATTGAAAAGCATATAAGTGACTGGTGCGGCGCACACTGTCACATGAAATGGCCCTGCACAGCATCCACCATGTTGCCTCATCGCAGAGATTGCAACAGTGAAGTAATTTAAAACATTAAAATAAATTTTTTGCTTGCGAAAAGCCTAATCGGGGTGGAAGACTTTGGAGGGTGAGTAGTTTCAATTAATGGCAGCTTTCCTTTAACAACTAAACCAGACTTAAGATTTTCAGAGTTCTTTCCTGAGAGTGCTGTACTTTTCCAATATTAGCTAAATACCCTGAATTAAGGGCCTTATTCATTGAAATCTAGAAGTTTTATTCTACACATGAACATATGAAGAAGCCAGCAGAAGAAGGCCATTTGGTCTATCAAGTCTGCTCGTATTGTAGGGTCCACAGCTTGAACTAATGTCCCTGCAGGTTGGTATGTCTCTGTTTTTTGTAGCTGATAGTTCACCTATTATTTACCATACTCAACGTGGAGATGTGTGTCCCTCTCCTGTAAGTAGCTGTTCCCTGCTGCTCAGGTAGTCCAGTTATATCTGTGTAGCAACGCATAGACCTCATGGATGGTTGGTTGTTTCTCACGAACATATTGCCTCAGCCATGGACAGAGGTGGTCTCACAGGTGCAGTCCTTATTGGCCTAACAAAGGCCTCTGATCTGGTGGACTGCTCTCTGCTCTATTTATTTTAGTCTTTGGTAACCGGGTAAGGCCCACTAGGCACAAGTACCTGTTTTCAGGGGTGACCTGGGAGCACTGGGCAGTTAAATGACTTGCTCAGAGTCGCACAGTATGCAAATGGAGGTTGTGAGAATCGTACTCGGGTCTCGTCTGCTGGATGTACCAAGCTCATTCACACCTCATTCCTCTAACCTCTAGGCTATACTGCCAGCCCAATTCTAGCTCTAAGCTAACCGGGATGGGAATCTCTTCCATTGGTCTCCCATGGTTTAAAAACTACCTAACAAATAGATTTCAGAGGGTCAAATTTGGCTTCTCATTTCGGCACCTACCCAAACTTTAATAGCAGTTCCTCAAGGATCTATTTTAGGTCCTCTCTTGTTAGCCCTGCATATTAACTCGATAAGTCGGTGTCCATCCCATTGCTCTGCCATCCTTTATGCTGATGATCTGGTCCTCCACTCTAGCTCAAATAACATTGATAATATCAGTCGGAATCTGTCAGACCTTCAGCCAGTACAGAATTGGTTGACTGTAAACAAATTGCTTCAGAACATGACTAAAACACAAGCCATGCTTTTTGGAATGACCCCTAGGTTAAGGCGTTGCCTGTCACCCCTGTCTGTTGCTTGTAATGATGGAGTTCTAGTCCCCACTTTCACCTCCTGCTTCTACCTTGGTGTCGTCCTAGACCCCTCACTTGATTTCTCACCTCATGTGATGGTTGTCTGTAAAGCTGTTAATTCTGTGATGGGTGTGTCATACAAAGTCCATCATAATCCTACTCCTCATGCTGGAATGGCCATTGCCCGTGGGATGCTAGTCCGCAAGCTCCTCCATGGTGCCCTTGTTTTCTCAGTAGCTTCCAAATTTACTCTTCTTAAAAGGGACGTCGCCTATAACAGTATCTGTCACATTGCACTAGCATCCCTTCAACTTGCCTATCTTTGCTCGCTGTATGACAGGTTTGGTGGGCTTCCCTATTTTTCATGTGACCATACATTTGAAGGTGTTATTCATAGCAGGTAATTCAAGCAAAAGCAGGCGCATAGCCATTCGGGTTTGCCTGTTGCTATCACAGCTGTTGTGTTAAGTACATATTGCCCATATACTTATCTAACCTATTTGCAGGGCTGGCCTTAGCTAGGTGCAAACTGTACCCCTGCACCTTGGGGGCCCATACTTTATGCCTAAAATTTGTTAGAGATGAAAATGTTTACAGGTAAATGAAAGTAGAAGACAACTCGCTCTGTTACTGTTACAAAAGGTGGGGGCAGCTGTGCTGCAGTGGAAAAGATTAGGTTAAGTAAGTGCTAATGATGTTAATGGTCATACTTTACACCTCCCAGGTTGACTGCTATCACAAACAAAGGGCTATATTGGTAAGAGAACTTAGAAACCTAAGGTGCTTTTACACGCAGGTTTTTGAAATGGAATCAGCGTTACCTGTGTGGCGCCATTGTACTCTGTTGCGTTCTGGTTCCTTTCTACATGCTGTGAGTATTCCGGCAACCCCCCGCCTCCATTTGTTTTGGCTCCCCCAGAGTTTGCTGCTCTGCAATGTTGTTTTCTGCCTTTCTACCGGAATGGCTGTTTTACACAGCCTGACGAAACGGAACACAATGGTGCAAACAGTGAAAAGCAGAGATTGCAGTTTGGATGAACGTTCGCATAGGGAACAAGACGGATCCGCTTTACACACAAGGGATGTAACGGAATACTGTTTCCATAACAGTTATTCCGTTACATAAACCTGTGTGTAAAAGCGCCTATAGACTTTGACGGCAAATAAGAACCGCTTGGCTCACCTAGTCTGCCCACTTGTTTGAAACCTGGACGTGTAGCTGAAACAATGAATGATATGACATCTGTTTCAAAAGTATGTGAGAACTCAAAATGGCTCAGAAAGCTGACCAACACAGAGCAAAACTGGATTTCCTGATAGGGACCCTGAAAACCTGATCACCAGATAAAAAAAACTGACAGGTGGCAACCTTACTAGTGTCCCATGATAATCCTCTCTATTCTCTCTCACTCACAGCTCCAGAAAAGTTAAGTTGTTTAACTTGTTTGCAAATTGATCATCGGAGGTACGAGTGTCCAGTGATGATGTCCCTGTCCTTACAGAAATTAATACAATAGTAGTACCGTACTTACTTAAGTTCTTGCTCCAGGCTCAGTCAGATTAATTTGCAATGGTGAAGTAAAATAATTCCGTGTAGTCAGTGGCACTAATTAAAAGATGCTGGTTAAACTAGACTTAGTACTGCTTGATTAATACAGGACAGGACATGAGGGTTAGTTAGGTGTAAATGTTGGATGGGGGTGGGCACAGGGAATGGAGTGGTGGGGCCCAGCAGGGAGCTGCACAGGGTCCCAGAATGGTTAAGGCCAGCCCTGCCTATTTGTAAAGATTCCTATATTCGTACTTTCATGCACCTCACTAGGCAGTGCATTCATTCCATTGTTCTACCACTCTTTGTGAAAAGCAAGGTTCTAGGGACATGGATATGTTGTTCATCCACACTTATTGGCAGGTTCCTTGCCGCTTTAAATCTTGCCGGAAGGTCTTCAAGCTGGCTCCTCCCACCCACCCGGGTGGTAAAACTCTCGGCTCCGCCCCATGATGCCAGATCTTCCTTACCGCTTGGAAGCTCAGGTTCCCTCCTTAACGCGTTGCGATTAAGACTGGTTCCTAATTCTTCGAAAAGTTCGAAATTAAAAAGTTTTTTGCTAAAAGACTTCGGTCTTCTTCTCCTCGCGGCTGCGATGGACAAATCGACTCCCGGTTTTCGGAGGTGCCCTTGCGGGCAGAAGATATCTAGGACGGATCCGCACTCCACATGCGTCTTCTGCCTGGGCCTTGAGCACGACCTGCAGGCCTGCGACTTGTGCTCTTCCTTTTCGGCCTACGTCCTTGAAGATTGTGCTGCCCGATTACAACTGGGGCGCCCCGAGAAAAGAATTCCACCGTGAAATCTAAAGAGGCCCGACATGGCGGTTCGGGGCGGCGGGCTCGGGCGTGGATCAGCTAGAGCAGATGATCGCCTTCTCGAAGAGGAGGCGGCGCGCTTCTACCTCGGCTACGCATTTGTCCCGCCTCTCGGTGCCTCATACTGCTTCTTTAAGGAGCTTTGTCTGAACCTCTGACCAAAGGTGAGGGTCCAACTTTTGGGACCTTTTTCCAGGTCCAAAAGAGCAAAAGTAAGTCTCTCCGTCGACGCTCTGGGAGCGGGAAAGATCCCCTCCCTTGTCGACAGTTGACTTCGTCGACCCCTCCGGCTTCGGCCGCTGGCTTCACGGTGTCCCCGTCAGGCCAGTTGACCGAGACTCCTGTCGACGCGGTCGAGATTTTTCTTGACCCGTTAGATGGGTTGTCGGCTGGAGAAGCTGAGAATCCCCTCTCCCCGGTTCCCCCGGTGGGAGTTGAGGATCCCGTCAGCTCGTCTGTGCCTCTGGTTCCGGAGCCTTTGGTGGGATCGTCCGAGCCGAGGGGAGTGCCGATTTCCGACACTTCTCCTCGCCTCCTCGGCCTAGTCGAGACTCTCGGTCTCGGACATCCTCGCGGTCCAACCGATCCCGCCGCCTTAGGCAGTCTCGTCTCGGCACATGCAGTGGCGCCGCGCTCTTCCTCTTCCTCGGACGAGGGAGGCTTCAGCGCAGTTGCCGCCGGAGGCACGAGGAACTTATCTGGCAACAGTTCTTTTGACCGGGAATAAGCCGACCCAGTCGCCTTCCCTCGCCATTAAGTGGCTGTCACGGAGCAGCCAAACAACCCTCGTTGTAGTCGAGGAGCCTGTTCTCAGGCCGGTTGTTCGCCAATTCCAGCTGCCCCACCGATTCTGGTGGAACCTCCACCTCACAGCCATTAGTTGGGGCTCTGACCAAAATTCTCGGTCGGCTTTGGGTTTGCCCCATAGGCTGTCTGTCACCCTCACTCCGATAAACCTCGGCAGGTGGAGGTGGCTCAGGTCGAGCAGAGCTCTTTGAGGACTCTTCTGAGTCCGATGATGGTTCCTCCCTCTTCTCCAAGCGCATGGACTTGGAGTCCTCGGGAGGGCAGTCAATGGACGATAGCCCTTCGTCCTTCTTAGGGTTGCTTCGACTCATCTCGGAGTCCACCGGGATGAAGCTCGAACCTGTTTCTAAATGGGCCAGGTATCTCCTCACGGAGATTCTGGACCGAGGGGATTCTCCTACGGAGGCCTTTCCGGTGGCTGAAGCCATAGTGGGTCCGGCCTTGTAACTTTGGCAGCGTCCTGCTTCCTGCCCTGCGCCTTCGGCCAGGTTGGCCAGGAAGTATGCGGTCCCTACCGGTTCCCTGTCCGGTTTTGAACACCCTCAGCTGAGGTGGGGTTGGTTACCGACAGCGTCTCGCTGCCGAACGCCGGGATGTGGACAAACCTCCCGACAAGGAATCCAAGAAATTGGATTATGCCGGGCGAAAAGTCTATGCTGCATCCTCTCTCGGCCTTCGTCAGGCCAGTTCGGCCGTCCTCATGGCACATTTTTCTCACGCCCTGTTGGGCTCCCTGCATGAGGTTGTCCCTCATCTTCCCGCAGATCTGCAGACTACGGTCAGGCAGGTGCGGGACCAGGGCAGGGCAGTGGCTAAACAGCAGCTCCAGATTGTGTTAGACATCGGGGACTCATGTGCCAGGTCTGTGGCGGCTGCAGTGGCCATGCGTCGTCGGGCTTGGCTGAGGATATCCACCTTTACCTCGGATACCCAGCACAAGTTGGCGGATGTTCCCTTTTTGGGGACTGACCTCTTCGGCCCTGGGGTGGAAGGTCACCTGCAGAGGATCGAGAAGTCCAATGCTACCTTGGACTCGGTCTCTTCCGCTCAGAAGGACAAAGGCCTCAAGCCACAGCCTAAGCCCTTTCGTCCTTCTGCGCCCGGCCCAGCAACGTCAGGGCCAGCAGGCTCGACCTTGGTATCCCAAGCCCAAGCCGTCAGCTTCCTCCAGCAGGAAGCAGGGAGGTAAAGGCCCAGGAGGTCCCTCGGCCGGTCCCTCCTCCAAGCCTGCCCAGTGACGGGCTGAGGGGTGTCGCCCCCATCCCTGTCACCTCACCCCTGGTTCCCCCCGTGGGGGGACGGCTCAGACACTTCCTTTCTGCCTGGTCTGCTGTTACCACAGACAGGTGGGTACTGGAGGTGGTGGGAAAAGGCCTACCTCTGGAATTCGAGCAGGCCCCGCTCTTCAGAGCCGTCGCACCTCGGGGGGCCTCGGGGTCCGCAGCCTCACTGGTGGCTCGCCGAGCCGACATCGCTCTCCTCCTCCAAAAGGAGGTGATCACGGAGGTAGAGGACCCCCCTTCAGACCCGGGGTTCGTGTCCAGGTATTTCCTGGTTCCGAAACGGATGGGGGGCTGGCTCCCATTCCTCGAATTCCACACCACCTGAACAAGTTCCTAAGGTCTCGAACCTTCAGGATGGTCACTCTGGCACAGATAATACCATCTCTGGAACACGGCGTGTGGTTCTGCTCTCTGGACCCACAGGACGCGTTCTTTCACGTCCCTATCCGTCCGTCACATCGGGATTCCTCCGCCTCGAGCGGAGGGATCCCTCTAGTTCGAGCCATGCCCTTCGGCTTATCTCCAGCTCCCAGGGTCTTCACCAAATGCATGGCAGTGGTGACAGCATTTCTGCGGCCGAGGTCCGGTGTACCTTACCTGGAAGATTGGCTGATAGCAGCCCCTCCAGACGGAGGTGGAGCGTCCAGAGATCTGGCCCTCCAGGTTTGCTCTCAAGTCGGCCTTCTCATCAACGAGGCCAAGTCAGAACTCGAGCCGAAGCAGGTGATCCTGTTCATCGGGGCAGAGCTTGACTCTCTTCGAGCCAGAGCACGGCTCCCGGCGGACAGGGCCAAGGTTCTTACCTCCTTTGCCCAGTCATTTCTGGTTGGGCAATCGCGCCCTGCCCGGGACTTCCTGCGCCTTCTGGGTCTCATGGCGGCCTGTACCAGCATGGTCCGTTGGGCCCGCTGGCACATGCGCCCCCTTCAGTGGGGACTGGCCAGCCAGTGGTCACAATGCTGCGATCCTTTGGACCAGCTAGTGATAGTGACCCGGGAGATGTGGAACGCTCTCCAGTGGTGGATCATTCCATTTCATCTGCAGGAGGGCATCCCGTTTGTCCGCCCTGAGCCGACGGTCTCTCTATCGACCGACGCCTCTCTGATGGGTTGGGGTGCCCATCTGGGGGAACACCGAGTGCACGGCCTCTGGTCCCCGCGGGAGTCCCGATGCCACATCAACCTGCTGGAGCTCCGAGTGGTCCGCCTAGCTCTCACCGCCTTTGCTCCGTTTCTCCGGGGTCAAGTGGTCTGAGTCCAGACGGACAATACCACGACCATGTACTACCTGAACCGCCAGGGCGGGACGCGCTCCATCCTTCTATGCAAGGAAGCTCTCCGCATTTGGTCACTTGTGCGCAGCCTGGAGGCGGATCTCCTAGCCATTCATGTGGCAGGAGCCTCCAACACCCTGGCCGATGCCCTGAGCCGGATAGGGACTGCATCTCACGAGTGGTCTCTCCTGCTGGTGGTAGTGCAAGATCTGTTCTCCCACTGGGGCACACCTCAGGTGGACCTGTTTGCCTCCAGGGAGAACGCGAAGCTGAGGCTGTTTCATGCCCGCCCCCCTCAGCAGGGCTCGCTGCAGGGGGATGCCTTCTCGAGGCTGTGGACCCTGGGCCTCTTCTACGCCTTTCCCCCATTTCCCTTGATTCACAAGGTGCTTCTCAAAGCAAGGAGGGACAAGGCGCAGGTGATCCTGATAGCCCCAGACTGGCCCCGCCAGTTCTGGTACCCAGATCTCCTCAGCCTCAGCTCCTGGCTCCCGAGGCAGCTTCCAGCTCGCCCGGACCTGCTTTCAGTCAATCAGGGGAAGGTGTTCCATCGGGACCTTCAATCCCTGCACCTGACAGCCTGGTTCCTGAGTGGCTAGAGTTCCAGGCCTTGGGTCTTTCCGACGAGGTCCTCAATGTGGTTGAGGCGTCCCGTAAGGAGTCGACCAGAAAATGCTACGCCTTCAAATGGAAGAGATTCTCCATTTGGTGTCAGGGCAAGGGCCTGGACCCTTCCTCCTGTTCTGTGGCAAGCATTTTGGACTATTTATGGTCCCTTTCTAGTCAAGGGCTTAGGTCGACAACCCTAAAGGTGCACCTGGCAGCCATCTCTGCTTACCGGGCGCGGGCCGGGAAGCAGTCGGTGGCGCAGGAAAAGGTGGTCGGGCGCTTTTTCAAAGGCCTTGATCACATTTCCCCTCCGGTGCGAGAACCTCCACCTCCATGGGATCTACTGCTGGTACTGGCAAAGCTCATGGGCAAGCCATTCGAACCAATGCACAGGTGTGAGCTCTCTCACCTGTCATGGAAGACCACCTTCTTGGTGGCTATCACGTCAGCCAGAAGGATGGGAGAGCTCCAGGCGCTTTGCATTGAGTCTCCTTACCTGGTCTTCCACAGGGACAAGGTTGTCCTGCGCCCCCACCCGAAATTCGTTCCGAAGGTGGTGTCGGAGTTCCACCTTAACCAGGTGCTGACTCTGGCGGTGTTCTCACCCTAATCACACCTCGATGCGAATATAGGCTCCATACTCTGGACCCTAGAAGGGCGCCGCTATTATAAGGAGCGCACGGCTGAAATTCGGGGAGAGGTTCGCCAGCTGTTTGTCACCTACGCTGAAGCCGCATCTGGCAGACCTGCAGCCAAGCGGACGATAGGCAGGTGGGTCACCTCCTGCATAGATCGCTGCTATAAGTTGGCGGGCATGGAGCCTTCCAGAGGGATAAGAGCTCATTCTACCCGTCATACTGCTGCATCGGTGGCTGCTTCCAGGGACGTCCCTATCCAGGAAATCTGCAGGGCTGCTACCTGGAAGTCAGCACACACCTTCATTACCCATTACCACATCGACCTTGAGTCACGCTGGGATGCTGGTTTTGGGGCCTCGGTTCTCCAGTCCTTATTTCCCAAGTAAGTATTGGGGGTGTGCACCTTGCCTCCCTACTCCCGGAGAACTGCTAGGAGTCTGCCAATAAGTGTGGATGAACAACATATCCATGTCCCTAGAAATACAGGTTACTCACCTGTAACAGGAGTTCTAGGAATGGTATATGTTGTTCATCCACACGACCCACCCGACCTCCCCGGCTTCGACGCACAACCTGAACTTCCAGCGGGCCAGATCTGGCGTCATGGGGCGGAGCCGAGAGTTTTACCACCCGGGTGGGTGGGAGGAGCCAGCTTGAAGACCTTCCGGCAAGATTTAAAGTGGCAAGGAATCTGCCAATAAGTGTGGATGAACAACATATACCATTCCTAGAACTCC
The DNA here is from genome assembly GCA_016271365.2 of Neoceratodus forsteri. NCBI lineage: Eukaryota > Metazoa > Chordata > Ceratodontiformes > Ceratodontidae > Neoceratodus > Neoceratodus forsteri. The sequence goes on from JADMNL010000023.1 coordinate 221,446,821, forward strand.
TGTTACAGGTGAGTAACCTGTATTTTACTCCTTTCAGTCCTGAACAGTTCTCCCTTCAACTGATATTTGTTTGTTTCCTCTTGTTTGGACTTACCAGTTTTGGACATAAAGTTAAACTCTTCTGTTATTCACTCAGTGCACCCCTTCAGGTCGACACCCCGACAGTGAAACACGAAAAAAGACCATTATGGCGACAGTCGCTGTAATGGTCCTTTTCCGTGTTTCGCTTTCCCCCAGTGTTCAGCCCTCCCGGACCAACTCTGACCTGGAGTTGATAATTCTAAAGTCCGGGGTGCAGAGGGCAGAGCCTCATGGGGGTGTAGCCTCACAGAAAACACTTCAGATTGGGCGGCACAATACCTGCGGCTAGTATTGTGCCGGTGCAGTGCGGGAGGTCGGCATTTTCACTGTCTACCTCCCTTGGTGCTTCCGATTCACTATCCCTTGAAGTTTTAGAGACCAAAATCAGATCCCCTCTCTCTTTTTTTCTCTCCAGCGAATGCAGGTCAAATTTCCTTAGTCTGATATCATAGTTCTTCCCCCGCAAGTTACAAATCAATCATGTTGTGGTGCCTCAGTTCTAGCCCCCTCAGTTCTGAATTTTGAACATCAAAGCTAGACACAGTACTCCAAGTGAGGTCTGACAGGGGATCGGTACAGTGGCATAACCACTGCCCTCTCTCTACGGACCGAATTTCTCCTTTTACATGTGAAAATCCTGTTTACCTTTTTTATTGCTCTGTCGCACTGTGATGTAAGCTTAAAAGGGTTTGTAACCAAAACACCCAGATCTTTGTCACACATGCTTTCCCTAAGCTTTATGCCTGTTAAGAAGTACTCGGCTTTAGTGTTATTCCTTCCAGAGTGAAGTACGGTACATTTATCCGGGTTGAAACAGAGTTTGGCATTAAACGCCAATCAATTCACTAAATCAGGCTTTTTTTTGCCGGTTTGTAATTTCTTCCTGTGTACTAACTGTGCCGCCTCATTTGTTGTCATCAGCAAATCTTGCCATCCAACCTCCATTACAACAGCTCGGTCACTCGCACAGATATTATCTTTAGCATGGGAGCATGACAATTCGCTCCCGACAGTCACTCCCGGAAAACACGCTCCTGACAATACGCTTCTGTCTATTTCGCTCCCTGCCATCCACGCTCCACGTCAGTTCACTCCCGCTGGCACATGTAAAGGCTGCTATGTCTGTAGCGTTGTGTGCGGTAGTACAGCTGCAGGAAATTATGGCTAAATGGGTGTACAAACAAATTGGGTGCATGACCCTTCTGTCCATGACAGGCTAGTTAGTGTCCTGGCTGCATATTGCTCTTGGAATAAAAGCGCAGGGTAGCGGTTAGCATCCATACCCTATGAGCAAACCTACCAGAGAGTGAATTAGGAAGGGGAGAGTATACAGCACAATTCTGTGAGCTCACTTGTACAAAAGCCATCCCACCCCACAGCCAGGGCACGAATAATGCAGCACTTGGTTGACTGTCTCAGCACTGCACGGGAGTACGGCTGTCCTTCAACTACCAGTGGCTGTTTGCACAACAGGATTACCACAGCCCGTAAATGCAGTCTGCAGATCGGGGTACTAATGTTGGAACAAGGAAAAAAGGGGGGAGGGATAGTGAAGTACAAGGAGGTGCCTCCCTCTATCAACTGGTTACACTGAGCAGCAAACAAAATTACAAACTGGGGAGGCACAACCTGCAACCGGCTGCAAGCCAAAATTTTATATTCAACCACAAATAGAACTATCATACAAACAGTGGACACATTTAATAACATTAATCTTGAAGTAACAGAAACTGATTGTAGAAAACAACAGCTTTGAAGGTTTTTTGACTAGTGGGAGCGGGAGCGTACTGTCAGGGAGTGAGAATGACCAGAGTGAATTGCTGCGGGAGCGGGTTGTCAGGAGCGAGTTTTCCGGGAGTGAAATAGCGGGAGCGAATTGACATAGACCCCTTTAGCATCCTGTCAAACCACTTGCCTTAATTCCTGACTTCATTCGTTCAGCTTGCTTGTAATGCATACCCACCAAGGTCTGGTGAGCATGCCCCCATTACCTGTCACCAAAGTCGGTACAAAGATTAGTGAATCTTCTTTTGCTTATGCTGCTCCTAAGTTATGGAACTCAGTCCCCTCCTGAAATTCGCTTGTGCCCTTCATTTGCCTCGTTACATAGTAGGTACCGTGAGCATCTCGTCAAGACAGCAGTCAGCTCTTGCAGTTAGGTTTCCCTGCACTGTTCAACAGATGTTTGCTATTTTAAGCTTGTACCAGAGTAGTAAGGCGCAGGGTAGGCAGACTGGATAGGCCTTTATCTACTGACAATGTCTATGTATGGGCACCTAAATACGACAAACTACCAGTGTAAAAACGGAAAATGATAAAGTCCCAGCAAGTCCTTGCAGGTGGAAGGACAAGCTTGTGTCAATTTTGAAACCTATAAAATTAATTTAATAGGGTGCAATAATCTGCTCAAGGGCATGGGGTTATGGTGAATTAATGCATTTCTGAGTGCTGGAGGACACTCTACCTTCAGTCTTGTGCCTCACAACGCACTTGGGACATGCATTAAGTTATCATACCCCCATGCCCTGTCACGAGTTATTGCTTACATAATGTGCTGTCCTGCACTGCTCTCTTCTTTGAGTGATCGACTCTGCAGCCCTTCTCATGTGCCCTCTCTTGGACAGTTGAGCGATGAAAAATGGGGATCTTGAAATAACTCAATAGAAATTAAAAAACATTTTAAAGAAGCAAAAAAAAAAAAACTGCTGCAGTAAAACAAATGAAAGCTACCCAGCGTAGTGTCATAGTGGCAGTGCATAGTTCTGCCCCGCTAGAGTCATAGGTTTGATCCTGATCTTGGGACGTCCGCTATGGACTGATGGAGTTCGAGATGATGAGTTTGAAATCTGCAAGGGGATGGGAACACCCTAGTGGCTGGCTCTTAGCGGTGTCGACATTGAAGTATGGAGTGCCATATTTCAGTTCTTGCTGGCAGGGACAGGGTGCACTGTGCCCAGTCAGAGGAGGATTGGGGACATAGGTGGGGAAAAATTAGGTGCGAGTCACAAGGGGATAGAAAACTGTAATGACCCTGATCCCTTGATCCTGGGCCATTGCCCAATGCAGCTGTCTTTTGAGGTGTACACCCTTAGTGAGAGCTAAGCTAGAGGTGGAAAGGTAAGCCTGCATTGAAGTCTGGATGTACCCCCATAACCTTAAAATAAACCTCACAGATTACTTCACCAAGCTACAAATAAACCGCGGAAAACAAAATACACCTAATGAAAGTCAGTGACTAGAGTGCACCACTCTAGGGCTGTAGGAGAGGGTGGAGTTCGCCTTGCTGTTTGAGCATATCCTATAGTGGGTGGTGGAGCCTTCTCGACATTGTGGGTGACCACACAGATTCAGCCCACCACTGTGCAGGCTGGAGTCAATGTGGCGGCAGGAGGAACATAGCAGGATGGGGGGAAACTCCCCAACCACTGGAACAGGAACTCCTGCTTGTCTAGAACCTGAGTCAGGTTCTACTGTGAAGAGGTTTTCCACAGGGTATTCAGTGCAGGGAGTAGTTTTTATTGAAGATATGGCAAGGAGGATTGTTGTAGCAAGAGATACAGGAAGACCAGAAGCAAGGAAACTAATCAAAAGTGGTCTGACTAGAGAACAAAGAACAAAACGGCATTACAAAAATTAGAAAAAATAAAGTTTAATAATCATACAGTGCATAATGTTTCATAGTTATCCACACAAGATCGTAGTTATATTTTGATCTAGGTCCGCGTTTAAAGTTAAAAGTCCCTGCTTTTTTTTTAACTTTCTTTTTTTGCCCCCATACTCACTCTGCTCCCTAGTCCCTCTCTCAGAGCCCCATGCACCACAAAGCTACACCTACTTAGAGAGGCCTGAGGTGTCTGCTTCTAAAGTGCTACTCACTCCTGCTTACCTCTAGAGCCCCCGGATAACCCACCGGGCAGGGTGAGGGAGACCTTTCTCCCTTACCTTCCCCAGACATCATGGGAGCGCGCACAGGTGGAGTCTGCCCTCTGAGCCTTCTCTTGTAGGCATGGTGCTGGAGGCTCATCGCCTGGACCATGAGCAGGGCACATTTTTCCTTTTTCTTCCTGCCCCAGATGTCCGCACGTAAGGAGGACCAGTGAGCTGGAGGTGCGTGGTGACGCGCCTACACTCCGGTCCTTGGCTGACATCTGTCCCTCCCATGTCTTCTGCCTCCTCTGCTGCACTGTCACCACCCGTGGTCACCCAGGTGGTGGCGGTATTGCGGTGAGGAGCGCTGCCCACCCCACTTGGAGAAGGAGAGCGGCCCATCGGGCACTCAGTACCTCTCCCTCCAGCCGACCCTCTGACGAACCGAGCTCGCTACCAAACCCGTGTTGCTGGTGTCGTGAGCAGTAGCGCTACTGCTGCACCGACAGGCCGGCCCCATCCCTGCTTTTTTTGAAAACACTAATTGATCATTTTAACTTAGATGTAGTGTTGCTCAGATAGTGCTCCTGTTAATCTGACAATCCTCCGTCGGATAGTGTTAGTATCTGACCTAGGATCCGGTCAATGGATCTGAGGTCGAGTCCATCGGATCCAGCCTTGGAAAGTTGGATCTGGTGGATGGATCCATCGGATCCAACCTCGGATAATTGGATCTGATACGTGGATCCATTGGATCCAGGTCGGACCCATAGGTACCTCGGATTCTTACAGTGGATCCCAGGAGGCTAGGTATCTATGACATCCGAGGCTATCCAATATCAGACCAAAATGGTAGTCTCCGACTTGGTAAGATACTAGCCGAGCAGCACTACTTGGTTGCTGCTGTACACACAATTTACACATGCACGTACGGACTGGTCACAGGTATCACTGCCATAAGGTAAAACTGTGATCTTTTACCAGCCTCCAGTATTAACATTCCTAACAGTTTCCAGGCCCTCCCTATTAATATGCCAGAACATTTCTGGGGACGACTTCAGAAGATGACACTTTCGTATGGGCAGGAGGGTGACACAGAATTGGTACAAAACTATTGACGCTTCCAAGAGACCAAAGTGGATTGGCGATGCCAGACTTTAGATTATATTGTACTGCTGTCTGACTTGCTCCCATAGTGTCCTGGACCAAGAAGAGAGGAGATATACGGTGACTAGAAATGGAAGCCGTTACCAGTACCTTTATTTGCCTTGTCCATGCTACTCTGTCAATAACTATTTGGAAAACGATCTTGAACCCCTGGACCAAACATACCCTCAGGCTCCTAGTAAAGGCAAGGAAGATTACTAATGCCCCAAATGAGAAAGGCCCCCATCTACTCTTATTGGGGATCCCAATTTCTCACCACCCAGAACTGATCTAGGCTTCGTCAGATGGAATAGGGATAGCCTTTGCTAGATACAGAACACTGATAAAGAAATACAAAATCACACATACCCCCATAATGCAAAGCACCATGGGCTGCATATGCAAATCACCACAGAATATAATGCTGGTTCAACTTTAAGCATAAATGCATGGTGCGGAAAGGCCTCTCACACAGTTTGCAAAGGGTGCCAACAGAAGGCACAGACACGTGTTTCGTCCTACCAGGACTCATCAGTGTGCCTTGTCTGTTTGACACCCCAGTGAAATTAACCAACTACCCTAAGATGGTCTGTCGGGGTTATGTTGTGGTGAACCCAATTAAAACAAAAAACAAGTTAAAAGACAAGAACCTCAGCGTGCAAGCACTGAGGCAATGGTTACCCCAAAGGGCATTGGCCGGGAAGCCAAGTTTCATAGTGCTTTGCATTATGGGGGCATGTGTGATTTTGTATTTCTTTGAAACTTGGCTTCCCGGCCAATGCCCTTTGGGGTAACCCTTGCCTCAGTGCTAACACGCTGAGGTTCTTGTCTTTTAACTTGTTTTTTGTTTTAATTGGGTTCACCACAACATAACCCCGACAGACCATCTTAGGGTAGCTGGTTCATTTCACCGGAGTGTCAAACAGACGAGGCACACTGATGAGTCCTGGTAGGACGAAACACGTGTCTGTGTCTTCTGTTGGCACCCTTTGCAAACTGTGTGAGAGGCCTTTTGGCACCATGCATTTCGGCTTAAAGTTGAACCAGCATTATATTCTGTGGTGATTTGCATATGCAGCCCATGGTGCTTTGCATTATGGGGGCATGTGTGATTTTGTATTTCTTTGAAACTTGGCTTCCCGGCCAATGCCCTTTGGGGTATCCATTGCCTCAGTGCTTGCATGCTGAGGTTCTTTGTCTTTTAACTGATATAGAATGGAGTGTGTGTCACATATGGAGAACTTCAGGACAAATTCGGTCTCCCAAAAGTAGATTTCTGTAGGTTCCTACAAGTGAGGGACTGCATCACATCTTGAGGTCTGGTGTCTAAAGTTGACAGGGAACTGACTTCTTTAGAGGACTTCCGGTATGGGGCAGTGATACTGCAAGGAAGAGGTGGTATGGTCTGTGGAGAGTATAAGGCTCTACGGGGAAAAGAGCACCCTGAGCCAAGGAAGATACGTTATCAGTGGGAAAGAGAAGCCGAATAGTTATTTCAGAGGAGGGATAGGAATGAGTATGCGAGAAAGGCTAGAGGGTCACAGCCTCACCCAGTTGTTGTGAATATAGATGGAAATATGTGTCTTGTTTCTTCCACATGCCCTCCATAACACAGCACGTCAGTCCTGGAGGCACCAGTCTATGCTGGAGGGGGTGTGAAGAACTGGGGACCCACTACCACACATTCTGACCATGCCCAGATATGCAACCATATTGGAAGCAGACCCATCACATACTAACAGAGTTGTGGGGTGACTGGGGCCCATACTTCTTCAAGAATTTCATATTAGATACTAAAACAAGCAAGATGGGTAACCATAGACAGCAAAGCCTACTTAGAATCTTATGCACAGTGGCAGTAAAAGGTATGACTAGCAACTGGCTGCAAGTTTCGGCTCCGGCAATTGATTCCTGGGTAGCGCAGGTCACTGATGTAGCAGAGTGGAGCACATAACTGCAACAGTGAGGCTCACACTGGAAAAACGCACAGAATAAAGGCCCATATGGGAAGCCCACTCAAGTTGAGGGCCACAGGGCTGAAATAAGTGCAGTTGGGGAGAGGGTGTAAGGAACGATGGGGCCTCAGGTTTCTTAGCACACCAAAGAGGCTCCTCAGCCTCCCCCCACCCCACCCCCAATCTTTGTTTAGATAGTAGGGAGATTCCTTATGGGACTCTAAAGTGGAAAGTCTGGCTGACCCTAAAATATCTTGTCAGGAAGGTACAGTGGGGGGTTGGGCACAACTTCCTACCCCTTAACTTCAGATAAGAAGGGTATTGACCGTGGTGCAGTAATGTTGTTGAGCCATTGTTGGCGGTCAGTATTAAGTTCTCCTGTTGGTGTTCTTATCAAAATCTTTAAGCTAAATGGAAGTTTTTGTAGCATGAAGAAATAATGGTATCACATGTAAGTGCAAGAACCTTCTTACATGTATATCAGTGAATAGTTAAGACTCCAATATGTGCTAGAGAGGGATGCTCTAACCCCCCCCCCCCACACTCTTCAGTTTTTACGGTTATGAGACTTCTGAGTAAAGCGTAGTTAAAAAAATAAATAATATTCCCTACAGTCTGTGAAACTAGGTTGTTTGTGAGTATATACTCAATCCTTGTCCATACACATCAGTGTTGTATATGGATTGGCCGGTTTCCATGCTCTGTATGTAGCATATGGTGATAATTACCTTGCTAGGGATAATAAACAAACGCATTATTCTGGGCACCTTCATAAACATGTTATCATTTCTGTTTTATAACTGGGGCAGATACACCTTTGTCAAACAGAACATCTAGTTCTGTGGAACATCTTTCAGCATGTGTGAAGGCATAAAGCTGATACTTTGTCTAAATTGAGCTTGCAGGCCCTTCCTCCAAAAAAAGCACCTGGTAGAAGAGCGGCTGGTCACTTTGCAGCTTTATTTTTTTAGTTTATTTCCATTTTTGCTCATTCCCTGCACACTATTACCTCGCTGCCAGCAAAACGTATCCCTTGCTGCTACTGAGTGCCATCCTGACCTCCATTGCCTCCAACTTCCCACAGGGCCAGCTTGTCCTTGATAGGTGCCTCCTTCAGGCCCAAGAGGAGGAGCACTACTTAATCTGGGATGTGGACTGGAGGGGCCTCAGTGGTGTGTATGGGGTGTCTGTTGGTGTGGGGGAGCTCGTAGGCTGTCATCTAGCATGCCAGTGTGGTGCTTCCACAGTTAATTCCCCAGCTCCTCCTGACTTCAGCACATGCCCATGTGCCCTTGCAGCTGGCCAGGTGGAGGGGGTGCCTTATGATGATGACAGGTCACCCATGCCTTAAGTGTCAACTCAACCGTGCCACCACCTGGAAGCTCTGTGGGAGCAGTGCAGTGAGCTTCCTCCCTGCTAAGAGGAGAACATCCTGGTGGGCGCTCCGAGTCCTCCCTGTTGGCCTTTAGTCCTGATGTCTCGGGCTCAGGGGATGAACCCTGGTCGCCAGTATGCCACAGTGATTTCATCATCAATCAGTGGAGCTGGTCCTTTATGGTGTTCTCTGTTTATAGCAATTTGGGCAGGATTTTCAAAGAGATCCATCCAGGATCCCCCAGCGTGACATTAGCGGCTGTGTCCATCTGGACATGCCAGAGCATCTTGTAGGTGGTCTAACATGCCACTGTTTCCCATTTGTGGCTGCATTTGCTTAATAAAAAGGCTTAAATTTGAATCCCCCCCTTTGTCATAAATGGACACTTTTGAAAATCGGGCAGGCAACTGGCCCAGATGGATCACATAGTTGCGTCTACATCTGACCCCTTTGAATATCCAGCATTTAACAAACACTGCAGCAGCTACATCAGTCAATAGTATGGTTACTGAAACAGGGGCATATGAGATGCATATTGCATTGTTTTATTTATGATGGGTTAGCTCCATTGTCTTGAAGGCATCTCTCTTATTTTAATTAAGTAAATTTTTTGGATTTTTGAAATAGCACACATGCAGACATTATGCAATACAGAAAACTGCAATACAGACAATGACAGACCCCAACCCCCCAACACACACACGTGCTCATATAATATGAACTCAGTATTATTTCTGACAACAGACATACTGGGGCTGGCAGTACAACCTAGAGGGTAGAGCAACGAGCTGTGGATGAGCTTGGTACATCCAGCAGTCAGACATGGGTTTGATTCCCACAACCTCCACTTGCATACTGTGTGACTCTGAGCAACTCACTTAACCTCCCCAGTGCTCCCAGGTCACCCCTGAAAACAGGCAGCTGTGCCTAGTGGGCCTGTCCTGGTTACCAAAGGAAAACAAAACAAAAAAAAACAGTTTGTTGAGTTAGCAAGTATTTGTCAAACTAGAAGTCTGGTACAATCAATGCTTATATTGTAGAGCATCAAGGCAATCCCCATGTTTTTGAAAGGTGTGAAATCTGTGCCTCATTGAGGCAAGGATTCTTTCTAGGTACAGGGTCTGCATAATTTTCTGCTGCCATTCTAGTAACGTGGGGCTTTCCTGGTCCAACCAGCGATTATTTTTGTATAATCATTGTGATCAGGGTAAAATGGTATTTCCTTCGTCCCATCAATGATTGGATGTCCAGGCCAACAAGACATCTGTGTGTAGTGACTGTACCTTGTAGACCCGGCATTGGGTCTAGTATACTCTGGATTGATTGCAGAATGGCTGTGCTTTGGCGCAGTCCCATAGATTATGTTTCAGGGTACCCTCCTCCAGTCCACAACGGGTACAGAGTGGAGATTGTAGTATCCCCATTTATACGGTTTCTGTGGCATATGACACATATTCTGTAATATTTTGTATTGCCTAAGTAGATAGCTGACCAGTTTAATGTATTTGTAGGTGTTGTGAAATGGCGCAGAGTGCAAGCACCCCCCAGACACCCCTGGACTGTTCTTGCGCATACCTGTGTGATATCTGCGTGAATGGCCAGGGAGTCAAGTGCAGAAGGGAGGCGTGCATCCCTTCTGTGAATGCCTTCAGGGGTCCACAGGACCCCTGGTGCGTGGCATTCTAACTTAGGGTTGCTTTTGTGCTACCAATCTGCGACGCGTAGGCAATCCACACCTTAATGCGGAGGCCTCACTGAGTGGGTACATTTCCCTAGGTAAAATGTTCATTTTAACTGTACCAATATGTCCTCGGAGTGAAAGGGGTAAGTTAGTCCATCTGTCCAGGTCTGGCTTGATAATGGTGAGGAAGTCCATAAGGTTTTCCTTGACCATTTTGGGAAGTAGACATCCATGTTTTTATGCCAAGATATGACAAATTCTCGTTGGACCAGCGCAGCCCAAGGTGTTTAAGGTCCTGTCACCTGGTGAGATAGTTAAATAGCAGGTGGGTAGTTTTTCCCCATGTTTAGCTTGTGGAGGTATATGGTTCTGAACTCCTCTGGCTCTCAGAGGGAAACCGAGGGGTTCTGAATATGTTGCAGAATATCATGATCTCCAGGATGCGAGGCACCATGGGTTCATGGGGGAGAGATTGTGTCAAACGAATCTGATTGACTTCTTTGACTATGTCACTAAGACAGTAGACAGGGGTCAAGCGGTAGGCATCCTCTGTCTTGATTTCAGCAAGGCCTTTGACTCTGTGCCCCACAAAAGGTTGATCAGGAAGTTTGGGGATCTTGGGGTTGGGGAACAGATGGCCAGATGGGTGGAAAACTGGCTGAGGGACAGAACCCAGAGGGTGGTTGTGGGGGGGAGAGTTATGTGGTACCAGAGTGGTAACCAGTGGGGTCCCACAGGGCTCTGTGCTGGCGCCGGTGTTGTTCAGTGTCTTCAAAATGTGCCTATTCATGGATGATACCAAGCTCTGCTGGAGAGTGGACACAGCCGAAAGGATACATGACCTACAGGAAAAGGTGGAAAAGCTGGGGAGGTGGTCCAGGATATGGCAGCTTGGCTTCAGTGCCAAGTTATGCATATTGGAGCCAAGAATCCCAGGACAGAGTACTACCTCGGTGGAGTCAGAGTATCTGCATCAGAGGAGAAGGACCTGGGAATGATGATCACTAGTGACCTGTAGCACTCCACACAATGCAAGAAAGCAGCAGCAAAGGCAAACAAGATGCTGGGATGCATATCTAGGGAGATAAGTAGTAGGAGAGAGGAGGTTATGCTGCCCTTGTACAGGTCACTGTTAAGGCCGCATCTAGAGTATGGGGTTCAGTACTGGTGCGCACACCTCAAAAAGGACATTTACCTGCTGGAGAAGGTCCAGAGGAGGGCTACAAAGGTGATAGTGGGTCAGCAGGGTAAGGTATGCGAGGAGAGGTTGACGGCACTGAACATGTACTCCCTGGAAGACAGGCGAGAGAGGGGACATGATTGGAACCTTCAGGTACTTGAAAGGGATAAATAAGGTTGATAAAGAGAGTCCCTTTAAGCTGAGTGTCAGCCATAACATGAGGGGGCACAATCTTAAGCTGGAGGGTGTGAGGTTTAGGAGGAAGGTCAGGAAGCACTTCTTCACAAAGAGGCTGGTGGACACTTGGAATGTACTGCCGGAAGAGGTCATCTCATTGAAGACAGTGGGCAGATTTAAGAGAGGCTAGGATAGGCAAAGGGGGAAAGTAAGGATCATGGGGAGGGAGGATGTTAGGGCAGGGACATTAGCTGAAGCTGTGGACCCTGCAATACGAGCAGACTTGGTAGACCAAATGGCCTACTTCTGCTCGCTTCTTTGTATGTTCATATAGGGAGATTTCAAGTGGCATGACCTGAATATCCTGGTTTTGCTAATGCTCACTGCCAGGGATTCCAAATATAAATGAAAAAGGGAGGATGATAAGTGGCATGGTTCTGCCTAGCTCCTGCTTCTTTAGGCGGAGCACCTGTAATCTCCCTGCTTTTCCCCCCTTCTGATAACATATCCAGCTTTTGCCCGGAATACAGTGATCTTGGCCAGCTCTGTTTTCAGTTTTTGATACTGTTCTGTCCGCAGATTGAGCTGCTGCTTAGTTTGATCTGTGGCATTACTTGAGCAGGGCCAGTGGAAAATTGCAGAAAATTTTACTTCAAAAATGTAGAGATTGTTTGCAAAAATTACGGGAAAATTGCGGGGGTTCATTATACATCCCCAGTGCTCCCTTGTATATATTCTATTGTTTGCTGCAGCACGCACTGATCATTTAAATAGATGCTTGTATTGCCACTTGAATATGCTATCAAGATGAAGAAATGTTTGTTTTTTAAAAGAAATACAAAATATTATGTAGCATATTTTCTAAAATCTAGACATCTAACTCATGCAGTGCGAACTAGATTTTGTTTAGTAATTCACAGTCAGTCACTATTGAATAAATCCTGAAACAACATATTTTGCTAGTTTCTAGATTTTAAATAATGAAGCCTGTTTAACAGTTACTTACTTTGGTGCAAGAAAAAAATAAACATAATAACGTGCCTAATAACGTTCTAGTAAAAAAACAAGCTATAGTTTGTTAAAATAATTGCTGTTCTTAATCAGCACCTTAAGTACAAACATTTTAAAATTGCATAACAAAAAGTATTAAATCACACCAATAGTTTGTCACTACATCGTACAATAGTTTTTAATACATGGCACTTTTGTTTTACTCAAGCTGCATTACTTACAGTAACATGTTTTATCAGCGTGTTTTCAGAAATGTTCTGGTTTTTTTTGTAGGCTTTTTATGTGAGCATGTAGTTCTAGGGATGTGGATATGTTGTTCATCCGCACATCTTGGCATGTCCCTTTCCCCTTTAAATCTGCCGGAAAGTCTTCAAGCTGGCTCCTCCTACTCACCCAGGTTGTATAACCCGCAGCTCCGCCCCATGATGCCAGATCTTCCTTTCTGCTGGAAGATTCAGGTTGCCTCCTTCATGCTCTAAGTATTTTATAGGCTCTAGCTTAGAAACTTGATTATTCCAAAATTACGCCTTGTTCGCGTTAAGCATTCGTTCACTTATCTTCGATCATGGAAGACAAATCTTCCCCTGGATTTTTCCGGTGTTCTTCCAGCTGGAAGATGTCGAGCACTGACCCACACGCCGCGTGCATTTATTGTTTGGGTGTCAGCCATGACACCACAACATGCGAGTTTTGCCTCGCGTTCCAACTCAACGTCCTCCACGACTGTCTTGAACGTCTTAAGCTGGGGAGTCCCGAGAAACAGAATCAGCCGATGAAATCCAAGGAGGCCCAGTGGGCAGTTTCCACGGCCACGGGATCCGCCGAACAATTGGAGCACATGCAAGCCTTCGAGGAGGAAGCAGCTCGTGCTGTGGAATCTTCCTCTCTGAGCTCCTTTGTTCCACCCAACCTGGGCTCCACCTTCTCGGGTTCCTTCCGAGAACTGTGCCACTCTCTCCTGTCTGTGGGTGAGAGTCCTGCGGGCACACACTCCTCTCAGTCCCATAAGTGGGAGAAGGACCCGGGACCATCTTCTTCTCGACGGAGACACTCTTGGGATTGGGAGAGATCTCTGTCCCAGGAACCGGCCATTTCGACCTCTGTCAAAATTGCCTATTCAGCCGCTGGCTTCTAGGCCTTGCCGTCTGGCCAGTCGACCGAAGTGTCAGTCGATGATGTTGAGATTATTCTTGACCCGATGGACCCTTTGTCGCCGACTCTGGTCGATGACTACCTCACTTGGACTCCGGTCCTTACTTTCCTGGATGAGGAGACCCAGCTTGCTGGGAATTCCGCTGAGGAAGTGGTCCCTGACCCCGGGAAGTCACCGGTCCCACCGGTGTCTCCCAAGCAACAGAGTCGGCCTGTCCGATCTCGGTCGAGGTCTCGGACCCCCTTGACTGAAAGGCCAAGGAAGGGCCATAAGCGCTGTAAAAGAGGCGACTCTATCGGTCATCCTTGTCCTCCTCGGATGAGAAGAGGCTCCGGCGGAAACTCCGTTGGCGCTGCGAGGACCTCGTGGCAACAGCTGATTTTGACCAGGCACAAGCCTTCCCCAGCTCCCACCCCGGCCATTACTTCGCTTTTGCCTCCCAGGCCAAAGCTGACTCCTCTGGAGCCGATTAGGCTGGTTCCCCCGCCTGCGGAGCTGGTGAAACCTCCGGTTTGGCCTAAACCGGTCTCTCCACCAATTCTGGTGGCACCACTGCCCAAGCAGCCTGTGGGAGGGGCTCCTTCTAAGGAAGCTAGACCTGACATTGGGCTTCCCCGGTGTCTTTCGGTCACTGTCACCCCTGACCGACCCCAGCGGGTCGAGGGTGACGTGGGCGGTAGACCATAGTATTCGGATTCTTTGGATTTGGATGAGACCGGCCTCCATTCTCATCCAGAGGATGATGAATCAGCGGGTGGGATAGAGATGGAGGAAGGTCCTTCATCTTTTCAGGGCATTCTTCGCCTCACCTCTGAGTCCACAGGGATGCTCCTGGAGCCTATCCAGAAAAAGGCGGAGTACCCTCTCACGGACATCCTCAAGAGAGGGGATACCCCGACGGAAGCCATTCCTGTGGCCGAGACCATCGTTAGCCCGGCCTTAGAACTTTGGCAGCACCCTGCCTCCTGTCCAGCTCCATCTGCCCACATGGTCCGCAAGTATGCGGTGTTCATGGGGTCCCTTGCGGGGTTCACAGAGCACCCTTCGGCCGAGAGCCTTGTGACCGCCTCTGTGTTCAGGTGTTCTGGTAGTTCTGCCGATACTGACTGGCCTCCCGAGAAGGAATCCAAATATTTGGATCATTCTGCCCGGAAGGTCTGTGCGGCCTCGTCTTTTTAGGTCTCCGTGGGCAAGTTTGGCCGTCATCATGGCACACTTCTCCCATGCCCTCTTGGGGTCTTTGGATGAATTCCTCCCACATCTCCCTGTGGATCTTCAGACCATGGTCAAGCAGGTCCGGGACCAAGGCCGGGCTGTTGCCAGACAACAGCTTCAGACGGCCCTGGATATTGGGGACTCTTGTGCCCACTCGTTGGCAGCCACAGTTGCCTCTCACCGCAGGGCTTGGCTGAGGCTCTCCTCTTTTCCGGTGGATATTCAGCACAAACTAGCTGATGTACCTTTCCTGGGCACTAATCTCTTCGATCCAGGTGTGGCTGGTCACCTTCACTGTATTGAGCAGTCCAATGCCACCTTAGATGCCACTTCTGCTAAAAGTTCTTCTGGTTCTAAGAAGGAGAAGCCTTTTTGGCACTCTTCCCCTGCGGCCCAACAGCCCTCCTTTCAAGCAGAGCAGCAGGCTTAAGCTTGGCGCCCTCGGTCTGGGCCCTCCCAGATCTGTAAAGGAGGCCGAGGTTCAGGTCCTGGATCATCCTCCTCCTCCTCCAGGCCTGCTTAGTGACGGGGCGGGGGCTGCCACCCCCACTCCTGTCACGCCAGCTCTGGGTCTTCCTGTGGGTGGCCGGCTCCGCCACTTCCTTTCCGCCTAGTCCACTGTTACCACAGACAGGTGGGTCTTAGACGTGATTGGCCAGGGACTGCCTCTGGAATTAGAGCAGTGCTCTCCAAGCCGAGCCTGTGCCTCACGGGAGGAGAGGGTATCCTCCCATACTCAGTCGGCTCTTCGAGGCGACATTGCTCTGCTTCTCCTCAAGGAGGCGGTAGCTCCAGTGGTGGATCCTCCAGCAGACCCAGGCATTGTTTCCAGGTACTTCCTGGTTCTGAAGCGGACGGGGGGCTGGCGCCCCATTCTAGATCTGCACAGCCTGAATCAGTATCTCAGGTCACGCACGTTTTGGGTGGTCACTTTGTCCCAGATCATACCATCCTTGGAGCGAAACATGTGGTTCTGTTCACTGGCTCTCCAGGACGCGTTCTTTCATGTCCCAATCCATCCGTCTCATCAGTGGTTCCTCCGCTTCAGAGCTGAGGGGACCCTATATGAGTTCCAAGCCATGCCATTTGGCCTGTCATCGGCCCCACGGGTCTTTACCAAATGCTTTGCAGTGGTAGCAGCCCATCTCAGATATCGGGGGGAGGGGAGGGCAGAATTTACTCCTACCTCGACAATTGACTCCTAGCAGGTCTCACCCAGCAGGAGGTGGAGAGGTCCAGGGACCTGGCCCTCCAGACCTGCTCCCAACTCAGCCTCCTGATCAACGAGGCCAAGTCGGAAATCATGCCTTCTCAGGTGATGTGCTTCATCGGGGTAGAGCTCGACTCCCGTTAAGCCAGAGCTCGGCTCCCAGCAGACAGGGCAGAGGTTCTCTTCTCCTTTGCCCAATAATTTCTGGTTGGGCAATTGCGCCCTGTCCGGGAGTTTCTGCACCTTCTGGGTTACATGGCGGCATGCTCCTCTGTGGTCCATTGGGCCCGGTGTCACATGCACCCCCTCCAGTGGGAGCTGGCCACCCGGTGGACTCCGTGCCATTGTGATTTCGACCAGCTGATCATTGTAACTCAGAAGATGTGGGACGCTCTCCAGTGGTGGAAAGCCCCAGACCAGTTGCAGGAAGGGATCCCGTTTGTTTGCCCCGAGCCGACGGCCGTGCTTACGACCAATGACTCTCTTATGGGCTGTGGAGCCCACATGGGGAACAACAGGGCTCACGGGTTCTGGACCCCCGAGGAGTCCCCTTACCACATCAACCTGTTGGAGCTCAGAGCAGTCAGACTGGCAATGTAAGCTTTCACTCCTCAGCTCTGGGGTCAAGTGGTTCAAGTCCAGACAGACAATACCATGACCATGTACTACCTCAACAAACAGGGTGGCATGCATTCCCGTCTGCTCTGCAGGGAAGCGCTCTGCATCTGGACACTCGTGAGCTGTCTGGAGGCATATCTCTTAGCCATTCATGTGGCAGGAGCCTCAAACCGTCTGGTGGATGCTCTAAGCCGCTTAGGCGAGACATCCCACGAGTGGTCTCTCCATCCAGAGGTAGCTTACAGCCTATTCTCCCTCTTGGACAAACCGATGGTGGACCTGTTTGCCTCCAGGGAAAACACCAAGCTGAGGCTGTTTCATGCCCGCCCCTCTCAGCAGGGCTCACTGCGGGGGGATGCCTTCTTGAGGCCGTGGACCCCAGGCCTTTTCTACGCCTTCCCTCCATTCCCCTAGATCCACAGGGTGCTCCTCAAGGTGAGGAGGGACAAGGCGAAGGTGATTCTGATAGCCCCAGACTGGCCGCACCATTTCTGGTACCCAGATCTCCTCAGCTTCAGCAACAGGCCCCCGGAGTGGCTTCCAGCATGCCCGGACCTGATCTCTCAATCAAGGGAAGGTATACCATCCAGACCTTAAATTCCCTGCACCTCACAGCCTGGTATCTGAGTGGCTACAGTTCCAGGCTCTGGGTCTTTCTGAGGATGTCCTCACGATAGTGGAGGCATCCAGAAAGGAACTGGCCAGGAAATGTTATGCCTTCAGATGGAAAAGGTTTTCCATTTGGTGTCAGGGCAAGGGCCTGGACCCTCTGTCCTGTCCAGTGGCTAACGTTCTTGACTACATTTGTTCTCTCTCCAAAGGGGGTCTTCAGTCATCGACCCTTAGGGTGCACCTGGCAGCCATCTCTGCTTACCGGGCGTGGGACAGTCAGATGACGTTGGCGCAGGAGACAGTAGTCGGGTGCTTTTTCGAAGGCCTGCATCACATATCCCCTCTGGTGCGTGATCCTCCACTTCCGTGGGATCTACTGCTGATACTGGCAAAGCTCATGGGCAAACCATTCAAACCGATGCACTGGTGTGAGCTGTCACACTTGTCATGGAAGACGGCCTTCCTGGTGACTGTCACATCTGCCAGAAAGACAGGGGAGCTGCAGGCACTCTCCCCTCATCTGGTCTTCCACAGGGACAAGGTTGTCCGGTGCCCCCACCTGAAATTCCTTCTGAAGAAGGTGTCAGAGTTTTACCTTAACCAGGTGTTAACTCTGCCGGTGTACTAGCCCAGTTACATCTCGGAGGCCGAATACAGGCTCCATACTTTGGACCTGAGACAAGCCCTCTCGTATTATAAGGAGAGGATGGTGGAAATTCGAGGAGAGGTTTGCAAGCTGTTTGTCACCTACACTGAAGCCGCTTCTGGCAGACCTGCAGCAAAATGGACTATTGCAAGTTGGATTACATCTTGCATTGGTCTGTGCTATGAGTTGGCAGGCAAGGAGTCTCCCAGAGGGATAAGAGCTCATTCTGTCCGCCATACTGCTGCATCAGTGGCTGCTTCCAGGGACATCCCCGTACAGGAAATCTGTCGGACTGCTACATGAAAATCGGCAAACACCTTCATTACCCACTATCTCATAGACCTTGAGTCACGCCGGGATGCTGGTTTTGGGGCCTCAGTTCTCCAGTCTCTGTTTCCCAAGACAGTATAGGGGGTGTGCGCCTTGCCTTCATCCTCCCAGAGAACTGCTAGGGGTCTGCCAGTAAGTGTGGATGAAAACACATCCACAATCCTAGAAAAACAGGTTACTCACCTGTAACAGTAGTCCTAGGAGTGGCATATGTTGATCTTACTTTGAGAGGAAACTCTTGCAGCAAGTAACACAGGTAGGACTGATGCCATCTGGCGGCGGTTCTCTGAAGTTTTTTCTTCCATCAGTACCGACGTGGGAACGCCCCCCACCAACATCGGCTCCGCCACAGACATCACCCTATATAAGGGAAGAGTTCCCCACATACTCCAGTTCTTTCCCGCAACACGGTCAGGGTTAGTTCACTTTCGGTTTACTGCTTGCAGTGCTGATCGTTCTTTTCCTTCTCCACCACCTTTCAGGAGTTGTTTTTCGCATCTATGTCCACTTCATCCAAGGAGCTCATCAACAAGTGCTCCTGCGGGCAGCAGATACCCCGTAAGGATGGCCATTCTGCGTGTCTTTTCTGTCTGAGGCCGGACCACGGCACCGGCACCTGTCCCCGTTGTCAAGCCTTAACTCCTGAATGTGCATCAGGTGTCAGAAATCTCTTTCCGCCTTCTTATCGGAGTCCAAACTGGCAGCGATGGAACGCGCCTCGTCCTCGGCGGAATCCGACCACCCTCCTGCCCATAAGAAGTACCACATCAAGAGCATCAGGAAAGAGAGAGGTCCCATTCTAGGTCCAGGTCCTCGGGCTCGAAGTCGGGGTCATCGGGGCATGATTCCCACCTTACGACCCTTAAACCATCCACTGGGTCTGCCATGGCCAAGCCCTCGGACCACCCTCCAGCCGTTGAAGTTGCGTCCGCCCGCCGAGAAGGCTTTCTCGCCGGGCGCAGGTAAGTCCTCCTCCCGCTCAGCCTCCACTTCCAAGGCCGACTCCCGGGAGTTGAACAAGGCCTCTGGGTCTTCTGGCAGCAGGACCTCGTCCTTGCTGCCAAAAGCTAAGTCTCTGACCAGTGTCCGCCTCCGGCGGCTGACCGACGTTCAGTCAAGAAGTCTTCAAAATTGCACAAGTCCGACTGTTCCAAGGCTCATGCCACCGAGGGACGCCCGTCCGACTCCAGAGACAAGCGGACGCCAGACCGACGCCCGCCCGCTGCTCCTCTGGCCTCCTCTCCTCCGGCGAAGGCCGCCCTGCCGCCAGTCAAAGTTCTTCTGACGCCCGTCACCCTGGCACCTCCCGATGTCTGCTCTCAGACTCCCTTTCCACAACAGATGCCAGTCCACCTGACGTCGGAGGCCAGCGATGGAGGGACTGATGCCCCTGTGACGCCGCCCTATAGACCAACGCTGGTGCCTTCCGACATCGGTGACAAAGGTTCGGACTCGACGCTGTCACCCCCCCCCAGCATCTGGGCTGGCGATGGTACTGGCTCTGGTGCACTTCCTCCGGCTGTGCCTGGTTCCCCGAAATTGAACCTTTTGCAGGTTAAGGACCTCTTCTCCCACTGGTGGGACACGGTTAAATGTGATTTCCCAGTGGGTGTGCCTCCTTCATGCCTACTCTGGTTCCAGTGCCTGACGCCTTGGAGACGTCTGATCAAGAGGCAGGGAAGGAGCCAGCACCCAAGAAACATACAGACAAGAGGCGCAGGAGGACTAGGTCCAGCAGTTCCTCCCATTCTCCCTCTCCAGACAAGAGGTGCAAGAGGAGACGACACAGGTCCCCATCCTCTTCGGTCTCAGACTCTTATGTAGACTCCGACACCTCTCGTGGGAATTCAGATGTCAAACCAGATTTAGGGGACATGGAGGAACACCTAAAATTCCCTTCCCGATGACCCCCACTTCACGGAGGTGATGAGGCACATCCAGGCCAGCATGGGTTGGGACAAAGAGGCCCTGCAACCCAAGCGACTGCGGTTGGTTAAATAACTCCGCCAAAAAGACCCTAAGCCGGTGGTCATCCCTCCCATGGTCGACACCTTTGAGGACGTCACGTTCGCGACCTGGAAGCACCCTCATTCCTCCTCTGTGGTGCCCAGGAAGGCTCATCAGCTCTACCAGGCCCCTAAGGATCACCCCTTCTTGGCCGAACCACCTGCAGCTGACTCAGTGGTGATTTCGGCAGCTCATGACTGTTCACAGAGGCCCAAACACCTGAGCACTCAGCTGCCTGACAGGGAGTCAAAGCAACTGGATTATACTGACGTCGGTCACCTGACGTGGGGGCAGTCCCCCGCCAGAGACTGCTAGCTAGAAATTTTTCCATGTGGTCCTGACACCTGCCGGCTTCAGTCCTATCTGTAATTATCTACTGCAAGAGCCTCTCTCGAACATCTACTGTTACAGTAAGTTCTTATGTAACTGTACTTTCGTCGGAGCTCGTCTGGATACCACCCTCGGGAAAGTGTTTCTTCCCTCCGACAGAACAGGTCAGATTCAGGTCCTGGCATACCAGGTCTGTACAGCCTCAAAGGTCCCCGCAAGGCTCCTTCTCAGGTTGCTACCAGGAATTATTCCAGTGTAGGGTTGGGTATGCCCGGGTCCCCTGTTGGATAGTACTTTATCCTGGAAATTCAGTAGACAAATAATTGTGCTGGGTCTGTCGCATTTCTGGGGCATTGGCTGGAGGGCGCAGTGGCCTCTTTCAGATGCTTGCTCGGTGCTGGGGTTGGGGGCGCTTCTGAGGTTGATGAAAGGTTCATTTACAAATTCAGCTTTTTCCGGTATTCCTACCAGCAGCAGGTTGTTATGCCTGCTCCGGTTTTCCTAGTCGTCGATGCAGTCTTCAAAGTCGGATGACTTTTCTCCTGAGGCTGATCAGTTCCCTCTCCTCGGACATGGCTTTGTCCTCCTGGAAGCTAACTTGTGCTTTCACGTTGCCCATACAGAGTGCCTGGATGCTTCCTGAGGACATCACCAACTTCACATCTCCCATCAGCTCCATTAACATTAGTTTGATCAAGGCAAATTTGACTAGGAAAGTTTCATTCATTGGGTTTTCGAGCTGCATGTCTATTGAAGCCGTTTGTGGAGATTCCACCTTGTGTCTCTTGGGACCTGCAACCATACAGGGATTGGCAGGGCCTGTGGTGATTGAGGAAGAATCCCCACTCCTTTCTGTGCCATCTTGTTACTGGAATGTACAAGTTAGTGGTGGAAACATTACCAATAACGAATGATACTGTATCTGTTTTTAATGGTTTTATGCGTTTTTTAACAGCAGATTTGTACCTTAACTGGGGTCTGAGCCAGAGCTCACTGAGACGCATCTAGCTCCATCCATTGCGTCAGCAGAAACCCTTTTCAAGGTATCTCTTTCAGTTTGTATCTAACAATGTTTGAATTTTGTCAGTTTGATTGAAATTAAATATCTTGAAAGGCTCAAATGTTCTGCTGAAGGGAACTGAAGGAGCCAGTCCCAGCTAAAATGATGGAGGTGAGCCTGTAGTCACTAAAAATAATTTGAATATCCTGTAATTAAAAACATAAAAGCAGAAAAAAGTTTACTCCTGGCTCCTCTGTTAAAATTACTGTGATGAAATGTGTGAATCACTACGGATGAAGCAGTCCCATTTACAGTGGGATGTATTAGAACTGGGAGAGTCGCATACATTTTAGTGCTGGAGATGCATGTGTTCCATGCAGGCAAAGAAATCAACACGCCCACACTGTGAACCAGTAACATAGAAACATAGAATTTGACGGCAGATAAGGACCGCTTGGCCCACCCAGTCTGCCCATTTCCCTACCTACTGGATAAGCTGCAGATCCTAGTTAACCAGCAGCCTACTTCTTCCTACCCCCACCCCCTAGAATGGCCTTATGACTGTCGCATGCATGCTTGAATTCCACCACTGGTTTTTGACTCCACAGCCTCCTCCGGAAGGCCGTTCCATGCATCCACAACCCTCTCTGTGAAAAAATACTTCCTTAAATTACCTCTGAGCTGCCCCCCCAGTAGCTGAGCTCTCAGCAGGTGGCTACAGTTGTATTCCTTTCTGTATAATTTTTGACCAGGAAAGGCACACTAATTGTGACAGCTCGTTTACAGGTGCATCCTTGGGGTGCATTACAGGGACCTGTTTTATTGACGGGGGAAAGTTGGCCAGGACACTGAGGAAAATCCCATACTGTTACAGCAAGTGCAGTGGGATCTTTAACTTCTACCAGGCAGCTATTGAAGATGGGCAGAAGGGACCTCAGTTTAACGTTTTGTACGATGGACGTTATCTCAATAATGCATTACCCCCAGCTCAATGCTGCATTAAAGTGGCAGCATTGGGTATTAACTTTCAGTCCAATGGGACTATGGAACGAGAATCCACAATTGTGTTGCATTTAGTAGTATTTTGTCCATTTAAAAATGTTAAATACTTCCTCTGTTTAAAATCCTCGTGATACAGTGCTGTTATTTATAGCTGATCACTCGGTTTCTGAATTATCATAAAAAGCTATATTTACCTTGTGGATTGGAGCCTAATTGGCAAGATAAATTTAGCTTTTTACAATGATAATACTGGAACAGAACAATCAGGTATAAATAATTGCATATACTGTACCTTATGGGTACTGTAATGTTGCTGGAGCTGTCTCACTCTGCCAGTGTCGTTGGTGCTGTGACATTGGCAGCCATTTTGTGAACAGTTGAGAGCATTATGATCTGTTTACTTTTTTTTAAAACTTGCCAAAACAATGTACACAGAAAATAACTTTGTGAGTAAGCTATTGCATCTGATGGTAACACAGCTCTATATTGCTATGGGATTACATTTCCAAAGGTACTGTACACAGGCAAACTGAGTGGTTGGTTAGTTAGGTATCCTTTAAAGATAACTGCTAATTTGATTGACCTACAGCTGTGTTGTAAGACAAATCTTACCGTATGGTCACATGATGTAGTTCAGTCAATCACATTCTTCCTTCTGTGTCAACCAATTTATAATTGATCTTCTGACCAGCAGAGTATTCCTTGGATCTTTTTCAAGGACATCTCCCTTCGTAGAGCTACATCTTTGGAACTATAAGCCGTCAGCGTTGGGATCACTTGGAAACTTTTGCCTAGCTGGGGCCGCTCAAGTTGACATATGGTGGACATGCCTATATAATGTGGGTGGCCCTATACAAAGGCAGTTTTTATTTCTCCCACCACCAACTTCACGTCAGATGGAAGAAAGTCCTTTGCTGACTTTCATTGCTGAAGATTTCCTTCTTTTTCCTGATGCATTTTACAATTAAGTAAAACTTGCTGTCTTTGCTGTTGTCGTGGAAGCAGTCACTTTTTTGTATGTAGTGCTGCTTGGTGCTTGTCTACTTTTTAGCTGTTCCGCAAGGCCCTGCACTTACTTCTATGCCAGATTTCCCTGCTGCCATTTGGCTCCAGCTTCTTTCCTCTTTTCTCTCACTCTTCAGGAGCAGTGTTGCTACCTCAGGGTTGCTTTGTTCTTGTCTTGCTATGCCGTTGTGTGGCTGGCTGTCTGCCATTGGTGTTGTTCTTCCTTTTAGTCCCGCTGATGCACCATTGGGTCTGTGGGTAAGTTCTGGCTGTGTTCTTAGCCTCACTTGCCTTTTTGAAAGTATTTCTGATCCTGAGCTCTTGTCTTCATGCAGGCCTGTAACTCTCTTGTTGCTGATTGCCCCCTGGCTCTGCATTGTCACTGTTCGGCTCTGTTCTGTATTTCGCTCTAGAGGCTGTTGCCTTCTTTGCCATTGACATTCTCGTCATCCGCTCCAGTTGCTCCATCTGTACTAACACTACAGTTAGTTGCTTTCTCTATGCTTGGGTCCTGATGCTGGCCCATGGCTCCCTGCTTGCAGGTCACCACCAGGCTCTGCCCCATCCATGTGCCTGTTTCTATGTTTGACACTGCTCTGTTTTTCTCCAGGGATGGTTGCCTTCTTTAACACTGATGTTGTCGCCGTTGGCTCTGGCTGCTTTAACTGTCATTATGACACCATGATAAGTTGCTGGCTCTGTGCTCTGGTCCTTATGCTACCCCATAGTTCTCTGCTTGCAGGTCATCACGTGGCTGTACCTTGCTGGGGCTCCTGCTTCATATTTTAGTTTTGTTCTCTGTTTTGCTCTAGAGGCTGTTTACCTTCTTGGCCATCACGATGCTTGTCATGATCTCCTGCTGCTGTGACTGTCCTTACCACTGTATTCAGTTGCTGGTTCTTTGCTCAGATATTTATGATGCCCATGTCTCTCTGCCTGCTTGTCTTCTCCTGGCTTGGCCTTGTTGTCCTGCTGATATTTTGGCTAGTGTTCTGTTTTACTTCGAGGGCGGTTGCAATCTGCACCATTTACAATTTTGTTGTAGACCCTGTTCATACCCCTGCTGTGGTCCCACAGAACTCTGGTGTAGTTCCAAGCTGTGACACTAGTCCTTATATTGTCCCTCAGCGTGTTGCTTGCAGGTTGTCATCTGACTTAATTTGGCAGCTGTTCCTGTTACTTTACTGGCTGTTCTCTGTAGTACTTAAGATATTGCGGTCAGCTTTGCCATCGATGTTCTTGTTGTTGGCTTTGCACATGCACTGTTTCACAGCACTTGACACAGCTTGCCTTCCCCATGTCGCTGCTACGCCTGTCATTTTGGCAAAAGGCCAGCCAGGTTGATAACCCGCTCTGGCCATCCTTGGTGCAGCTGTCTGCTGAGCCTGGCCATTGTTTAGTTTTAACAAGGCAACACACTGTGGTTTCTGGCCACATTCTCTACTGCTTTTGGGCCTACTGCCGCCCTTGCCATCACTGGTCTTGCCATCAGCGCTGCCCCGTCGCCACTGTGGTTGCTATATCAGCGCTTCCTGGACCTTTGGTCTTTTTATAATTCACATCGATGCCACCACTGCCAGCAATTCTTTCAGGTAACGTTGCTTTCTGGGAAGTCACCGGTTTCTGTTTGGGTACTGTTACAAGCCCATTGCACATTATTTGGTTTGTCACTATTAACATTGTCTACTCTGTCTTCCTTATCAGCATCATGCTGCGGAAATTATCTCCGTAGCTCTCCATTCTGCAGTTTTTTGACTCCTTTCTTTGCATAGATCCACAGACTCCAGCCTTGCCTGATGTACCCCACATTCATTGTCAGCTTGGTCCCCATTACCGATATCCGAGCTGAGGGATATTGCAGATGCTTTCAACCGAGCAGTCGCTGACCTAAGCTTTGTGCTCCCTTATGATTACCTCACCCAGGCATCAGCAGATGATCTCCCCGAAGCAAACAAACAAGCCCCCTGGAGCAGTGGAGCCCTTACTTTCTATTTCAGGCTGGTCACCCGGTCAGAGACCATCAGGTACGTCAGGCGGGTTCTAGGAAAGATTAGGATTGGGAATGACCAAGTAGACATGAAGATGATAGTCCTCACCCTTAACGAACTTGCTGACCCTCTCTCAAAAATCTTTAACGTCTCACTTAGAACTGGTGTGTTCCCTGACAAGTAGAAGGTGGTACTTGTCACCCCAGTTTTTAAATCGGGATAGAACAGACCTCTCTAATTACAGACCTATCTCCATTCTACCCCCCTTTCCAAAGCCCTGGAGCGAGTGGTCGCAGATCAACTCACTGAATACCTGGACAGAAATAACCTTCTCGGTAACCAACAGCACGGGTTCTGGAAAAAACACTCAACCCACACTGCACTAACTGATTACACCTCTCAGATTTATAATGCCCTTGACAGTAGTCACGATGTGGGGTCTATCTTTATAGACCTCACAAAGGCATTTGATACTGTTAATCACCACCTGCTACTAAACTACCTCTTATCGACTGGCCTAAACACAGACACTGTGGCCTGGTTCCGCAGTTCTCTCACGCAGAACACAATGTGTGAGAATTAGTGGCCAGCTCTCAGATCACAGGGAAGTGAACCTTGGAGTCCCACAAGGGTCCATCCTTGGGCCACTCCTCTTTAGCTTATTTATCAGCAACTTGCCCTCTAACTACCCAACACACTCAGTACTGTATGCTGATGATGCGGTCTTCTCTGTATCCAGCAAACAGCTGACCGCAGTCACTGCTGAGCTGCAAGATAACTTCCATGGGCTTGAGCAATGGTTTGCTAAGAACAAACTGCTGCTTAATTATAAAAAGACAAAGAGCATGCTCTTCACTGTTCCTCAGAGCAAAAAAAAGTTCAGCCACTCTTGATTCATAGCTCCAAGGGGGGCACTCTGGAAAAAGTATCCGCCTTCAAATATCTAGGTGTTCACCTAGATGATACCCTCACCTTCTCTAGGCACATCGATTATGTGGTTTAAACTGCTAACACAAAACTGGGCGTCCTATATCGCCACAGACAGGTCATGACCCCGGATGCCTTAAAGCTAGTTACACGCAGCTCAGTATTATCCACTGTAGATTACGGCCTCGTTATCTATGACGCTGGCTCTTACACCGCGTTAAAGAGGGTCAGGACACTACTCAGCAAGGTGTGCCATCTGGTCCTAGGAGCTGACCATCTCACCCATACATGCACCCTATACAGAGATACCGAATGGCTCCCCCTCGAATTAAGGGCCCAGTAACAGACCTGCCTACTGGTTAAAAAAAAAAAAATCTTTCCTTGGCTAAACCCCTGACTCAACCTTCTCCCTGTTCAAATACGGGTATTACAGTGTCAACACTGGAAGCACGGCTAAAGGTGTGGGCTCCTAGTGCTTCTCCAGCGCACCACACTGGCTCAGAGGTGCATCTCATATCGAGGACCCAAATAGTTCAATAACCTGCCTTTTGCGCTCCGCGACTGTGGAAAATTCTGTCAATTCAGATCTGGGTTCTGCTCTCACCTTTCACTTGAAAATGCTTGTTCCTGCAATACGTAACTTGAGCTAGCCTAAATATTCATTGCTAAGATCCCATCAGCTACTTTTGGCCTACCTCCACTCCGCCTTTACCACCCCCCCACACCTGACCTCCCCCTCTTACTCCCTCCCCCATTCTTACCCCTCCCCTGTCCCTTCCACCCACACTTCTCTGCCTGCCTATTTGACTATACCATGACAATGCCTTCTCTGGCTGTTCCTCCTTCCACGTCACCCGGAGGCTTCCTCCTACCTTAATACCTGGCACTTACACAAGGGCTGTACCACACTGAATAAGTGTTGATTGGTGTATCCTTTAAAATTGTGAAATATTCTCGTTCTTTAACAACTGTGTTCCTGCAATCATATCATTTGATGATTGTCCTCCTACTTGATGTGTAACCCACGTATTGTATTGTATTGTACTGTCTCTCTCTGACTTGGAACCTTTTGTAAACGAGCCCTGGCTCAAAGGTATTAATCTGAATCAGAAATAAATAAATAAACAATAAATGGTGGACACATGGTCATTCTGGTGGTGGGGGCGGAATAAGAAACATACGGGAAGCACTTGTAGGAGGGGGCTGCTCAGGGGAACAAAAGAGGGAAGGGAGGGTGAAGAGAACAAAACGGGGCAAGTATCACACTTACAAACCGTTTCACCGTATTATATCCGAGAGATGATGGGAGGAGGCTGATGGTGGGGGAGAGCAAGAGGACAGGAGGGTTTGGTCAGGAAGCTGGGGGTGGAGACAGAGGAGGGTGCCGGAACCATAAGAAAGGATGAAGGGGAGGGACAGGAGCCTAGGTTGGGGGTAATATGGTAGATGGGGGCACTAAATGAGAACAGGTTGGAAGGTGGCAGGAATGTGGTCAGGCCGGTGTCCAGGTTGAGGAAGTCAGTTGAGGGGGGCAGAGAGGTCCTTTGAGACAAGATTCATCGGATAAGGTGGATAGGGTAGGAGAATTTCAGCTGATTGGGTAGGAAGTGCAGGTCCGGGGCGGGATGAAGAAAAATTAGTGGAAGGTTGCTCGGGTGGGGCATTTCTGGGCTCCCAGGAAATTGGAGGGGGGGGGGGAGCAAACTGATAGTCGCAGGTAGGAGTATGGTAGGGCTAGCATATGAGGGTGGTCTCCAGGCTGATGGAGTTGGGAGGAGTAAGAAGGGGGTTGTCGACAGGAGGAGGAGCCTGGATGGATCAAAATGGGCTAATAAAGATTCCCAGGCTGACGGGAGAGGCAGGATCAAGCAGGGGTTTGATGATAGAAGGAGGAGTCTGGAAACATCAAAACGGGCTAATAAAGGGGGGGGTGGATTGAAGATGATACTGCTGGGGGATTCCATGACCAGGGGTATTCATTGGGAGGGGTTGGGGGAAAATAAAAGCAGCCCAGTCAAGGCTAAATGTATGCCAGGATTATCTGTACATAAAGCCAGATTCCATCTGTACTCGATAGCACTGGAATGTGGGGGATCCCCAGACTTCCTAGTACATCTGGGGACAAATGACTCGGAAGGGAACAGTGAGCTAGAAATACAGGCTAGGTTCCGGGAACTGGCAAGGGTTTGTCACTCTATAGGAAGCAAAATTTCCTTCTCTGAGATTCTGCTGGTACCAAGGGCAACTGGTGAGATTAAGTTAAGTGGCTTAGGGATTGGTGCAAGGCAGAAAGGCAGAGGGGTATGGGCTGATGGGAGATTGGGGGGATACTTGGAAGGATAAAGGGCTTTATGCCAGGGATAGATTACATCTCAGTCTGGAGGGGAGAGAGATCTTGAAACTAAAACTTGATGGTTTTATAGGAGAGAGGCGGGGTTTAAGCTTGTAACGGGGGAGGGTCAAATAAAAGATTGGCCTCAGAGAAGCTGTTTGTGGGTCCAGGTCTAGGGCAATTGAAGAGTGAGGGGGATTGTGATGCAGATCTAAGGAAAATTGGGCAGAATAAGGACTGCGCAGGGCTGGGGAGATTGGATATGAAGGAGAGGTCGGGGTGGAGGACAGTACTGATTAATGCCAGGAGCATGAGCAATAAAATGCCCGAGTTACAGGCTATGCTGGCTGAAGGATCAGCGGGCGTGGCAGCAATTACAGAGACATTGGCCACCCAGAGAAATGATTGGGACCTAAATTTCGAGGGCTATAAGATATTCAGGAAAGATAGGGGAGTGGGAAGAGGGGGAACTGTTGCTCTGATAGTCAGAAATGATGTTGTGGTTAGTGGAGTGGAGGAGGCTAAAGGAAGAATGAAGGCGATTTGGGAAACCTTGCAAATGAGGGGAGGAAAAAAGTTGAAAATAGGGGTGGTATATAGGCCCCCTGCAATTGAGGAGGCTCTGGAGGATAAACTCGTTGAGAACATCATGGGTCATTGTGACCTTGGTACGGGTAAGGTGGTGGTCATGGGAGACCTTAATATGCCAGGGGTGGACTGGGATACCATGACATCCTCTGTAGCCAGGGAACAGCGACTGATGGACTTTTTCAGGATGCTTTCCTGGTTCAACAAGTGGGCGAACCTACTAGAGAGGGGCAGATATTGGATGTTGTCCTAGCAGACAGTGATCAGATAAGAGGCCTGGAGGTGTGCAGTCCACTGGTGGGTGGAGACCATGCCACGGTCTGGTTTCTGCTGTATATAGGGGGTGAGGAAAACTGTACTAACACAGTAGTGGTAGATTTTAGGGGAGCTGATTTCGTGGGCTTGGGTAGGATTCTAAGAGAGAGGCTGGACAAGAGTAGGCTGGACATGAGTGCTGGAAGACTGTGGGAGACCATTAAAAAAGGGGTACAGGAGGCTACTAAGTACTGTACAAGATTAAGGCAAAGGCATGGTAGAACCAGTAATCCGTGTAGGTGGACTAGGGAGGTGCAGGAGGCAGTGAGAGATAAAAAGGCTGCTTATGCACGTTTTAAACGCTCAAGGGGGGACAAGGAGTGAGGAGAGTATGAAATAGTGGCCAAAAGGGTCACGAGAGTGGTGAGGGGAGCCAAGGCAGGGATGGAGCAAAACCTGGCAAGGGATATCCGGAGAGGGGAAGGGATTCTATAGATATATGAGAGAAGCGTAAAGAGAGGATGCAGATTAATAGGATTAAAATTATGGGAGGATGGTCTCAGGAAGCAGGAGAACAGACAGAGGTGCTAAATGAGTACTTTGCCTCAGTCTTTTCAGATGGGGACTGGGGATCCCTACAGGCTGATGGTAGGGAAGAGCATTCAGCTAAGGAGAGAAGTCAGTCTGAGACCAGAGGACGAAATGAAGCTAGGGTACAGATAGGGCCAGACCCAGAAGGGGGGGGAGGTTGAGTGAGGGGGATAAATGGGGGGAAGAAATCACAGTAGATAGGGTAAGGGAGGCCCTTCGGAAGTTAAAGACTGATAAAGCGCTGGGGCCGGATGGGCTGCACCCGAGGATTGTGAAGGAATTGGTGGAGGAGCTGGCAGCTCCACTGGCTGCACTCTTTAATATCTCTTTGCACACAGGATGGGTGCCCCAAGACTGGAGGGTGGCTTATGTAGTGCCTATTCATAAAAGGGGGGAGGGGGGTCTAGAGAAGAGATGGGGAATTATTGGCCTGTAAGTCTAATGTCTGTGGTAGGCAAAGTAGTCGAGGGCTTTATCAAGGAGAGGATTGGGAGGCAGCTGGAATGGTAAGGACATCAGGATGATAAACAGTATGGCTTTGTTCTGGGGAGATCATGTCAGTCCAATCTTGTAGAGTTTTATGACTGGGTGACAGGGGCCTTGGACAGACATAGGCCGGTGGACGTCCTATACCTAGATTTCAGCAAGGGTTTGATTCTGTACCACATTATGGGCTGATAAAAAAGCTGGGGGAGATGGGGTGGGAGGGCAGGAGCTAAATTGGGTTGCAAATTGGCTCTCGGGGTGTGTACAGAGGGTAATGGTGGGTGGGATATTCTCCTCTCCTAGGAAGGTAATCAGTGGGGTCCCTCAGGGTTCGGTATTGGGGCCGCTATTGTTCAACGCCTATGACTCGGATATAGGAAGGGGGGGCTAGGAATAAGTTGAGTCTCTTTGCAGATGATTCAAAACTGGGAGCTCTGGTGGATTGTGAAGAAGCAAGGGAGGTGGTCCAGGGGATCTGGATACCCTGGAAGGGTGGTCAGGGAGGTGGGGACTGAAATTTAATGCTGGGAAATGTAAGGTGCCACATTTGGGAGTAAAAACCCGGCCATGAAACACCGGGGGGGTCACACCTAAGTCACATTGGGAGAAAGGATTTAGGGGTGGTGATGAGACGTCAAAATGAATAACTCTGAAAATTGTAGAACTGCAGCCAAAGCAAACGGGATATTGGGCTGCATAGCCAGGGGATTTACATCCAGATGGAGGAAGGTGATCCTCCCTCTGTATAATGCCTTGGTCAGGCCACAGCTCGAGTACTGTGTACAGTTCTGGAGACTTCATCTGAAGAAGGACATAGCGCTGCTGGAGAGGGTCCAGAGGAGAGCGACCAGGATGATTCAGGGCATGGAGGGGAAGCCTTATGAGGAGAGACTGGAAGAGCTTGGGCTTTATTCACTGGAGGAGAGGAGGGACAGGGAGACATGATAGAGGTTTTCAAGTATGTAAAAGGAATAACCAGGAGTGGAACCAAGGGCTTTTATGCTAAAGAAGGGGAACATCCAGGGGCCATGAGTGGAAGCTGGAGGGGAGAGGATGCGGGGGGTAGGAAACATTTTTTCACTGAGAGGGTGGTGGAGCCTGGAATGCGCTGCCTGGGAGGCTGGTGGAGGAGGGCACAGTGGAGGGATTCAAGAGGGGGTGGGACAGGTACAAGGGGAAACTGAAACTAAATAGGACCCTCTTGGGGGCTGGGGGGGTGGTAAGGCGAGCGGCCATTAGATTGCTGGCTTTCGAGCAGACAAGACAGACCATTTGGCCTATTCTGCTGGCTTTTTTAGTATGTTAGTATGTTAAATAAATCATTGCTGTCTGGGGTTTTAGCCAGTCTTTCCACTGTTTTTTGGGGACCTGTGTCCTGTGGGAGTTTCTGAGTCCCACTTAGTTTCTGTGGATATCTCTGTGGGTGGTGTTTGTTGCCTGGGCCGCTTGGCACCATTTTAGTTATTGCCACCAGTTCCGTGACCAGTAGAGTTTTAATATCCTGCCTCTTCTGCCTTCATCCTGCCTGTAACTGGCTCTGAAATTGCAGTCCTGTTGTATCTGTCTTTTTAGCCTTTGCTGTGGAAAGGTTATGTACAAACTTCACCCCCCCCCGACTTGTGTTTCAGTCATTCACACTGGTGGTTATTTCTGTTTCTGGTTCCTC
The DNA here is from genome assembly GCA_016271365.2 of Neoceratodus forsteri. Lineage (NCBI taxonomy): Eukaryota > Metazoa > Chordata > Ceratodontiformes > Ceratodontidae > Neoceratodus > Neoceratodus forsteri. The sequence continues at coordinate 221,479,255 of JADMNL010000023.1, forward strand.
TTGCGATCGACTGGCCTGATGGCTCTTCCTTGCCTGTTGCCTTGCACACATAATTTTGTTGCCAGTGGCTTAAATGCTGACAGACGTTTCCTATGCCACTGATCCTTGTCACATTGAATGCTTTTTGCCCTCTTTGTGGTTTCCAGGTTCTGCCCGCGCGTGCTTCTGGTTGCCATCCCTTGTTTTACTGCCATGGTCTGGCTGTTGGTGCTTGGTTACATTTTCTGGCCTTGCACTAGTTGACTTGGGGTTAGATTCCCCCTCGGGCAGTGGCAATCATCTATGTTCCCTGCCTGCACTATCTACAATACATGATATCACCATACAGGCAGGCACATTTGGTTTTCTCCACTGATATGCATCCTCTGTTGGTCTTCCAGGCTGTCCTGTCGGTCCCTTTTTCAGTGTGGTTCATGTTGTTGTTATCTGGGTGTTCTCAGGGTCTGCTGCAGCTGGGTCGTGTCCTGGCTGTCCTAGCCGCATGGACTTTGTATGTGACTTTTGTATCCCACCCGGTTTTGCTTGTCATTTCTTCGCCTGCTACCGTGGGGGGTTACTGGCTGGCAGTATAGCCTAGATGTTAGAGTAACGAACTGTGAATGAGCTTGGTACATCAAGCAGACAGATCTGGGTTTGATTCCCACAGCCTCCACTTGCATACTGTATGACTCTGAGCAAGTCGCTTAACCTCCCCAGTGCTCCCAGGTTGCCCCCGAAAACAGGCACCTGTGCCTAGTGGGCCATACCTGGTTAACAAAAGAATAAAACTAAAAATTTAAACTTGTGCACCCTGATTCATTCTACCACTGCCACTGGCTGTGCTGTATGTTTTTCCTATGAGCCGGTGCTGCCCCTGACATGGGCTTCTTCCCTTTTAAGGGATCCTATACACCAGGTGTCTCTCATTGGCCTCCCTAGCTATACAGCCTATGGGACTTTCTGGTTCCAGTTATAGTGTCCCTGTGGCTCTCATCCATATCAATCATGGTCCAGGCCTTTTTACAGTGTCTTCAGGTCTCAAGAATGCATTGTCCCTCTCTGGAATGGGTCCTTCATCCTCTGCTCTTGGAGGGTTAACTTCACTTCAGGCGGCGCCGTCCACCTTGATTCTTGGGGCTGTCTTCTAGTCAAGTCTTTTTTGGTTGCTCTGGCTGTGGCACCTTCCAGTTGGGCCTCCTTCTGCGATGCTCTTTTCTCTGCCATAGGCTACCTTGTGCATCCTTAGAAACATAGAAGTTGACGGCAGATAAGGACCGCAAGGCCCATCCAGTCTGCCCATTTCTTTTTCTTATTTATAAATGTCCCATCGGCCTTTGCTCTGTCAGTGGCCTATCTATTCATACTCATCTGTATTGCTCCCTTATGCCTATCCCATGCCTGTTTGAAGCCCTGCACTGTATTCATAGCCACCATTTCCTGAGGTAGGCCGTTCCATGCATCCACCACCCTTTTGTGAAAAAGAATTTCCTCACATTCCACCTTAATCGGCCTCCCTCTAGTCTCATGCTGTGTCCTCTTGTCCAGCTATTTTTCTTATATTTAAACATGTTAGACTCTTTCACCTTGTTAATGCCCTTAAGGTGTTTGAATGTTTCGATCATATCACCTCTCTCCCTCCTTTGCTCAAGGGCATGCATATTGAGCTCCATTAATCTGTCCTCATATGTTTTCTGATGCAGTCCCTGCACCATTTTGGTTGCCCTTCTCTGGACTGCCTCAATTTGGTTAATGTCCTTGTGTGGCCTCCAGTACTACATGCAGTACTCCAGATGGGGCCTAACCAGTGTCTTGTAAAGAGGGATTATTACCTCCCTCTTACGACTTGTGATACCCCTACTAATACACCCTAACATCCCCCTAGCCTTACATACTGCTTTAGAGGTCTGCTTGGATGATTTCAGGTCATCGGTGATGACGATGCCCAAGTCTCTTTCTTCCTTTGTGACTGCCAGCAACTCCCCTCCCAGCCTATAGGTGGCTTCAGGGTTTCTCTTCCCTATGTGCATTCCACTCGTATCTCATCGTGCTTGACTCCTGCTGCCATGGCTTTGTCCTGCTTGGGGTTTTCCCCTGCTATATCTGACATTCTGTTGATGACTTGACCACATCTCCTTGGCACCCATGTTCCCTGTTAAGGACATGTTTCAGTATTTGGGTGCGCCTCACTTCTTGAACCTTTCTACTGTCCAGTCACATTTGCTTTGGTCTACCTCTTGTCCCTCTTAAAGTCTGGCCTCCTGTACTCTTCAATACAGATATACTCTTCCACCTTCTCACCCCTCTCCATGGGAACAAGCTGTTGCTTAGTTGGTAGTGTCCCGCATGTTCCTTATACTGATCCTGCTTATGAATCCCCTGATCCATAGGCCAGTTATGATATTGGACCTTCCTTTGGTTCTGGAGTCCCTTATATGGGATCTATTTGGACCTGCTACCACTCTTGGTAAGCATAACCTTATGGTACTGAGGTTATTTATTTATTTATGTAAAAGTTTTACTAGGAAGACACACTGAGCACTAGTGCTCGATTCCGGGTGCATCCTGGGGGAAGGGGGCATAGGGAACAGTACATATATCAGGCAGTAGAACAGCCATACATGTAAAGAGCACAGGGTAATATTGTGCATGAATTAGGCAGGAATATACAAGTTATACAGAAGCAGTATATACAGAGCAGATTAATCGCAACAAAGCGCATCCAGTAGAATGAAGAGAAGTGCATGACAGTAAGGAGCTGCGAACAAAATGTCAGGCAGTACAACCATGCGGTAGTGTCTAAATCCACTGCATGGGAGAGTATATTGACTAGTAGTAGGACTCCCCAGTTCACTTTTATTATTTTAGTCTCAGACTACCCACAGGCACATGACGACATGAAATGCGAATTGATGAGGGAGCTGAAATGCATTGCCAGGGACATATGCCGGATGACGGTAGGGAGGGAGTTTCATAGTTTGGGCATCCGGGTATCTGAAGGATGCTTGACCAGCTGGGGAAGACACATGTGGGATGGCCAAGGTTTGTGTGTGTCTGTGTTCATGAGAGAGTGCACAGGAGGGTTGGGGACAGCCATCACAGAGGAGAGAGGGGGAGGCAAGGACTGGGACCAGTATTTGGCAGTGAGCTTGACACAGTAGGACAATCAGCTATTGTGGAGTGAGGGAAGAGTGAGAGACCAGTACAGCACACATTTGGGGGGGGGGGCTGTTCAGTGCGAAGCTGCAGAAAGAGTGGAAGAGAGGGTCCAGTCTGGCTAAGATGGACTTGGGACGGCACTGTAGACTATGTTTTCATAGTCAAATATTGGGAGAATCATTTCCTGTAGAAGTGCAGGGCGAGCTGGTGGCGGGATGCAACCATGGCTCCGATAAAGGGCACCCAGTTTGGGGTGTAGCATTTTGTGGATGGCATCAACATGTACAGAAAAGTCGAGGTGCTGGTCGAGTCATACCCTGAGATATCTGAAGGAGGTGCAGACCTCCAGAATAGTCCCATTCATGGTGTGGAAGGAAGGGGTTGCAGGGAGCCTAGAGAGTCTCTGCCTTGTGCCGAAGATCAAGGAGACTGTCTTCTTGGCTTTGAGAAAAAGCTAGTTTGCATGGAACCAGAGCTGAACATCATTAAAGTCCTGCTGTAGTCTGGCCACAACATCGACTTATGATGGGCCTGATGTATATAAGACCGTATCATCTGAGTACATATGAATGGATGTGTGTGGGCAGGCGGAGGGCAGATCGTTTAGGAATATGGAGAATAGGAGCGGTCCAGGGACAGAGCCTTGAGGGGCCCCGGAGGTTACTGGGAGGGGAGGTGAGATGGAACTTCCAGTTCTTACTGCCTGGGATCGGCCGACCAGGTAGGAGCGGAACCAGCTGGTGACCAAGGTAGAGAGCCCAGCCTGGGAGAGCTTGTCAGGGAGGAGGCCATGGGAGACTGTGTCGAATGCCTTTGCCAGGTCGATGGAAATGGCTGCGGTGATAAGGCCCTTGTCCATGCCATCGAAGATGGAGTCTGTGAGCCTGAGGAGCGAGGTGGCAGTGGAGTGAGATTTTCTGAACCCAGACTAGTAGGGTGAGTAGAAGGAGGAGGTGTTAAGAAAGGTGGAGAGTTGAAAGAGGACTAAATGCTCCTGTAGCTTGCAGACTGGAAAGAAGGAAGGCAAAAGGGGTATAGTCAAGATTACAACTCAGGAAGGGAAAACAACAGAAGACGATCCAGAAAAAGCAGAAATCTTGAACAAGTACTTCTGTTCGGTATTTACTGAGGAGGACCCAGGCGATGGCCCAGAAATGGCAAAATGCAACACCCCTGGACAGGGGGTTGCTACTATCCCCTTCACAGAAACCGAAGTTCTGGAGGCACTAAATAAACTGCAAGTTGACAAGGCCATGGGGCCAGATGAAATGCACCCCAGGATCTTGAAAGAACTGAGATTAGAGTTGACTGCCCCACTGGTTAAACTATTCACGAAATCCCTAAAGAGTGGGGAGGTACCTGCAGATTGGAAAAGGGCAGTCATGGTCCCACTCCACAAATCGGGCAGCAGGGAGGACTCTGGAAATTACAAGCCCATAAGCCTCACATCCATAGTGGGGAAGTTAGTGGAGACAGTACTGAAACAGAGGATCATGGCATTCCTGGAGGCTAGCGTCCATCAGGACCCCAAGCAGCATGATTTCACAGCGGGTAGGTCATGCCAGACAAACCTGATTGAGTTTTTTGACTGTGTTACAAAGGTTATAGATGACAGTGGGGTGGTAAATTTGGTCTACTTAGACTTTAGCAAGGCCTTCGACGCAGTTCCACACAGAAGGCTGGTAAAGAAGCTAGACCACACAGGAGTTGGATTAGAAGTAATTAGATGGATTAAAAACTGGTTACAGAGCAGAACCCAGAAAGAGCAGGCACATGGAGCACTGTCATCAGAAGGTAGAGTAACCAGCAGTGTGCCCCAGTGTTCAGTACTGAGGCCCCTGCTCTTCAATATTTTCATATCGGACATAGCTAACGGACTACAGGGAAAGGTGCGTCTCTTCACAGTTGACACCAAAATATGCAACAGGGTCGACACCCAGCAGGGAGTGGACAAGATGAAAGCTGACCTCAAGGAACTGGAAGAATGATCTGGAGCATGGCAGCTGAGATTTGGAGTCATGTGCACAGGAAAAAGAAATCCAAATAAGGCATATTACTTTGAAGGGGAAAGACTAGCTGCCTCCACCCAAGAGCGCGATTTGGGAATCATCATCTCAAACAGCTTGACGGTCGGTAAACAGTGCAAGAAGGCAGCTGTAAAGGCCAGCGATATGCTGGGATGCAGTGGGAGGTGACTCAGAAGCAAGAAGAAGGAAGTGATCCTGCCACTGTACAGATCACTGGTTAGGCATCACCTGGAGTACAGCATCCAGTTCTGGAGGCCCCACCTCAAAAAGGACATTGACCGAGTGGAGACGGTGCAGGGAAGGGCAACAGAAATTATTCAGGGACTGCACGAGATGTCCTACAGGGATAGACTGAAAGAACTGAACATGTATTCCCTGGAACAGAGAAGAGAGACGGGTGACATGATCAGAACATTCAAGTACATAAAAGGCATAAATCAGGTGCAGATAGATGATCTCTTCCAATCTAAGAAAGGCAGCAGAACCAGGGGATATGATCTAAGTCTGCAAGGTGGGCAGTTCTCCACCACCACTAGGAAGTTTTTCTTCACAGAAAGAGTGATGGATGCCTGGAACAGCTTGCCTGCAGAGGTGGTGGGGGAAAGCACAGTGGTAGGTTTCAGGAATGCTTGGGACAGATACAAGGGAGCCCTCAAACCCAAGAGCAGTTAGAAGGCTGGGGTAAAAGACAGTGGGCAGACTAGATGGACCTGGTGGTGTCCTTCTGCCGTCAACTTCTATGTTTCTGTTTCCATGCATGACCAGCACATTCGGTGGTTTCCCATCCCCTTTGACTCACCAGGATTCAGGGCTACAGCCATTGGTTGCAGATCCCCTGTCCCTTATTGTTTTCCAAGATGAGGTTTTTCACTCTGTACCTGCCCTGTGTTCTTTCACAAGGTATTGTCTGCCTTTGTGCTGCATCAGGCTGTCTGACTTCTGGTGTTTATTTCCTTTACCTAGGAATGTGGGTGTTGTAATCCTGCATCATCTGGAAGCCAGTAGAGCTTTACACTTTTGTTTGGCTTGTGCTAGGGACACGCTAGTGCTGGACCTGGTGCTCACAACCCGGGATGGCATTGAGCGGTCCCCTAGGTACCAGTGATTACTGTACAGTATGATTTAACATTAAAGGGAATTACCAAGTTTTTAATGTGCCTTACCGTTTTGGCAAGGCGATGTCGGCGAAAGTCTCACCTCTGTAGTCCAGCCTGAATGGGAGTGGAAGGGATCGTATCTTGGTACTGACCAAATCCCTTCCACTTCCCGGTTGAGTGCGCTGCCCCTGATGAACCCCCATGCTCAGGCACGTAATGACATGCACCTAGGGAGAGCATGGGGGCACGCTCCATTAAACTCAGGTGGGTCAGTTTTACATATGTTTTTATGGACAAATATGGCCAGATGGCGAGCACTCAGGGGCACCATTTAACTAACAAGGGCCTTGTCAGTCGACCGATGCTCTTGATTGCTCTATAGTTGGTTATATTTGTGTATAAAAATGTATGTAAAACTGACCTCATTGATTTTAAATTGGTGCGCCCCTGTGCTCTCCCTGGGTACATGTCATTACGTGCCTGAGCGAAGGGGCAGATCAGGGGCCACGTGTTCAGCTGGGAAGTGGAAGGGATCTGGTTGGTACCGAGACATGATCCCTTCCACTCCCAGTCTGGATTAGCAAGAGTGAGATCTGCCTAGGCGAACTTTACCCAACATGAGTTTCAAAGACGTGTACGTTATGTCTCTGCTACAGAAACATGGTAAATGTCTTTAATAAGGGAACAGAGGCAAACTGCATGAGGTTGAGGTTCCTGGACATTAGGAGGGCGGATTTTAAAGAACTGGGAGATTGCGTCAGACACTGCATCATAGAAGGGGATTACCAGGGAGGGGTAGAGGCACAGTGGGGAAAAGTAAGGGATGACATAATTAAGGCAACCGACCTCTGCATTAAGGAAGTGATTAAAAATAGAAGGAAAAAAGAGACTGTTCAGGTTCTCTAGAGAAGTGTCCAAGGTGGTGAGGGGAAACGGGTCACATTCAGGAGATATAAGGAAACGCAGAGGAAGATGGAGCTATGTCAGGTAGAACAGAGAAAAGCAGAAAAGGCAGTGAAGGGGCCAGAGGTGTAGACAGAAGATAGGATAGCCAGAGGAGTAGCTAAAGTTGTCCCCATTGCTTAGTAATTAGAGTACTGGCATGGTATGCCAAGGGCCTGGGTTCGTGTCCCAGTGGAGTCGCACTTTAGTAGGCAGTATAGCGCAGTGGTCTAGGGCTCTGACCTGCAAACCTGGAGACCTGGGTTTGAATCCCACAGCCCCCACTTCCATACTGTGTGATCCTGAGTAAGTCACTTAACTTCCTTGTGCTCCCAGGTCGCACCTGTAAACAAGGTTGAGCTTAGTATGCGTCTCCTGGTTAAAAAAAAAAAAAAGTGGATAAGGCTTTATTCAAGTACATAAGTGAAAAGAGGGAAGTGGGGGAGGGGGTGATGGCAAGGGAAGACTGCACAGAAGAGGATGAAGAAAAAGCAGACATCCTAAACAGCTACTTCTGCTCAGTCTTCACAGTGGATGGGAGGACGGATCACCAGGGAGCAGCAAAAAATGTGGCGGGGGGGTGGACACAAGTCCATTTTCAGAGGACAGAGTCCTGAAGAGTCTTAAAGTTCTAAAAGTGGACAAGGTTATGGGAATGGATGGATACACCCTAAAGTAGTAAGGGAACTCAGGGAGTTACTAGCTGCCCCACTGATGGCCTTATTCAGCAGCTCACAGGACACCGGTGGTGTTCCAAAGGACTGGAGGAGAGTAGCGTGGTCCTTCTCTATAAGAGCAGCAATATGGGGAAGACTAGCAACTATAGGCCGGTCAGTCTCGCATCAGTGGTGGAGAAATTAATGGAAAGATTGTTAAAAGAAAGGTTGGTAGAGTACCTTGAATCCAGTGGGCTACAATACCAAAGGAAGCATGGCTCCTCAGGGAGGAGGTCATTGCCAGACAGATCTGATTGATTTCTTTAACTGAGTGACCAGGGAAATTGATCTCTGTAACAGGGTTGACACTCAGGAGGGGTTGGAGAGAATGCATAGGGACTTTGGGAAACTCAAGCAGTGGTTAAAAGTAGGACAACTGGGGGTTCAGTGCCACAAAGTGTAAAATCATGCACCTAGGGCATAGTAACCCAGAAACTGATTATAGGATGGGGGGAGGTACTGACTGTCAGCAAGCAGGATTGGGACCTTGAGGTTATATCTAATGACCTCAAAGTGGCAGGGCAGTGTGACAAAGCAGTGGTTAGGGCTTTTGGGGTGCTGGGATGCATAGGGAGAGGTATCTTGAGCAGGAGGAGGGAGGTGGTTTTGCCACTTTATCACTCGCTTGTGAGACCCTACTTGGGAGTATTGTGTCCACTTATAGAGGCCAAACTTCAGAAAGAACGTAGACAGGGTGGAGGCAGTCCAGAAGAGGGCAACTTTAATGGTGCTAGTTTTGCATCAAAAGTCCTGAAGAGAGACTGAGAGATCTCAACATGTGTATCCTGGAATAGAGAAAAGCAAGGGGACATTATGGAGACATACAAGTACTTCACAGGGGCGAATAGGGTTCAAGGAGGGGAATCTCTTTCAAGTGAGAAAGAGTACCAGGACCAGAGGGCATGTGATGAAGCTGGGTGGAGGGGGGGGAGGTTAAGAGGGATGTGAGGAAGTATTGCTTTTCCTAAAGAGTGGTTGATGCCTGAAACAGATAGCCAGTGGAAGTGCTGAAGGTGAAAACAGTAGGGAGCATGGGAAAGACATAGAGGAATATCAGTAAATAGACGAGGGTGGAGGGTTGCTGAAGACCACTTAGGGTCTGTGGAGACAGACTAGACAGAGACCATATGGACAGAGCGGGTGGGCCAAGCAGTCCTTTTCTGCTGACAGATTCTGTGATCTTCTTCGAGGGTATGTCTCATCAGCACACCTATGGTACTATAGCCATCAGGCGCCAAGACCATGTGGAAACTTTTTGGCTAGCAGTCTACTAAGGGCTGCCCATGACAATGTCATATGTGGATGTCCTACACTATATAGACATGGGCTGCCCCGTGCCCTCCTCCGTTCTTTTCTCACCATCGACCATACTCTCCGTACTCCACAGAGATGCTGTTGTTTCAGTTGACCACCAAAATTTTCCATTTTTCCAAGTTTTATTATTTTCTCACCTAGTAGTTGTCAGTTTATTTTTAAAGTGACTCTCATCATCGTGTATGTTGAGAACAACTGACTCTGCCATGCTGTCTAGTTACTGCAAGTGCAGTGGTAAAATATACAGCCACGATGACCAAGGTGCCTGCATCCACTGTCTCAGAGAGACCCATGACGTTAAAGCCTGTAATATCTGCCTGAGTTTCAGTCAAGCTACCCGGCAGTGTTGTCAGAAAGCCCTGCAGTCTTTCCTGCTAGGGCAGAAAGTAGCCAAAATGGAAAGGGAGCTTCAGGAAAGAAGCTCCTCTGTGTCACCAGCCCTGTCCTTGGGCTCACATTCCTCCAAGACTGGGAATAAATCTTCGGGGAAACACAAACACCGGGAGAGGGCAAGGAGCAAGAATAAATAACCACCGGTATGCTTTTGGTCACCACTCCACTTGGCGTCGCCCATTGCAGCATCATTGTCTGCTTCGGTAACGATGCCTCCTACCACCCAAACCCTAGCTCTCTCAGTGTTGGCTTTGTCAGTTAATTCCGCCGGACCATCCTTGGCCAGCAGTGACCTATCATTGGTGCTGCTGACACCCCTGTCGAAGTTGCTGGCCACTCCCATCGACCACATCCCCGTCGACGCTGCAAAGCACTCCATCAACAGAGTTCCAACTTCCCCTGCCAACACTGCAGGTTCTGCCACTCTGTCCTCGTTCCCAGGGTCAGCTAGCAGCTCCTCTTTTCTTGACTGCTTACAGTCAGCGCCAGCATGTTGACATCCGGGCTTCAGATGCACGAGTTGATGTTGACAGCTGCTCCGTATACTCCGAGGTCCCCTTTTCAGGAACCCTCCTTCACCTCCATGATGAAGCAGCTCCAAACAACAATGGGGTTTGATGCCGAGGAGCAAGACATCGCCAGGAAAAACCTGGTAGAATTCCTAGAACTACCAGATTCTCCCCCTCTAATAATTCCTCCTCTTTTGGCCCTTCTAGGGGATGCAAACATGGCTGCCTGGCACAGACCACACTTGATCCCTGCCATGCCCAGAAAAGCAGACTGGCTGTACCTGGCTCCCTAAGGGAAACATTTCTTCACCAACTAACCTCAGGCTGACTCAGCTGTGATAAATGCAGCCCATGATAGGTCTAAGAGACCTAAGCATCTTTATTCTCTCCCCCAGATAAAGAGTCAAGAAGGCTGGACCTCATGGGGAAGAGAGCCTTTGCCTCTGCCACACTGGGCGTCAGAACTGCAAATTATCAGGCCCATATGGTCAAATACCAGAATGCCCTCTGAAGGAAGGCTAAAGCAGCAGCCCAGGCCTTCCCAGAGGGTTCCCAAAAGCAGGAGATGCTAAGGTTCTCCAGACTGGGGCCGACGTGGGTAAACACCTTTGCACCAACAAAGGTAGAGTGGCACAAAAATGTTTTCAGCATGGTTTAAAAAAATTGGATATTAGGGGTGGAGCAGAAGTCCAGTGGAAAAAATGTTACAAATGTCGGGGCCTTAAAGGTAACGTGCAAAGAAACATAGCAGCCCGCTCTCGTCCCGACTTACTTTTCAGTGTTGCCATGGGAGTCAGGGGTTTCTGTGATGAGAATTTTCAGAGCAACCTGTATATTTTAAAACAGGGCCGAAACGTTTTGCCAAACATGGAAGCGCCATATGGGTCCCAACTGAGTGCATGCAAGTTTTCATGGGTATTCCACTCTTTTTGTGATGTGGATAACACCACTGCTCTGAATGTAGCAGCAGTGACTGGAGCTTAATATACTGACTTTATTGCTTCCACAGGGGTCTTGTTGCCTAAAATAATACTTATAGCAACGGCCAGCCTGTCTAGGTGTTGCTGTATCATTTTAGGCATGAAGACCCTTGTGGAAGCAATAAAATAAGTATATTAAGCTCCTGCCATTGCTGCTACATTCAGAGTAGTGGTGTTATCCACGTCACGAAATGGGTGGAATACCCATAAAGACTCGAGTATGCTCAGTTGGGACCCCACGCGGCGCTTCCGTGTTTGGCGAAAAGTTTCACCACAGTTTTAAAATATACAGGTTGCTCTGAAAATGTTCATCATAGCAGCCCCTGACTCCTGCGGCAGCACTGAAAGGTATGTGGGGAGGTGGAAGTGGGCTGCTATCTATCTTTGCATGTCACCTTTAAATCATAAAGCCTCGGTCACCATAGGTAACCAGTCTTATGTGTGGCATGTAGAGAAGATTAATGGAGATAAAACGGAGATGGCATTCAAATGAGGGCTTGCACAATTCTTCAGTCAGATAAGCACGTAATGTATTAACCAACTCCACAGCATCCTTGTTTAAGTCCAAGGATATCTTTTTTTGGGGGTTGAGCATGTTAAGTTTTTTTTATTTGCTGCTTTAAAAAAATCTTGTTTTTAAAACATTAATATCACATTATTTTTGAAGGATCAACATGTGAACTTTCATATCTTTGATGCAAGTTTTTAAAACATTAATATCGGCATATTTTATCTAACACATTTTGAATGTTCTTTTCAGAGATTAATACACAAGCAAACGATACGTCATCAAAAATGTAAGTAAAGTAGGCAACCTGTTTATCATGTTCTTGACATTCTTATTTTTTTTTGTCAGCAGGAGACCAGCAGCGCACAGGCAACCGTAGAATGGAGGGCTCTGATCCAAGAATCAGAGGAAGTCATACCACTTAACAACAGGAATAAAACCATCCAGAATATTGAAGTGGTGTCTTATGTCAGGTAAGAAGAACAGATCTTGAAAGAACACTTACTGTGGTGTTTTGTGACCCCACCCAAGCCCCAGCGGTAGACTTGCCCCACGCTAGCTACAGAGGCATATTCTTATATTTTTATGTGCAGCCTTGTAAGTAGGGGCAGGGATCATAAATCAGTGCTGAGTGCCGAGGAGTGCTGCTGTACCATCCCTTCCCCTTTCTGGTATGAGCGCTCCACCACTATGCTTCATGTTTTATGATGTCACAGTTTGGAGAGTGTGGCCGTGTGCGCCATAGAAGGTAATAGCTGTGTCTTTTAACATACTGTTTTTAGCATGTTAGCAATCTGATTCAAGTCAGAGGCACCACTCATCTAATAAGGTCCTTTTTAGTTAGTGGTGGCTCTGACTTGAATCAAACGGACTGCTAATATACTAAAAACAGAATGATGATGCAGCTGTTACTTTCTTTGGAGCGCGTCCCTACGCTCTCCAGGCAGTGACATCATAAAACTTGAAGCGCCGTTGCAGAGCGCTCATACCAGGAAGGGAAAGGGATGGTGCAGCAGAACTCCTAAACACCGATTTACAGTCCCTTCCCCAACTTGAAGGACTGCAAATAAAAATATAAGAATATGCCCCATAGTGTCACGGGATAGTCTACCACTGGGGTGTCAGGAACAGTGTTATAGAGGGAGTTCTTGAAAATAAGTTTGTAATTGTGTTGCTGCTCATGACACCAATGTCTGGAGTTAGCAGGGCTGGCATGGGGGGGGCCCTCCTGAGGCCCTCTTTCAGGTAGGTGCCGCTTCTCCACTGCCACCTGGATGACTGCAGGTGGCAGTACAGTGGACTTGGGCAAGTTGGGAAGAAACAAGATGCACTCCATGCAGATACACATCACAGCCTGTACTTGTAAAACACTTGTAACATTTGGGAATTGGCTTTCTTTTCCCATAAATATGCATGTGAAAGGAGAAAGGTGATATGTAATAGGCTGTGTAAAACACTTTAAAAAGCCACTTTAAAAAGCAACATTAAATTGAGCTTTGTAAATAAAGATTGAAAATAAAATCTATGCTGTTCTGTTGTCATTTCTACTCCAAAATAGTGCCCAACAGTCTTAAAAAAATACAAAAGCAGACATACCCCAATAAACCAAGCATCATGAAAAAGATATGTAAATCGCCATGAAACAATTTAGACTGATTCTGCTTTAAGCTGGAGAGTATGGTGCCAAATGACCTCTCACACAGTCTGTAAAGGCTGAGAACAGAAGACACAGACACGTCTTTTGTTCTTCTTAGGACTCATCAGTGTGCTACATCTGCATCTCAACCAAGAGGGGTTGGGGAACCAGCATATGATGGTCTTACAGGTTTGGCTCATGGTGAGCCCAAAATAGGAAAGCGCTGTAAAGACTTCAGAAGTTTAAATTTACAAGCAAATGCTCCACCAGGTCCTTTATAAGGGTGGAGCACTGACTGTAGGTAGTTACTTCTGATGAATTTTTGGTTTGTTATTTGTTTGTATATATGTATAGCACAATGAATGTAGACTGTTGGGACCAATACGATTTACGTGTAGTTCAGACTTTGTGCCTAAATGAGCTAGGACTGTTTGACTCTGGGTACGCAGTAGAATAATTTAAAAGTGGACTCAGTTGTTATTGAGACCTCACTGGAAGCGGAAATCACCTGGTGCTACTAGCTCAGTATGCAAGTGAACAAACCGGTACAGTATCACTTCCTGCTCCCTGATGAAGCTTGTTTGAGGGTGAAGTGGCAGGATTTGGGCAGCAGTAATCTGGGGGGGAGGTAGGCTGCATCAGTGAATATTTCTGCAGATTGTGAAAATGCAGTAACACTTGAGCACTATAAAATGTCGTTATGATGGACAGGAGGAGCATGTGCTTGTAAAGACTGTTAGACACTATTCTGGAGTGGATTTGAATAAATGACACAACAGAACAGCATGGGTTTTATTTATCCATCAATCAGAATCTTTATTTATCCAGTCGAACATCATTGAGCAAGCTCATTTACAAGATGGACCTGGTTAGCTCCAGGTCAAATGGTACAGTGCATATAGAGATATTTACAATAGAGCCAAATAACACAAGTAAAAAACAATTAATGCAAGTAAGTACTCAATGTTACATCAGTCATATCAGTTCAGAGTGCTTTTGTAATATTTAAGGAGGACATAAGATGAGGCTTAGTAGGAACTTCAGTAGGGAGAAGTGATTGGCCGCTCGTGTAGGGAGCTGACGCAAGCACAGAATTTCAAAAGTAGTGTAATCACACATTTATCAGTCTTTATTTACAAAGCCCAATGTAGTGTCGCTTTGTAAAAGGGAATAGTCATCACCAGGGGCCCCACAGATGGTCCCAATATGCACTTTGTATGCAAAAACATTTTGGGAGTTGGGTTTTGCAGGCTCGCATAGACCCTGGAGCAACCTTGGCTAAGATTTATCGTTGTTTAAGAGAGAAGATTTATCGTTGTTTAAGAGAAAAGATGCCTGATTACTCATTAAATGTTAAGGCGTTGTGTGGGAGGGACCTGGGCGACCCCATACTGGGGAAAGCATCTCTGCAAATCACATATGGGGCTTACTATTTGCAGTCGATACAAGGAATCCCAGTATAAATTCTTATTTAGATTATGTATGCCCCTTGCTATTGTGAATATGTTTAACCCGACTATTACGCCACCATGTGGGAGATGTGGGATAGAGACGGGGCACTTCCTTGCACTACTTCTGGCATTGCCGGGACTTGGTCCCCTTTTGGATGGCAATAGCACAGTGTATTTCACAGACAAAGCAGATTAGGATTGTGATAGATCCATGGGCCTTACTTTTTGGGGTTGAATCCGGGAAGGAAGACAGTTGGGAGTTTTACCCTCTGACCATCAGAATTCCGCTTGTAACAGCAAGGAGATCTGTCCAGAATACCTGGGTGTCGCACAGCTGCTCCACGTTACAGATGTGGAGAGGCTTACTCTTTAGTGTACTGCAGCTTGAATATTTAACTAACAATGAACAGCCTACCGTTTGCTTGCCTACAATTTGTACTGACTACTTGAATAAGTTTGTTGCTGATTTACCTGCTTTGTATTCTCAATGACCATTTGTCTAAGATGCAACATACGAACGTACAAAGAAGCTAGCAGGAGAAGGCAATTTGGTCTATCAAGTCTGCTTGTATTGCAGGGTCCACAGCTTGAGCTAATGTTCCTGCCCTCCCTCCCCACATGCTTCTCCTCACTACTCTAATGTTAACCCTCCTTTCCCTTCCCACTTCTACCCCCTTGATTCGGGTCCCCCTGCTGTCCCAACTCGCCTTTCCTCCTCCTTCACCTCTTTTCTCCTCCTCAACACCCCCCACCCCTCCATTCTACACAAGCCTTTCCCCTTCCCCTTCCCTCCTCTCTGCCCACTCTATCTACCCTGGCTTTCTTCATACTCTCTCTTTAAACCTGGAATTCCTTCATCATTACTGTGTCCCCTCTATCTCCCCCCCCCCCACACTCACTTTCCCTCTCAACTAAAAAGGCAGAGGTGGGCCAGCCCGGTGGCGCTGAGGGTTGAGGCGCTGGACGCCACACCTCGCACCATGCCAGCGACCCAGGTTCAGGAACGAGCCTGGGTTGTTGGGGGTCGGCAGGGGAGGACTAGGATCGAGCATTCGCAGACAGCTCTCCTAGTCCTGGGGTGGGCTGGGGAAGCACACTGCGCTACGGTGGCCCCTGGGGACACCCGGAGGCACTGCAGACGCAGGTGTCAGCAAAGGGGGAGTGCGGTGAATGTCTGCACATCAGTGCATGGACGTCAGTGCACATTTGCGCTTCATCGGGGATCTATAGCAGGAAAATGGCTGGGCGCGACTGAAGCAGCTTGATGGCTGTGCCCTGTGGTGCTGGAAGGACTGTCGTGGAATTGCGCTGGGGAGGTCAGAGGCTGGCTCGGCTAGGCAGGGCATGGGGGCCCCCAGTGAGTTGGCGATGGCCGTACCGGACCCCCCATCATGCGAGTGAGCCTGCTGCTCTCCTGGCGGGCAGGGCCGGCGGCTGGATGTCCCCGCCAGTAAGTCGCCGCAGCAGGCGTACAAACTGTGATACGATTAAAAAAAAAAAAAAGGCAGAGGTGGCTAACCACTATCTTTCCTCTCCGCATCCTCCTTCTGTCTGCTGACGTTGAACTTAACCCTAGCCCCTCCTCCCCACTCCCATACCTAAAGGCCTCAGAATTTTCCACCTGAATGCAAGGAGTCTCCTTCCAAAGCTTGACTTACTCAAAGTATGGAACTCTATGCACTCCCCAGACGTCCTCTGTATCACTGAAATCTGGCTCTCCTCTCGAATCCTGAACTCCCAACAGGCACTGTCAGACTACCACCTGTTTCTCCAGGACAGAGGCAAGCGCTGTGGTGGTGTAGCCATATATGCTCGCCAATCCATGTCCTCCTTCACTGACAAGGAGGCTGTCCCCTCCTCCCATGAGCTTCCTGTACTAATATTCTCCCTCTCCAATTTTCGTTGAAGTCCTCTACATTTCCCCCAAATCCTCTGCCTCCTGTCTTCCTAACACCCTTTCCTCCCTTGCTGCCTCTGGGGAGCTTATCCTTCTTGGTTACTTTAAGTTAAATTGGCTATCTCCTGCATCAAATCCTATCGTCCAGTCCACTGAATCCCTAAACTTCACACAGCTAATCTCCGAACCCACCAGGCGGAACCCTCATACTACAAATCATTCACTCCTGGACTAGGTGTTACCCTCCCAGCCCTGTCGGATCACAGCTGCTGGAACACTCCCCGACTCATTCAGTGACCACTGCCTCACATACTGCTTCAGGAAGGTTTGTCCTATTTAATCCTCACCCAAATACGTCTGGCACAGGCCCCTCAGGTCCCTTGACACTGAGGCCCTTATTGAGGCTATTGGTTCCTCCGACTGATCCCCCATTTACGCAGCGTGCGACATTGACAAGGCCCTGTCCCTCTTTATAGCCATCTTCAACAGGACTTAGGATTCTCGTGTCCCTCTCAAAAATCTGAGAGTCAGACGCCATCACTACCCATGGATTACCTCCAGCCTCATCGAAATGTTCAAACATTGTGACCTAGTGTGGGTTAAATTCAAGTCCACCCACACCTCTGCTGATTTACAGCTATACAGGTCACTCAGGAACTCATGCACCAAGGCAGTTCGAACAGCTGAGGCTCTTTATTACAAAACCAGCCTTCAGTCCAGTCTAAGTTCTGCAGCCAACTTCTGGATAGTGCTGCACTCCTTATTCGACCCACTAGGCCAGTCCCCCCCACCCGTGAGATGGCTCGCTGGTCTCTGATCCTCAAACTGTCGCGCCTCTCTTCAACCATTTCTTCGCCACTTTTTCCCTACCCAGCCAGCCCTCTCCCGACCTCCCTCCAGCTACCTCAGCCTCTCCTTCAGATGTGTTTAGATTCCCTCCAGTCACCCCCAGGAAGTCCTCCAAGCTCTTTCGCCCTTAAACCCTTCAAAACACAGCCCTGATGGGCTTGATCCTAATCTTTTCCAACTATCCACCCTGGCCAGAACCCTCCCTCTCGCGCAACTCTTGAACCTATACTTCTCTCTCTGGGCATTTCCCCAAACCTGGAAATTGGCTAAAGTCCCGCCACTCCACAAATGGGGTGATCCCTCCTCCTCTGGAAACTACAGCCCAGGCTCACTACTCCTCTCCTTAATGAAACTCCAGGAATCCCTTGTGCTCTTCAGGCTCACAAGCTTTCTTGACTCTTAATCCTTCCATCCTTCCCCTTCCAGTCTCGTTTTAGAAAGGACCACTCCACCATCTCCTTTCTCTTTCGAGTGACAGAATCCATCCTCACAGGGATAGACAAAGTTCACATCACAGTGGCCATTTTCATAGACCTGGTCAAAGCTTTTGACTTAGTGTTCCACCCTCTCCTCCTAAACAAGCTGACCTCATCAGATCTCTCCACCCCCACTATGAATTGGTTCCGCTCCTATCTGGCAGGCTGCCAGCAGTCAGTGTAGGTCGGTGGTTAACTGTCCCCTCCCCCCCAATCCAGGTCAGTGTGCCCCAAGGTTCCATACTGGGCCCAGTACTATTTTCTGTATTCTTAAATGACCTTCCCTTAGCCTGTCTCTCCTCGCACATACACATGTGTGCCGATAACATGATAATCTATACTCCAGTCCCTCAACCATTGCAGTCGAAGTCCCACTTCAGCATGACTTCCTAAATGTGATGCAATGGCTCCAGGCTAACCAACTTAAAATCAATACCAAAAAAAAACAGTGTCCATGACCTTCGGCGCTGGCCAGAAGCTAGCTAGATTATCACCTCCCCCTGTCTTCACTACCATTGATGGCACCCAGCTTGAGGCAGTCCCAGCCTTCACATATTTCGGAGTTTGACTAGACAGAAAACTGGACTTCTCCTGACATATTGTTGCCCTCCACACTAAGCTGCACCCCAAACTCTGTGCTCTTTACCACAGCAGGGACTTCTTCTCCCTCCCAATCCACTGAGAGCTGGTCTCCAAATTGATTCTCCCCATTTTCGACTAAGCTGATGTCGTCTATAGCTCTGGCCCCTCATCCTCTTCACTCGCCAGACTGGATGCCCTCTGCAACGCTTTCTGTCGTTTTACCACTAACATGCCCCCAACCCCCGCATACACCACCGTTCACTTTACTCCTCACTGTCCTTACTTCCCCTGCCCTTATGTCATCAGACATACTGCTCTATCTTCATTGCCAGGTACTGGTTTGGCTCACTACCTACCTACCCACCCATCCTCTCCCCTCTAGCTGCCTCTTCTGTGCATTATGTTCCAGAGACTCATGCATGCTCTTAATCTCTCTTCTGCACTCTAATTCTGGCCAAGTGGCATTCTTCCACCAGTTCCCTGCTGTTTGGAACCAGCTTCCCTCTTGCCTCCTGCTTTCCCCTTCCATCCTTTCTTTAAAACATCTAAGGCTCTTCACTCAGCCATCATGCAATTGTAACCCTTCCCATGAAACTGAATAAAACTGTACTGTTTCCTGTCGTCATACTTTGTAACTGGAGTGGGCACTAATGATCTGATGCCACACTAGCACTGTATTATTTTGTTGAAAATGACTGTTCTTGAGAATGTTGTAATTTTAACCCATGCTCTACCCCTGCCCCTGGGTCACACCTAGAAATGAGCCTCAGCTCAGTGTGCCTTTCCTGGTAACCAAAATTTTAAATAAATAAAAATATAAAGGGGTGGACGGATGGATTTGAGAGGCAGAGGAGCCTATACCTGGATTCGTTGTCCCCTGCAGAGCTCGCCTCTCTTAGGCTAGAGTAATGAGTGACCGGACCTCCTTTTACAATTAAGGCTCTTTGAGAGGCCCCTCTCTTTTCCTTAGTCTGCCTTCTGCAGAGTTTAGTGGTTATATCAGTGCCATTGTTATCATGCTATCAATTAGAGTAGTCCTGTTGAGTTATACTGTGATTGGATGTATTTAAAGAGATCTGCCAAGCTGTGGAACTGCACCACATATACTGGTGCCTTACCTCCAGGGAATGCTGTCTGTGCAGAGCTTTATAAATGTTCGTTGACATTTTAACCGTGGAAGGGATCGTAAATTTGCAATCATCGGATCCCTTCCACTTCTAGTATCTGGAGCCACCCAAGATCGCCCCGGCCTCGAGACGCACGTGTGCCCAGGAAATCTTGAGGACACGCTCCATTGAAGTCTACGGGGGCAACTTTTGCAATGTTTTATATATCATAATGGTCATTTTGCGATTAACCAAGGGCGCGGGTGACTAACAAGACCCTTGTTAGTCAGCGGTGCCTGATTAATCTACAAAATGACGTTACTGATACATAAAAAATATTTGAAAAAATTGCCCCCATAGACTTTTTAATAAAGCGCGTCCCTGCACTCTCCCTGGGCACACGTCATTACATGCCTGAGTGCAGAGGCGGATCTTGGGCGGCTCCAGATACTGGGAAGTGGAAGGGATACGAGGATTGCAAATTTACGATCCCTTCACTTTTAAAATGTTAAAGAACATTTATAAAGATCTGCATAAACTGCGTACCTGGAGGTAAGGCACCAGTATATGTGGTGCAGTTCTCGTTTGGAGGAAGCTTTGCAGGTCTCTTTAAAGTGTATCACCTTGAAGTGAATATGTGTCAGGTTCTGTTTGACTGTTCTATTAATGTTTGTGTTTCTTGTATCAGCTTACCCATATCTGGAGCATCTAGATGAACTACTGTTAATTTTAATGCTACATTCCTGCTGTGTCACAGTGTGCATGCTGTTAATTTGTATATGGTAATGCTGAAGTTGTTCCATGTTACCAATTTCTTAACATTTTCAAAAAACAGAATAAAAAAAAAAATTGGTGTACGTACTCTTTACTGTAGTGTAGTAGATTATATCAGACTTGGTTATATGCTGACATCTTCTTTTACTACATGTCCCAGAATCCCCTGCAGTTGACATCAGAGTAGTGGGGAGCAGTGAGAAGATTCAGTAGCCTACAGTGCATGTTAGAATTTATATAAGCGCTGATCTTTTGTTTGCTAGTCGTGCCGTCCTCCCTGGGCTATGTACAGTCACAGAGGACTGTAAATAGTCACTGGAGAAAGGCAGACCTGGAAAACATCTCACTGGAGATTATGAAAGCTCTTACATGCACTGCAGGCTATTGACTCTCCCGCTGCTGCCTGCTGCTCTGATGTCAGCTGCATGGGATTCTGGGATTTTGTAGTAGCAGAAGGTGTCAGCCTAGAAGTTAACAAAGTTAGTCTGATACTATCTACTATATATAGGATAAAGTATGGGGTGGTGTGTGTAACGAGAAGTTTACACACACCGGAGGGGTTAGATGTTATATAAACCTCGAGAGTGAAGCTTGAGGGGTTTGTGAAAGCATCTTACCCCAAGGGTGTGTGTAAACTTCAAATTTACACCTCACCCCATTTTTTATTTTATATAATTGCTGGGTTTCCCTTTTTTGCCACAGCAATTATATAAAATAGTAGAGCCAAGCGGCTGCCCTCTTTTTGTCTTCATTCACAAATGAAGTGGCACTATCTCCAAAAAGTGTTCTGAGATTTTTTACATTTTTATTTGGCCCCCAAAATGTGGGGGAAAAAAAAATAAAAACACCACCGAGTTAGCCTGGCGGTTTTCTTCATGGTGAGGAGACGAGCGGCACGGTCAGAAAGGGAGAACTGCGGTGGGCATATGCGCAGAGCGAGGGAAATGTTTGCTGTGATGAACACTCCATTATTACAGCAAATAACACCACAGTTTCCCTATGGGAAAAAGAGAGACCCGGTAATTATACAACAGTAAACAATATAATAAACCCAAATGTTTTTGCACAAAAAGTGCATATTGGGACCAGCGCCACATTTTAGTGGGGCCCTTTGTGCTGATTGTTTCCTTTTAAAGTGCATCCATCTCCAGAGAGGCACTGTTCTCTCTTCTGCTAACCTCTGCCGGGTGGTTGTTCTCCGACTGAGATTTTGAGATGAAACATCTGGTAAAATGGTGAGGTGGTTCCTGGAGGAAATCCCTACTCTGAAAGGCTTGGCAGTCCACGTTGATTGTGGGGAGGCACCATAGCGTAATTCCCTCAGGCCTTCCTTGTTTTTCATCCAACTCTGGTCACCACCAGGGGCATTAGCATGAGAGGCATGTCACTCTGTGCCACATTGTCACAGCCCCTACCATGCCATGCTGATAAGGTAGGAATCTTATTTCTAAAGTGTCCTTCTGCAGCCCAGAACGCTGTACAACGGCAGTAAATTACAGTCCAAAACAAGTTTTACTTGTGGCTGTCTGATATCCTAGCCATGCTGATAACTCGGGTTCAGGAGTGGACTGGGAGCTGGGTGGGTGGGCCTGCAGTAGCTTGGGAGGGTAGCCACGTGGCAGCACCCCCAGCCAGGGAAGAATGGTGCTGGTTTCTGGCTTTGGAGTGACCCCCTGTGGAGGGCCAGGGAGCTTGTTGCATCATTGGGAACGTCTACTTGCTTTCAGGGCCATCAGCTGGCACTGTCAGGTGCCTTGGGGAGAAGGGAGCCATTAAAAACAGGGGCAAAAACCATGGCATCATTGTGTTGCTAGTGGTTGGAATTCTCTCAGCCCTGTGTAATGGAATGGAGAGATCAGTGGGGTTAGCGGGGCCAGATGCTCCACAACTGGGGTAGACCCCTAGGCCCAAGAATATAGTGGACGACAGCAGAGGAGAAAAAGCTGCAATGGAAACAAACAAATTCAACAAATAACATAACATTCTAAAGATTCAGAACACTGTTACTGTAAGGAGGATATGATAGTAAAGAGAACATGAAGAAGTGGAATCCGGTGATGTGGCTAAGGTAGGTGGAGCTGAAAAGCCACTTCCAAACCTTCACCTTGTAGTGGCCATAGCTGGACAATTTGTGGATGGATGGTGTGAGGGTGTGCCTCAGGACTGTGGCTACTACTGAGAGTGCTGCATCTCCCAACGAGGGGAAAATGAGCTGGCTTGGTGTCTGAATCGAAGGGGTTGACTCTGGTGATGAGCTGATGGAGGTGGTTTTGTTACTGAATCTCCTTTGAATCTTAACCCCCCCACAGAGTGTGAAAATATATTTTTAAATTATAGATTTGTACCAGACTCCCTGATGAAGGGGTGAGGATACCCCAAAACATTGGAAATTAAATTTAAAGGTCTGGAAGTCCCCTTTAAATAAACTGTTACCTTTATGAGAATATAATTGGTGAGTGAGCTTGTTACTCCAATCTGCCAAGTGTGTGATTTATTTCTAACTAACTGCTGCCTGGCTTTGGCACAGCCACACAGCCAGTATACTCGAGTGTTATTGAGTAAGTCATTTGTTTGATGTACGTAACTGCAGTGTTTTTACTTCCAGCTGATCTCCCTCAAGAAAGTTAAGTTCCGTACTTCTGCAGCCACTGAATAGTTTACAGTACCTGCATGAGCAGCTGTTTCTTACCACCTTTGATTTATGGCCATTATTTGATGCTTGGCCACGTTTTTTTTTTATTGCGAATTATACCACTGTTTCAATATGTTAGGGGAAGACAAATTGAGAGTATAACTCTCTTTTTAAAGTTGCATTTTGAGTTTTGTTAAAAGAATTATTGCAGTGTCCAAAGCTGGTACCAACCCTCTGGCCAAATGCTGGCAGATTTTCCAGTCTTGGTTACAAGTTCATACGGAAGCAGGACAGGGAACTGAAGGCAAGATGCCCATGAATAGTTCCCATCCCAGTACCCTTAACTAAGTCACAGGTCCAGCATTTAAAAGTATTAGTTTGTAGAGTGCATGGGCCAGCTGTTGATACCCATGGGAGCAGGTTTTTAAGATCATTTGTTCATATTTTAGAAGTTCACTGGGGTCAGATAAAAGCCACCGCTCAGCTAACGAGGCTCTTGTTAGTTCAGCGCTGGCCTCGACTTCACCCCAGTGGCCCTCTGAAATATTAAAATTGTTTGACCCCTGACAGACTGTTACTCTGTGCTGTTTATGTTTTCTATACAGTAACTTGAGTTCTGTAGCCACTACGGTCAGGTACCATAGCTTCCTGATCCACCAGTTTAGTTCCTGCGTGGAGCTGTGGCACAGTGTATATATTTTTTATATATATATATAGCTTCAATTTATGAGTTTTTACTGTTTTTTTTGTATGGACTCTATAAGTTTTAAGGCAGTTTGTAACTCGCTAAACCTTTATTCTGTTTTTTCCAATGTATGGGATTAGTGGGAGCTGTTCCAGGTAGTTTCTGTAACGTTTGAGAGGGGTTAATGCTCTGCTTTAATTGTTTTTGTCATGGACTCCAGGGTTACATTGCTGACATTGGCCCATCTTTGTAGAATTGATTCACTTGAACTTATTGTGTAAACATTATCGTTTGATTGTCCATGGTCCTGCTGCAAAGGCTGTTTTTGTACTCATATTCTGGACATTTTCTGGGACATTCTAATACCCCCACTGTGCTGTGACAGAGAGAGAGAGAGAGAAACGTGATATGTATTACCTATCATACGAACATACGAAGAAACCAGCAGAAGAAGGCCATTTGGTCTGTTAAGTCTGCTCATATTGTACAGTCCACAGCTTGAGCTAATGGCCCTGCCCTCCCTCCCCACACCTCCTATCCTCTCTACCCGTGGTCCTTACCTTCCCCCTATGCCTATTCCAGCCTCTCTTAAAGCTGCCCACTGTCTTCAACGAGATGACCTCTTCTGGCAGCGCATTCCAAGTGTCCACCACCCTCTCTATGAAGAAGTGCTTCCTGACCTCCCTCCTAAACTTCCCACTCTCCAACTTAAGATTGTGCCCCCTCGTGTTATGGCTGCCACTCAGCTTAGAGAGACTCTCCTTATCAACCTTATTTATCCCTTTCAAGTACTTAAAGGTCCCAGTCATGTTCCTTCCCTCTCTCTCTCCTGTCTTTCAGGGAGTTTGTGTTCAGTGCCCTCAACCTCTCCTCATATGCCTTGCCCTGCTGACCAGCTTATCATCTTTGTAGCCCTCCTCTGGACCTTCTCCAGCAGGTTAGTGCCTTTTTTGAGGTGTGTGCACCAGTACTGAACCCCATACTCTAGATGCGGCCTTACCAGTGACCTGTACAAGGGCAGTATAACCTCCTCTCTCCTGCTACTGATCCCCCTAGATATGCATTCCAGCATCTATCATAATCTTTATCTGCATATCCTATATCTGCAATTAAGTATTGTATCTGTATGCCCATTTGCAAGCGAATAACAACAGTTAAAAAAAAAGCCCTTAAAATCTGGCTTCCATTGTCATTCATTTGCTTATTGATTGGTTCCTTTCAGACGTTTCACCAGGAAAGACATCCTGAGCTACTAACAGCTCATTTCCAGATGTGTCCGGGGTGAGGGGAACTGGAGATAGAGCAAAGGTGGGAAAAAACTAAACAGCAATAACTTTACATTACAAAATTAGAAGTCCTATTATGGAAACTGTTTTTTTGGCCTTGAGGACCAGTTGGCTGGACTGGAGCCAGCACTGAATGTTGTCAGAATCCAGCTGTAGCTGTGTGGTAAGGTCATGGTAAGAGGAGCCATATGCAAACAGAACTGTATCAGCATACATATGACTGGGTGCAGAAGAACAGATCGAGAGGTCAGGTCATTCAAAACTATTGAAAAGAAACTAGGGCCCAGGACAGACCCTTGAGAGAACCCTGAGTTGATGGCGAATGGTGATGAAATGATGCTTCCCATGTGGACAGTTTGGGACCTTACCGCAAGGTAAGAACAAAACCAGCTGACTGCAGAGTCAGATAGCCCTGCTGCTGTAAGCTTACCCAGAAGGAGGGGTTGTGCCACAGTGTCAAAAGCTTTAGCGAGATCAACAAGTATTGCGGAGGTGATCAATCCCCTGATCCATACCTGAGAGGATGGAGTCAGTGAGCCAGAGGAGGGAGGTGGAAGTGGAGAGGGATTTCCTAAAACTAGACTGGAATGGGATGAAGGAGCAGTAGTCAAGAAAGGAAGAGAGTTGAGATATTACAAGGTGTTCTTGTAACTTAGCCAGGGTGGGCAAGGGAGAGAGAGAGAGAGAGGACAGAAGTTATCGGGAGAAGAGGGATCATCATCTTTAGGGAGAGGGATGACGGTAGCCTGCTTCCAGGCTTCAGGGACATTTGCAGAGAAAAAGGAAAGGTTGGGGAGTAGGGTAGTAAGTAGTGCCTATGGCAGGAGCGGAGAGAAGCAGAAACCTAGGATCAAGGTCATCAGAGCTACCTCTCTTGTGAGGATTAAGGGCAAACAGGGCCCTTAGGGAAGCAGAGGGAGTGGTAGAAGAGAGGGAAAAAGGAGGGGAATGCAGAGTGAGGGCAGAAAAGGGATAGGGGAGGAATGGATGAGAGGGAGGGCACAAGTAGTGAAGTACGAACTGAAGAGGCAACAGCAGAAGGATCAGAGATGAGGGAGCCACAAACCTTGAGAATGGAGGATGGAGACTGGGTCAGAGGGGAGAAAAGGGAATGGATAACCTTCCAGAACTTGGAGGGGTGATTATTGTTGTTCTGGAGCGTGGATGCAAAATACTCAGACTTTGCAAGTCTGATGGCTTTGGTACAGGCATTGCAAAGGTGCCAATAGTTGGCCAAAACAGCCAGGGAACCAGTGATCATAAATGAATGCCAGGCAAGGTCTCTGGTATAGAGGCAAGTCATTGCCTCAGCTGTTATCCAGGGAAGATGAGAGCCCTGTACTCCCCACCCAGGGGTGTATGCCAATCCCATACAGCCATAAATTTGAATTGAAAGTATTGCAGGGCAAAATGTATATTATTGCCTGCTGAGATGGTAGACCAGTCAGATGCCCATAGGTCAGATAGCGGAGAGAGAGAGGACAAGTCCAGTGACCTAAAGGACCTGAGATGGATGAACTGGGGGTGGGGGAGCCTTAGGATGATGTATCTTGCACACACAGTAAACCATATAATGGTCACTGAGAGTGTCAGGAAGAATTCCTGCATCCACGGTATGGTGGGGATGAGATGAGAGGACCCAGTCTTACAGAGCGTGATGTAAAGATTTAAAATTTAGTGGGGTCAGAAATCAGTTGAGTCAATTGTGACTTTACTTTTTGGGAACATTTATTTGTATTGGGGAGAGCCAATTTATATTTTTTCTCATATTCTTTTTATTCGTTTGTTTGTGTTTTTTCTCCCTGATCCTGGGACCCCAGCACACAGCGACGCATGCACCTGGAGGTACACGTGCACCCCGTGGCACTGGTATTGGCCCTTCCACCCCACCCCTGGTGATTGCTGCAGCTCCTGTGTGGCTTGGCGCTACCACCTGTCCTCCACTGGGAGACAGCAAAGAGCCGGGGATTCCCACATCCCTCCCTGGAAGAGGAGAGCTGCCTCGCAGTGGCTCAGTTCAGCTCCTCTCCCCCAACCCCTGATGACCCAGGCTCATTCCCGAACTTGGGTCGCCTGCATGTTGCGAAGTGTGGCATCCAGTGCCTCAACCCTCTGCCCTATGGGGCCGGCTGAGCCAGTTTATATTGACATCACCGAATATAAATGGCTCACCTTTGGAAAAGTTATAACAGGGTTATCAAGAGAGTGTGCCCCCGTGCTCTACAAATTAATATGTCATAAAACATCTGGAGGTGGCAGCATGGGGAAAGAGCTATGTAACCTTCCCCAGGGGTGGGGCATACCTTGTTCATCTCCTTGGGTGCTACTCTGCCCTCCTTCCAGTCCTTGATCCAGTTCTGAGCCCCCTTGGTGTGCTCCTGCTGGCCCCCGTGTGCCTGGATCCTGTGGGGGACTGGAAGGAGCGAAGTGAAACTCAAACCACCTGCTCAGCAGTTTGCTG
The DNA here is from genome assembly GCA_016271365.2 of Neoceratodus forsteri. Lineage (NCBI taxonomy): Eukaryota > Metazoa > Chordata > Ceratodontiformes > Ceratodontidae > Neoceratodus > Neoceratodus forsteri. The sequence continues at coordinate 221,506,711 of JADMNL010000023.1, forward strand.
AATGCCACACTGTAAAGTGTGCGAGCGGTTGAGCAGGAAGCCTGCTCGAATGTGCTAGCTGACATCTGCCAGCTCGAGTTTAGAAGCGCAGCGGTGCTCAGTATAAAAGCCACTCTGGTGGCTCCTGCCAGGTCCCCTGCATGTGCTCCAATCCCCAGGACCCCAGAAATACCAATTATGGGGCCCGTAGACACACAGGAAAGGGAGAAGAAAAGAAATAAAACTTTGAAAAAGCACTCTTATGCACTATTACTTTAAGGCGTGCATGGTGCTTTTAAGAGCAGGTGAGGCTGTCTTGTAAATGAATAGCCCTGCCTGCTGCTTGGGGGTAGAGCACTATGGCGCTTGCAGCAGGCAGGGGGAGCCCCTGTTTGTGTCCCTGCTGCCACCGGATGCCAGGGCAGAGGGGCAGCTACTAAACCCTGGTACAGTTATTTCTTAAAGTTATACGGAAGCCCTGAAAAAAAGAACTTAAAGTTGGGACACTGGACTGACTTTCTTACTGCAGCTATCTTTGTCACCCCTGACCCCTCTCTCCACCAGTCAGAGGTCAAGGAGCCCTGGAGGATTTAGCAATGGCTTCTGTCAAGGGGGTAAGGACTGTGCACTTGGCGCCCTTACAGGCAAGCAATCAAGCATCGCATGAACGTTCTAAGTACTAATTTGCCTGGATGGACTAATTGGATGCTGCAACTGATCTCCTCAACCCCAGGGGTTATATTCAGCTCGGGGCAGTCTGCCTTGGGCTCTTCACGAGTAAAGAGGGCTCAGACTGTGTCTGGGAAGAGTTTGGAAGTCAGCCTAAGGCTTCCCCAGATGCCTTTAGGAGACTTACCTGAAGTTTTCTACAATCTGGAAAGCCAGAGTTCGAGTGTGAAAAGCTGCTTTGCTGTAAAAATATCTGAAGTTTGAAACTACCTGAGAAATTGATTGCCACCCACAGCCTTGGGAGGAAGCCCAGACCTGCTTCAGGAGGAACCCACATCTGCTAGCCTGCAGAAAGAAGAAAAGACTGTGCATTTCCTGAGCTCCAGGAGGAGTCACTGCCAACAGATTATGGTGTGAGGAATTGACCAGGTAGTGTCACAGCCAGGCACCACCCATCATTTCTCCCTGAGGACTGGATGCCTGGGCACGTGGGGTGAGGCGCATGGCCACGTTCCCTGACACTGGTCTGTCCAGCACCGTGACGCCACCGAAGAAAAGATGACAAGCTGCAAGAGCCTGCATAGAAGCAGAAAGCAGTGACCAACCTGCCAAGGGAGCCTGCTGTCCAAACCAAGCATCCACGAGCTGCAACCTTGTTAAAAGCATCCCAGAGCTGCAGAAAGAGAGAACTGTTGCTGCACAGACCCTGTACCCTGAATCTTCAGAACCACGAGTCTGTGCAGGGCCTGCCTGCAACTGGGGATGTTATCAGCTCTTTCAGAGTTACTGTTTGGCCATCTGGCCAGGAGTTGACAAGTTCCAGCCAAGTGGTTATTCAACTTATTCTGAATTGGGTTTCTGTTAACAAATTGTTTTGAAGTGCACCAACACTGGCCAACCAGTTGCACCATGACAGGCCTGCAACAACTCCTCATCTGGGTACCCAGAAAGACTGTGGGGGCTCCAGAGTTAGACACAGGGAGACTGGTACCAGCTGGGGAGTGGGTAGTTTTTTCAGTACAGTTGGGCCATGGGAGCTGGGCACTGGGCCTGTTACTGTTTCACAAAGTGATTGCTTGTTGTTCACAGTATTCAAAAGTTGAATAATTACTGGTGACCCAAATAATAACCCGATTACTGGTCTCTTGAAATGCCGTAATAACTGGATTTTGGGTCGTCATGCTCCCAAAAGCCGTAATAACCCGAAATCCGGTTATTATGGCATTTCAAACCACTTTCATTTTCACCACACACTGTAGCGTGACCGAGCGGTTCAGTATTGTAATGAAAATTGTATAGATGTTCCGCAGAACAGCAGTATTTGGTAAAAGAAACATAAAGCTTTTTTGTTGTACCTCTTTTCTGTATTTTGCTCAGAAGAAGTCGCTACTGCTGCTACTGACTCCAAACTTATGTACCCCCCCCCCTTGTGACGATGATCCTTTGTAAATGAGCTTTTAGCTTAAAGGTTGTAATTCTGATTACTGAATAAATAAGAAGCCGCTGAGTTTAGAGCGAGGAGAGTGAGTGACTCGGCGGCTTCAGAAGACTCGATGCAAGCATTAGCAAGCGTTGCTATAGGAATGCTCGCTAACGCTTGCATTGAGTCTTCTAAAGCTGCTGAGTCGCTCATTCTCCTTACTCTAAACTCGGCAGCTTCTTCTGAGCAAAATACAGAAAAGAGGTACAACAAAAAAGCTTTATATGTTCCTTTTACCAAATACTGCTGTTTTGTGGAACATTTGTACAATTTTCTTTACACTACTGAACCGCTCGGTCACACTATTCTGTGAGAAAACTGCAGGCAACTCAAAATTAAAGAAATCTACACATCAGCAATTATGAAAAATAAAAGATAGGCAAATGTGTATTTATGGATATTTTTTGCACACCCTCAGTGTTTGATGACCATAAACCTCTAGGAAGCCATCTCCAAGGTTTATGGTCTTCAAACACCTTGGGTGTGCAAAGAAAATCCATAATACACACTTGCCTGTCCATTATTCTCTATGTATCCTCTGGACCCTTCTCCCCCTCTCCAATTCCTACCCTGTGTAAATAAATTGTTGGTTAATCATTTTACAACCATCCTGTGAGCAAAGTGAGCATATTACTAGCTATAGCCTTTAATTGCGTGTGTATTGAAATATTGTTCTGGTTTCTGGTGATCCGTGTGTGGGGTGACTGCAAGGGGAGGTGGAGAGGTACAGCATCCCAGGGGGTTGTACTAGTCAGACATCTGGCCCACTTTAAGTATTCTCTGGGTGGAAGCACCACACTGCTTGTTGTATCTTGGGAAAGAACCCGTCTTTTCCATCCAAAAACGGAGTCCCCAAGGCAGGGGTTGTACCCATTTTATACACGGTGACTCGGTTACGCTAATATGTCACAAAACATCTGGTGGGGGCAGCATGGGGACAGAGCTTTATAGAACATGCACCAACAAGGGGAAGGGATCAGTTGGACAGCCATTCCAACCAAGGATTTATGATCCCTTTCCCTGCTGAAACAGCAATTAAAAAACAAAAAAATCCTCCAGCTGGGCTATTAAAGTCCTTTTGAGGTAAGCTACAAGTGGGGGCTTATTTAATGGAACCTGAATAGCAAATGCCCTACAGCCTATAGTTTTTAGATGGTATATAGGAACAGTATAGGAGCTGGTATGAAACTCTCCTGCTTGGGATCATATTACTTCAGTCCTTAGAGATCTTCATTGGTTTCCAGTTCAGTTTCAGACTGAGTTTGTGTACCTCTGCTGACATAACAAATGTTTCCATGTTTGAGGTCCTAAATACCTTTCTGGGTTGTTAACAGACTATTGTCCAGTAAGACCTCTTAGGTCTGAAGATTCAAAGCCGTTACTTGTTCCTGTATACTCAACAGCTTTGCATCTTCAGACCTAAAGCTTTGAATCTTTAGACCTAAGATGTCTTATGGGACAATATTCTGTTAAGAAATCAGAAAGGTATTTAGGACCATGACAGTGGAGAAATGTGTATGTCAGTAGAAGTACTTTAAACCCAGTTTGAAACTGAACTAGAAGCCAATGATGGCCTCACTTTATTGGGGTAATGCGATACCAAGCAGCAGAATGTTATTCCAACTTGTCTGCTGCATTGAAGACATAATGCAGTTTGCTTCGTTCTGTGTTCAGAAGACCTGAAAGAAGAACATTTCCCTCCTCATTTGGGGGAATTTATAGTGGTGGTACTTCCTTGTGTAATCCCTCTGTACTGATTGAAATCTAGAGGGATGCGTTGGATGAAGTAGACAGGTTTGTCTAGGAAATGCACTGAGCTTCTGAATCTGCTCATTTCCATGTGCAAGGGAGGGCTGCACAATGAAAGTAAAGTTCACTCCAGTGCAGTGTAATAAGCAGCTGTAAAACGTATGGTTGGACTAGGGGAAAAAACAGTGCATCAAATGGTACAAAATGGAATTAATAACTAAGTGTGAAGGCTATATCAAGAGCTAGTAGGGCACCGAAGATGAAAACAAAGGTACGTAGAGAATCGAAATATAAGTGCCTTGAAGGTATGAGTGCAGGAGCAGGCAGGTAACCATCACTCACAGTTACTGGGGACCACTGGTGAGGGAGCCAGAGGAGATACCAAGACAGATAGGAGAGGTCGAGAGGGGGGAGGAGGGGCTGAACGGAGGGAAACTGAAGGGGGAAGGGTGGGAAAGGAGCAGAGTATTATGAGTCACAGCAGAAAGAAAAGTGGTTATTTGCTTAGGTTTATCTTTTTCACTCTTTACATTGTCTTTTTTGTTAATTGTGTGTGTTCAGCTGCAGTTTTGACTATTTGAAAAGATTTTGAACTAAGGATGGTACAAAGTTGGCTGGCTGATGATGTAGTCCGAGTATTCTATTTCCTGTCTGTCTTTGTAGGTATGGGATTCTACTACTGTTCCTCTTAATAGGGACTGAGATTTCTTTAACAGATTGCGATGATCACTGCCAAGTAGCAGGTTGACCAAAAATAACGTGTATGCTTCGTCTTCTGGGCTGTCCTGGTATTCAGTAATGCTTGCGGAGATTCGGTATGTTATAGTGCCTGAAGATTGTTTCACAGTATCAGGAACACACAGGAAGCCACACTCATGGAGAACAGAGATGTGCAGTAAGCTGCTAGAACAGTGAATACACAGAAAGTCGAGACCCCAGCCCAGAATAAGTTGATGCAATATTTTATTGCCTATGCCAAAGAGAGCAGAAGCACAAACCCTGGCGCTTCGACTTCCTTGTTTCACGGTGTGATGGTAATTTTCGTTTGCTGAAGAGTTCTGTCTACACCAGTGTTTATGTGTATGGATGCCACCCTTGAATAGGCAGCCTCTTATTTTTACAAAAGTCTAGCGTGACTCATTTCCTTCACAGTAACTAATCTGCATTTGACTAATATTTCACATATAAAGTACTGATTTATTTCAAACCTAATGACACCTGTTATAACCAAATTATATGGACCTCTGGCAATAACATTTAATGAGTCTTATCAGGACAGGATGTATACCCAATAACCTGAAGGTAGCTTGTGTTCTTGTCATATTTAAAAAGATGCCTAAATCGGAAGCAGGAAATTATAGACCAGTAAGTTTAACAGCGATACCAGGTAAATTATTGAAAGTCAGAATTAAATATAGAGTCATTGGGCTTCTGAATAAGCACAAAGTAGACTCCTGTGGCTGTATTAAAGGTACATCTTGACCAAACAAATGTAACATCTTTCTTTCATGGAGTAGCTAAAGAGATAGATAGGTAAAGGGAACCCTAAGCATTGTATATGTCTTGAATTTTGCCAACCTTTTGACTCTCTTCCGCATAAAAGGTTGATCTGTATATTAAAATGAACAAGGTTATATGGGGAATGTGTTACATCGGGTATAATAATGTAGGACAAAGACTAGTTGTATATGTAAAGCTGTCTGTGTGGAGCGAGGTGATGAATGACTTTTATTGTTATTCTTTGGCAACTGAGTGAGGCCCACCAGGCACAGGTGCCTGTTTTCAGGGGTGACCTGGGAGCACTGGGGTGGTTAAGTGACTTGCTCAGAGTCACACAATATGCTAGTGGAGGTTGTGGGAATCAAACCCAGGTCTACTGGATGTACCAAGGTCATTCCCAGCCATTACTCCAGCCTCTAGGCTGTACTGCCAACCCCAAAGTTATGGCAAGGATTTGTGAAATGACCTACACATTTTAATATAAGTGACTTCGAGGTACAAGGAAGAAACTGAGTTGCTGTTTTTACATTATAACATAGTAAAATAGTAATGTAACTTACATATCTGAAATATTAAAGTAATGATTTGCACGAAAAGCCTTATGAAGAAGGTTGCAGGATCTCAACTTGTACACTCTAGAAGAAAGGAGAGAGATGGTATATGATAGAGACCTACAAATACCTAAAAGAAATGAACAGGGTACAGATGGAGACTCTTTCAGATGAGAGGAAGCACCAAGACTGGGTGCTTGCAGTAAATTTGGAGGGGAATAAATTCAAGAGAGTGATGTGAGAAAAGATTTATTCACTGAATATGTAGTCGGTGCCTGAGATAGATTACCAGCAGGAGTGGTGGAACCAAAACAGTGGGGGCCTTCAAGCATGCATGGCATAGACATAGATTATATTTGATAGGATACAGGGAGGGGAGGATCAGCGAAAACCAGATAGGGTCTGCGAAGACAGAATCCATAGGGAATGTCTGGGCAGAGTAGGTGGACTCAGCAGTGGAGTACTTGAATCCGTCCTGGGAGTTAGACTACACAAAGTCGGTCCAACTCCCAGGCTGGAATTCCACATTTGCATCCAGAAAAGTTGCGGCATTTGGACGCATCTGTGTGGATGCAGCATGTGTCCGAAATACGGACACAAGTGTTGTGTTCAACTGCATGAAAATCCCACAAAATGTATCTGTGCAGTTCAGAAGATCCAAGTCAGCCCCTCCGGCTTCATTACCAGGGATAAATAAGTGTTCTTCACAAATATGTATTCATTATTCCCTACCCTCTCTTGTGTCCTGGTACCCTGTGGTTTCCCTACCCCCTCTACTGTCCTGGTACCCTGTGGTTTCCCTACCCTCTCTTGTGTCCTGGTACCCTGTGGTTTCCCTACCCCCTCTACTGTCCTGGTACCCTGTGGTTTCCCTACCCCCTCTACTGTCCTGGTACTCTGTGGTTTCCCTAACCCCTCTACTGTCCTGGGTACCCTGTGGTTTCCCTACCCCCTCTACTGTCCTGGGTACCCTGTGATTTCCTTCCCCCACTGTGCTGAGTACCCTGTGATTTCTCTACCTCCTCGACTGTCCTGGGTACCCTGTGATTTCCCTACCCCCTCTACTGTCCTGGGTACTCTGTGATTTCTCTACCCCCTCTACTATCCTGGATACCCTGTGATTTCCCTCCCCCACTGTGCTGAGTACCCTGTGATTTCCCTACCTCCTCGACTGTCCTGGGTACCCTATGATTTCCTTACTCCCTCCACTGTCCTGGGTACCCTGTGGTTTCCCTACCCCCTCTACTGTCCTGGGTACCCTGCGATTTCCCTACCTCTCTACTGTCCTGGGTCCCCTGCGATTTCCCTACCCTCTCTACTGTCCTGGGTACCCTGTGATTTGCCTACCTCACTCTACTGTCCTGGGTACCATGTAATTTCCCTACCCCGCTACTATCCTGGGTACCCTGTGATTTCACCACCCCCTCTACTGTCCTGGGTACCCTGTGATTTTCCTATTCCCCCCCTCTACTGTGCTGAGTACACTGTGATTTCCCTACCCCTCTACTGTCCTGGGTACTCTGTGATTTCCCTACCCCCCTCTACTGTCCTGGGTATCCTGTGATTTCCCTACCTCCCTCTACTGTCTTGGGTACCATGTGATTTCCCTACTCCCTCTACTGTCCTGGGTACCCTGTGATTTCCCTATCCCCTCTACTGACCTGGGTACACTGTGATTTCCCTACCCCTCTAGTGTCCAGGGTACTCTGTGATTTTCCTACCCCTATACTGTCCTGGATACCCTGTGATTTTTCCTACCTCCCCTCTACTGTCCTGGGTACCCTGTGATTTCCCTATCTCCCCTCTACTGTCCTGGGTACCCTGTGATTTCTGTACCTCCCCTCCACTGTCCTGGGTACCCTGTGATTTCCCTACCTCCTCTACTGTCCTGGGTACCCTGTGATTTCCCTACTCCCTCTACTGTCCTGTATACCCTGTGATTTTCCTACTCCCCTCTACTGTCCTGAGTACCCCATGATTTCTTTACCCCCTCTACTGTTCTGGGTGCCCTGTGATTTCCCTAACCCCTCTACTGTCCTGGGTACGCTGTGATTTTCCTATCCCTCTACTGTCCTGGGTACCCTGTGATTTCCCTACCCCCCTCTACTATGCTGGGTACCCTGTGACTTCCCCTGGGAAGTAAACGTGTGTCCAGGCTTACCTTGAAGGTCTGTACAATCTTCATGTGCAGTGTCTATGCTCCTAGGCTGTTCCTTAGGTCCAGCACCCTCTTGGAGAAAAAGTGCCTTGTAACATTACCCCTAACTTTATCCCCCCACTTCTGAGTGTGTCCCTACATCGTTCTGGAGCACATCAGATCTAACACATCTCCATCTCTTCAACCTTGCCGATATTCTTTAATATGCAGAAGACTGAAGTCATGTCCCTTGTCAGCCTCCTGCTGCATTGTTCTTTCCTTGGTTATGCCCTGCATCGGCATAAGACAGCCCAAGTGTTCCTTTATTTGCACTATGATCCTGGGGAAAACACAAAACACAAGTAACTCTTGACAAGGGATTAAAACTACAAACCAAGTAAGAAATGCTTCCTGATATAGAACCCATAAAAAATATACTGTATTGCTAGAGAACAAAGTAGTGCAGCCATGTGCTGAGTATTGTAAGCCCAGGAGTGGCTTGCTAAATTCAACATTCTAGAGGAGCAGGGGAGAAACATCTGGAATGCCCAACCCTACTAGTGGATTAAAGTGTGCCATGCAGCAAAACAAAACATATTAAAATCATATAAAACAGTTTGTAGCAACCCCCCCCCCAACAAAAGGTCACAAAGTCCACAAAATTACTCTAATTATGAACCAAGGAATATCTCATAAAAGTAAACAGTCACAGAGTAAAACAGAGTCACAACCTTTGCAGGGTCTCATAAGCGGTGCCATTTTGAAATACCATATATAACATATTGTGTTTGTTTATTGTAATAGAAAGATTCTGTGGACCACCAACAATCCAGTACCAGTAAAAGAAAATAAAGTGGTCTGCCTAGTGGTCCTACAGAGGGGCGTCGTGCTTTCATGCTGGTTACTAGGGTTTGGTAGTGAACTCTGAAGCCAGTAATTGGGCAGCCAGGCTGGGAGGAAGAGCTGCCGATGGCAGCATGTTCCAGTGGTGGGAAGGGAGGCAGTATGTACCAGTGCTGCAGCGACTCCTGCTGCTGGGCCGGGAAGCTTGTCCTCCTGGCAGGGCATGCTGCACACACCAGGCATGACCCCCCAAACATGCACTTACGAGCCACCTGGGAGAAAATAAGGAAGAAATCACGCTGGCTGCCTAGCGTTAGCACTTATGCCACTGCCTCTCCATCGCCCTTATGATTTTTCTTGCCCGAACCGGCATGCACACGCTCATTAAATGATTGGCTATCACAGCAGAGTGGGCTGGTGAGTGCAGTGGGGGGGGGGGAGCAACTGAGACTAGCCAGGATATGTGGCACTTGGAGCAAAACAAACATCAGCAGAACTCCCCAGGATATTGTCAGAGCTCGTCAGCTGTGAGAGGGGCGGAGCTAGTAACAGAGTGAGATAGACTCTCTAAGAGGCGCTCCCACGCATCACTCTAAAACTTGATTATTAAAACTAAGTCAGATTTTAAAGATTTAACTCACACCAGTAGAAGCACCTCGTCGAATGCGACAGGCAGATATAAAACTTCTGTCGAAAGTAACATGGGGAGAACCAAAAACCAACTGCCTTCTGAGACCAGGAAAGGAAAACAGCGGCAGCCGACTGGATCGCTGGTGATGGGCGGACAAAGCTCAACTGACACCCTGGAGCCCGGTCTCACCCTTCAGGCTGTCCACGATGCTGTAATAGCGGCGGTGAAGGATTTATCAGATAAAGTTGACACCTTTAATACAAGAATAACTATGGTGGAAATGAAAATAGAGCAAGTAATTACAGAAACCAAAGCTATAACTGAAAAGGCAGACAAAACTTTTACTGCTGTGAACGGAGTCATCAAAGAGAACAAATTACTTTGATTCAGACTGGAATCATTGGAAAATGCAGCTCGATCAGCAGTCGGTCAAACAAGACTCTGTTTCCACTGCTGAGTAACGCCAGGACACTGAAGGGTGAAGCTGCTTTTACCTCTGTACAGTGAGATGTACCTGCACTTCTTCATAATGCTGATTTAAACCATCTAATAAATCCCAAGCAATACCTGTCTAAGGGAAGAATAAAACAATTTATAGATTAGCCAGATCTGTAACTGTTTTGTTAAAATCAAAGCTATGATCGTTTGCTCTTAAAATGGCACATAGGCAATATTGAGTGCGACAGTGCACATGCTGTTACTTGCTTCTGTTATATTGGTTAAACCTCCTGAGTTACTTCTGTTGGCTTAAGTAAACTCATAGCCACATTGTTAAAGGGCTGTAATATTGAATGCTTAGTATTGTCACAGTTTTGTTATTAAAGCAATGTGATATTTTAAATATTATCGGACAGTGTTTACACTGTCTTTAAAATAGTATTGAGGAGTTGTGGAAGAGCGATGGCATGGAGCGTCTATCTTTAGTAGTGCCTGTAACAGATGCGTTTTAAAACATTTCAATGGTAGTAACTTTCTGGACCAATAGGCTACGAAACAGCCGATGAAATATCTTCAGGGATGTACATGAGACAATATTTTGTTTTATTTGGTCCAGCGTCTTGTTGCAAAGAGTTTATTTCTAATGTATTTTGGACAATATTGCTTGGACGATACACAATTGGGAAATTACCCTCACTATGATGTTCCAGCCTACTGCATGTAACAGTTTCTATTGTCACCATGTTGACTGACACCAAATGTACCATTGCAGCTATGTATAATGTATCTGGTGTTGATTACCATAGGCCGAATAAAAACAAAGTTTAAAAAAGAGCTCTTCAGTTATATTTATTCTGTTTTTTTGTTCCAGTTAGTGACCACATCTGTAGCCCAGCGTTTCATCCCATATGGACGTCCTCAGGGAGACATGGTCCACTTTGCTAATTCAGTGATGTTTACAGTGTTTCTTTTCCTCATGTAGAAGGATCACTCCATAAGTTGCTTATTCTACTGGTAGTGATTCTTTTTCAAACATTTAGCCCCTTCCAAAGAGCAAATAATTATATTTTCTTTATGTGACTTTGCCATGTATATTGCTGACGCTTTTAATATGTTAGGAACAAAAATTTGTTTCATGGGCAGAGCCTCCTGTCTCATTCACGATAATTAGCATCCGCCCACCCCTCTCCAAATAAAGCATTGGGCTTGGGCATAGACTGAGTTATGATTTTTTATTAAATGGTGGTAGTCGGGTGGGGGGGGTATCATACTAAGGACTGTCTGCTTCTAGCAAGGTGCCAGGAGACGGTATCACTTTATGATCTGTGTGAGACTCTGTGGAAGGGTTAGATGAGTGGGAAAAGTTTGGGATCAGGAGGAAGGGTGTCCAGGAGACTAGCTCATACCACCTGGGGGTCTTTTTTGCCTCACACCCATGCCGAACACCAAATATTTGGATCCCTGAATAGAATGTTATTGCTGAATATTTGTTATAAGGTAGTCACACATCCCATACTTTTTGTGAGGTGTTCTCCATTTGAAGCCTCCCATCTTCAATCCAGTCCTGCCTTGGGACTTAAATTTTGTTTTAGATAAACTACTTTGGCTCCTTTAGAGCCAGCTGCGTCATGTGAGCTACACGTTCTGTCATGGAAAGCGTTATTTTTAGTTGCTGTTACTTCTGCTTGAAGGATTTCCGAGCTTCAGGCTCTCATGTGTGAGCTTCCTTATTTGCTTTTCCACAAAGGCAGGGTGTCTTTGCGTACCCTCCCTAAGTTTCTTCCTAAGGTGACTTTAACTTAAATCAAACTATCCACCTGCCTGTATATTATCCAGAGCATGCCAATCCAGGGGAAGCATTGCGCACACTTTAGATAGGCATAGAATTCTATATTACTGTACACACCAAACGAATGACTGCAGGAAGTTCTCACAGCTCTTTGTTTCTTTTGCTCCTGGGAAAGAGAGTATTCTGGTTTCTAAACAGTGCCTGTCCAAATGGCTGCCCAACTATATTACTTTTTGTTATAGGAAGTACAGTAAGGAGCTTCCTGGTGGTGTTCGTGGTCATTCAACCAGAGGCATGGCCACTTCAGTTGCTTGTTTCAGCTGTAGAGATCTGTGCTGCTGCAACTTAAGAGTACAGTCCACACTTTCACTAGATGTTACAGTCTGGACATTGCCTCTCGAAAAAGGGCAGGCTTCTGCCTGGCTGTACTTCAAGGCCTTTTATAAGCCTGTAGCCTCCAGCCACCTAGACTGTCTGTAACTGCTTGGGTCTCGTTCCATAGGTGTGGCCTGATGCAAGAGATACCCTCATTAAAGATAGTACAGTTATGTAAGAACTTGCTGTAACAGTAGATCTTCGAGAGGATCTCGTGCATCAGACCATGCCGTCCCCCCACCTCCGGTCCCCCTTGACCTTAGGGCTTTTCTGTGTCTGTCTCTCTTTCTCCAGGATGGTTCACCCTCTGTTTCATGTCTCTTTATGGTGTGAACCTCTGGTACCCTCGGTTCCCTGGCAGGAGATCCTCTGTATGGGTTCCCTGACAGGAAAAGAAATGAGGATGGCGCGGGGCAGCCCACGTTTATATGGGAGGGATGTCGACTGCCTCTGACGTCGTCATGGGTGGCCACTTGTAGACTGCTAGCTAGAAAAGATTCCATGGGGCCCTAATACCTGGTGGCTATAGTTCCATAGGTGTGAACTGATGCAAAAGATCTTCTCAGAGATCTACTGTTCTAGGGACATGGATATGTTGTTCATCCACACTGTCTGGCAGGTTCCTTGCCGCTTTAAATCTTGCCGGAAGGTCTTCAAGCTGGCTCCTCCCACCCACCTGGGTGGTAAAGCTCTCGGCTTCGTCCCATGACGCCAAATCTTCCTTACCGCTTGGAAGCTCAGGTTCCCTCCTTAACGCTCTGCGTGTAGACTGGATCCTAATTCTTCGGTTCGCCCGAAACTTATTTTAAAATTTTCAAGACTTCGGTCAACTTTCTTCCTTGCGGCTACGATGGACAAATGACTCCCGGATTTCGGCGGTGCTCCTGTGGGCAGAAGATGTCCAGGACGGACCCACACCCACATCGTCCTACTACCTTGGCCTAGAACCACGACCCGCGGGCCTACGGAAGTTATGCCATTCGTTTTCGGTAGCGTCCCTTGAAGACAGCGCTGCCCGGTTACAGCTTGGGTGCCCGAGAAGTGCTACCCGGTGAAGTCAAAGGAGGCCCGTTGGGCGGTTACCGCGGCGGCTGGCTCGGCTGAGCAACTCGAGCAGATGATCGCCCTCGAGTAGGAGGCGGTACAGGCCGCATCATCCTCCTCCTTGGTCACGGCATTTATCCCGCTCTCTCTGGGTACCTCATATTCAGCTTCTTTCAAGGAGCTTTGCCAGTCCCTTTCCAAGAAGGGGGGGGGCCATCGGGACATTCCTCTCAGTCCAGAAAGAAGGACTCGAAAGGTAAGTCCCATCGACGGCGTTCTTGGGAGCGGGAGAGGTCCCCTTCCCCGGACAGTCGACACTCTGCTTCGGTCGAGGTTGCAGCTAAGGCCGCTGGCTTCACGGTGTCCCTGTCAGGTCAGCCGGCCGAGACACCCATTGCACAGGCTGTCGACTGGTGAAGCCGACAACCCTTCTTCACTGGTTCCCCCGGTGGAGACCGAGGACTTGCCTGCACCTCTGGTGCCGCAGTCCCCAGTTAAGGCTTCTGAGCTGAGGGAAGAGCGGGTGTGCCCGGCCCCTTCCCAGACCCGTCCTCGGAAACGCCAAGGATCTCGGTCTCGGACATCGTTTCGGTCCAGCCGGTCCCGCCTACGTCGGCGGTCTTGGTCTCGGTACCGAAGTAAGCGGTGCCGCTGCTTGTCCTCGTCTTCCTCCTCGGAAGAGGAGAGGCTTTAGCGCAGTTGCGTCGACGCTCACGAGGACCTGATGTGGCAGCAGTTACTTCTGTCCGGGAACAAGCCGACACCGTCGCCTTCCCGACCATCAAGTGGCTGTCATCACCCGGCGGCGAAACAACTCCTCGCTGTAGCCGAGGTGCCCAAGCCTGGGCCGGTTGTTCAGCCGAAATCAGCTGCCCCACAGATTGTGGTGGAACCTCCACCTCCACAACTGAAATCGGGGGTGCCGACCAAGGACTCTCGGCTGGGTCAGGGCCTGCCCCACAGGTTGTCGGTCACCCTCACTCCCGACCGTCCTCGGCAGGTGGAGGGTGGCTCAGGCCCTAGGCAGCTGTTCGCGGACTCCTCGGAGTCTGATGACGACTCCTCCCTGTTCTCCAGGCCCATTGACCTGGAGTCCTCCAGGGGCCAGTCGATGGACAAAAGTCCATCGTCCTTCATGGGTTTGCTTCGGCTCATCTCGGAGTCCACCGGGATGCAGCTTGAGCCCATATCCAAGTGGGCCAAGTATCCCCTGACGGAGATACTGGACCGAGGGGATTCACCCACAGAGGCCTTTCCGGTGGCTGAAGCCATTGTTGGCCCAGGCTTGGACCTCTGGCAGCGGCCTGCTTCTTGTCCTGTGTCTTCGGCCAGGATGGCCAGGAAGTATGTGGTCCCTACCGGCTCTTTGCCCGGTTTTTTGGAACATCCCTCTACCGAGGGGTTGGTCACCAACACCGTTTTCCGGCATTCCGGGAATGCTAGGGATGTGGACAAGCCCCCCAACAAGGAGTCCAGAAAGCTGGACTGTGCCAGGCGCAAAGTGTACGCTGCGTCCTCCCTTTGCCTCCACCAGGCCAGCTTGGCCGTGCTGATGGCACACTTCTCCCACGCCCTCATGGGCTCCCTGGATGAGGTGATCCCTCATCTCCCGGCTGACCTGCAGACCACGGTCAGGCAGGTACGGGACCAGGGTAGGGCGGTGGCTAAACAGCAGCTCCAAACGGCTCTGGACATTGGAGACATCAGTTGCGGCCTCAGTGGCCATGCGCCGCAGAGCATGACTGAGAATATCCACCTTTCACGGCGGATACCCAGCACAAACTGGCAGATGTCCCCTTCCTGGGGACCGACCTCTTCAGCCCTGGAGTGGAAGGTCACCTCCAGTGGATCGAAAAGTCCAATGCCACTCTGGACTCTGTCACCTCCGCCCAGAAGGACGAAGGCCGCCGACAGCAGCAGCACAAGTCCTTTCGTCCTTCTGCACCTGCGGCACATCCGGCCCAACAGCATCAGAACCAGGGCCAGCAGGCTCGTGCTTGGCATCCCAAACCCAAGCCCGCGACTTCCTCCAACAGGAAGCAGGGAGGTAAAGTCCCAGGAGGTCCCTCGGCCGGTCCCTCCTCTAAGCCTGCCCAGTGACTGGTCGAGGGGTGTCGCCCCAGCCTCGTCACTTCCCCCTGGGTTCCCCCCATGGGGGGACGGCTCCGCCACTTCCTCTCTGCTTGGTCCGTTATCACCACGGACCGTTGGGTGTTGGAGGTGGTAGGAAAGGGCATGCCCCTGGAGTTCGAGCAGGCCCTGCCCTTCCGAGCCATCGCCCCTGGGGGCTACGGGGTCTGCAGCCTCTTTGTCGGCTCGCCGAGCTGATATTGCCCTGCTCCTCGAAAAAGAGGTGATCAGGAAGGTGGCGGATCCTCCTCCAGACCCGGGGTTTGTGTCCAGGTACTTCCTGGTCCCAAAACGGACGGGGGGGCTGGCGCCCCATTCTCGACCTGCACGACCTGAACAGGTTCATAAGTTCTCGGACCTTCAGGATGGTCACTCTGGCTCAGATAATCCCATCCTTGGAACGAGGCGTGTGGTTCTGTTCTCTGGACCTTCAGGACACGTTCTTTCACGTCCCAATCCGTCCGTCCCACCAGAGATTCCTCCGCTTCAGGGCGAAGGGATCCCTCTATGAGTTCCGGGCCATGCCCTTCGGCCTTTCCCCTAGCTCCCAGGGTCTTCACCAAATGCATGGCAGTGGTGACAGCATTCCTGCAGCGCCGAAGGGTCCGGGTGTACCCCTACCTGGACAACTGGCTGATTGCAGCCTCCTCCAGAGCGGAGGTGGAGCGGTCCAGAAATCTGCCCCTCCAGGTTTGCTCCCAGGTTGGCCTCCTCATCAACGAGGCCAAGTCGGAACTCGTGCCAAAGCAGGTGATACTGTTCATCAGGGCAGAGCTCGACTCTCTACGAGCCAGAGCATGGCTCCCAGTGGACAGGGCCGAGGTTCTTTCCTCCTTTGCCCAATCATTTCAGGTTGGGCAGTTGTGCCCTTCCCGGGACTTTCTGCGCCTCCTGGGCCTTATGGCGGCCTGCACCAGCGTGGTCCGTTGGGCCTGCTGGTACATGCGTCCCTTTCAATGGGGGCTGGCCAGCCAATGGTCACAGCAACTCGATCCTGTGGATCAGCTAATGACAGTGACCCAGGGGATGTGGAACGCTCTCCAGTGGTGGACCATTCCAGTACATCTGCAGGAGGGCATCCTGTTTGTCCGCCCCGAGCCGATGGTCTCTCTATCGACCGATGCCTCTCTGATGGGTTGGGGTGCCCATCTGGGGGAGCACAGAGCGCACGGCCTCTGGTCCCCTCATGAGTCCCAATGCCACATCAACCTGCTGGAGCTTCGACCGGTTCGTCTAGCCCTCACCGCCTCGCCTGCTTTCACGGGGTCAAGTGGTTCAGGTCCAGACGGACAACACCACGACCATGTACTACCTAAACTGCCAGGGCGGGACGCGCTCCATGCCTCTGTGCAGGGAAGCTCTCCGCATTTGGTCACGCGTGGGCAGCCTGGAGGCGGATCTCCTTGCCATTCATGTGGCAGGAGCCTCCAACACCCTGGCCGATGCCCTAAGCTGGATAGGGGCTGCGTCCCACGAGTGGTCTCTCCTGCTGGAGGTAGTACAAGATCTGTTCTCCCACTGGGGCATGCCTCAGGTGGACCTGTTTGCCTCCAGGGAGAATGCGAAGCTGAGACTGTTTCATTCCCGCCCCCTTTAGCAGGGCTCGCTGCAGGGGGATGCCTTTCGAGGTCAGTGGACCCCGGCCTCTTCACGCTTTTCCCCATTTCCTCTTGATCCACAAGGTGCTTCTCAAGGTGAGGAGGGACAAGGCGCAGGTGATTCTGGTAGCCCCAGACTGGCCCCGCCAGTTCTGGTATCCAGATCTCCTCAGTCTCAGCTCCAGGCTCCCGAGGTGGCTTCCAGCCCTCCCGGACCTGATCTCAGTCAATCAGGGGAACGTATTCCATCTGGACCTTCAATCCCTGCACCTGACGGCCTGGTTCCTGAGCGGCTAGAGTTCCAGGCCTTGGGTATTTCCGACGAGGTCCTCAACGTCGTTGAGGCGTCCCATAAGGAGTGGACCAGAAAATGCTACACCTTCAAATGGAAGAGATTCTCCATTTGGTGTCAGGGCAAGGGCCTGGACCCTTCCTCCTGTTCCTTGGCAAGCATTCTGGACTACCTCTGGTCCCTTTCTCAGCAAGGGCTTCAGTCGACGACCCTTAAGATGCACCTGGCAGCCATCTCTGCTTACCGGGCGCGGGCCGGGAAGCAGTCGGTGGTGCAGGAGAAGGTGGTCGGGCGCTTTTTCAAAGGCCTTGATCACATATCCCCTCCGGTGCGAGAACCTCCACCTCCATGGGATCTACTGCTGGTATTGGCTAAGCTCATGGGCAAGCCATTCGAACCGATGCACAGGTGTGACATCTCTCACCTGTCGTGGAAGACCGCCTTCTTGGTGCTATCACGTCAGCCAGAAGGATGGGAGAGCTCCAGGCGCTTTCCATCGAGTCTCCTTATCTGGTCTTCCACAGGGACAAGGTTGTCCTGCGCCCCCACCCGAAATTCCTTCCGAAGGTGGTGTTGGAGTTTCACCTTAACCAGGTGTTGACTCTGCCGGTGTTCTACTCCAATCACACCTCGGAGGCCGAATATAGGCTCCATACTTTGGACCCTAGAAGGGCGCTCGCTTATTACAAGGAGCGGACGGCTGAAGTTCGGAGAGAGGTTCGCCAGCTGTTTGTCACCTACGCTGAAGCCGCACCTGGCAGACCTGCAGCCAAGTGGACGATAGGCAGGTGGGTCACCACCTGCATAGATCTCTGCTATAGGTTGGCGGGCTTGGAGCCTCCCAGAGGGATAAGAGCTCATTCTACCTGCCATACCGCTGCATTGGTGGTTGCTTTCAGGGACGTCCCTATCCAGGAAATCTGCAGGGCTGCTACCTGGAAGTCAGCACACACCTTCATCACCCACTACCACATCGACCTTGAGTCATGCCGGGATGCTGGTTTTGGGGCCTCGGTTCTCCAGTCTTTATTTCCCAAGTAGGAGGTGTGCGCCTTGCCTCCCTCCTCCCGGAGAACTGCTAGGAGTCTGCCAGACAGTATGGATGAACAACATATCCATGTCCCTAGAAATACAAGTTACTCACCTGTAACAGGAGTTCTAGGAATGGTATATGTTGTTCATCCACACATCCCACCCGACCTCCCCGGCTTCGACGCACAACCTGGCTTCCAGCGGGCTAGATCTGGCGTCATGGGGCGGAGCTGAGAGTTTTACCACCCGGGTGGATGGGAGGAGCCAGCTTGAAGACCTTCCGGCAAGATTTAAAGCGCCAAGGAACCTGCCAGACAGTGTGGATGAACAACATGTACCATTCCTAGAACTCCTGTTACAGGTGAGTAACCTGTATTTATGGTACGCTCTTACATGACTGTACTTTTCTGTGTCACCAGTTTAGAGGAAATGGAAGATGGGGCCTTTCTTATGTTTCATGCTGAATGACAGGGCACTGGAGTAAAATTACCTGCTCAGAATGTGAAGAGGTTTCTGATTGCTCTGTGTACCGCTATTTAAAACAGCTGTTGCTGGGTGGTATGCCAGTTGGGAGTATGACTAAATGCCGAAACTCGGAATCCCGACATTCAGGATCCCGAGCTCGGCTGCCGGACACACACCTGCCTGACAGACGGAAGCTAGTGCCGGCAGGGGTAAGTTAGCAGGTGTGACGAACTGCTACCCTGCTTCTAGCCGTGCACCACGGGGGGGGGGAGGGATCCAGTGGTTGACTGCGCTGCTCCCATGGTGTGGAGGGCTAAGTCACTAGCAGCTCAGCCACCGGTGTGCTCAGACCTGGGTTCTATTCCTGGAAGGCAACGTTTTTGTGCAGCACTCTTGCCCGTAACTGGTTGCTGGCCTACTCGAGGTCTGCTGCCCTCGGGTTGCTATTGAGTTACAGGGGTTGCGAGGACTTGCCCACCGCATTGCACTCCGACGTTGTCAGTCTTCTGACAGTCGGTCTCCTAAACTCAGGCTTATGGAGTTCGGGAGACTGACCGTCTGGATTTTGTAGCAGATCCCGCCAGTTCCCTATGATTTGGCAGAGGCACTACTAGCCCTAGCTTGGAATCAAATTGGGGATCCTGAGTTCCAGAGGCAACAGCTATAACCGTTCAGCAGAAAGGAAGTCCCCACCGCCCCGTAGGAGATGATGGAGTGCCCCTTGATTAGAAGTCTCTAGCTGTTGCAGTTCCTTAGCATCACTTTTTACTGTTATTCACAGTTTTCATGCCTAGATGGCACTGCTGTGCATACTGCCTTTTCTTGTATTTATTTATTGCTACGTATTTGACATTTGTTCACCAGGAAATGCACATGTGGCAAAAGCTCATATGTAGGTGTGACTGGGGATAGAGGATAAGAATGTAAATCATGTGGAAACATCATGTGATCATTTGTTAAATGGGATTATGACTATTAGATGGTCTCTAGTTATAAATCAAGGTGAAACTGATCTGCTGACCTATGCTGCTGCAAAGTAAACACTGCGGAATCAGAAACTGGGACACAAAGGAACTTTTTTCAGTTTGAAATATTTAGGACTCCGCAATTCACATTAAAGGAGGTCCCAATCTGTTAACGGCTTTATAAGCTAATTACAAAAGCTTGAAGCTAATTTAAACTTGGAGCAGCTGATACAGTCAGGGCCGGCAAGCCACACCAGGGTGCTACCATCCTCAGGGTCTAACTAAGCAGTTTCAAAACTTACTCATAGGGTAATTCATTAGATAAAAGCCTGTGTGGGGCCGGCCCGGTGGTGCCGAGGGTTGAGGCACTGGACGCCACACCTCGCGCCATGCCGGCGACCCGGGTTCGGGAACAAGCTCAGGTCGTCGGGGGTCGGCAGGGGAAGGAGGAGATCGAGCATCAGGAGGACTGCTCTCTCCTCCTGGGAGGGTTCTAGGGGATGCATCGCACTGGGGCAACCTCTGGTGGAGACCAGGGGCGTGCTGAGTCTGCATTGCTACGCATTGCAAGGGGGTGGTGCTGCGGCGGGCGTTGGCAATAGTGCCATTGACGCCATTGCATGACCGAGCATCGGGGGAAACTGGAGGAAAAATGGAAATACCCTGCCCGCGGGCATAGGCGATGGCACCACCTACCATCAGCCACATTCCACAGACCGGACTACCTCCTGTCCTGGGCCGAGCCCGATCCGGCCCGAATTGTAGATAGAGCACCCTGGGCGGATAGGGCGACTCTTCCTCGGGGGGGGCTCAGAGCCGAGGCGATAGCTGGGCTGGTGCCAGGATGAAGGGGGAGTTTCAGGCTAGGAGGTAGAGTTGGGGGTAAGGTGGATGCCTGAGAGAGTTCCCATAGTGGCAGAGAAGAAATAGTGTAAAAAAAAAAAGCCTGTGTGATATGTGATGTACAATTTTGTAAGCCACTTTAATTTTTTTAGGGTAATATATTAAAGAGGGAGTCTGGCCAAAAGTGCTATACTGCAGAATTTGAATCAGCATACCCCCATTAAATCTCATACCAAAATTAGGTTTCTGCATTACTTAATTTCAAAGTTATGAGCTGTTTTTTACTCCTAGTTTCACCCCTATTAAAAAAAGCCAGTTTCAGTGAAGAGCCACTGGTGGTGATTTACCCAGAACTCGGAGCCTAGTCCTCCCTGTGTCCGCAACCTTACATGACCTATTTCTCCAAAGTTTAAGAAACTGTAGCTGAAGTAATCATTTAAAATAACAAGCTGAAACAGGTTTGGCAGCAGTGCTTGTGTTTCCAGAATGTTCACTAAGAATGCAATAAAAACTAAGAAACAAACTATATGGTTTAATTATAAATGTAGGCAAGTGAAAAAGGAACTTAATCATTTTATAAGGAGTTATAAAGAACAGCCAAATAAAAATAGAGAGCATTAAATAAAGCTAGGAAACAATATAAAGACATATTAAATCAAGAAAACCAAAAATATCATTATAACAAAGTTAAGAAATACCACTACAACTAAAAATACCAAAGAGTTTTGGACGTTGGTAAGCTGCGGATGTTTACAATACTCAAATCAAATAAAGGCTTCTGTTGCACCAAAATAATGGTAATTACATTTTGGTTTGCTATATTTTTCAGAGGAGAAAGAATTGCAGTAAGTATTACATTTTTCAAACTTATTGGCACCTAGACCAATGTGTATAGAACAACAAGAAATCTGGACAGCATTGAGGGATATGGCTACAAACGAAGCCCCTGGTCCTGATAACATAACAGCAGAAGTTTATAAATCATTCTCGAACTGGTGGATTCCTATTTTTCATACTCCGTTCAGTAGCTATGTTCAAGGAGGACAGTTCCCACAAACTTGGTTAGGTAGTAACATCTGCCCACTATTTAAACCTGGAAACATCAACGGTCCTATGATGTACAGGGCTATAAGTTTCTTGGACTCATCCCAGAAATTGTTTACAAGAATAATAATAGAAAGGATTCAACAGTGGGTGGATGTAGAACTATTATAAGCGAGTTACAAAACGGATTTGGGTCAAATGGATCTACATTGCAACACTTTTGTTTTATCACATTTCATTTGGAAGTACGTTAAGATCAAAAAACTAAATTTTATTGCGGTTTTGTTGGTTTAAAAACAGCTTTTGATACTGTTAATAGGCCTTTGTTATGGCATAGACCCAAATCTTCTAGATATACTGATATGCCTTCATGAAGATACTTGGATACAAGTCCAATATAACCAGAATGGGGATTTATCTTCTAAAATACGCACAAACCAGGGGGCCAGACAGGGCTGTATTCTGGCCCCACGTCTCTTTAATTTAACATACTAACATACTATTTGCCAGCAGATTAGGCCTTACGGTCTATCGAGTCTGCTCGAACTTTAGATCCTTAGTTGGGTGCCGAGACCCTCCCATCCCTTGTGCTCCAGAAACCCGTATCATCCATCCCAACCCCCCTGGGACAGGACATCATCTGATACATCCACTTTCTGTGTCTCTCCTCCTCTCTGAAGCCCTCCACTGTGGATCTCTGAACTAGCTCACCAGGCAGTGCATTCCAAGGGTCCACCACCTGCTCAGTGAAAACCTCCTCCTCTTTCCCCCTACCCTTCCACCTTCAAACCATGCCCTCTGGTGATGCCTCCCCTGCTTTAGTCTAAAGATCCCTCCATGTTTACCCCTATGTATTCCCTTGAGGTGCCGAAGACCTCAATCCATGTCCCCTGTCTCTCCTCTCCTCCAGTGAAAACAGGCAGAGCTGTTAAGTCTGTCCTCATACGTCAAATCCCCAGCCCTCGTATCATCTTTGTTGCCCTCCTCTGTACCCTCTCTAGGAGCTGTATGTCCCTCTTTAGTGTGGTCTCCAGTACTGTACACAGTACTCAAGGTGTGGTCTAACCAGTCCATTGTACAGCGGCAGAATCACTTCCTTGCTCCTAGAGGTGATCCCCCTTACGATGCATCCCAACATCCTGTTTGCAATGCTAGCCACTCTCCTGCACTGCTCAGAGTTATTCATACATGCATCCACCATGACCCCTAGGTCTTTTTCCCCTATTGAGGCCTCCAGCGCCTCCCCTCCCAGGGTGTACCTGTGTTTAGGGTTTCCCCGACCAAGATGCAACACCTTGCACTTGGTGATTTTGAAATTTAATTCCATGTGTGAGCCCAGCTTCCAGGGTGTCCAGGTCCTTGCAGGGCCAACCTCCCTCTTCTCCCTCAACTACTGCTCCCATCTTGGAGTCATCCACGAAGAGACTCATTTCACCCTATACCCTCCCTGATGTCCGATATGTATGCATTAAACAGGATCGGGACCCAGGACCAAACCTCGTGGTACCCCACTACCAACCTCTCTAGGTTCGAGAGCTCCCCACAGACCACTACTCTCTGAGTGCGTCCAGCTAGCCAGTTTTCAATCCATCTGACCATCAAGGGCCTACTCCTAACCCCATCAGTTTCTCCACCAGACCATTGTGGGGGACAGAGTCAAACGCCTTGCTGAAGTCCAAGAATAATACATCAACAGGCTTACCCCTGTCCAGTTCTGATGTTACCCATTCATAGAACTCCACAAGGTTGGTTTGACATGATCTACCTGGCACAAACCAATGTTGCCGACTATCCAGACCTCCCACCTCCTCCAAGTACACCCCCAATCGTTCCTTTAGTATACTCTCCATTAATTTTCCCACCACCGAGGTCAAACTGATGGGTCTATAGTTACCTGGTACTTCCCTCGACCCCCCTTCATGGATTGGTACCACATGTGCCTCTCGCCAATCCCTAGGTACCCTCCCTCAATTCAATAATAGAAGGGCTGGAAAACCTGGAGTTTCATTCACCAATGATAGGCAGTACAAAATTTACAAGTCTGGCCTACGCAGATGATTTAGTGTTAATGTCATCGTGTTTTTTTAGGCCTGCAAAAGAAATCAGACCATTTTGCTAGGCTGTGTGAGGAAAATACATTGGTAATTCATAATAAGAAAGTGAATTTGGTAGTATTTGAAAGTAAACGGCTTAATCCTGGGGGATTTCAATTTAAACTGGCTATCCAGCACCATCTCCAAGATCTGTAACCAAGTTACTGGACTTAACTTTTCGCAGCTGATCGCTGAACCCACTCGAATGAACATGAAGTCAAACAACCACTCCCTTCTGGAGTGGGCCTTCCCCTCCCACCGGCATCGCATAATTGCCTCAGGTACTGTACCTGATTCCCTGGCTGATGGCTGATCACCTGATAAGTGATCACTTTATGATTACTTAATCCACAAAATTTTCAGGCCGCCCCCCGGACCATTCTCTCTAGGTCTTTCAAATCCCTGGACCTTGCCTCACTCATAAATGACCTGACAACCACTGATTGGTCCCTCATCCACAGGGCCTACTCTATCGACAATGCGTGGCTCTATTTAAAACTCAAGTTCTTAGCAGTTTGGGACATCCAAACACCACTGAGATGGTCCTGGGTGAGGGGTGCCCTCTTGCTGTGGATCACTGCTGACACCATGTCCCTCATCAGAGCCAGAGACCAGGCATGGAAGTCTCTCAAGGACTCAAGTTTCCATGTTGACCACACAAAATACTGATCCCTACACAACACCTGCACTAAGCAAATCAGGTAGGCTAAGGCAACTTACTTCAATTCTTCCTGCCAGGTAAACATAAACCAACCATCAAAATTCTGGAAAGTGGTCAGATCCCTCTTCTCCCTGCCCTCTCAGCCCCCCTCACCTGCGTTAAATGTAGGTGGAACCGCTGTAACGGACCCACTAACAGCAGCATCCACATTTAATTCCTGTTATACAAGTTGCACCTCGGCATTGTGGTCCGCACTCACCGCATTCCAGCCCCAACCCCCCGCCGCAGCCACCCCCCACACAAGCCCATGCCCCTCTTGCCCTACCTTCTCCTTCTGTCAAGTCACACCCTCAGAAGTTTTCAAAGCCTTGATCTCCCTAAACCCTAACAAAGGCAAATGCCCTATTGGGCTACATTCTAAGATGCTCTACTTAGCTGCTCCTGCCATAGCTGCCCCCCTGGCTGATCTCTACAACCTCTCTCTTTCTTTAGCTTCAGTTCCCTCAGAATGGAAACACGCTACTGTCATCCTGCTCCCAAAGGGAGGTGACACCTCTGTCCTCAGAAACTACCATCCTATTTCCCTCCTCCCCATTCTGGCGAAGCTCCAGGAGAAACTAGTCCTCTCTCAACTCTCCTCCTTTCTCAACTACCCCTCCTTCTTCACACCCTACCAGTCTGACTTCAGGAAGTCCCACTACACAGCCGCCTCTCTCCTACGGCTCACCAAGTCCATCCCTTGATGACATGGACAAAAGTCATGTAACCTCCACTACTTTTGTCGATCTGGCCAAGGCTTTCAACACAGTTTCCCATGCTCTCCTGCTAGATAGGCTCTCCACTGCAGAACTATCTGCCAAGGCCGCTAACTGGTTCCACTCCTACCTGGTCAGCCAATCCCAATCCGTTAGAATTGGTGGTTCCACCTCTCCTTCCCTCCCAGTTACCACCGGTGTCCCCCAAGGTTCGATCCTTGGCCCGCTCCTGTTCTACATCTTCCTAAATGACCTGCTCACACACATCCATACACATGTATGTGGACGACACGGTCTTGTATGCTTCTGGCCCTTCAACCGCTGAAGTAGTGACCAGGTTGCAGCAGGACTTCAGTGAAGTCCAGCTCAGGTTTCGCACAAACCAGCTATTCCTCAGTGCCAAGAAGGCTGTCTCCATGATCTTCGGCACGAGGCAGAGACTCTCTTTGCTCTCAACCACCCCCTCCCTCCACACCCTGGATGGGACTACTCTGGAGGCTTGCCCTTCCTTTAGCTATCTCAGGGTCTGGCTGGACCAGCATCTCAGCTTTTCTGTACACGTCGATGCCATCCACAAAAAACTCCACCCCAGACTGGGTACTCTTTACCGCAGTCGTGGTTGCATCCCCCTGCCAGCTCACAGGGCACTCGTACAGAAAATGATTCTCCCCGTCTTTGACTATGAGGATGCTGTTTACAGTGCCGCACCCAAGTCCACGCTAGCCAGATTGGACCCCCTCTTCCACTCTTCTGGCAGATTCACCCCTGACAGCCCACTCTCCTCACACCACTGCGACCTCTTATTGGTCTCTAAATCTGCCACTGCTTCATAACTGTTGACAGGCACACTGCACCAAGCTCAGGCAAAATACTGGTCCCAGTCCTTGCCTGTGTACCTCGATGTTGTGCTAGTGCCATATACCCCTCCTGTTTATTCCCTGAGGAATGCTAACACCGGCCTCCTGTCAGTACCGCGTATGTCCTCTGCAACTAGTCAAGTTGCCTTCAGACACCGCATGCCCAAATTATGGAACTCCCTCACTGCAGGCACTCGACTAACGCCCTCATCTTAGCACCTCAGCTACCTCATAAATGAGCACTTCACCACACCCAGTGCATGTGGCTAGATGTGCCCGAAACGTACATTTGCTCCAGCCTCACACCAGCTTACAGCAAATTTGACTCTGATCTTGTTGCATGCTTGTCTTCCACAAGTACCGTATCTCATGTGCTATGAATTTAACATATTTGCTTAACCATGCTTTGTCACATAGCTCTGTATTTTGTGTTGCAGTATTGTACTTTTATGTATTGTATGGCTTTCTTTATGTTCCCTCCCCAGGACGCACCTGGAATCGAGCAGTACTCTGCTTAGTGTGCCCTCCCGGTAAAACTTTTAAATAAATAAATAAATAAGGTACCTACATTATATGTTAACAAAAGTAAAATTCAAACGGTAAAGTACTGTGATTATTTGGGAATAAGATACGCAGAGAATGTAACCTGGAATAAGCACGTACTACTTCTCAAAGCCAGCCTGAATACTTAATTTGATGCATTTAAAATATTTGGAGGTTGATTTGGAAATGGAAGCATTTTAGGTCTTTTGAAGGCAATTAATGTTAAATTAAAAACAAGTATTCTGTACGGAGCTGAAATATGGGCTGATGATCAAATTAAGCCATTTGAAACCATATTAAATAAAATGTATAGATATACCCTGAGGGTACCTAATTCAGTTCCCATTGAGGTGGTCCGAAGAGAACTTGCCCATTACTCTTTGGTATCGATGGCTCAAATATTTAGAATCACGCACATTTTGAAATTGTTTCTATTACCTGAAACCTTGCCTTCCCAGGCTTTGTATAGAAGAAGCGATTGAACACAATCAGAGTGGCTTTATATTTCCATTCATTAAAGAAATCAGAGAATTAATCTTGCCATTGGGTTTGGGTTCCCTATTATATGAAATTTATCAAAAAACCGTTTAGGGAAATAAGTGAAACAGTTGGAATCAGGGTTCGTGACATCGAACTTATGAAAGATGCTAGAAGAATAGAAAATCTTGAAAGGTTTAGATGGTACAAACGTATTAAGTTAAATTAACACATCCGGGTGAATGAGGATTATTTACCAAATTTAGATTGGAATTGTATAACTCAAATTATATGTTTTATAAACAAAAGTGCAATGGTGTCACAAATCCTTACTGCAACTGTGACCTCATGAGAGAGGATGACCTAGAAGATGTAGTATTGTATTGCCCCAAATTTGAAAGGCAAAGGAAATATTGGTTGGGCCCACTATTAAAAAAAAAATTTCAAAACCCCACGTGACAAAACGGGTATTGTAATGGTGCTTTTTTACATCAGAGAATATGACAGTTCTTGAACGATTAGTGAACTATTTAAAAAGGATAAAAATATAGGAAACGTATGGATATCTGTAATGGCTATAAATGAATGTTGATCATCGATTTTAAAGTCAAGGGAATTTTAACAGATTGTATTTAAGCAATAAGGCACAACGGGGGGTGTTATGGTGGGATAATGGCCCATCTCGGGTGGGCTGAAGCACGAGGCGTAGCCATGTGCTTCCACCACCTGAGTTGGGCCGTTATCCCACCACAACACACCCCCTGGAGTGCCTTAATGTGATTATGAAATGGGTCATTTTTAGTAAATTTCATGCGTTTTTTTAAACATATTACTTTCAGTTTGGCCATTGCACTGGGATAACGGCCCAGCGGAAAGCAGCTCTCAGCAAATCAGAATTCAGCATTCTTTCTACCCATTTCATAATTAACTTTATGATAATGATATTATTCAGATGGTCTTTTTCTGATTGTTCATATTATATATTAAGTATGTTGTGATTTGTGAACTTCTGTAAAGCCATTTCTGCCGAACAATAACCTTTGTTGTACTTGTACTATGTTCAGGTGGTGCTATACTTCAGAATGTGTCAGGAGGTGGTTTTGGAATGCAGCACTGAACCAAGGTACAGAATGCCAAGGTGTTAACACAATTTTAAAATTTTGATGGGGACATGAAATCTCAGAAAGTGTAAGGTATGTGCCAACTCTAAATGTGGTGGGACACTCAGTCACAGAACGCTACAGGAATACATATCAAGGAACTGGGCAAGGATTGGCAATTTTGGATTATAGTGGGGATTCACACAGTCAGAATTTGACAGGACACATCATTTTATTCTGAAATTGCTTGTCCTTGCCACATTCCATAATTGTACGCACCCACCACATTTCACAACTGTCCACCACATTCTGACATTGTGCATCCCAGCCACATTCTAAAATTGCACATCCTTGCCACATTCCAAAGTTGTGTTTCAATGCCACATTATGAAATTGTGCCACTCCCCACATTCCAAAACTGCGCATCAGCACCACATTCCGAAATTGTGAGTCACTGCCACATACTTAAATTGGATGTCATTGTCACATTCTGAAAATGTGCATCCCCACCATATTCCAAAATTGCACGTCTCTATCACATTCTGAAAATGAGTGCCATTGTCATATTCCAAAATTGCATGTCCAACCCACATTCTACAATTAAACATCCCTGCCGCATTCTGAAATTGTATTTGACTACCACATTCTGAAACTGCATCACTGCCACATTCTGAGATTCCGTGTCCATGCCATATTATGAAATTGCATGTTGCCACTACAACCTGAAAACAAGCATCCCAACCACATTTTGAAATTGTGGGTCACCACCACCCATGACACGTTACACAATCACATATCCCTGCCACCTTCTGCAACTGTGTGTCTCCTACATTTCAAAATTGTGCATCTCTTCCGCACTCTTAAAAATACATGAAACCACAACATTATGAATTTCAGCGTCCCTGCCACATACCAAAATTGTGTGTCCCAACTACTTTCTGAGATTGCGTCATTGCTGCATTCCAATAACATTCTAAAGTATTGTACCTTGCATCTGCACATTATGGAAATGCATGCCTTGCTCCCATGCAGTGTCGGCATTCCTATTTTCAGATGCTTACTACAACTGCAGTTTTGGCATGAGGCTGACTGCAGATAAGTGGATCCAAATTTTGAATTTATTGATGCCAGAATGTTTTTGGCTGATCTCCCTCTTTAAAGCAGCAGTGCAACGAAAATGGGTTAAAATTTGACCCCACATTTTTTTTCCTATCTGATTGATGCCAGATGTCTTCCTGTTTAGTTTTGTGGTAACATTTTCAGTTTTCATTATCATTTAAGAAGTTTATGAACGTTTTAAAATAATTATTTCTCAAGAAAAAAGGATGGCCACCTCATTTTTACATAGAAATAATACCGAGGACCCAAGGAGAGTAAAAATCCAGACAAAAGTGTAAATGTACAGTACACAGCATAGAAAGCATCCAGAAAACCCAAACCAACAGTTCTGCCAATAATTTTTATAACCAGAGCAGAAAATGAGCTTTTTGGAATAACGTTTTTTGTTGTACTGCTGCTTTAAACATTAGAAATTTAAACTAGATGCTATTATATGTATCTATTCAAATTTATTTGATTGGCAGTGCCATTACATAAAAACAAAACCGGTTACAACAAATGCTATACACATGATCACTTGATGTCTTTAAAATAGAAATGTACAGAGACTTACTAAGTCATTATTTAGACAAGAGAGGGGAGAGGAGAGAATACACCCAGTACAATCATATATACATGAAAAGAGGATGCGGCAGGTGCACCCGCATATCACCGTTTGTTTCTTTTCATTAGAATATCCAGGTGTAATAAATATATGTAAGCAAACATAAATACCATGTAATCGGGCAAGTCCCACGAAAGGTTTGGGCCTGGTTACCTGCATTCTGTAAGCGAGTGGAGTCCAAAATGTCTAATCCATAAGAAGAAAGCAGTATAAGCTGTATATGGAATGCTGAACCACATTCTGGTAATGATTGAACTCATTCGTTTACAGAGTGAAGTTGTGCATTAATAATACCAAGTAAGTATTGCAAGGTTCCCGAAATGAGACTGACCTGTTTTAGGAAAGGAAGGAGGTAACAACAGTACAGTAACTTTTGTGAAAACTTTTGTGTAACTTTTGTAGTAATATGCCGCAGGATGCATTGTAAACCAAAAGTACAATAATATACATTCCAAGCGTTAAACACCCTTTTCTTTTTGAGTAGTGCGGAAAAGAATTTAGCAGATTTTAATGAGGAAGGATCACCACCTGATAACAGAGTATCAAGTTGATGCCTGGAGGATTCAGCGAACTCGAAACACAACTTTCTACGTATTTTTTCCATTCTTGATTATATCAAGGGCAGAACAAGAGTACATGTAATGTGTCTTTAGGGGAAGCTAAGCCACATGCATATAGAGTGTCATAGTCTGATGGTGCTCGTGAGTGCCTTGCCTTTAAAATATTTCAGCCAAAGACCTGGGATCTGAATTTCGTCATTGCCTTCCTATAACTTTGGTCAATCAAGATTGATAGACAGTTCTCTTTTCACCTCCTGTGTGAGGTACACTGCTCAGTTTTGCTGTTCTCAGTAAACTGCTGAACGTTTTTGTACCTATTTTCATGTGGACTGCAGTTATTATGTATGCCTGGGGTGAGTTCCATGATTTTTCTGACTGGATGGCCTAAGTTTCACATTGAGCTCACTCTCTTCTGAATGTTTTTTCCGTTGTGTATGTACTTTGTTGTTGACTATATATCAAGGGTTGAACCTATAACTTCACAGAGCTAACAAGTCTTTTGGAGATTCTGCGGTTGTTATATTTTCACTGGTAGCCTGTACAAGCAATAGAAATTGTGCTCATGTACAAAAAAACAGATACCTTGGTTGTAACATGGTGGTTAGGACGACATGCTTTTTTCATTGCTGTTCCTGACCCAGTTTCAATGGCTCACAACATTTTGATGATGTCATTTTAGTCCCAAGGCCACAGCAAATGCATTTCTTGATGGGTACGGATGCACTTCCTCCCCATCCCCTTGCAAGCACTCCCTGGCATTCAGTGGCACCACCTCCGTCCCCCATCCCTCTTCAGGTACTCCCTTGCATCTGGTGGTGCCCCCCCCAACGCACTCAACCCCCACCTGATCCCGTGATAGTGGCCAGCACAAACCCACCTCTTACCTCCTTGACTGGCCACTGTCTGACTCGCACAGACTTCTTTATTGACATATAATTATCAGGTATATCATTATAAATAGAATATAATAGGGGTGGTGTGTGTAACAAGACATTTACACCCCCCCCCAGGTGTTAGATGCTACATAAACGCTCTTGGGGTTTAATAAAGCATCTGATACCGAGGGGGGGTGTAAACTTTGAGTTTACACACACCACCCCATATTTTATTTTATATAATTGCTGGGTTTCCATTTTTCGCCACAGCAGTTATATAAAATACCAGCCATTCTGGTGCGGCCACACTCTGGTTCCGTTTTCCAACACTCCCCACATTTGTCCTGTCCGCATTTTTAAAATGATGTTCTACATCAATAACTTTTCTTTTATCTCCTTGAGTTGGAAATCGGGTTATTTTTTTAAAATAACTTACCACCAGGTTCTACCGGCAGTTGACTTTCCAGGCAGAAGGCGAGCAGGCGATCGGTTGGGAAGCGAGGAACTGTGTCATGCGCATGTTTGCTGTAATAAACACGCCTTCATTACGGCAAATTATGTCATGGTTCCCATATGGGGAAAAAGGGAAACCCATTAATTATAGTACTGTAGTAGGGAGGTTTCTTATTGAAAATCATGCTATATTTTTGCAACTGTTTTATCAATATATACCGTGTCAAAATATGGTTCTGGTTTGGTACACATTAGTATAATGAAAATAACGACTAGACTTTATGCTGTTTGCTTTTTATTATGTACGCTACATATGCCAGGTGTCACTGCATTGTTTCCTTTTTTAAAGAGACCTATCAAGTTACACGCAGCAGCCCCTGCACCTGATATATAGGTGCTGTACCTCATGGGGCTGCTTCTAATGTACATGTTGCTGAAAAGAATCATGTCAGTAAAAAATGACAACCCTCATAAAATCAGAAATACCGGGTCCCAAGGACTTCCTAGTGTCTGGTGTCGCCCACGCTCTGCCCCCGTGCTGTGCAAATTTATGACACGATGCCAGGGAGAGCGTGGGGACGCGCTCCATTATACTGTATGGGTGGCACCTTTTCGATCCTTTTTTTTAATGTTATAATGGCCATTTGGTCATAAAACGTGGGCATGGGTCAACTAACAATGGCCTTTTAGTCGGCCCGTGCCCACATTTATGACAAATGACCATATCATAAAAAAGATCAAAAATGCCCGCCCTTAAATATAATGGGCGATATCCCCGCATCCTGGCATCGTGGTCGTAAGTTACCAGAACGGCGGGCGTCAAGCTATAAAATAAAGTCCTTGGGACCCATTGTTTCTGATTTCACGAGGGTTGTAATTTTTTACTGAAGTGATTCTTTTCAGCAAGATGTACATTAGAAGCAGCCCCATGAGGTACAGCACCTATATAGCAGGGGCCGAGGCTGGTAAGACTCTTTTTAAGTTATATTCTGTTGTAGAACAGTAAAACAAACATTTTCCAGATGTAAATATCTCTCCTTTTTAAGTTCGTCTGGATGAAAAAAAAATTTCAGTTTTGCTGAGCTGTTTGACCACTACTGGTTGGACACCATAAATTGTAAACTCCTGACCTTTATCAAAGGGGGCAACAGTCAACGAATGGGACTGGCAATGAGGTGACCATTTTGTTTCCCTTAAAGCCTGGGTCTGCTTGGTGCCAAGACTCCCCAGAATGCTAATCTGTGTCGATCTAATAATGCATACAGGTGTACCCAAAGGACAGCAAAAAGCATGTTCTGTTCATTCAGTGGGATCCGACACCCTACTATGTCACTGCCTACCTGGACATCTCATCTTAGTAATGAAGAGTGTTACGTTGATCTGTGACAGTGCTGTATCATGGCTTTTCTCTGCACAGTCTGTCTCTTTTTTTGTACCGTTTTCTGTTTGGCTTCCTTTCACTGGTTCTCATGGCAACACCTACCAGTAGTGACCAGCAATTATCCTCTTAAGGCTCCTTTTTACTGGAGCCTTGCCCATGTCTGCTGTATTCAGTAGCCTGTGCCAGCCCAACTGAGTAAGGTTGGTTCAGAACTACCCCTACCCTGACTGCAGCTGCTTTAATGACTTCTCCAACACACTGCATCCGTAAAGGTGTTTCTAGGTCTCATTGTAAAGTGTTTTTCTTAGTATGATCTATCCCTGTAGCAGTGTCCAGATCATGGGTTTCAGCTAGCCCAGAAGGTGCTGGACATGAAGTGAAGATTTTTAATTGACAGTACTAGTTGTCACCTGACATAGATTTTAGTCCAACTTCCCGTCTGATAGGGGAAGACTGCTTTTTCAGGCTGCTCCAGTAACAGACTGGAGTGCAGTTGTAATACAGCAGCACACAGGCTTTGTCTAGGTATAGTCATATAGGGGCCTGTGCACGACGCATTGGATTGCCTACGCACTGTGTATGTGAGGCGTGTAGGCAGCTTTTAAGTCAGAATGCCATGCAGTGGGGCTCCAGTGGACCCTTAGCTGATTTCACAGTAGGGGTGTGAGCCCCTTGCGCATATGCTCCCTCCAGCCAAATGCGCAGCTACCCACCACGGGCAGTCCAGGGCCGTTTTAGGGGGCATGTCTGCACTCCATGCCATTCACTAAGGTGTGGCGTGCTGGGCAAGCGGGGTGGAAGATATAGCAAGGGGGACCCTGATGTAACTTTTACGTGCTCCCCCCGCCAAAGGACACCCACCAACTGCAGCAGGATGGGTACACCCTCTGTCCTGCTACCCCAGCCCACTGGGCTGACAAGGAGGGCTGGAACAGCCATTTGGGCACTCACCCTATTTTAATACAGGTAGGGTCTTGAACCTTCCAAGGATCCCCTTCCTTCATGCAGGGGATCCACTGAGGACAGGATGGGCATCCAATTAGCTGCTCACCTGTTTCTTCAATTTACCCCCATGCAGCTGCACACTGTTGGGGGGCAGGGGCTGCAGACAGGCACCCTGCAGATGTATGTGGTTGGCATACCACACACACCCTGTGCCTGTCAGCGGGCACGTAGCTACGCATGCTGGGTACATGCAACTCGCACGTACCTGGCATGTGCTTGTGAATAGGCCCCATAGTGACTAAGCACTACAGACGACTGAGGAGAGATGCCTTGGAGGTCCTTATTACATTAGTGTCAGCCTCAAGTCCACTTCACAGTGTAACAAAGCATAAGAGAAGACGGACAGGATCCTGATATGTATAGGAAGGGGATTTGCTATGACGATGGAGGTGACACAGCCCCTGTACAGGTCCCTAGTACGTCCGCAGTTGGAGTTGCACGCATAGTTCTGGAGTCCACGCCTCAAGAATGATAGGGACTATACAAAGGAGGGCAATGAAAGTGATCCAGGAGCAGCAGGGACGGTCCTATAGGAAAGGATGGCATACCTTAACATGCATACACAGGAGGCCAGGAGGGAAGAGCAGGGAATTTGACTTGAGACAAGTCCTTGTGAGAAACCAGCATTGTGGATTGCAAGGACTCATTCCTGAGGAATGAGGGCACAGTAGCTAGAGGAAACAGGTGGAGAGTGGTGATTGTTGGGGGGGGGGGGTCAGGAAGGACATGCATTAAGTTTTTTACCAGGAGGGTGGTGGACAAATGGAATAAATGGCCCAGTGATGTGGTTAAAGTGAAGACTGTGATGAGCTTGTTCAGTTTTAAGCCAAGCAGGGAGCTATTTTATTTAATTTTTATTTTATTTGTGAAATCAGTTTACAACCTTTGAGCCAGAGGCTCATTTCCAAAGGTACCTCGTCACATTAAAGACATACATAGAGTTTTAGGTTACATAGCATAGGTTTGCAAAACAATAGGCGTTCAACAGAGGCTCACGTCCACACTGAGGTCAGACAAAATACATTTAGGTTACAGGTACATGTAATTGAGAACAGGTGTTACACAAGTTGGTATCAGAAATTGAGCAGTTTAATAGGTATACAATGAAACAGCTGGCACTGGCCAGGTTAGACATAGATGCGGTGTACGGGAAGCGGTGGTGGGGGGATGGTGGCTTGGTGGAGGCTGCCTGTGGGCGTTGTCATGAGAAGTCGGCCGGGCTACTTTCAGAGACAGGAGCAGCTACGAGTGTTGAAGAGTTGGTTTGAAGGGTGGTTTTGAACTTGGAGATGGTGGTGGCATTGGTGATGGGGGCAGGGAGAGAGTTGAACCAGGATGGGGCTTTGTAGCAGAAGGACCTCTGGCCACGGCTGGTTCTTGATCTGGGGACCATTAGAGTGGTCTTGTTGGATGACCGTGTTGCAATAGTGGGTGGGATCTGGTGGATGGATGGCGTTACCCCAGGGCGGGGAGAGCCCGAGTAGGGTTTTTTTTTGTGAGGAGGCAGGTTTGATATCGGAGCCGTTCATCCAGGGTAAGGAATTTAGCCTCGTCATACAGCTGACAGGTGTGTGTGAGCCTGGGGGCACCAGTAATCAATCTACAGGCTTTATTCAGGGTTAAGTGAATTTTTTTGAGTGCAGTCATGTCGGCAGCACCATAGACTGGTAGACCATAGTCTACAAGGGACAAAACGGAGGATGTAACAGTGAGCCGGAGTGCAATTGGGGGAAGGCAGGTTCTATGTCGGAAGAGGATGCCAAGCCGTGTGTTAGTGGCGGATGTTAGGGCATCAATGTGGTTGTGAAATGTGAGGGCTGAGTCGAAGGTCACCCCAAGGTATTTGTAGGAGCAGACTTGTTCCAGTGGCTGTTTGGTACTAGGAAGGATATAGAGTGGGTGGTTGCTAGCTTTGTTTTGGGGTGGGAAAGAGCATAGCTTTGGTTTTAAAGATTGATGACGAGTCTGCGCTCTTAAACCAAGCTTGGCATTATTGAAAGACTGCTGTAGGGTGTCCTGAAGGAGAGGGATTGCGGTGGGTGGCAAAAGGACAGCGTCATCTGCATACAGGAGAATTTTGCCAGGGCATGCACTGGGCAGGGTGTTCGGATAGAGTGAGAAGAAAAGGGGGCCCAGGATGGAGCCTTGGGGGACCCCAGAGTGAATGGGACGGGTATCAGAGAGTATCCCATTGATTTTAACACACTGTAATCGAGCGGCTAGATAGCTTGTGCACCATGCTAGGGGGCCAGCTGAGAGACCAGTGTGGCAGAGAGCATTCAGCAGAAGAGGATGGGAGACGTGTCGAAAGCCTTTGAGAGGTCGATGAACACTGCACCAGCTAGGAGCTGGTATCCAAGGAGGAGTAGGAAGTTGGAGAATTCAGTTAGGGCAGTGCTGGTACTGTGACCAGCACGGAAGCCATGTTGCTCTGGGCATAAGATGTTATGCTTAGCTAGATAATCAGTGATTTGAATGGCCACCACTTTCTCCAGGGCTTTGGGGGGGGGATGGAGATTGGCCGGTAGTTGTTGGCGTGACCTGTCGGCCCCTTTATGAATTGGTGTGATTATGCTGTTTTTCCAAGCCGTGGGAAATTGTCCCAGCAGAGCGATCGTTAATTAGGCTGGTGAGTGGGGCAGGACTTCATCCAGCACCAGCCTGAGGATACTGGGGTCCAGTGAGTCACTGCGGGACTGTTGCTATTCAAAGCTTTGATTAGGATGGGTCTGGCTTCCGGGCGGAAATCTTGCAGGTGGAAGCTGGGGTGCTGGAGGACAGGGGAGGTTGGTTGGGGAGGTCAAAGAAATTACTAGGGAGGACTGAGCTAAGGTCAGTGAAAGCGGTGTTGAGCCAGTTAGCTATGGTGGCAGGCTTGGTTGTGGTAGTGCTATTGCTAGTGAGCTGGGATGGGGCAGGGGAGCGTGATTTTCTGTTTAGTTGTTTAATATTCTCCCAGAAAGTCCGGGCCGAGCCCCAGGAGGAGGTAAGGGTGGCCTGGTAACGATCGGCCTTGGCTTTCCGGATGGCCCAAGAGCACTTATTCCGGGCTGCATTGTAAGCCTGCCTATCAGACAGCCGACCCATTTCAGTGGCAAGATGCCAGAGGTTACCCCGATTTCTTAGTAATTGTAGAAGGGCAGGGCTAACCCAGGGTGCATTCTGCTTTTTGGACCGGATTTTGGTGAAGGGTGCAAAGAGATCACAGGCCATGTTGAAGGTGTGTGTGAAGAAGGTGAGGGCTGTGTCAATGTCGGTTGCATGATGAATGGGGGACCAGTTTATCTGGGTGAGGAATAGTTTAAGTTTTTGCAGCCCACCAGGGCGGAGGTGCCTGCGGAGGGTGGTCTGGGCTTTGGGTTTGGGATAGGGGAGTGGTCACTTAGGGAGTCTGGTAGGACCTGGATGTTTTGGATTTTTTGGGGTCGGTTGGTTATAATAACATCCAGAAGGGTGCTAGTTCCTCTCTTAGGGTTTATTCTTGTGGGCTGGGTGACGAGTTGTGTCAGGTCTTGGGTGGCAAATGAGTCTCTGATCGCAGAAGAGGAGGCGCTGAGCCAATTTACGTTAAGGTCCCCAACTAGGATTTGTTCCGCTTATGGTGGAGGGAGGCCAGATAGTCAGTTAAAGATACCAGGGCCGGGTGCTGGTTCTTTGGGGGAACGTAGGCCGTGGTGAGATAGAGAGGGCCCCTAGAGGGGTCTGGGATGAGTTTGTGGGTAAGAGCCTGGGCCCCATTTACAAGGGCAGGGGTGGGGAGTGCGTGTCCAGGTATTGTGTCCCTAGTGTAGATTGCACAGCCTCCCCCTCGTTTGCCTACTCGGTCCTCCCGGTATAAGGTATAGCCTGGGAGGGAGACAAATGAGTCAGGGGTGGATTTGGACAGCCAGGTTTCAACCAGGGCTATGATGTCTGGTTGATGAGCCAAGGCCCAGCACTGTAGGGCGTCACATTTTTCAGCAGGCTGCATATGTTCTTAGAGGCTATTTGGAGACCAGTGGGCCGAGTGGGTGGGTGGGAGGGGCAGGGCCTGGGTTGGGATGTATGTTTCCCTGTCAGGAGTAGAAGGAGAGAACTGCTCTGGTCAGAGGGTGGCAGATGGAGAGTTTACGCCGAGGCGATAGGATGAGAAGGGGGTTTCATAGCACAGGAGGTGGGTAGGGCAGCACAGGCAGAGAAGGCTTGTGTGATTAGATGCCCAATGGAGGCGGGGGAAGGAAAGGTAATGTCCGGATGGGGGGTGAGGTGGAGAGGAGCATATGGGGTGTGTGGAGGAGGAGGAAGGGGGAGGAGCAGTGGTATAGGAGGAGGGGAGGACAGGAGGGTAGGTAGGAACACTGGAGTAGTGAGGCCGAGGGTTAACAGGGACAATAGGGTTGGTGGAAGGCTAAAGGAGGAGAAGAGAGAGGCAGGTGAGCAGGAGGTGCACATGCATAGTTGGTAAGGGTGGGAGAGCTGAAGTGAAGAAAGAATGGATGATAGAGGGGGAGATAGTAGTGAGAGGTCACCTCTAAGTGTAGTTGCCGCTTTGGTACAGTGGCAGAGCTGGTGCCTGAGGTGCACAGGGCACTAGGTTCAAGACTTGCCCAGGGTAGCAGGACGGACCCAGGCAGTGGCTGTAGCAGCAGGGAGCTGGGCTCAAGGTCTGCAGAAACAATCAGATAACAGTTTAGCAGTGTCTGAGGGTTAGAGTGTTTTTTAGAGTTTGAAATCCTGCAGAAATAATAGACAGGTGTGCTAGCTGAGTGGTGGAACTGCTGACTTAGACAGTGAGGGTGCAGGGTTCAAAGCCTGCAAAGGCAGCAAGAGAGAAGTGGTAAAACTTTATATTTTGGCGGGGGGGGGGTAAGAGACTAAAAGGCCTAGAAAGTAGGAATAAAATAGGTAGACAAAGTAGTTAAGAGGTAGAGCTGCTGACTATGACTGCAAGGGTACTGGGTTTGAGCACAGCTTAGGGACAGAGTGTAGAAAGTTTTTTAATTCAGAAAAGGAGGGAGGAAGGGTTAAGAGTTTGAAAGTAGAGGAGGATGTTGGCCTGGTTCATTGGCTTAGTGGTTAGTCAGTAGACTTTGGAATAAAGGGTACCAGGTTTGAGGCTGCCGGGTGCTTAGTGGTAGGCTGATGGGAGGAGTGAGAAAAGTAGATAGCAGAAAGGATTCAAAGGGAACTGCGGGGACCTCTAGTGGGTAGGTTTGCAAACAGTAGCTAGGAAGGGGTGGAGAGTTGACAGAGGAGATAGAGTGGCTAGTGCAGCAACCCCTTGTGGTTGGTGTCTATAAGCTGCAAATGGGAAAGTGGACACTTAGTAAAAAGAAGGGTAGGTCACGTGATGTGACACGTGACCTGCCAGCAGCAATAAATGAAGCGCCGAGCCCTGGGTAGGGGGTGGTTGGGCGCCGACCCTGGGAAGGGTGGTTGGGGTAGGGGGTGGTTGGGGTAGGGGGCAGGTGGGTGGAAGTGCTACACAACAGTCAGGCTGTACTGCAGGACACTTTACCTCTTACAGACTCTGGCAATCCCCGTGTTCAGGCTCCGCTGCTGGGCAGAGTAGAAAGAAAGCTAGGCAGAGAAGTGGGTAAACTGAATGGATCTCTGGATCTTTTTCTGCTGACACAGTCTAAGTTTCTGTGTTTAACCACTGATATACTGTCACAGTAGTTTACATAAGTCAGACAGTGGCTGGCATAGAAAGTGAGTGGTGTGTTTGTACTGGCCACCATTGTGGGGTGGGTAGAGGGTGCCACTAGACACCAGGGAAGCCTTGCAAGAAGATGGGGAGTGTGGTTGCACTAGACACAAGGAGAAGTACTTTTAAAGGGACAGAGAGAGGGAGGGGATGTCACTGGATGCCAGGGGGTACTGGAAAAGGAATGGAGAGAGGAAGGGGGTGCCACTGGACACCAGTGAGTACTGGGGAAGGGACAGAGAGAGGGAGGGG
Source organism: Neoceratodus forsteri (assembly GCA_016271365.2). Taxonomy (NCBI): domain Eukaryota; kingdom Metazoa; phylum Chordata; order Ceratodontiformes; family Ceratodontidae; genus Neoceratodus; species Neoceratodus forsteri. Next base: position 221,546,686 of record JADMNL010000023.1, read on the forward strand.
GTGCCACTGGACACCAGGGAGTACTGGGAAAGGGATGGGGAGAGGGAGGGGTACCACTGGACACCATGGAGTACTGGGGAAGGGACAGAGAGAAGGAGAGGGTGCCACTGGACACCAGGGATTACTGGGAAAGGGATGGAAAGAGGGAGGGGGTACCACTGGACTCGAGGGAGTACTGGGAAAAGGATGGAGAGAGGGAGGGGGGTAGCACTGGACACCAGGGAGTACTGGGAAAGGGATGGAGAGAGGAAGGGGATACCACTGGACACCAGGGAATACTGGGAAAGGGACAGAGAGAGGGAGGGGTACCACTGGACACCAGGGAGTACTGGGAAAGAGACAGAGAGAGGGATAGGGTGCCACGGACACCAGGGAGTACTGGGGAAAGGGACGGGGAGGAGAGGTGGGGTACCACTGGACACGGTGCTGGGAAGGGACGGGGAGGCATGGGGTACCACTGGACACCAGGGAGTACTGGGAAAGGGATGGGAAGAGGGAGGGGATGCCACTGGACACCAGGGAGTACTGGGAAAGGGATGGGAAGAGGGAGGGGGTACCACTGGACACCAGGGAGTACTGGGAAAGGGATGTAGTAAGGGAAGGGTGCCACTGAATGCCAGGGAGCACTTGGAGAGGGAGGGGGTACCACTGGATGCCAGGGAGTACTTAGAAAGGGACAGAGAGAGAGATAGGGTGCCACTGGACACCAGGGACACAAGGGAGTACTTTGAAATGAATGGAGAGATGGAGAAGGTGTCAGTGGACTCCAGGGAGTCCTTGGAAAGACAAGGAGAGAGGGAGGGGGTGCCACTGGACAACAGGGAGTACTTGGAGGAATGGATAGAGGAAGGGGGGTGCCACTGGATGCCAGGGAGTACTTGGAAGGGGATGAAGAGAGAGAGAGAGAGAGAGATGGGTGCCACTGGAAACTATGGAATACTTGGAAAGGGATGGAGAGGATGTCACTGGACACCATGGAGTGCTTGGGATGAGGAGAGAGCTTTATTGGGTGGGGGTATAACTCACTGCTTCATTATTTTACAAAAAAAATTGTGGCCTTACTATCTGGGTATTCTACTCTGCCCTTTGAGAAGTATTTCTTTAAAAAAAAGAAAAAAAGAGAGAGAGATAAATTTAAAGTGACAGGATTAATTTGTTTTGCTACAATGTGTTTAATTTAGCTTTTTTAGCAGAAGGAAAACTGCTGAAAATAAAATGACATCCTGCTGTTTCCCACAGAATGGTGCGTCTCTGTGAACTCAGGGCAAAGACAGCACTACCAAAACATCATTTAGGACCACACCTCCAGAAATTTCTTTCTAAAGAAAGAAAATGTTTATTGTAAAACCAGTTTATCGGTGAAAATAACCAAAAGTACATTTTGTATTTCTAGTGGTCTGTAAAGAAAAGTTAGAGGAACTAAGTCCATTCCTTGTAAATTAGTACATTCTTAATAACCGTATTCTTCTCAGTTTGAAGGAAACAGCTGTTGTCGTGGAGCGAGTATTCACAGCAATTCATTACCCCTGAATTACTGTAAACCCCATCTCTGTACCTGCAGCTGTTTAATTTCGTTCCAGTTTGACAGTGAAATTAATTTTTTTATTGATTTCCCGAGTTTGAACTGGAGGATCAGATGGAGTGTTTTGACAGAACACAATGCAGGCCAAGCAGCTGGTAGGAAATTTAGATTATTTGCAGGTGCTGGCAGCGATGTCATGGTATCGACAGTTTTTATCATCACCTTACAGGGGAGCCAGAATTCAGTCACCTGGCCCTTGTACAGCAGAAATAGAAAGATTGGTTTCCTGCTCCTGTTCTCTAAGAAAGAAACAAAAGTGAAAAGTGATTTTTACTGTCACCTACCAGAGCACTGGGCATTTAGGTTGGCAGTGTGTACCCTGAAGATTTACAGGTTCTGTATTAAAGAGATGGTTAGTCACTGTTCATGTTATTTGAGATGATTAACATAGTACTTACTGTGTTTTTTTTTCTAATTTGAGATGTAAAAGTATATGATGTGGTGAATTTTCTGTCATCCTTCAGTACGTTAATGGGTACCTCCAACAAGTAAATTTTTATGGCACATAAGTGCAATCTTCCATAGATTTTTCTGCATGGGGAAGGGGCTCACACTGATAAATATTTTAAATCCCTAGAAATACCAAGGAAATTGGTATATAAACCTCGTTGTAAAAATGATCCCCCAGCATTGGACTACAGAGATGTGGTATACTGTATAACCTTCTTCCAGCCTTCCCAGTCGACAGCCTTTGTTCCTACCCTGAGCTCGGTATTGCCTCTGTACATTGCAAATACTGTTATCCTCCAGCACTTTGTGTTATGTATTTTAGTTCACACAATCCTTGTTCTTACACAGTTGTTATTTGTAATGCTTATTAACCTATTGTAGTATATGGTTACGGCTTATTGTGCATGAAAAGCAGCCCCTTCAAAAACATTACTGTGCACATTGGAAGTTGTGTATGTTCTGAAGATGTAGTTATACATGTTTGATCAGTAACTCAGCTGTGTTTCTCCCGTCGCTCACTCCCGCTGCTTTCAGTTTCTCCACACAGCTCTGCTCACTCACACAGTATTGTCTCTGCCCCCCCCCCCAAACTCATTCCCATCGCATTCACTTTTCAGCAGCACTCTGCTGACTCATGCAGTGGTAGTCCCGGCAGTGAGGTGAGGGACTGGAAAAGAGCAGGGGCTGAGCCTTCTGGGGGTTGGTCCTATAAAGCATAATAAAAAAATTAAAAAAAAATGTCTGAAACAAAATATGGGTGACCATACAAAACTCAACCTGTATTTCCATCCTGGGGTTGAGATAACAGCATGGGCCTCTCGAGCTTTGCTCTTGAGGTCCATACACTGTTATCTCAACATCTCGGTAGAATCACAGGCTCGTTATGTATAGTTGCCCATACATTATTCCTTATATTGTATTCTCCTTCTTAGTGTTCCCTATTTTCCTCCATTTCCTCCCTCCCCTCAGGACACATCTGGAAATGAGATATTGTCTCAAGATGTCGTTTCCTGGTGTAAATAAATAACCGAACCGCCAAATCCACCCTGGCCAGACTGGACCTCTCTTCGCTTTGGCCTTAATTGTCCTCCCCCAACACATCTCTTGGGGCTCTGACCAAGGACTCGCACCCAGTCACCAGCTTTCCTTTCTATTTATTATTGGCTATCAGTCAGGATGAGAGGATACCAGGGCGGTCCATGGTGGAAAGCAGTCAAGGGCCATATTCAAAGAATCTTCAGACTTCGAAGCTGAGTTGTCGATGGCCTTAACCAGGATTCACACTTTGGACCAGGAATCATCGAAGAGCTTACTACAGCTCTCAGGCTGACATCTTGCAGTGCCTTGGTCCAATTAATGTCAGAGTCTGTGGAAAGTGCCTTTAAACCAGTCCAGATATGGGCTAAATACCCATTTTCTGATATTCTAGATAGGGACAAATCAGCAGCGGTTGCATTTTCCTTCACTGAAGCAATTATGGGACTGACTCAGGAACTCTGGCTCTATCCGGCACCCTAGACTGCAAACCAGCAAGACCGCCCTACTGCTGGGTGTGCACAAGGACCAGGCAGCAACCAAGAAGAAAAAATTCGGCACCCCCAACCCCCCCGATGATGCTCTAGTTAAAACCGGTCAGAGTTTTTAGCTGTGTTCTTGCCAGTGTCTCCATAAGGGGCTGACATTAAAAGTACTTGCCATTTTATCCACTGAATACTATTGTGTATTCATTTCTTGCTGTGTCTTTTTTTTTGGGGGGGGGGAATAATAGTGGGTGGTGCTGGAGTTTTTCTTCTTAGTATCCAGCATCCTGCTAAACATTCCCTATCCATATGGTTCACAAGTTTGCAATCTCCACGGGCACCAGTTCCAGGTTCTCCGACCAACTGTTTGTGGATCATGGGTTGAAGGGTGTCATCCCTCTCCCAGACGGTCCCTGGCCCAACTCAAGGGTCAGTTACACCACTTCTGGCCACAGTGGTCCACCATTACCTTGTACAGGTGGGTTCTGAAAGTGGTGGGCAAGGGCCTGCCTCTGGATTTCCATGCTCTCCCGCTGTACCATGTCCAAGCTCTTCAGGAGTACCAGAGGACATATCTGTGTTGTGAACCGACATATCTCAACTCCTAGAACGTGGTGTGATTTGCTGTGTCCCAGGTGCATTGGCCAGTTAGGGATATGTGTCCAGATACTTCCTGGTGCTGAAACGGATGAGGAGGGGAGGCTGGCACCCCACACTGGACTTGCATAGTCTGAACAAGTTCATGCAGCAGCACAAGTTCTGGACCGTCACTGAAGCAGATAACACCGTCTGTAGAGCAGGGAATGTAGCTTGGCTCTCTGGACCCACAGGATGCATTCTTCCACATCCCAGTCCTTCCCATTGCTGGTATCTTTGGTTCCATTCAGAGGGCAACCTATACCAGTTCCTGGTCATCCCTTTTGGCCTCTCAACCTCACCTAGGGTCTTCACCAAGTATATGGCAGTGGTGGTGGCTTTCCTGCGGTGCAAGGGTGACCAGTTGTATCCCTTTCTGGATGAGTGGCTATTAGGAGGGCCATCCAAGGAGGCAGTGGAGCGGTTCAGGGATCTGGCCCTCCATATCTGTCAGAACGTGGGTCTTTTGGCCAACTCAAGTAAGTCAGAGCTGGTCTCCTCGCAAGTGATCAAGTTCATAGGGGCAGAACTAGACTCCAGGCCTGCCTCCTGCTAGACTGGGCATTGGACCATACTTCCTTTGCCTGATCATTGCAAGTTAGGTGTTTGTGCCCTGGCAGGACTTCCTGCAACGGCTGGGTTGATGGCAGTTAATGTGCAATTAACTAAGTGTAGAAAGAGCTGTGAAGTAGGGGGAGTGACTTAGCTAGAATGAAGCCGGGTTAAGCCAGATTTAAAAACTGCCCTAGATAGCTTCTGCCAGAGAACAGGCAGAGAACACCAAGAAGAAGGAGGAGCTGCTGTTATAACTATATTTCTTTACTGGGACTAAAGAACTAGAACTCTACTACTGGGACCTTCAATTTAGGGTAAAAACAAAACAAACAAAAAAACATTAGTGTGTTTGTCTGAGTTGGCTGAAGTGAATTGTTATCTGTGCAGTTAAGGAATTTTTTATCTGTGCAATTAACTAAGAGTAGAAAGAGCTGTAAAGTAGGGGGAGTGGCTTAGCTAGAAGGAAGCCAGGTTAAAGTCAGATTTAAAAACTGCCCTAGATAGCTTCTGCCAGAGAAGAGGCAGAGAACACCAAGAAGGAGAAGCTGCTGTTATAACTGTACTTCTCTACTGGGACTATATTGCCCTCCTTCCCTTGAGTGATCACAGAGCCACAAAATACTTACCATCGTAGGAGGAAAAGAGTAGCCCCTCCCCCCCAAAAAAAGCTGCTGGAGGTCTGACTCTGAGCAAGTAAGGAGACTACTGAGAAATATAGGAACTTCATGTCTCAGAACAGGAAGATCAGGAGCTTAAAGGGCACAGAGGCAGTAAGTAAGTAGGGAGAAAAAAAATAAACAATAAGTATTCCAAACAACAGTTAAGGGGCCAGAAATTAGATTAGATGGGAGTAGTGCAGTGCAGTGGCTGTGGAGCAGCAGTCTTCTGGGAGACGTTCTGGAGGATGCGGTGTTGTCCCATTTGCAGGCACCTCTGTGGGCTGAGGGAGGAAGTTGCTCATCTCCAGGCTGAGTTGGCCAGGATTTGGGGGACCTCCTTTCTCATCAAGGACCACCAAGGCCACTGCCGTTGTCTCAGAGGTTGCCAAGAAAGAGGAGCGGTTGGACCACAGTGGGCTCAGGGAGGGTAAGGGTGGTGGAACAGAGGCTCATTCCTCCAGTTGTACCTCTCCACAATTCATATGCCATTCTGGCAGCCACAGTGGAGACCAAGGAGGATTCTGGGAACCTCCACAAAGGAGACCCACAGGAGGGTGGCATGGGACCCCACAGGGGAAGGAAACCACTCCTGATAGGGGACTCCATTGTTAGGGGGTAAAACAGGGGGTGGAAGGAGACAGGGAGGTAAGGTGCCTGCCTGGCACCATGGCTTGGAGGGACAGGGAGCAAATCCTCAGGATCGCTGGAGCAGCTACACAGGGGAGGGAGCTGGATGTCATTGTCCACATAGGGACAAATGGCCTGGCTGAGAAAGGGATCAGAGCAGTGCAGGAAGAGTTTGTGAAGTTGGGGAGGGGCCTTAGATAAGTAGCATGCACGGTAACATTCTTGGAGGTGCTGCCTGTCTATGGCATGGATGAGGCCAGGGTGCTCCACACCATGGGATTCAATCAGTGGTTGAAAAACTGGTGCACAGCTCAGGGATTTGGCTTCCGTGGGGACTGGGGGTCCACCTGGAGTGATGCAGGCCTATACTGGTGTGATGGTATGCATCTGTCCACGAGAAGAACCAGGATCCTAGGTGATAGGTTTAAATGCTTCATTGGCAAGCATTTAAACTACCAAGGGGGAGGCACTGGAAAGGAGCAGGGAAATCCTAGCCCCCCCCCAAAAAATAAATTAGGATAGTAAGTGAGGTAAACACCAAGATAAAGATGTCGACAGGGAGAAGGGCAGGGGTAAATGGAGAAAATGACAGAGGCAATGAGGACTGGGATGGGGCAAAAAGGGGTAAGGCCATCAAGAAATGGAGGGTAGTGAGTACCAATGCCCGTAGTCTGGGCAACAAGCTCCCTGAACTGGTGGCCTTGATAGAAGAGGGATGTCTAGATATCGTAGCAGTCACAGAAACATGGTACACAGAGAACCATGACTGGGATGTTAACATACCAGGGTATAGAACCTATAGGAGAGACAGGGAGGGTAGAAGAGGAGGAGGAGGAGTAGCTCTCTGTGTAAGGGAAGGGATAATAGCAACAGAACAAAAGAGTAAATGGGGAAGAGGCACTGTGGGTCACCTTAAGGACTGGAAATGGCAACACAATCCACACAGGGGTTGTATACATACCCCCATGTCAGGGGAAGGGGAGGGAATGGACAAGGATATGATAGAAGGCATCCTTAGGATGGCAGAGAAAGATGAGATACTGTTGATGGGGGGGCCTGACTATGCCAGATGTTAACTGGAGCACCTTTGCTGCAGCCACATCCAAGAGCAGGGCCATTCTCGATGCCCTACAGGTGGCATGCCTCAGACAGCTAGTTTTGGAACCTACTCATGAGGGAGCAATTGTAGACCTCATACTCTCAAATGGGGACAGTAAGAGGATCTCTGATCTAGAAGTGGGTAGCCATCTGGGAACAAGTGACCACCAGTGTGTTTCACGATAAACTGAGCTACAGAGTCGAACCATGCAAAAGTGAGGGTACTGGACTTCAGGAGGGCTGACTTTGACACGATGAGAGTGTGCCTTAGAAAGGCACTAGCAAACAGGCTGGGGGTGGAGCAACAATGGGGAAACATCAAAACTGCCATCACAGAGGCAACAAACCTTTGTGTGAAGCAAATAAACAAATCAAAATGAAAGAAAAAGCCACTATGGTTCTCCAAAGAGGTGGCGGGGAAGGTTATGGAGAAAAAGATAGCATTTAGGAAGTATAAGGAAACACAGAAGGAGCAGAACAGAGAACTGTACCAGTTAAGGCAGAAGGAAGCAGGGAGGGAAGTCAGAATAGCAAAGGACCAAACTGAGGAAAAGGTAGCCAACTCAGTTAAGAAGGGGGATAAAACCTTTTATAGGTACATCAGGGAGCATAGAAAGACAAAAGGAGGGATAGTGAGGCTAAATAGAAAGGACGGTGGGTGGGCAGAGAGGGACAGTGAAAAGGCAGGGATACTGAATGAATGCTTCTGCTCAGTATTCACAAAAGAGGAGGAGGGGGAGGTGCCTAATCCAGTTAACAGAAGCACTCTGGATAGAGGGGTCGATCCCAGTCCTTTCACAGAAGAAATGGTTCTGAAAGAACTCCTAAAACTGAAGGTGAACAAAGCAATGGGCCTGATGAAATTTACCACAGAATTCTAAAAGAATTAAGGGGAGAACTAGTGACACCACTGGCTGCCCTTTTTAACAAATCATGGGAGGATAGTGTGTACCTGAGGACTGGAGGACGTCGGATGTGATTCCCCTTTACAAAAGTGGGAGCAAGACAGAAGCAGGAAACTACAGACCTGTCGATTTGACCTCCGTGGAAGGGAAAGTGATGGACTCAGTTCTGAAGGAAAGAACTGTTGAGTACCTAGAGGCCAGTGGGGCACAGGACCCAAGGCAGCATGGGTTCACAGCGGGAATGTCATGTCAGATGAATCTAATAGATTTCTTTGACTGGGTGACCAAAGTAGTAAACCAGGGAGGGGGCTGTGGACGTGGCCTACCTAGACTTTAGCAAGGCATTTGACACAGTTCCACACAAAAGATTATTAATCAAATTAACCAGCCTGGGAGTGGGTCCCTGGATGGTAGCCTGGGTAAAACATTGGCTGGACAACAGGACACAGAAGGTAATTGTAAATGGAGTCCACTCTGAAGAAAGAGGTGTTACTAATGGGGTACTGCAGGGTTCAGTACTGTGTCCAGTCCTTTTTAATGTCTTTATAAGTGACATTGCAGAGGGACTGGAAGGAAAAGTATGCCTCTTTGCAGATGACACAAAGATCTACAACAGGGTTGATACACAAGGAGGCGTGGAAAGGATGAGAAGGGACTTGGCAAGGTTGGAGGAATGGTCAGAAGTATGGCAGCTTGGATTCAATGCAAAGAAGTGCAAAATAATGCACCTGGGAAACAAAAACCCAGGGGAAGATTACACAGTGGCGGGGGGGGTAGTAACAACAGCAAAAATGGAAAGGTACCTGGGGGTAATCGTATCAGATGACTTTAAGGTTAGTAAGCAATGTGAGAAGTCAGTAGTGAGGGCTGGGGGGATACTGGGATGTATAGGGAGAGGCATCAGTAGCAGAAAACAGGAAGTTGTTATCCCTCTGTACAGACAGTTGGTGAGAACCCATCTGGAGTACTGCGTCCAGTTCTGGAGACCCCATCTCTGCAAGGACATAGACAGGATGTAGGCAGTCCAGCGGAGGGCAGCTAAAATGGAACAGGGTCTGCAAGAGAAGCCATATGAGGAGAGACTAAAGGAGCTTAATATGTATACCCTTGAGGAAAGGCGGGAGCTGGGGGACATGATAGAAACTTTTAAGTACCTCAGTGGAATCAGCAAAGTCCAAGAGGGTAGCATCTTTCAGAAAAAGAGATGTGCAAGAACAAGGGACACAATTTGAAGATAGAGGAGGACGGCTCGGGCACTGTGAGGAAGTATTTTTTCACAGAGAGGGGTGGACGCATGGAACAACCTTCCTGAGGAGGTTGTGGAGTCTAAAACTGTGGGAGAATTCAAGAATGCATGGGACAGACTTAAGGCAATTCTTGTGGGGGGTAGGAAGAAATAAGCTGTTGGTTAACTAGGATCTGCAGCTTATCCTGTAGGTAGAGAAATGGACAGACTAGGTGGGCCAAGCGGTCCTTATCTGCTGTCAAAGTCTGTGTTTCTGTCTTTCTATGTAAGTTTCTACCAGCATGGTCAGATGAGCATGATGGAAGATGCACCCTCTGCCGTAGGAACTGGGCCAGCAGTTATCCCTACACCTAGGTTGCCTGGTCTAGCTGCTCTTCATGACCCGGCCAGTGTGGAATGCCATCCTTTGGTGGCTATTCTCACAAAATCTGGATGAGGGAATCTCATTTGTTTGCCCATAATGGTCTATCACACTCATGACGGATGCATCTCTTGTGAATTGGGAGCTCACTTGGGGGACCAGAGACCCCACGGGTTCTAGTCATCCTAGGAGTCCCATTGCCTGTGGAGGGGTTGAGGGATGACAGGTGGACCAGACACCGAACTTCAGGTTCAACACACAATCTCTCTCTGATGTTTATTCAAAATATAGGAAATAACCTTCAATAATGGTATATTTCTTTTTCAGTACATCAGTTTGCAGCAATAGACTGGGTATGTCCTCTCTCTGTACTTAGTCAGCACCTGCTGACACTACCCTCTGATCCCACCACTTTTCAGTGAAAACCCTTCATCCCTATGTGTGCCTTGTTTGCTTGGGTAGTGAGGGCTCAAAAAGAAAAACAAAACAAAATAAGCTATAGACAAAGGACCTCAATGCATAATCACTGAAAAAAGGGTTACCCCAAAGGACATTGGCAACAAATCAAGTTTCAAAGAAATGCAACATCATACAGACTTCCATAATGCAAAGCATCATGGGATATATGCAACTCCACCATGAAATTTTAGACTTGTTCAGTTTACAGCAATTTACATGCATTTTAAATAGCACAACTAACTTAATTTCTGTAATAGTCACCTAGTACTTTTTACCATTATCAAAAACACCTAGTGCCATGGTATTTTCAACATTTACAGGTTTCATAAACATAAGGTATATACATCAAGATATTTTATGACATAGAGCAAGTCACTTAACTTCCTTGTGCTCCCAGGTCGCACCTGGAAACAAGCTTCGGCTTAGTGTGCCTTTCCTGGTTAAACAATTTCCCCTTCCCTTCCCTATTGCATAGTAAATCCAACAACGATAAACACAACCTGTTTTGCATACGTTTGGAGGTCACCACAATAACCTCCCTGTATGAGGACCTGAGAGGGAAAAGGAAAATTAAAGAGGACACTATAGCATAGGCAAGAAAGGGAAGGGGTGCCCATAGGTGGCCAACCTTATGGACTAGAAATTGTAAAGCATAGATTAGGCTAAGAAACAGAAGAACAGTTGCAACATATTTAAGAAAAGGTTGGTCCTCAAGAGTGGCAGGAGCTCCCTGTCACATTGCCACATCAACCTGTCTGGCTCCATGAAGTGGGTCTGGCTGTGGTGGAATTTCACTCTATTGAGTCTGGGTCAGGTCTTCCAGGTCCAGATGGGCAACGTGACCAACATGTTCTGCCTTAACATGCAGGGTGGGAGGCACTCCTTTCCATTGTTTCAGGAACCTCGCTGCATGTGGTCCCTCATGCATAGCCTGGAAGCAGATCTTCTCACAATTTATGTTGCGGGAGACAATGACCAGCTGGTGGACACACTCAGCCAGGTCAGCAAAATGTCACACAAATGGTCCCAGAATCATGAGGTGGTTAAAAAAAAAAAAATCTGTTCTCCCACTGGGGCACCTCTCTGGTGGATATGTTTACCTCATGGAAGAGCAGAAGCTGAAGCTGTTCTGTGCCCACTCTCCTCTCCCCGGGATACTGCAGGGGGGATTCCTTCTCAAGGCCCAGACCCCGGTCTTCTGTGCACCTTCCCTCCTTTTCCCTTGGATGACAAAGTCGTGTTCAAGGCCTGGAAGGACAAAGCATAAATGATACTGGTAGCTCCAGACTGGCCCAGGCAGTTCAGATACCTGGATTTCATGAGCCTTAACAGCAGTCCTCAGTGGATGTAGCCTCTCTGCTCTGACTTGCTGACCAGACAACAGGGGAAGTCCTGTACCTGAACCATCAGGCCCTGCACCTCTCAGCCTCTTCCTGAATGGCTATAGTTCCAGGCTCTGGGCCTTTTGGAAGATGTCCTCCATGCTGTGGATGTCTCTCCTAAGGAGTTTATTCATAAATTCTATGCATTTAAGTGGAAGAGGTTCTCACTCTGGTGTCAGGTAAGGAGCTTGATCCCCTTATCTGCCCAATGGCAAGCACTCTCGACTGCGAGCGACACCCTTAAGGTGCACCTGGTAGCCATCCCTGAATACTAGGCATGGGCTGATATGCTGACAGTGGCCCAGGAGAAGGTGGCCAGGTGCTTTTTCAAAGACTTGGATCACCTGTCCCCTCTGGTGTGCAATCCCCCACCTCTGTGGGACATATTGCTGGTGCCAGCTGGGCTCATGGGCAAGCCATTTGAGCCTATGCACAAGTGTGAGATATCACATTTGTCATGGAAGACTGCCTTTCTGGTGGCCATAACATCAGCCAGAGAGATCAGTGAGCTCTGGATGGAGTCTTCCTATTTGGTCTTCCATAAGGACAAGGTGGTCCTTCACCCCAACCCGAACTTTCTCACGAAGGTCATGTACGAGTTTTACCTTAACTATGTGATTAACCTCACAGTTTACTTCACCATTCTGACCTCAGAGGTCGATCTCAGGTCTACACATTGAACCTTTGGAGGGCTCTTCCTTATTACAAGGAGCACACGGCTGGTGTTTGGGAGATACCAGCTGTTTCTCACATACACATTGAAGCTGCACCTGGTGGACTAGCAGCAAAGTGGATGGTTACCAGGTGGATTACATCCTCCATCAACCTCTGCTGTAAGTTGGCTGGTAGTGAGGCACTCGAGGGGCTTATGGCTGGTTCCACCAGACGTACCACTGCCTTGATGGCTGCTTTCAAGGATATCCCCATTACGGAGATATGCAGGGCTGCAACCTAGACAAAAGCGCACACTTTTTTTCCATTGCAGCATTGATGTTGTTAATTGTCAGAATGCTGCTTTTGGGTCCTCAGTCCTCCAGGCTCTGTTTGCCAAATCGGGGTGCGTGCCTTGCCTGTCCTCCTGGAAGACTGTGAGGAGTCTGCCAGTGTGTGAATAGTGAAGAGTATCCATGTCCTTAGAAATACAGGTCAATCACCTGCAAGTGTAGTTTAGGAGTGGTGTACAGTTCACATCTACACCACCTACCTGACCTCCCCTGGCAGAGTGGCTTCCTGATCCCTGCTTCCAGTATGCAGATATCTGACATCACGGGGAGGAGTTAGAGGATTAGCCTGAAGACATTAGCACTACTCACTACTGTTCTTTCAGCTTGAAGACATTAGCACTACTCACTACTGTTCTTTCCATCAGTCCCTTAACTGGCTCCTCCCTCAAGCCCTACGGTCCTACCTCCTGGCCCATACAGTTGGAGATGCCCTCCACAATCCCCTCTCTCACTTCTGTCTACTCTGTTCATACCCAGACTCTTCAGGCAGAATTTGCATCAGTTATCCCATCTACAACTTGAATGTCCCCAAATCACCACAAATATGGGCCTAAGAGCTCTCTTGGCAGCTGCCCCCTCGCTTTGGAATGGTCTCCCCCTTATCCCTTCATTCACATGATCCCCGCTTAACTTAAATGCTATGATGAGAGCTCACTTCCTATCGTCCTCTATCTGTGACTGTTCTTTGGTATCTACTCCTTCTGTTTCCTCCTCTGTTGTCCCCACCTCCTCCTCCACCTTTGAGCCTCTGCCCATTTTGCCCAGTGCTTTCCCTACACTTCCTCATTTGTACCTGCAGTCCTTTCTCCTACCCACTTGTACCTCTCTCTCATGTTTCTGTTGTGGTCTTAACAACTTTGTTTTTTGATTGCCTATGTACACATATCAGTTGCCCTTTTTATGTATGTTATGCTCTCTATGATGCATTTACTGTATCAGTGATAACCACTGCACCCCTTCCCCACACTGTTGTATTATATCTGTTTAGCTGAACCCTCGGTTCACTGTTTGTATATACTCTGCACATGATATTAGTATATTTATTTTGTTTTGTATTTGTTGGTACCTATGTTGTTTGCCAGTATCTGGCCCGGGGCCGGGCCTGGAAAAGGTCTTTGGATCAGTGCCCCAACCCGGTTATCAAATGAATAAATAAAGCAAATAAATAAACAATGACTTGGCTGTTTCTGGAAAGACTGCCAGTGTATGGATGTGAACTGTATACCACTCCTAGAACTATGGTTACAGAAAAGTAACCTATATTTTTCAAACTGGGTCTTTCTTTTATTTTTTATTTCAATAAGAAAAGTTTTAACATTAAACATTATAAGCAGGAAAATGCCATTCAAAAGTGTTTATGTAGCAATAGATATGATACAAAACCTAACTGGACAGTTATCTGCAGCATTTGGCACATAAGCTTGAGTGTGAAGTAACTGTACAACCTCTTTTGGATGAAACGTGATGGGCAGCAAGTAATTACTATATATAAACAATTTACTGTAGATGATGAAATTGTGTCGTTCTAAGGGTATGTATACAGTTCACTGTCCACACTTTGACAGTTCCACTGGAACAGGCTGATTTGTCAGACGTCTTTGAGCTAAGCTTCTCCTACCACCTAGGCGGCATGTCCTCCGGCTTTGCTCCGTGACATCAGATCTTTCTGTCTGTTGGAAGGGACAGGTCTTCTTCGCACTTCTGCAGTGTTCAAGGATTCTTTATAGAAGTGCTTTTGGTGATCATTCCTTCTACTAAATTCTATAGAGTCTAATGTTTTCCACTCGTTCCAGCTCTACCTTCAATACTGAGTCTTGGCATGGAAGAGAGGAAGATACCACGTGGTTTTAAATTCTATGTGCATTATTGACAGATGTTGAAAACTAACCTCCACATGTTGTGCCTGTTCTGCCCTGAAGCACAGCACATTGTGGAGAGTTGCAGCCTTTGTCAAGCGATGCTTCCAGTGTCACTGAAAGATTGACAGGCCAGGTTTGTCCTTGGTTGACCCTTGGAGTGGGACCATAAAGGTCAACCTAAGAGCCGCATGAAGGCCTCGTGGCTGTGTGTCCACTGCACAGCTTGCTGCTCTTGAGGAGGAGGTGGCTGCTGCTGTGGTGAATATGTCATTGGTCTTGGCGCTGATTCTGGCTGGGGCCAGCATTGGAGGGTCCTTCACAGAGGATTTCTGTGAGATGTGTCAGGCCCTCCAGGCCACTGGGGAGAGCCTTTCTCATCGGGGCAAGAAATACAAGCACTGCTGGCACAGGTCGAGGGACCGGGAAAGATCACGATTCTCCTGATCCCCTGACTGCTCGATGTTTGTTGAATGCTCGACTGTGGTGGAGCAGTCTTTAGTCAAGGGCATGCTCAAGAGCTCCTTGGTACTCCCATCGGGCTTATCGATCTCGACACTAGTTGAGCAGGCTGTCGAGATTTTTCTCGAACATGTCAACTAGTTATTGGAGGAGCTTGACGAGGCATCAACCACCCAGACAAAGCTGCCTTTGCTCCTCACACAGGAGGATGTGAATTGGTCAGTGTCCCCAACCGGGTCACTCTGGGACCAGCCTTATCAGTGATCATGCCTCCGAAGTGATTGCTGCTGAATGTTGCATGGCATGTGGTTTATCATGACCCTCTGGAGGTTTCTCCCAGTTGTCTGCCCCTGGGTCACCAGAGGGAATCAAGATGTAGCTTGTACTCTCGATCCCACTGAACCAGGCAGTACTGACATGAATGCTCCTTGACCTTGTCCTCTGGTGAGGAGAGGCACTGCAGCAAGATGTGATGGTGCTGTTAGGAGCTCCCCTGGCAGCAGTGGACCATCACTAGGTGGGGTAAAGCTCTACTGTCTGAGATTTCAGTCACCTGGCAACTGCTAGTCATGACCACTCTGGTTCATTCATGGCAGATGACCCCATCATCTGCCTGTCCAACCCTGAGGGTGGAGTTGCCTCCACTACAACCCTTGGTGGGAGCTCCTTCAAAGTACTCCCGTACTACTACCAGATTGCCAGGCCTGCTGTTGGTGGAAATCACTCAGTTCAAGGACATCATAGTGGTTCATAGTAGCAAATGGTCAAGGGCCATTTTTGAAGAGTCTTTGGATGACTCTTAAGGGGTCATCTATGCTCTCATTGAGGACCCACATGTTCTACCAGGGCTCATTCAATGATGTGTCCACCGACCATTCGCTGGTGTCATTTGGGGCTTTTACCTTATGTCAGAGTCCATGAGTGTGTCCTTGAAGCCAGTGCAAGAGGGGGCTAATACCCCTTCACTGACATTCTGGAAAGAGACAAATCCCTGAAGGTTGATTTTCCCATTGCTGAGGCCATCTTGGAACCGACCTTGGAGTTTTGGCAGCCTCCAGCATCCTGCCCGGCACCTTCCACCCATATGGTCTGCAAGTTTGCAGTCCCTGCTGGGTCTCTATTGGGGTTCTTGGACCACCATTCGGTTGAAAGGTTGGTCTTGGCCTTCCATAAGTTCAGTGGCCAAGGGAAGAAGGACAAGCCTGCTAAGGAATCTGAAAAGCCTGACTACATGGCTAAGAAGGCCTGTGCCACTTTCTGTGTCAGTTCTATCAGGTGAGCTATGCTGTGATGATTGCCAGCTTTGGTCACTCCTTGTTGGGAGTGCTCATTAATGTCCTTCCTCACCTTCCTGCTGAGTGGCAGCTTGAGGTGAAATTGGTCAGAGTCTGAGGTCAAGCACTGACTAAACACCAGCTCCAGACAGCTTTGGACATGGTTGACTCTTGTACCTGTGCCGTGGCATCAGCCGTCGCGATGCGTTAGAGAGCCTGGCTGTGGCTTTCCACCTTCACGATGGATACCCAGGAAAAACTGGCTAGTGTTTCTTTCCTGGAAACTGACCTTGTTGGCCCTGAAGTGGAGGGACATCTCACTAGAGTCGAGAAGTCCAGTGCCATCCTAGACTTTGTGACATCATTCAAGAAGGACCTGAAGGTACAGAAGCCTAAGAAAAGATCTGTCAATACAGGTACTTTCAGCCATAGCAGCCTTGGCAGGAGTCTCAGCAGGGGCAGTACCAAAACTGGCACCCAAAAACCAAGTTTCTAGGGACGTGGATGTGTTGTTCAATCCACACTGTCTGGCAGGTTCCTTGCTGCTTTAAATCTTGCCAGAAGGTCTTCAAGCTGGCTCCACCCACCCACCCACCCAGGTGGTAAAACCTTCGGCTCCGCCCCATGATGCCAGATCTTCCTTATCGCTTGGAAGCTGGGTTCCCTCCTTACCGCTCTGCGTTTTAGGCCTGGATCCATACTCTTTGGAATTTCTGAAACTTATTTTAAAATTTACAAGACTTTGGTCTTCGTCTTCCCTCGCGGCTGCGAAGGACAAATCGACTCCCGGCTTCCGTCGGTGCCCATGTGGGCAGAAGATTTCCCGGAACGATCCGCACTCCATGTGCGTCTACTGCCTGGGGCTTGGTCATGACTCGCAGGCTTGCGAATTGTGCAAGTCCTTTTCGGCTTCGGTTTTGAAATTTCTGCACTGCCAGACTTCTTCTCGGGAGATCCGAAAAACAGTATCTGCCGGTCAAGTCTAAGGAGGCCCGTTGGGCGGTGTCCGCGGCGGCGGGCTCCACGGAGCAGTTGGAGCAGATGATCGCCCTTGAGGAGGAGGTGGCCCAGGCCGCTGCTTCTTTCTCCTCAGCCGTGGCATTTATCCCACTCTCCTTGGGCTCCTCCTACACAGCTTCGTTTAAGGAGCTTTGCCAGTCCCTCTCCACCAAGGGAGAAGGGCCATCGGGACATTCCAGTTGGTCCAAAAAGAAGGACTCTAAGGGTAAGTCCCACTGTCGATGTTCATGGGAGTGGGAGAGATCCCCGTCACCGGTCCATCGACTCTCGACTTTGGTCGAGGTTGCGGCTGCAGCCGCTGGCTTCACGATGCCCCGTCAGGTCAGCTAGCGAGACATCCGTTGACGCGGTCGAGATTTTTCTCGACCCGTCGGACGGTTTGTCGACTGGAGCAGCCGACAACTCTACTTCACCGGTTCCCCCGGTGGAAACCAAGGACTTGCCTGTGCCGGAGTCCACGGTTAAGGTTCCTGCACTGAGGAAGGAGCGAGTTTGCCCCGTCCCCTCTCTGACCCATCCTCGGAACCCCCGAAGGTCTCAGTCTCGGTCCTCTTCCAGGTCCAGCCGATCCCGCCGACATTGGCGGTCTTGGTCTCTGCACCATGGAAAGCGGCATCGCCGCTCACCCTCGTCGTCCTCTTCTGAAGATAGGCTCTGGCGCAAGTTGTGTCAGTGTTGCGAGGATTTAATGTGGCGGCAGCCCTTATTGTCCGGGAATAAGTCGACTCCGTCGCCTTCTCTGGCCATTAAGTGACTGTCACTGGAGCGGCTGAAACAACCCCTCATAGTGGTCAAGGAGCCGACCCCGGCACCGGTTGTTTGGCCAAAGCCGGCTGCGCCACCCATTGTGGTGGAACCTCCGCCTCCACAACTGAAGACTGGGGCCCCGAACAAGGATTCTTGGTCAGGTCAGAGCTTGCCCCACAGGTTGTCAGTCAGCCTCACTCCCGATCGACCTCAGCAGGTGGAGGGTGGCTCAGGCGCCCGCAGCTGTTTGCAGACTCTTCTGAGTCTGACGATAACTCCTCCCTGTTCTCCAGGCCGCTTGACCTGGAGTCCGTGGGGGGCCAGTTGGTGGACGAGAGCCCATCCTCGTTTTTAGGTTTGCTTCGGCTCATCTTGGAGTCCACCGGGATGCAGCTCGAACCCGTTTCAAAACAGGCCAAGTATCCCCTCACGGAGATACTGGACAGAGGGGATTCCCCTATGGAGGCCTTTCCTGTAGCCAAAGCCATTGTTGGCCTGGCCCTGTAGTTGTGGCAGCAGCCAGTGTCTTGTCCCGTGCCTTCGGCCAGGATGGCTTGAAAGTATGCAGTCCCCACCGGCTCACTCTCCGGTTTCTCGGAGCACCCCTTTGCAGAGGGGTTAGTGACCGATAGCATTTTCCAGCGCTCTGGGAACACTCAGGACATGGACAACCTACCCAATAAGGAATCCAAAAAGCTGGATTACACGGGGCGGAAGGTTTACGCTGCTTCCTCCCTAGGCCTTCGTCAGGCTAGCTCAGCCGTTCTGGTGGCACATTTCTCACACGCTCTTATGGGGTCCCTGGATGAGGTGATTCCTCATCTCCTGGCTGACGTTCAGATGATGATCAAGCAGGTCCGGGATCAGGGAAGGGCGGTGGCAAGACGGCAGCTCCAGGCTTGGTTGGACATAGGTGATTCTTGTGCCCGATCAGTAGTAGCTGCAGTGGCCATGCACCACAGAGCTTGGCTGCAGATCTCCACCTTCAGAGCGGACACCCAGCACAAGCTGGCAGATGTTCCCTTCCTGGGCACCGACTTGTTCAGGCCGGGGCTGGAAGGCCATCTCCAGAGAATCGAGAAGTCCAGTGCCACCTTGGACTCAGTCACGTCTGTCCAGAAGGACACGGCCGCCAGCAGCATTGTAAGCCCTTTCACCCTTCCGCCCCTGCAGCATGTCCGGCCCAACAGCACCAGCACCAGGGCCAGCAGGCATGCACTTGGCACCCTAAGGCCAAGTCTGCTGCTTCCTCCAGTAGGAAGCTTGGAGGCAAGGGTCCAGGAGGTCCCTCAGTGGACGCTTTCTGCAAGCCTGCCCAGTGACGGGTTGAGGGGTGTCACCCCCAACCTCATCACTCATGCCTGGGTTCTCCCCGTGGGGGGACGGCTCCGCCACTTCTTTTCCGCCTGGTCCGCTATCACCATGGACCGCTGGGTGCTAGAAGTGGTAGGCAGGGATCTGCATCTGGAATTCGAGCAGTTCCCTCCCTATCGAGCCCTAGCCCCACGGGGGGCAATGGATTCCACAGCCTCTCTGTCGGCTCATCGAGCCGACATTGCTCTGCTTCTCCAGAAGGAGGTGATCAGCGAGTGGCGGACCCTCCTCCAGACCCAAGGTTTGTGTCCAGGTACTTCCTGGTCCCAAAACGGAGGGGGGGCTGGCACCCCATTCTTGGCCTGCATGACCTGAACAAGTTCCTAAGGCAGCGCACATTCAGGATGGTCACTCTGACTCAGATCATTCCATCCTTGGAACTAGGTGTGTGGTTTTGTTCTCTGGACCTTCAGGATGTGTTCTTTCATGTCCCAATCCATCCGTCTCATCAGCGATTCCTCCACTTCCGAGCAGAGGGGATCTCTTTACAAGTTCCGGGCCATGCCCTTCGGCCTCTCTCCAGCTCCGAGGGTCTTCACCAAATGCATGGCAGTGGTGACAGCATTCCTGCGGCGCCAAGGGGTCCAGGTGTACCCTTACCTGGATGACTGGCTGATTGCAGCCCCCTCCAGGTTGGAGGTGGAGCGGTCCAGGGATCTGGCCCTCCAGGTCTGCTCTCAGATTGGCCTCCTCATCAATGAGGCTAAGTCGGAACTCGTGCCATCGCAGGTGATTCAGTTCATCGGGGCAGAGCTCGACTCTCTTCAAGCCAGAGCCCGGCTTCCGGCGGACAGGGCCGAGGTCCTTTCCTCCTTTGTCCAATCATTTCTGGTTGGGCAATTGCGCCCTGCCCGGGACTTCCTGCGCTGTCTGGTTCTCATGGTGGCCTGCACCAGCGTGGTCCGTTGGACCCGCTGGCATATGCATCCCCTGCAATGGAGGCTGGCCCACCAGTGGTCACAGCGCTCCGGTCCTCTGGACCAGCCAGTGACGGTGACCCAGGAAATGTGGGACTGCCTACAGTGGTGGCTCATTCCAGCTCATCTGCAGGAGGGTATCCCATTTGTCTGCCCCGAGCCGACGGTCTCTCTGACGACCGACGCCTCTCTGATGGGTTGGGGTGCCCATCTGGGGGAGCTCAGGGCCCATGGCCTCTGGTCCCCTCAGGAGTCTCGATGCCACATTAACCTGCTGGAGCTCTGAGCGGTGCATCTAGCCCTCATGGCTTTCGCTCCGTTTGTGCGGGGTCAAGTGGTTCAGGTCCAGACGGACAACACCACGACCATGTACTACCTCATCCGACAGGGCGGGATGCACTCCTTGCCTCTGTGCAAGGAGGCTCTCCGCACTTTGTCTCTCGTGATAAGCCTGGAGGCGGATCTCCTAGCCATCCATGTGGCAGGAGCCTCCAACAATCTGGCCGATGCCCTCAGCTGGATAGGGCGCTGCATCTCACGAGTGGTCTTTTCTGCCGGAGGTAATACAAGATCTGTTCTCCCATTGGGGCACCCCTCAGGTGGACCTGTTCCCCTCCAGGGAGAATGCAAAGCTGAGGCTGTTTCATGCCCATCCCCCTCAGCAGGGCTCACGGCAGGGGAATGCCTTCTCGAGGCCATGGACCCCAGGCCTCTTATACGCCTTCGCTCCATTTCCCTTGATCCACTGGGTGCTTCTCAAGGCAAAGAGGGACAAGGTGCAGGTGATTCTGGTGGCCCCAGACTGGCCCCACCAGTTCTGGTACCCAGATCTCCTCAGCCTTCCCTCCAGGCTCCCAAGGCGGCTTCCAGCCCACCCGGACCTGATCTCAGTCAACAAGGGGAAGGTTCTCCATCTGGACCTTCAATCCCTGCACCTGACGGCCTGGTTCCTGAGTGGCTAGAATTCCAGGCCTTGGGTCTTTCCGACTAGGTCCTGAACGTTGTTGAGGTGTCCCGTAAGAAGTCGACCAGAAAATACTACGCCTTCAAATGGAAGAGATTCCCCATCTGGTGTCAGGACATGGGGTTGGACCCTTCTTCCTGTTCCTTGGCTAGCATCCTGGACTACCTGTGGTCCCTTTCTCAGCTAGAGCTTCAGTCAGCAACCCTTAAGGTGCACCTGGCAGCCATCTCTGCTTACCGGGCGCGGGCCGGGAAGCAGTCGGTGGCGCAGAGAGAAGGTGGTCAGGCGCTTTTTCAAAGGCCTTGATCACATATCCCCTCCAGTGCGAGAACCTCCACCTCCGTGGGATCCACTGCTGGTATTGGCTAAGCTCATGGGCAAGCCATTTGAACCGATGCACAGGTACGATATCTCCCACCTGTCGTGGAAGACCACCTTCTTGGTGGCTATTACATCAGCCAGAAGGATGGGAGAGCTCCAGGCGTTTTCCATCGAGTCTCCTTATCTGGTCTTCCACAGGGACAAGGTTGTCCTGTGCCCCCACCTGAAATTCCTTCCGAAGGTGGTGTCGGAGTTTCACCTTAACCAGGTGTTGACTCTGTCGGTGTTCTACCCCAATCATACCTCGGAGGCCGAATATAGGCACCATACTCTGGACCCTAGAAAAGCGCTCGCTTATAAGGAGCGGACAGCTGAAGTTCGGGGACAGGTTCGCCAGCTGTTTGTCACCTATGCTGAAGCCGCACCTGGCAGACCTTCAGCCAAGCAGATGATAAGCAGGTGGGTCACCTCCTGCATAGATCTCTGCTATAGGTTGGCGGGCAAGGAGCCTCCCAAAGGGATAAGAGCTCATTCCACCTGCCATACCGCTGCTTTGGTGGCTGCTTCTAGGGACGTCCCTATCCAGGAAATTTGCAGGGCTGCTACCTGGAAGTCAGCACACAACTTCATTTCCCATTACCACATTGACCTTGAGTCATGCTGGGATGCTGGTTTTGGGACCTCAGTTCTCCAGTCCTTATGTGCGCCTTGCCTCCCTCCTCCCAGAGAACTGCTAGGAGTCTGCCAGACAGTGTGGATTGAACAACATATCCACATTCTTAGAAATACAGGTTACTCACCTGTAACAGGAGTTCTAGGAGTGGTATATGTTGTTCATCCACCACCCACCCTCCTCCCAGCTTCGACGTGCAACCTGGCTTCCAGCGAGCTAGATCTGGCGTCATGGGGTGGAGCCGAGAGTTTTACCACCCGGGTGGGTGGGAGGAGCCAGCTTGAAGACCTTCCGGCAAGATTTAAGGTGGCAAGGAACCTGCCAGGCAGTGTGGATGAACAACATATACCCTCCTAGAACTCCTGTTACAGGTGAGTAACTGTATTTTGTGGCCATGGGATGAAAAAAGGTGGGGGAAGGGGAAGTGATGCCCTCCGGCCAGAGCGGCCGGTTCCCTCTCCAAATTTACCCAGTGACAGGTCAGGGGTGTTATTCTTCCACCTGTACAGTCCTAACCCATCTCCCGGGGGGAGGGGGTTAGCTATGCCACTTCTGACCGCATTGATCCATCATTATTACAGACAAGTGGGTACTGGAGGTGGTAGGTGGAGGGTTGCCTCTCAACTTCGAGGCTCTTGCGCCTTACCGACTCAGTACTCGTTGGTAGTCCAGAGTGTTACAGGACACTCTGCCTTCATGCAGGATGTAGCTCAGGTCCTTGCCAAAGGAGCCATAGCCTGTGTGTCAATTAATCTTGCAAGTCAGGGGGACTTCTGGTCTCAAAGTGGGGTTGGGGGGCTAGTGCCCCATACTGGATCTGCATGATCTCAAGCAGGGTCACATGTTTTGGATGATCCGTCTGAGCTGGATTATACCATCCGTAGTGCATGGCATATATTTTTGTTCCCTGGACCTCCAGGATGCATTCTTCTGCATTCCAGAGCATCTGTCACACTGGCAGTACCTTCGGTTCTGTGCATAAGGGGTTATGTCCTTCAGCCTTTCACCCATGCCCAGGGTCTTCACCAAGTGCATAGTAGCGGTGGCAGCCTTCCTGAGGTGCAGTGGCATCTGGGTGTATTCCTACCTGGATGTCTGGCTGATAGCTGGGCTATGCAAGGAAGACATTGAGTGGTTCAGAGGTCTGGCCATCCAAATCTGCAGAGACTTGGGCCTGTTGGTCAACCTGGACAAGTCCAGACTGGTCCTCTTGCAGGTGATTAAGTTCATCAGGGCAGAACTAGACTCCCTGCGGGCCAAAGCCCGTCTCCCTGTGGACCAAGCTTGGGCTGTCACGCCCTGCCCAGAATTTCCTCAGGCTGCTGACATACATGGCATCCACCATCAACGTGGTCCACTGGGCATAATGGCGAATGCGCCACCTGCAGTGGGAACTGGGCCGCCAGTGGTCTCAGCACTTAGGTCATCTGAACCAGACGGTCCTTGTGACCCAGCCTATGTAGGATGCCATCCGGGGTGATTTATCTCTTAAAACCTGTAGGAAAGAATCTCATTTGTCCACTCAGAACTGACCATCATGCTCATGACGGACTCATCTCTGGTGGGGTGGGGAGCATCCCTGGGAGATCACAGAGCTCATGGGTTCTGGTCACCCTAAATAGTTCCATCACAGCATCAGCCTGCTGAAGCTCAGTGCAGTGCAGCTGGCTCTTACGAAATTTCTTTCTCTGATCAGGAGTCTGGTTGTGCAGGTCCAGATGGACAATACCACAACCATGCTTCACCTAAACAGGCAGGGTGGAATTCCCTCCTTTCCCTTGTGTCATTAGGCCCTCCACACCTGGACATTCATACGCAGCCTGGGTGCAGATCTCCTGGTAATTCTTGTTGCGGGAGTTCACAGACAGCTGGCAGACACTCTCAGCCAGGTGGGATAGACATCACATGAGTGGTCCCTACATCAGGAAGTGGTAAGCCACCTGTTCTTCCAGTGGGGCACTCCTCTGGTGGACTGGTTTGTTTCCTGATGGAACAGAAAGCTGAGGCTGTTTTGTGCATGCCCCTACAGTCTGGGACACTGTTGGACGATGCCTTTGCGAGGCCCTGGACACCAGGCCTCCTGTACCCCCTTCCCTCCCTTTCCCTATGATCCACAAGGGAGTGGCCAAATCCTGGAAGATCAAGGCATGGATGATCCTAATAGCTGCAGACCAGCCCAGACAGTTCTGGTACCCGGATCTACCCAGCCTCAGCAGCAGGCCTCTGATCTGGTTACTTCTTCGCCTGGACCTACTGACAAGTTAGTAGGGGAAGGTTCGCAACCCAGACCTTCCGCCCTTGCATCTTTCAGCCTGGTTCCCAAACAGCTAGAGTTTCAGACCTTGGCTGGCTCGGAAGATGTGCTCCATATGTGGAGGCCTTCCGAAAGGAGTCGACTTGCAAATGCTGTGCATTTAAGTGGAAGAGGTTCTCCATCTGGTGCCAGGGCAGGGAGCTTGATCCCCTTGCCTGCCCTGTGTTGAGCATTTTGGAGTACCTCTGGTCCCTCTCTGTTGGGCCTCTGAGGACTGACTCTTAAGGTGCACCTGGCAGCCATCTCTGCTTACCTTGCATGGGCTAGTAAACCGAAGGTGGATGGGAGCTTTTTGAAAGGCCTTGATTACTTGTCTCCTCCAGTGCACAAGCCTCTGCCACCTTGGGACTTTACTGCTGATGCTGGCTGTGCTCATGGGCAAGCCATTTGAGCCTATGCACCGGTGTGAGATGTCACACCTGTTGTGGAAAACTGCCTTCTTGGTGATTATCACATCAGCCAGAAGGATTAGCAAGCTCCAAATGCTCTCGGTGGAGTCTTCTTATCTTGTCTTCCACAAGGACAGGGTTGTACTTCTCCCCCATCCAAAGTTCCTCTCAAAGGTTTTAACCAGGTCATTAGCCTTCCAGTATTTTTCAACAACCCATTTTCAGAGGCTGACTGTGGACTTCATACTCTGGACATGCAGAGTCTGCTCATTTATTAGAAGGAGCACACAGCTGGAGTTGGGGGTGAGGCTTGCCAGTTGTTTGTAACATACGCTGAAGCCATGCCTGACAGACTGGCTGCAGAGCAGATGATTGGCAAATGGATAACATCATTCCTCGACCTCTGCTATAGGTTGACGTGTAGGGAGCCTGTAAGAGGGCTTAGGGCTTAGTCCACCAACCATACCGCTGGCTCAGTGGCTGTCTTTAGGGACATCCCCATACAGGAAATCTGTAGGGCTGCTACCCGGAGAGAAGCACACGTCTTCAACTCCTATTAAAACATCAACATTATGTCATATCGGGATGCTGCTTTTGTGACCTCTGCTCTCCAGTCTCTGTTTACCAAACAGGGGTGTGCGCTAGTACCCCCTCCTCCCGGAGAACTGCTAGGAATCTACCAAAGTGTAGATGTGAACTGTATCCATGCCTTTAGAAATATAGGTTACGTACCTGTAACTGTAGTTCTGTTAGTGCTCTACAGTTAGTTCACATCCATACAACTGGCATGTGGCGCATGGATCCCTGCTTCCAATGTGCGAAGATGTGGTGTCACTGGGTGGAGCCAGAGCATATACTGCCTGGGTGATTGGAAGAGCTTAGCTTAAAGATGTCTGACAAATCGTCCTGTTCCAGAGGAACTGCCAAGGTGTCTGTCAGCTGTATACCACTCCTGGAACTATGGTTACAGGTGAGTAACCTGTAGTTTTTTGCTATGCGATAACATGTAAAATGTTCCCTGATTATAAGTGATGATTTATAATACATTTATAAGGACAGTCAGGATTTCTTCCATTCTTTGCCTTACGATTAGTGACTGGGAAAGGCGCACTGAACCAAAGCTCGTTTCCAGGTGCAACTTGGGGGGAAGTGTACAGGAGGAAAAATACAGATAGCAGAATTGGAGACAGACAGTTACAATATAGTGCAAGTAATGGAAGCTGGAGGAAGGAAGGAGAGCTTACTAAAGAGGGAGCAGTGATTGGTGAGGGAAGGGGCGTTGGAAGCAAAGCTTCACAGTATATAGGAATCTTATGCATAGTGTATGAGAATTGATAAAACGGGAGAAAAACATCAGTAAAAATGCTGTCTCCTGAGTGGAGGAAATGCACCACAGGACTGTGCGGTATCCCATAATGACCGCACCCCTGCACTTTTTTTTTTCACCTCCCTCAAAACCGTTTTAGCCATTTTATAAAACACGTAATCCACTACAGGGCATGCAGTCATGTTCTGCTATACACACCTTGGGTGGTTGAACACGCTCTGCCTGTGGCCTCATGCCTCACAGCACACACCAAGGCATGCGTATATCAGAACACAACTGCACACCCTGTAGTGGATTATCTGTTACATAATACTGTTTGTTATGGTGCTCTAACTGCACATGGGTTCCAACTAGTGAGTAACCTTTGTGACCCACATATACAGTACTTACAAGTACACATGCATGCTGTATTTACATATTTTGCTATATAGTGTCTTGAGAACCACTTGTCGGATTTCCACACATTCACTGTTGTGATTTCTTCAGTGTATCAGAGCATCATCCATTGTGACCTAGATGTTCATCAGTGTTCGCTTGTAACAGGTTGCTACATTTTCTTGAAACCCACTTATCGGCCCTACTTGATATTATGTATAATTTATTCATGAGTTTAGCAACTTCTCTCAAGTTGACCTCATTGTGCAAGAGTACTGGCTTGTGATTGGCTATTGCATTTTGGGGTGTATATTATAAATAACATTTTTGGATTCTCACCAAACTTATGAATATTTGTGTTCCTAAGGATGTAATAATGTTTGCCATGTTGATCTAGTTTTGTGATTGAATTATCTGTCAGTGTGTGCCGTGTTGAGCTAATCAGGGCCACTATATTTTTTCCTAGATCTACAAAACCAATTATCAGATTGTCAGTAAACTTGAAATAGATGTTCAACATTCTTTTTTCTTACAGATGCTAACATTTCTACTCTTCAGACTTATACCTTCTCTCCGTATGGGATATGTATATTATGGACATAAAGAAGCACTAGGGGTTCAGTGCTACTTCAAATGGGGGACTATCTTTCCGTTATGTTCAGCCCACCTCTCAGTGGCATTGGTGCCAGCTCATGACTGCCCAGGGAGCAGCCAGTGTCACATGGTCCCTGGCACCACCTCTAGGCCTCCACTAGGAGTTGCTGATAGCGCATTATAAAATGGCAAGAAAAGAAATTTACAAATTTCATTGCCCAAGAGACATCACCTGATCATGCGTTAAATCTAATAATGCACACCCTGTTGTGACTTATTACTTGTGTATTCTGGAGCTTCCACACCCTGGGAGGAGCATGTAGTCAAATGCTCTGTGCCCACCCTGCTAGCCTCTGCACCGGACAGCCCAGGCCTGGGCCGGGAACCCAGGTCGCCAGAGAAGCCTCCACAGCGTGGTGCCATGGAGTCTGCATTCATTGTTATTATAAAGTAAAATACTTGGTTTCAAACAGTTTTGCTATCTGAAGTACCAAGTAAAATGTAGTAGTGATTCACTGTGAGCAAGAAAAGTTCCTTATCTCCCCGTGGAGTAGGGCACGGGGTTGGGGGTATTAATTAGGATGTGTCGCCTCTGACTCTTAAGGAAGCTGAAAACATACACAGGCCATATTCTGTTCCTGTATGACACAGAACACACTTTTTATTTAGATGGCAATTAATCTAGGAGATTTATGCACAAGTCTTGGTTGTACCTTACAGTTACATCCAGTCTTCTCGAGACCAAGAAATGAATTCAAACCCGAATCTTTAAAAAAAAAAAGGCTTCTATCACTGTTTAAAACAGCAATGGCTCATTGGTTTGGGGAGAGTTTTATAACCTGTTTAATTAACTCATCCCCAGTCTGTTTTGGGGTTATTTGAAAAAGGTAACAGCTGGATAACAGAATGATTTATACTGTGTATATTTAAAATGAATAGCCAGAGAACAAAGTGTATCCATCAAAGCAAAGAGATACTTTCTCTCCTCGATTCAGAACTAAAAAGCAAATGTTTGAAAAATAAACATTGAACACCTGTGGTGGATAAATTACCCAGCTGGTTGACAGTATTTCATTTGGCCTGTCTGAAGGGGCATCCGTTATGAAGCATCAATAAGACACATTAACCATGGGATATTCTTTTGTTACTATCATAACTGGATAAATGATAGTGGGTGATGTTTGTAACATTTAGTACATATGCCTCCTGGTGTATTTCATCTGCGGATTAGTGCAGATTTTGAAGGGCCAGCCCAGAGGTTTGCTTGAAAACCCTCCTTACTACCACAGTTGATGGGTGCTGTTCGGTTCCGAGTAGGTAGGACCCTCAGTATGGCATGAAATTTTACTGCTGTTAATACTGTGGTTTCGTAGATAGAATTGGACAATTTGTCATGCAAGGCCATCTTTCAATTCATATTAAAGCAGCAGCGCAATGCAAAATGTTTTTTTTTTTTTTTAAACAGGTCTGCAATGCTACTTCAGTGCCAAATGTTGGGGCCATCTTTTTTTTTCTTGAGAAAAAAAACTTTATTAAAACATTTATAAAATACTGAAATTATGGTGGAATTATAAAATTGTACCACCAAGTAAAACTGGAAGATTCCTGGAATGTTTTCATAGGATCATAGGAAAAATACGAGTTCAGTAGGCTGTGGGGACCTTTTTTGAACTCGCCACCCATGTGATCATGGTTGGAACTCATACTTCTTGTCACCCATGTATTCATCGAGACTAATTTTAAAAAGGGTAATGTTTTGACTTGTAACAGTGTGTCGGGGAAGACTATTCCATAATGTTACAACCCGCTATGTAAAGAACTTACTTTTCCTTGATGTTCTTATCATTTCCCCTTTAATTTTATGACTGTTACTTCTAGTGTTTTTTGTTCCTTCCTGTGATACCAGTCCAACAGTTTCCCTTATATATGTATTATTTATTGCCTTATATACTAGACAATGGTCTCCTCTGATCTGCCAATATTTAGTTGAAAATAAGTTTAATTTTGTAATGAAAAAAAGAGTAGGGTCAAATGTTTTTGCTCAGTTTCACTTCACTGCTGCTTTAAGAATGGAGAGTATTTATCTCCCTGCAGCCAGGTATCTACACCCTTCTTGAAGTCATTTATACGGGTGCAGTTAATTAATTACTGTAATGTGTTGTTTGGTGTACTTAAAACTTTCTAGTGTTGCGCTTAAATAGTGATGTTTTTAAATTGTTTTTTTGTGATGTGGTGTAGAGTAAAATTAGAGTAAATCAACAGGCAGAATGGGTGATGCAGTCACGTAGGACATTGTCAGAACAGATAGAGATGGAGAAACAACATTTCAGTACAGTACAGCGTACAGCATTTCAGTACAGAATACAGCATTTCAGTACAGCGTACAGGACACTAACTGTAAACTGGATAATATTAATATGGCGTACATTGCGATATTGTCAGTAACATATACATACAGATTAGAGGAAAATCAGGCAACATTAAGGATACAGTCACGTAGGACATTGTCAGAACAGATAGAGATGGAGAAACAACATTTCAGTACAGTACAGTGTACAGCATTTCAGTACAGAATACAGCATTTCAGTACAGCGTACAGGACACTAACTGTAAACTGGATAATATTAATATGGCGTACATTGCGATATTGTCAGTAACATATACATACAGATTAGAGGAAAATCAGGCAGCATTAAGGATACAGTCACGTAGGACATTGTCAGAACAGATGGAAAGGGGAACGGGAGATTATGATGTGGTGGGAGTGAATGAAGCTAGGGGACGGGATAGGATGGGAAGGTTAGCTATGTTTGACAGTCGCATCTACTAAGGGAGATAGAATGGTGGCATATTTTTTTCTTGAATGGTTCTAATTTAGATTCATTTGTAATATCAAAAGGGAGCTCTTGAAGCCATAGGGGTGCTCTGTAGTTAAAAGACCGTTGCCCTTGCGACGTGTGGCAGAAGGGGACTAATAGAAAGTTTTTAGCCACGTCTCGGGTTCTGTGCGGGTTGATGGCTGGGTTGAGGAGATTTTTGATTGCTGCAGAGGTTAAGCCGAGATGAGTTTCCCCCCCTCCCCCCCAAGCACACAGACCTGGTATTTTACCCTGCCTTGGAGGTCTAGCCACTTGGTCTGCACATAAAGATCACACGTGTGTTTGTCTGTCTGTACCCCTGTGACTAGTCTACATGCCTTGTTTGAAGACAGTCTGACTGTTTTAAGAGCTGTGTCAGTGGCTGCTCCATATACAAGGAGTCCATAATCAATGATGGAGGGGATAGAGCTTTTTACTGCTAGTGACAGTGCGTTAGGGGTCAGATTAAGCCGGCGCTTGTATAGGAGTCTGATTCTTATGTTGATGACCCTTACTACTTGGTTCACACGGTGGGTGAAGGAGACTGAGGTGTCATGGTGATGCCCAAATATTTAAATGCAGTTACCTGTTCTAGCAGGGCCTTTTTGTTATTGAGGACAAATAGCTGAAATCATTTAAATGTGTATTCTCCTTTGTTTGTGTGTCTTTATCCCATGCCCCCGGGTCACACCTGGAAATGAGCCTTGGCTCAGTGTGCCTTTCCTGGTCATCACAATTTTAAATAAAAATATAGTACACAGAGAACAAAAGAGAATACAAAAACACCCTCCTCCACAGGACTGCTGCGTTACATATACTTTCCTTACTCTCAAATACCATCTTTAGACATTATTGGCATGCTTGACAGTAAACCTCTTACAGTGTCAGTTGCTGTGGAAGCAGCAGTCAGGGCTGTGTTAGACAGCATGCCCTCTAATCGTTTCCTGATTCTGGTGGTTTCACGGTCTGTTTTTTCTCATGGTTCATGCGAAGGCATTTTGCCATCTCTGCTAGTGTGACAGCTTGGTTTCTTTCTGCTTTTATGATGAAAACCAATTCATTGAACACAAAAACATAATCTAGATTAACCAGCCTGTTCTACGTGCTCCTAACCCAAACACTTTTTCCTTTTTCTTTGCAACAGTCAGGATTCAGAGGACGACACTGAAGAAGCTGGTGCTTTGGAAAAGAAACAAGCTCCTACGGTTTGTAGGGATGAAGAAGACACTGTGCCTACAGGAAATGAAAGTGAGAGTTCCAAATTGCAGCCTCCCTCAACAGTGGAGCATGATTTATCCTTGGCACAGCCTGAGAATAAAGATGTTGCGACGTCATTGCAGAGTGAAGATACACAGGTGGCATCTGAAGATGAAAGCCAGTCAGCTGATGCCAGTCCCTCTCCACTTTGCCAGCCATCTCTGGAGTTTGACATAGCTGCAGATGCAGAAGAGGGCCCTGCCCCACCATCCGCTGAAGCACAGTGCACTCATGAACCAAAGAAGATAAACATTACTTATCCTAAGATTGTGAAAGAAGGCAGACGATTTAATATTGATTTGGTGTCAAAGGTAAGGGGTTTAGCATCTTTAACTATTTCTTGTCCTTCTTGAAGAAAATGAGTATCACTTTGGGAAAACTTTGAAAACATAATATTTAGCCATTATTCCTTTCGTATTTTTTTATGTTTATTATTATTTTGCAAAACACCTTTGAGCCAAGGCTCTTTTACAAAGGTTCCACGTCGGGGAAACAATACAGAACATAGTGAGGACAATAACAAGTACAGTAGTTTCAAGCAGCCATAGGCTTTGTCGGGTACATTAAAGCTTTCATATGGAATTACTGTAATATGTGCAGTGATACACAGTATGTATGTTAGATTACAGTAATTTGTGTATATTATTCAAGAACATATGTACAATAAAAAAACAGATGTAATATGGTTCACTAGAATAAATTAGAAACTGCTAGGAGAGATGGTAGATACATGTAGAGGAAGCTATGGGGAGAGAATGTAGATAATAGTGGGGAAATAAAAAGGGAGGAGTTAGGAGATAGTGGGGGTAAAGGTGGGGAGGGACTTGGGGAAATAGAGGAAGGAGAGTAAGTTTAGTTAGGAGAAACATTCACAGGAGGCCATTCTGACAAGGTGCTGACGCAGGTAGCACTTGAAAGTGCCCAGGGTAGTGTCATTGATAACAGCAGGTGGAAGTGAGTTGTACCAGGATGAGGCTCTGTATGTAAAGGAGCATTGTTCTTGGGTAGTGCAGCAGCGTGGAACAGAAAAAGTAAGATATTCAGAGCTCCTGGTTATGCGAGGGCTGCAGGTGGGGCCAGTAAGGACTGAACCCTTGAGGGTAGGAGACTTAAAGTTATCTTTTTTGCTAGCATACAGGTCTGGTACTTGAGTCTGCCGAGGAGTTGGAGCTAGTTTGCTTGCTTGTAGATGTCACAGGTAGGTGAGAGATGTGGAGCAGAGGTCAGTAGATGACATGCCTTGTTAAGGGCAATGGTTATTCGTCAAAGTGCGGTGTCAGTGGCAGAGCCGTAGCTCACAAATCCATAGTCGATTATTGATATAACAGAGCTCTGAATGGCAATGCTTAGGGCTTCATTGGTGAGGCAGCTCCTGTGTCTAAAGAGAAGTCCCATGCGGGTGTTCACGATCTTGGCAATGCTCTCAATGTGTTCAGAGTAAGACAAGGTGCAGCCTGTCAAGGGTAACTCCCAGGTATTTAAACAGTTGAACATGTTCGAGCAACGTCCCTTCACTGTTTGTGATGGATAGACATTTTTAGGTTTTCTATATTTCTTGTTTCTTTTTGCTTTTATTGCTAGGTTGATTTACATGGTGAACAGGGTCCACCCGACACCAGGGAAAGTAATTTAATTTGATAACATGGGCCATCAGGGGGGTCCACAAGACACCAGGGAAAATAATATAATTTGAAACATAGATGACTGGGGGAAGGGGGTCCTCTGGACTACCAGGGATTCAGGCAAAGGCATGAGCATTGGGCGGAGGTACGCAGCCATACTGTAGCACCTGGTTAAGGCCAGGGTTTCAGCGGCAGTAAACAGCACCACGCTGGTAGCTGTTTAGTGCCACTGAAACCTGTGAATATACCACTGCACTCTTCATACATGAGGGATCCCTCATTTCCATAGGTGTAGCAGTATATTTTGTGCGTTTGTGCTGCCGGGTTAGCACAGTACTCTGGGGTCATCTGATTATGGCCCTGACCAGATCGCTACTGTCACACTAACCTGTTGAATATGGGGGCCATGTTATCTAAATATTATCTTTCAAAAAAAAAATTTTAAAGAGACACACTCACTTTAAAGATTAACAGTATCCCTTATAGCGTAAAAGTGTGTGACAGACTCTTCAGATCCTCCTCCGTCTCTCCTATATTGCTTCGTCACAATTCTCCCTCTAACAATAGACCTACTCACTCATATCCTCTAACACATCTCTTCAACTTGTCCCCCAAATGCTCCACTCTAAGTGAAGAGGCTTTCTCCTCCTTTGACCCTAGGTTCTGGAACCCTCTTCCCCCTTCTGTGTGCTGCTCCCTCTCATACACATTTTTCATGCGAGATTTGAGGAAACGCTTGTGTCCTCTGGCTGTTAATTGATTTGTTTATAATTTTTGACTAGGACAGGCACACTAAGCTACGATAGCTTGTTTCCAGGTGTGTCCTGGGGGGTGGTTTGCTTGTACCTGTTGCAGACGTGTGTGGGGGGAGGGGGATGTTAAGCCCTTGACTGTTTATCTGCTTGAATGGTTATTGCACTTAACCAGTGTGGCAGAGTGTATGTCCATTACAGTATCCACACCTGTAAACCTGAGCACAACCCCGCCACACAGATTTTCATGAGGGCCAGGAGGGGATTTGAACCAAACCCCTGTTGCTTTAAAGCTGGCCCTTTAAAACCTCACAGCTCTGCATCCTCACGTGGTTGTCTGTTCCTCAGGGAGGGGGAGTGTTAACAAACAATACCTGGGCCCAGATAAGTACTGGGCCGATGGACTGGCCGTTCTGTTTTGTCTTTTCTGTTTCTGGGAATTACGCTGGATCCTGTCTCCTTCTTTCTCAAATCTCTCTCTTAATTATATTTCTGGGAAGTTCAGTTCTTGTCTTGGTCGATTACATTGTGCAAAGGAATATCTCTTCATCCTTGATCATAAAAGGATTGTTTCGCAGGCCATACTCCCTGTTATAGAATCTGGAGATGTCATTTGTTACATGCCAGTCCATCCACTCTGCATCCTTTGAATGTCCTTTACAGCAAACCAATGCAATTCATGTTAAATTGCAGTCGTTCTACTATGGGTATGAGGGTAGGACAGTATAATGGTATGCCATGGTATCAGAAGTCACCGTATTGATTCTGTGGGCAGCTGCTCATACCTTGCTAACCATGGTTCATGGTATGCTGTGGATCTTCTTTGAGGATATCTGCTTCCATTGAGCCACATCATGGAACTGTAAAGCCATTGATGTCAGCACCAGCCAGAAATGTTTGCAGGCTGGGGTCACTCACATCGATGCGCCTTGTCAATGCCTCTAAAACATGGGTGCCCGCAGCATGCCACTCTACTTTCGCCTGCTGTTAACCACTTATCGGTCCATTGCAGCTGAAGAACACCGTCAAACTTTTGCAAGTATTTGCTCATACTGCTACTTCTTTATATTAAACATATGCTAGATGCACCTCTGAGTTGCAGACTCTTTTTTGCAGATCCTATATTTATTTACTTTTCTCAAGGATAAGGTTACCTTACATATCGATCCTCGTTTTCTTCCAAAGGTTGTGTCTGAAAGAACATTAAATCACACTATAAACCTTCCAGTTTACTTTTCTCCCACAGATCATGGGGAGCATCGTCTACATATACTAGACGTCTGTGGGACACTGCTTTGGTAACTGGATCATGCAAAGGATTGTAGAAAATCCTCTCAGCTGTTTATTGCTTTTGCCCTTCCGAATGGTGGACTCACCAGTTTCCAAACAGGGCTTTTCCAAATGGCTGGCCAGTTGTATTCTTTGTTACTAGAAGCACGAAAAGCAGCTTCCTGGTCCTGTTTGTGCTTATTCCACCTGCAGGGTGGCAGCCTCAGTGGCTTGATTTCAAAATGTGTCTGCTGCTCACATTCATACATTCACTAAACACTACAGTTTGGATGGCTTCTGTTGTAGACATGCTGGTTTTGGCGTCAGTGTTCTGCAAGACGTCCTTACTCAGGGTCATTAGGTCCTGCCATACTCCCACAGTGCTTGGTTCTACTTGTGAATTGTTCCATGATGTGGCCTAATGGAGGGAGGTATCCTCGAAGAAGATAGAATAAAGAATAGTTACCTACGGTAACAGTAGATCTTTGAGAGTGTCTTCTCCTTTGAGCCAGAGTTCTTCCTCCTGATTTCTCCCCATGTCGAGTGGCAGGTGACTATACTGCCTGCTCTTGCAAGCTGTCTCTCCTCTGATGCCCCCATGGCATCCATAATTAGGTTTCCATACCCTGTCCTGTGTGCCTGATGTGGTCCTGGCTGCTTTGTTCCCTGTTGATCCGACGATATTCCAGGCTTGTCTCTGGTGGGGAACTGAGCCATGCTGGTGACACTTATGTTATACAGGTGCCAATGAGGTGTGTCATTGTGGGCAGCCCCAGCCTGCAAAAATTTCGGAGTAGTCCAGATGCCAATGGCTTACAGTTCCATGATGTGGATAAATGGAGGAGATTCTGTAGATGATCTTCTGTTATGGTAGGTAACTGTACTTTTTCAGGCCTATCAGTTAATTTTGTGTGTTTTGGGGGGATGACTACCCCTTCCATGAAAACTCTCCCCTACACAAGAATTTGACATCTTTTTTTTTTTGTTACAAAATGATGACTTCCATATATTACGATAACAGTGGTATTAGATGTAATGGTTGTCATGCCATCAAATAATCCTTGGGAACTGGCCCTTAGAATATAAGTGAGCCCTCTTTTAGTCTCCTGAGAGTTGCATTGTGAGACATTTAAGCACAGTGTATTATTGATCATAGTCGAGCATTAAAAAGTTAAAAACGTCCCCAATACCCCTACGTATTACACATCATTGTAACATGCTAACTCAGTGGGTCTGCTTTGTATAAACACAGAGATCTCAACTGGCAAAAATGTATCCTCAAGGCAGTGAGTAGTTTAAGTGTTCCATCCACAAGAGAAATCTAACTGTAGTTATAATTCTTTCCCTCACACCTCACTGTTGGAATTCTCTCTCTCTCTCTCCCAATCTAAGGGTTTGCAGTAACCTAAAATCTTTTATAAAATTGCTCATGTCAGTATTTACTGATCTAAAAGACAAGAACCTCAGCACAAAAGCACTGAGGCGTGGGTTACCTGGGAAGGGCATTGGCAATAATGCCAGATTGCAAGAAATAAAAATCCACATATACTCCAGTAATGCAAAGCCTCATGGGAAGTATGTGCAAATCACCGTGAGAGAATGTAGACTTTAGACTGTTTCTGCTGTAAGTCTACATTCTCTCATGGCAGTTTACATGCACGTCTAGGGGTACAGGATTTTGGGATACCAAAAGAGGACACTTAGTCCCCTCCCACCCCCAATGAGTCCTTGTGACAGACCCCGAGCAAATAGGTTTAAAGCCTCCACCGCCTTCACAGCTCATTTACAATGAGGTCCTGAGTAGGAGAGAGTAAAAAAATTATAAAAATACAACAGGATAGAGAAGGTACATGAAGAATATTTGACAGCTGGAAAAGAGGATATGTCCTCTTAAAAGAGGACATCTGAGAACCCTATATACATCCCATGATGCTTTGCATTATTGGGGTATTACCAATGTTAGTAATTTTTTTTGTTAGCTGTTCTGTCTTATGCTTTCGTTGGACTGCTGTTCTTTGTATTAGTTGTAATTGCATTTGTAACTGAATGCACATTTTATATGTTGTATTCGTTTATTTTATCATGCACTTTTTTGTGAACAGGACTTTGGTCTTAATGAACCTTTCTGCATTTTGAACCATTTAATATGTAAATAAATAAACTTTTCACTTTGTTGGTTTAATTTTTGGCAAATTGTTGACAACCAGGTGGAAGAGATGAACTAACGTAGTTGGGTAAACCAACTTTCCTGCTGCATAATGGGGCTGATATTTGCTTGGGTCCTGCCACATTGCCATTGTTATTCTGCCGGGTTCTTGGTTATACACCGCCCGAGATTGGATCGCGGGGGTCTGTTTTAAGACAGAATTGGGCCTAACTGGTGTTCCAGTTGAGGAGGCCAGATCATTTGAGTGTACTGTGGTAGCTGGTGTGGGGTGCAGGATTGCTCTCATTTACCGTCCACCAGGGGATGAGAAGCTTTTCCTGCAGGAAATAGCAGATTTTGCCGCCGACATGGCCTTGGAATTGCCCAGATTGATGGTGCTGGGCGATTTCAGTGCGTGAGTCGACGACGAATCTTCGCTTTTTGGTCAACATTTCCTCCAGGTGATGACATCACTGGGCTTCACACAGGTTGTTTCCACAGCTACTCACAAAGGAGGTCACTCTCTTGATCTGGTTTTCCTCCTGGGGATTGAGGCGTCCGATTTGGTGGTGGAACCAGTCAGTTGGTCTGATCATTACTCAGTTGGGTTCAATTTTGAGGCCCCCCTGGGTAGGTCGGCCCCTGTGGAGTTGGTCAAGCATCACCCATTAAGTGGACGTTGTCCCCTGAAGACCTGATGGTATGTTATTGACCTCTCGTTTGATCTAATTGGTGTTTCTGATCCTGAGCAGCTGGTGGTGGCCTATAATGGGGCCATCTCAGCTGCTCTTGATCAGATTGCACCAACCCGTGTTCGCCTCCTCCTGCCCTGTCCCATTGCCTCTTGGTTTGATGGGGTGCTGAGAGGGTTGCGGAGGTTGGGGCGTAGGTTGGAGCGTCGTTGGAGGAAGACTGCCTCTGAGGCCGACCATCTTATTTTGCTAGAGCATTATAAGCTCTACCAAACAGAAATTTCCCATAAGAAGGCAGAATTCCTGCCCAGGGAAATTTCTGTCGCTTGGAATCGACCGGCTCAGCTCTTCAGAACTGTCGACAGACTGTGCAACCCAGTCTGTCGGCAGATCCGTCGAGTTTTCACGCAGAATGATTGCGAGGAGATCGCTCGATTCTTTGCGAATAAGGTGGAAGACATTCGGAGGCAGTGTCCCCGACCCCACTCTAAGGTTGTTGCAGTGTTTTGTCGCAGAGCCCGGAGTTTCCTGGAGTTCCTTTAATCTACCGGATTTCGCAGACACTATGAGGATTGTCCGTGAGATGCGCCCAACATGCTGTAGTTTGGATCCGGGTCCTACTTCCCTGATTATGGGTTGTAGTGAGTCTATCGGCCCGGTTCTTGCTAGGATTATCCAGTGCTCTTTAGAGACGGGAGTTTTCCCTAGCTCTCTGAAGGAAGGGGTGGTGACTTCCCTTCTGAAGAAAGCTTCTTTAGACCCGGATGACCTAGCAAACTACTGCCCAATCTCTAACCTCCCTTTTGTGGGGAAGGTTATTGAAAAAGTTGTGGCGGCTCAATTGGATAACCATTTGACCATCCATAGTTTATACGAACCTCTCCAGTCTGGTTTTCGTAAGAGGCATAGCACTGAGACTGCTGTGGTTCGGGTGCTCAGTGATCTCCTGATGGCGAGAGATCGGAGACACCGCTCTATTTTGGTTCTCCTTGATCTGTCATCAGCTTTTGATACTGTGGATCATGGGGTTTTGCTCGAACGTCTGAGGTCCATTTGCGGACTTTCAGGTGTGGTCCTCAGATGGTTTTCATCTTACGTCGAGGGGAGAACGCAGAGAGTGGTCTCAGGATTACGTTCATCCGGGGCCTTCTCTCTGCCTTGCGGGGTACCTCAGGGTTCGGTGTTTTCCCCCATGTTATTCGCAGTATACATGCTATCCCTTGGAAACACTGTAAGACGGTATGAGCTGAGGTTTCACTGCTATGCTGATGATACCCAGCTCTACCTGTCTTTTACACCTGACCAAGCTAGTGCTATCTTGGTGCTGAATAACTGCCTCACAGATATCCAAGACTGGATGAATACCAGTGGTTTGAAGTTGAATCCGGGAAAGATTGAGGTTATAGTGGTGGACCCCGGTCGCAGGGTTGAGGGTTTGGGACAGGGTCCCCCTCTGGATTAATTCTAGGGGTGGACCAGATCCCTACCTCTGAACGGGTGCGTAACCTGGGTGTGGAGCTTGACACTGGTCTGACCCTTCGTTATCAGGTGTCTGCAGTTGTCAGGACTGCATTTTTTCATCTTAGAAACATCGCCAGGATTAGGCACCTGGTTCCACCTGGTGACTTGCCGGTTTTGGTCCATGCCTTTGTGACATCTCGTCTTGATTACTGTAACTCCCTGTACCTAGGGCTTGCTGGGGTTGATATCCGCTTGCAGCTAGTGCAGAATGCAGCAGCACGTTTGTTGACTGGGGCTTCAAGAAGGTCTCATATTACCCCAGTGCTGCACACTCTGCACTGGCTGCCAATACAGTGTGATCACCTTAAAGTGGGTCTTTGGACCCACAAAGTCCTACACGGTCTTGGTCCTGACTACTTGAAAGAGCTTCTGGTGCCCTCACCCTCTGAGACAACTTAAGCTCGGCTGGCAGGGGTTGCTGGAGATTCCGATGGGAATTTGAAGTCCTCTGGAGCCCGTGCCTTTGGTTTCGCGGCTCCTTCCCTCTGGAATTCTCTGCCCCGTCAGCTCAGACAGAGTACAACGGTGGAAAATTTTAAAAGGGCCTTAAAGTCCTTTTTATGGGATAAGGCATTTCCTGTTATGCTGTAATTGGTTATTTTAATCTGTTGTACTTGCTGTATTATTTTATTGTATGCATTGATATGCTGGTGTTTTTATGCTTTATGTACAGCGCCTTGAAAATTTGAAAGGCGCTTAACTAAATAAATTTTATTATTAATTATATTATTATTATATTTATACCTGTCACTGACGGCACTCATAGGAGCATAAGGGTGGACTTGTTGGTATTGTTGGGTTGTGAGAGCTGGTTCCCACACACACTAAGGGCCTGATCCTGAAAGGCACCCCAGATGCATACAACTTACGCATATCTGGGGTGTGTTGCCCCGCAGCTGTGGGAGCCAGCGTGCATGCTGGCATCCACAACCCCTGCCCTTTGTGGTCTGCTGGTGCTTGAGCTGCCTTTTAGGGCAGGGGGTTATAAGGGAGGATGGAGCTGGTCCAGACCTCAGGCATCCAATCAGATGCCTGGGCCAGTCTGCCAGTGGAACCCTCTTTGCACAGGGTGTAGGGACCAGTGGACTGTGACAGCCCTTCAGGCTGCCATATCCTTGTTGGCAGAATTAAAAGTCAAGTAGGTATACTGGCAATTGCCAGTATAGTCCCCCAGCCCTCCTCAGTGGGTCAGAGGGCTGGGTGCAGGTGGTCCGCCTACCTGTCAAGTACCATAGGTGGTCTGGCGGTCCAGCAGATGGTGGGCGCATAAAGAGCTACTATGGCCCCTAGGGTGGCATAGCATATGTCCCCTCTGCCAGTCGTCTGCACCGTGGACATTCTTTAGAGGATGGGATGCTTGCTTGCCCCTGCCACCTTGCCAACCCCGACCTGGCCACTGCGTAGCTAGGCAAGCAGCACGAGATTGGGTGCAGAGGGGGTGTACATTCTTATTTGTGGATACCCCAGGTTGTCCTAATGGTGCTCATACTGCACAAAAGGGGCACTCTGCATCCTTTCCCAACCCTCCACACACGTGGACGGGGTGGGAGCCTTCTTAGGCTCTGGCCCAAGTAAGTCCTTTCTTATACTCCTTAGAGTGACGTTATGGGACTTACAGGTATTGTATATGATTGATCATGGTCGATCAATAATATTTAAAAATGGCTTCTGAATATGCCTGATCTTCCGGTACATCTCCTCCAGGAAGCCACACCTATGGAACATAGATGCCATCAGCATCAGACCTGTCAGAAACTTTTGCCAAGCGGGCTACTCACGATGATGCATGTTGTTGGTGCCTACTTATAGTGGGCAGCCCCAAACTTCAGTTCTTCTTTTTCCACTGTCGACCTCTACGTTAAATGGAAGTACTCCTCCTCAACCTGCGCTGCTTCAGTGGCCTTCCTTCTGCTGTCAGCCTGCATCCCTGTGTCTCCCATCTCTATGTCTGCTGTGATGTCCACGATGCTGTCTGCTTTCTTGATATTGCCTGTTGACTGCCTGCTGGGCTCCCAGATCCCTGCCAGTCTCCTATCCTGCTGAGGGTTTCCTTCTACTGGCTTCTCTTTGGCTTCCAGTGCCTGCCTTTGTCCTGGCGTCCAGTGTTCCTAAATGGACCAGAGTTGCCTTTCTTTGCCATTTTCCTGATCTGCTTCACCGTTGGGTCCAGGTATATATTTGTTCGGCGTCTGCTTTGGCGGCGTCTATTACAACCCCCCCAGTCATCATTAAGACGCTGAGGTTGGGTCTTGGCTCAGGTGGTGCTGTACCTACTATGGATGGTATGTGGCCGTTGTCTTCAGGCTCCTGCCCTTTAACACTGCTAGTTCTGATCCCTTTTTTAGGGCCTATCGACTTGCTGTTTGATCTGCTTTGCAGTTCGGCATACGCTTTGGTGACATCGACTACAGCCTTCCCTCAAACGTCATTAAGACACCTAGGTCAGGTCTTGGCGTAGGTGCTGCCGTACCTACTATGGATGGTACAAGGCCATTGTCGTCAGGCTGCGGCCCATCGACCCTGCTAATCCCAGTCCCTTTTTAGAGCACTGCTGAGTTGCTGCTTGGTCTGCTTTGCAGTGAAACATCCACTTTGGCGGCATCAACTACAGCTCCACCATCTGTCATTCAGACGCCCGAGGTTGAGGCTTGGCTCAGTCATTTCCATACCTGCTATGGACGGTTTATGGCCATTATCATCAGGCTCTGGCCCTTCGGCACTGCTGGTCTTGGTCCCTTCTCAGGGCGCCATCATCTTTCAGTTTGTTCAGCCTTACATCCACTGTGGCAGCATTGCCTGTGGCCCCCCAGCCCGTCGTTATGACGCCACAGTTGGAGCTTGGCTCCGACTCTACTGTACCTACTACAGACAGTTTGTGGTCATTGTTAACGGGCTCTGGCCCTTTGATGCTGCTCATCCCAGGCCCTTTCAGGGTGCTTTCTACTTGCTGTTTGGTGTGCTTCGCCATTTAGCATCCACTGTGGCGGTGGTGGCTATAACGCACCCCCCCCCAGCTGTCATTCACAGATCTAGACTGGGGGCTTGGCTTGGACACTGCCATACTTGCTATGGCCACTTTGTGGCTGTTGTCATCAGGATCCATCCCTTCCACACTTGTGGTCCCAGACCCTTTTTCAGAGTGCCATATCCACACATTTCTTCAGTTGTCTGCTTGGCAGTCAGCCTTGCTTGGACTGGCCATCCTTTGGGGCTTCTAGGTCAGTTCCTCATTGCATGCCCGGTTCCCTCTCTCCCCCCATGGGTCCATGGCTCCCTTCATTTCTGGTACCTGGTTTTATCCCAGCACCTGGTTTTCCTGTTTGGGTTGAAGTCGCCTTTTTTCTTCGGGTGTTCCTTTTGTTGTGTCATCGTTACCTGACTTTGCCTTATTGATGCTCTTGTTCTGCGTCCAGTCTCCTGCTCTGTGCATGGCTTTGTGCCCATTTCCTGTTGTCAACACTGCCTTCAGCTGTACTTGGTCCGACGGTCCGGGGGGGGTTGTTCTCGGTCGGTTTCTCGCTGTTTGCCCGGTTCCCTTGGGTCTGTGACTCCCTTTGGCCTGTTGCCTTCCATCTTTATACAGTCAACGTTTTTCTCTTGGATTAGGATTGCCTCCTTTTCTCAGAGTTTGCTTTGCCCTTAGACACTGGTATTATTTATTTATTGGAATATTCGCTAACACCTTTGAGCATTACTTGTTTAAAAAGGTCCCACATCAGGAATACAGTTAACACAGTTACAGATACATTGAATATTAATGCATGTAAAGGGCCATGCAAGGTTCCAGGTTTCTTAGGTTCAGAAAGAAGAAAAAAAAAAAACACATGCTTAGGGTTCCTATGTGCATAATAAGATCCAGTGTACGAGATGAAACCATGGTGCGGTAGCTGCTGATAGGCGTTGTCTATGGGAAGGTTGAAACTTTTGCGGATTTGCAACTTTGTCTGCAGTGAGTCATTGGTAGTACAGCCGGAGGAGACGTTGGTAGTCTGAGTTTAGCTAGTTACTTCACAGGCATAAATTTTGTTGGGCCAGGTATTTTTTCAGGGTTGATTTAAATTAGCTCAGTTTGGGTAGGTAAGTGTAGAGCGCAGTTCTTGTAGCCAGGTTGGTGCTCGGTAGGGGAAGCCATCATGGCTTGGCTGGTTTTACAGCATGGGACATGCAGTGCGTTTCTAGCAATGCTTCTTGTAGAGCGACGGTTAGAGGAGGTATATAGCAGGGATCAGAGGTGGGGGGGCATAAGCCCTAGGTTTTGAGATAGAGGTTGCATGTATGTGTGAGCCTGTCCGCATCAAAGAAGAGGCGACAGAACTTATTTAGGATGGTCCTGATTCAGTTGAGTTTGGTGTCTGTTACAGCTCCATAAATTACCAGACCATAGTCCAGGGTGGCTAGAACTGAGGAAGCTACAGCAAGTTTCCTGGTCTCTGGTGTCATGGAGTGTTTGTATCTGTATAGAACCCCTACTTTTTTGTTTCAAGTGCGAACATCATGGTCAATATGTTGAGTGTAAGCCGGCCCGGTGGCGCTGAATGCCACACCTTGCGACACGCCAGTGACCTGGGTTTGGGAGTGAGCCCGGATGCTGGGGGTCGGCAGGGGAGGGAGAAGGATTGAGCATCCGGAGGACAGCTCTCCTCTCCCTAGGGAGGGATCCAGAGTCTTCCTGGTGCAGAGGAGACTCCCAGTG
Organism: Neoceratodus forsteri; assembly: GCA_016271365.2. Taxonomy (NCBI): domain Eukaryota; kingdom Metazoa; phylum Chordata; order Ceratodontiformes; family Ceratodontidae; genus Neoceratodus; species Neoceratodus forsteri. The sequence continues at coordinate 221,590,587 of JADMNL010000023.1, forward strand.
GAGACCGGAGGTACTACTGACGTGGGAACAACATTGGGATGACCACAGCTGCCGTCTGTGGGTAGCCATTTTGACGCTCATGCAGGCTGTGCTTGGGGGCAAGCAAGGAAAATTCCTATCCGGAGATAGGTGGTGGCACCTCCGTCCCCACAGGCCACACTCCCAGCACGGACTCCCGTCCCGATCGCCCATTCCAGCACACTAGATTTAGAGATAGAGCGCCCCACCTCGGGGCTCAAAGCCGTGGGTCCATCGGGTTGGGCGAGGAGAAGGGAGGAGTTCACGGTAGGAGGTACAGCCTGCCGAGTGGCAGCAGGATGCCAGAGAGAGTTCTCCGGTAGACGGTGCAGAAAGAGAGTTGCAAAAAACATATATGTTGAGTGTATGTTGGTGAGCTGTCAAGGTGTATTCTGAGGTATATGAAGGAGTTAACCTGCTCTAGGACCTCACCTGCTTAGTCGTAGATGGTCAGGGTTAGCAGTTTATTCTTCCTTTGTTGGCTGGTGAATATCATGGACTTTGTTTTTTTTTTGGTTCAGTAGCAGCTTATTCCGTAGGAACCGGTTCTGCAAGGAGTTGAAGTTGGGCTGCAAGGTTTGGTTGGTGGTTTGCTGCTTAGTATTGCTAGTGTAGATAACAGCATCATCTGCGTAGAGCAGGCTGCTGGCTCCAGCGCAGGCTTTAGGCAGGTCATTAATGAACAGGACAAACAGAAAGGGCCCAGTATTGATCCCTAGGGGACCCCTACCTTCACTGCCCGAGTCTGAAGTGACACCATTGACTTTTACGTTTTTGGTGCAGTCTTTTAGGTAGTTTTCAAACCACCCCACAGTATCCCTAGATAGGCCAGTCCCTGCAAGTTTTTGTGTAAGCAGTGTGTGGTTAGCAAGGTCGTATGCTTTGATTAGGTCAGTGAAAACTGACCCCACCATTTCACCTTTGTCGAGTGACTCATAGTGAGTTGGTGAATTCAAGGAGGGCAGAGACAGTGTTATGCAGTCATCTAAACCCATGCTGCTGGGGGCACAGCAGGGTGTAGCGATTCAGGTAGTCCACCAGCTGGTCTGCGACTACTCGTTTCAGTGCTTTGGAGAGGGGAGAGAGTATGGAGATTGGTCAGTAGTTTGTGCATGCTTAATCACCATCCTTGTGCACTGGTGTGACAGTAGTGGATTTCCAGAGAGCAGAGAATTTGGAGGAGCAGAGGGAGTGGTTAAATAGTTTGGTAATTGGGATTACGAGGATGTCTAGTACTAAGGCGAGGATCCTCATGTCTGTGGAGTCATTGCCTACCCTGGTATTGTTAAGCACTTGTTTAACATATTTGCAGGTTTCTGACATCATTATAGCTCTAAAGTAGAACTTGGGGTTGGGATGTGTGGGCTTGGTGGGTGTGGTGTGGTGTGATGGGAGACTGATGGTGGAGTGTTATGGGAGGCATGCTGTGGGGTGGAGTCAGCAGTGTTTAGGTAGGAACTGAGGTCAGTGAAGGCTGTGTTGAGTGTGTCTGCAATTTCATTGTGGTCTGATATGTGGGAATTGCTGTGTGAGATAATGTCCGGTGTGCTCTTGTCAGGACTCCCAAGGAGCTTCTTTAGAGAGTCCCAGAATCTGTAACCATTGCCCCAGTTTGTTTTGTTTCTCCCTGTAGTGGCTAGCTTTGGCTTCTGTAACTAGGTGGGTACATTTGTTGAGTGCTGTTTTGTACTCCTGGATATCCATGGGGTTGCTGGAGGCTCTAGCCTTGGCACAGGGGTTGTCCCGAAGATGCATTTGTCTCCATAGCTCTGGGGTGAGCAGTTCTGCAGAGCTTCCTCTGATCATGCGCCTCTTAATATCCTTGTCCGCATCTGCTTCGTGGCATCAACTGCAACCCCCTCCAAATCAAACCATTGTTGAGATGCTGCGTCAGGCTTGGTTCCAACGCTGCTGTACCTGCTATGGATGGTATGCAGCCCTTCTCATTGGGCTCTGACCCTTTGGCATTGGTTGTCTCTGACCCTTTTCTGAGTGTTCTCGACTTTGCCATGGGCCTTGCATGGTTCGGCTGTCCTATAGGCCGTCTAGGTCTATTCAGCCTTATATGCCCAGCTTCCTGCTTTCCCTTGGGTCTGTGGCTCCCTTCGGCTCTGAAACCTGGCTTTATGCCATCACCTTGGGTTGCTGTTTGGGTCGAGGTTGCCTTGTTTTTTTTCAGGTGTTCCTATTGTTGTTTTGTTGTTTGGTTTTGCCTCATCAACGTTCCTGCTCTGTGTCTACTCCCCTGCTTTCTACATGGTTGTGTTCACATTTTTCCTGTTGTCAACGCTGCTTTTGACTCTGCTTGGTTAGACCGTCCTTTGGAAGATTTCGGTTGGTTCGTTACTGCCTGCCTGGTCCCCTGATTCTCTTGGGTCCATGGTTCCCTTTGATGCTTTACCATCGGTTTTTTGTACATTCACCATTTTGGCTATTCTTCCAGGGTCACCTCTTATTCTTCAGCATTCCCTTTGCTGCTGGCCATCGCCTTGCTCCACCTCATCGACACTGCAGCTCCATGTCCAGTTCTTTGCTGTGTGCTGGGCTGTGTTTCTGGGCTCATTGTCGATGCTACCTTTGCCCATCATTGGCCTGGCTGTCCTTTGGGATATCTCTGTCAGTTCTTCACTGTCTGCCTGACTCCCAGGTTTCTTTGGGGTCCGTGGCACCTGTTGCTGCGTTACCTTGCTGGTCTTCTTTGTTGTTGCTTCCTACCTGGTCTCGGGGCCTGCTGACAGTGGTTTGTATCTGCTAGTGACGAATTTTGTAGACCTCATTGACTGGGTCTTGCGGGTTCTTTCCCTCCCGTGCCCTTTTCGGTTGAGTTCATCCTCCTGTGGCTCCCTGTGTGCTGACCTGTAATACATTGGCCTGTATATGACATGGGTTGTGCCTTCCTGTGGGCCTTCCACTCCTTTTTCCTTGGAGGTACTGCTTGGGACACGTTCCTTAGGTGTGACTTCCTGGTAGAGATATCTCCGAAGAAGATAGGACAGTTATGTAGAACTAACCATAACAGTAGTAGTAAATGTAGTAGTAGTAAATCTTTTTTTATTCAGCAGAATAAGGGGAAAAAGTAGATTTTTGCAGGAATCTCCTCTAGTAAGTCACAGAAACCCCTTGCCTTCCCCAGTGGTTTGGTGGGATATACTGTGGTATTTGCGCATCCTTGTTTCTGCCCAGTCTACCATGTAGTGGGTGCTGTGTGCTCTGTCATCACTGTTTTTGAGTTGTCGACATTTATGCCTCTGCCATCCATCAGTTTTCCCCAACATTGTCATATTGTCTGTGGTGACTCAGCAGAACTGAGGAGGTTTGGGGCTGCCCCCTCTAAGTAGGCGCCGATGATATGTGTCATGGGCGGCCCAACTGGCAAAAGATTTCGATAGGTCCAAGGCTGATGGCGTCTGTCTTCCATAGGTGTGACTTACTGGGGGAGATTCTGTTGAAGATCTACTGTTACAATAAGGTCTTATGTAACTGTCCTTTTCCAGGGTACCGACGCTTGAGATGCTGTACAGAAGTGCAGGGGAAGGGAGTGCTCAGATTTGTCAGGAGCACTCCCTCAATCTTTAATTCGGTTTAGCTCCCAGATGTCCCTTAATAGTCGTGTTTTAACACTGATGACATAGAGGCAGTAGGTATCGTTCAGAAAAGAAAAATGTGTCATGGTGATTAGAGGAAAATCAGAAAGAAATAGATGTAAAGGTAATTTATCACTTGTGAATGATTTAAAAAAATGTAAATTAGAATCAAAACAAAATTCCTGCTAGAGCTTCAACATTTTTTTAATGAAATGAGAAAATCAGTCGACTGTGGGTAACATGACAGTAGGGGAACACTTATCCAGGACTATCTGCCCTACTTTTTCTCTGATTTGAAATAATCTGAAATAATCTTGCATTTCTGCAGTTCTTCTATTCCCGTGGCTCACTGGTGGACCTCTTAATCAAATCCAATGTTAGTCGCTATGCAGAGTTCAAGAATGTTACCAGAATCCTCACGTACAAAGACGGACAAGTGGAACAGGTAAACAAAGTCACTTCACTTTATTCAAGACTGTACAACACTATTGATTTGTACTGTATTTATCTGTATCCTGTATCTAACTATTGGCCTTATGTATATCAGTTGTCTGCACTGAAGATGTTTTTTCTTATGCACTGTTTGTTGTTATCTCTATGTATTCCTTTAATGTATATTTTGTAATTAATTCCGGGTTGCTCCTGAAAAAGGGACAGTTTGTCTCACAGAACCTTCCTGGTTACCAAAATCCACTAAAAATAAATAAAAAAACAAAACAAAGAATGAGGGATAGTTATGCAACGAATAGAAAGAATCCAGCATCTTGATTAGCCGAGACATCTTACCCATGATAAAATCCCAGCACATAATCATGGGTAACAAAAAGTCCCAGTAAGCAAGTTTTTTTTTTTTTTACCTACTTCAGATTCCTCCACCCCATGAGTCCAGCGTATCCTTTAGAACAGTGCCTCCTACTGTCCAAAACAGAAATATAGGTATATATCTGCACGCACACGCACAAAGATGAAAATATTTGTAACATTTTTTTTTTTTTTTTTACTTTTTATTGCATATGAAATGGATCCATAGCATCATAGCAGTAATACACTTCAGGATGCGGTATGTTGTTGTGGAACGTTGTCACATCTTGGGTGATGATATTTGTCCTTTAGCCTTGTGCTTCACAGTGCAGCTGAGGCATGACGCTATTTAATCAGTTAGGCTTGGCCAAACCTATTATGCTATTGTATCACAACTTGGGTACTGTGTGAGGCACTCAGCTGCTCCACGTAACTTCAGCCACCTGAAAAGTGACATTAACTCACATAACACACTGCTGTATGATTCGGATTCACTCAGATGCTCACACTTAGCAGCAGACCACTCCCATACACATCAGATAAGTAACCTTGCACAACACTGTGTTGTCACTGAATTCTAAGATTCAGAATGTTCCATCGTACTCTGTAGAGAGGCGATCTGAGAGCTCTCGTGCTGTTTACAGCTACTCCATTTGTTATTTAAACATCTGTATAACAACAAAATAGTTGTTATGTAAGAAACGTAAACCTGATCAGTAAATATTGAAAAATGATCCAGAATAATACATTCTGACTACCTAGTTTCAGTTTACTATCCACATTCTTAGGCAGTCTTCCACTGAGCATGCTCAGTCACCAGAACAGGCTTCAAAATAGACTCCTCCTACCACCCAACCATGTGATTCTCCAGCTCTGCCCCCTTTGTACCCAGATCTTTTCTACCATTGGAAGGAACAGGTCCTCATTTCACAGCCGCAGTAGTGAATTACGATTCGGCTAGTTTTCAGGGTTTTTAGTAATTTTTTTTTTATTCAGCCTTGTTTGGGGTTTTCAACTCTTGCAGTACCCTCACTGTTGACTTCCTGCTCTGTCTTAGCAATTCACCGTGGAATGGAAGAAGATGATGGTGTTCAAGAGGTGTGTTTTGTGCAGGTATCCGATGTCCGCAGCTGATGTACAGCAGTGCTTACGTGTGCTCTTTGGACCTGGTCCGTGACATGGCACATTGCCCTTGGTGCCAAGTGATGTACGCATTGGACAGTGAAGAGCACCTGCAGTGGGTGCTCCAGGGCAAGCCTGCTAAAGTGTGCTGCAGGCTGCAGGGTGGGCAGCATAGTTGTAGACCCAAGCGGTGGAGGTGGCTGGTGAGGATGTTCTAGTCCTGGACATTCTGTCCATGACAGAGGAGGAGTTTTCGCTGGATCTTCTTACTCCTCATGGGGATAAAGAGTTTAAGAACTTTCTTCTGTGTCTGCACTCCTTCGAAGGTGAGTCCCCAACTTGTCGACAGAAACACAAAAAAACAAAAAGAATTGATGCCAGTTTTGGGACTAGAGTTGGTCGTGGGACTGTTGGTGTTCTCTCCTGCTGCAGGATTCAAGTAGTCGTTGCCCTCAAGGATGGTTGTGCTACCCATGGAACCTGTTTAGTCTTCTCACTGAGTTTTAAGTTGGGGCAGCCGACTGTGTCAATGCCGGTCGATCTGACCATCCAACCCATCAAGGAAGTCCCTGCTGAGGCAGATGTTTCTTCTCTTTCTGCCTCTCTCTTAAAATTGTTATCTTATGTGTATTCAGTTGCCTATATAAATGAGGGGAGGCTGACCACGATACAACACTTATATTTCTTCTTCCACTTTTCTACATTTTTTTCTTGATGGTGGGTTTTAGGTATTGCACTTTGTCTAAAATATATTTTTTTACTAGCACTTTCAATACAATTTTAGGGCCTGTGCGTCAGTTGTTGTCCTCGTAATTTTAAGCATGTCCTCTTCCAGCATGTGATCCTTCAGTGGATATATAAGTGGCTATTTGCTGTTGTAGCAGCCCTGCTCCCAAAGAAGAGGCGTAGCTTCAAAATGCTGCGGTATTGGCCGCAGCTTGGTCTCTGTATTGATTACATTAATAAAGCAACTGCAGTTTTCAAAACGTGTTTTAACTATATTTTATCCTTGCATGACGAGAGTGCTCCTTTTTTTGTTTTTACTACTTGGTAATTACTAAATTTAGCATTGAGCTTGCCACAGTGCACTTTTTTATTCCTGTTGCTTACTCTCTTGGACCCTGGTGTGGACCTTGGGCAGAGTGGGCCAGGTCCAGCGGAGCTTTCATTCAGGCCCCCACTAATTCTGCAACCCCCGGTCATCCTGACCTCAGTGCTGCCTTCTGTTTGTTAAGTACTCCGGGTCACTCCGTTGTGGTATCCAGACCCGTATACCCCAGCAACACATTGACCGAGTTCCCCGTTGCGATAATGCTGTCAGCATCAACACGGTATCACTGTCAAGACCTGCATCAAGGTCCAGAGTAAGAGCTAGGGCCAAGAAACCCAGCTGGTTGAGCAAGGGGATGATGGAGAAAGTAGGAGGTTCAAAAAAACAGGGAGAGTGGAGGCCAGAGAGGATTACCTGAAGGAATCTAAGGAGGTGACAAAGGCAGTAAGGGCAGCCAAGGTGTCTAAGGAGCTCAAACTGGCATAAGGCATCAAGAAGGGGGAAAAGGAATCCTTCAAGTACATCAGGGAGAAAAGGAGTTGTAGGGACAAAATAGTAAGGATTAAGAGGGATTGGGGGTGGGTGGAAACGGGGCAGAACAGGCCAGGACACTAGTGGCTGCAACACTATTCCAGTATAACACCAGGAGTGGGTATAGGCCTACCCATCAACACCACCTCCCCTATCGCCCAAAAAATAGTGTTTACAAATTACAGTTCGCTGCCTTAAAAAGAATCCTGCTTCTTTTACTATTGTGCTCAGGCAATGTCAAACTCAACCCAGGACCATTAGACACCCTTGCTTCTCCATCATACCTGGCAGGTATCAAAGGAATGTCTTTTATGCATCTTAATGCCTGTAGTTTGCTGAAAAAGTTCACCCTTATCCAGGCTTGGATGAGCCACACCCTACCTGACGTCCTAGTGATCACTGACACCTGGCTTAAGCCAGCCACCCCAGACAATTAAATCAATATCCCAAGTTATTTACTCTTCCGAGCAGATAGGTAATCAAGAGGAGGTGGGGTGGCAGTTTATGTAAGGGACAAATACTCAGCCGCATGCATAGACGCATCATCCTCCCCCAAAGAATTTGAGTGCTTGACCCTAAAGATCGAACTTTCTCCTTCCAGTGCACTCTGTGTAATAGGCTGCTACAGGCCCCCTTCTGCCAGGCCTCATCTACTGTCTCACCTCAGTTCCGTACTGGGGCTTAGTTCCTTGGAAACCATTATTCTTGGCGACCTGAACTACGATTGGCTGTCAAGTGCATCAGCTCCCTTGAAATCCTTTTGTGACACTCTAGGGCTGGTGGAACTCATTGGCGAGCCTACCCGCCTAAATAAAAAGAACCTTAACAACAGCTCCCTCTTATATATAATTTTGGTTAGCAAGCCACACTTGTTCTCTCATGTCGGAACATTTTTCTCAGACATTAGCGATCATTGTATAAGCACCATCATTAGATCCGTGCACAACCCACAGTTTGTGGCAAAGTTCTCTATAAAGAGGTGCAAACGCAACTTTGATTAGTTTGCTTACGTCCACAACTTGAAACATTCACCGCGATAGCAGGAATTCTTCCTAGCCAAAACGGTTAACAGGGCATATACTGTTTTTTACGATATTTTAAGTGAGGCTTTAAATAAGCATGCACCCTTGGTTAAGGTGCGGGTCAGGAGCAGCACCTGCCGTTGGTTCTCGCCTGAGCGCAAAGTGTCCCCGTTAGAAAGGGATACTTTATGGAAAAAAGCCCGAAGAAGCAAGAACGACTTGGATTGGTATCTTTTTAAGAGAGCATGTAACAAGTGCACCAAGTTGGTCAGAGCAGCCAAGGCCTCCTACTATCATTCGGAGCTAACCTCTGCCTCAATAAATCCTACAGAGCTCTGGAAAACATTAAAAGACATGTCTGGATGTGCACCTGGTAATTCCATTCGAGCAAAAATTAAGTCGGTGGCAGCATTATCGCTAACCGATCGGAGATATTGGAAGCCCTCAATAACTATTTTGCAACAGCAGGGCTGGCGTTTGATACTTCTCCTGCCAATGACCTCCACACAGTTCAAGGCCCACCAACCCACAAGTCCCCTTCTACCGAGAAGGCCTTCTCCCTCCTGCCTGTCTCTCTAAAAGAGGTGGAAGACCTACTGCTGCAACTGGACACCAGGAAGGGAGCAGGCTCCGACTTCATAGAATCATACTATCTGAAATGTGCCTACCATGTGCTTACGGTGCCAATTAGGCCACCTATTCAACATGTCACTCTCCCAGGGTAGCCTCCCCCCTCAATGGAAAATAGCCCATGTCATCCCTCTATTAAAAGCAGGTGACCCCTGCGATCTAAATAATTATAGACTGATCTCCCTCCTCCCCATCCTGTCTGAATTACTAGAAAAAATAGTGTGTGGCCAGCTAGGGCTATACGTAGAATCCAGAAGCCTATTAAACCCGGTTCAGTCTGGATTCAGAGCAAAACACAGCACCATAACAGCCCTAGCTAAGGTGACCAATGATTGGCTCTTAGACCTTGACAAGAAGAAGCACGTCTGTGCAGTTTTCCTGGATTTTAGTAAGGCATTCGACACAGTCGATCACAGCCTGCTTCTTTCCTCCCTAAGCACCTTAGGCCTGGACCATAAATCTATGTGCTGGTTTACAGACTACCTCGGAGAATGGAAACAGCAGGTTAAAGCTGAAGGTGATCTTTCTCCATTAAAACCTATGCTGAGGGGCGTGCCCCAGGGCTCTATCCTTGGTCCCCTCCTCTTTGCAGTCTACATTTACAACATCACTGACCCCATCAAAAAAGCCAACATCCACTTATTTGCAGACGACACTGTACTGTACTTGAGTCGTCCCATGCCGGAAGCAGCCTGTGAAGACCTCCAAGCTGAATTTAACCTTCTACAATACCAGCTCATAAACAAAAAGCTTTTTCTCAATGCGAAAAAGACAAAAGCCATGCTCTTCTCCCCTTCCTAGCATGCGGCAGTTCCTGCTGGGGGGGAGCTATCCCACAAATTACCACTGTTCTTGGAGAAACACTAGAGTATGTAGCTAAATTCAAATATCTAGAAGTTTGGCTCGATCATAAACTTTTCTTCGCAGACCATGTCAAAGAACTACAGAAGAAACTAAGGCAAAGATTAGAACTATTCTACAGAATTAACCACCTGCTCACAAAGGAGGCCAAGATTCAACTGGTTCAAGCTATCTTCCTATCTTTAATAGATTACACAGACCTGCTCTACAGCCACTGCACTGCCTCTGCACTGGCTAAGTTGGACACCCTCTACCACAGAGTTATCAGGTTCATTACAGGCCTTCCACTTTCCACACACCACTGCTCCCTGTACTTATCGTTCGGCTGGACTTCCCTTCACTATAGAAGGAATAGAAACGCCACCCTATGGGCCTTCAGAGCGGTGACCAACAAGCTCCCCTCATATGTCTCAGATTGTATTCCCCGGAGTATGTTAGGCACCTACGCTCTAAGGAGCTATTCCCTGATTGCCCTCCAAGTTCCAAGGGTCAAAACTTATTTCGGCAAAGCTGCTCTAAGCTTCTCTTTACCCACATTGTGGAACGGTTTACAAAGGAACTTGAAGCTGAGTTGCCCTGTTAGCCTGAATATCTTCAAGGCGCTCTACGATCGCTACATGAAAGCACCTTGCAAATGTTTTCCTCACTGCTAGCCCACTAATTTCGCAGCTCCCCCTTTCCATCCTGACGCTCGCCATTTTTCTACCCCTGGCTCTCACTCTTTCCCTATTAACTTTTCCTACTGCACCCACCCTTCCCTGTCCACTCCAGCCTAGCTAAAGTCCCACCCCATCCATAGTAGTGTCCCAGTTATCTACCCCTCCTCCGTCATTATCATAATAAACAAGTACACGACAGCCATCATCACTTTCTGTGGTTTTAGCTCAATTTTTCCCCCAGTCGTTAGTAATATATTCCTCCTCTTATTTACCTCTCTAACCTGCCACCCCATACATAGCCTCTTTCCCCTATATGTGTAGTTGCTGGCTGCCTCACTCAAAAGATCTCTGCTTATGACCCCTGTATGCCTATGGTTGATTGTACATCTGCTGACTTCTTCAATTGTAAAATAATGCTGTTTATTTATTTATTTATTTATTTCAACCTTGTACTGTACTGTATATACTTTTTCTTTCTTGTATATTATTGCTTTTTGTATATCTGTTTCTGTACTGTACTTTGATGTATTCATGACCAGATCCACCTTGCAGATGAGCCTTGCTCAATGGTGTCTGCCTGGATAAATAAAGATTTTGATTGATTGATTGATTGAAAAGCGCTTAATGAATACTTCTGCTTGGTGTTTACTAAGGAGAATGGAGGGGCGCTACCAAGGGGAGGTGGGAGGTCAGGCTCAGGAGGGAGGAGGTGACAGCTGGGGGAATCAGAGAGGGCAGGGTACTGGAGGGCCTGAGAGTGGACAAGGCTCCAGGGCCAGATGACATTCGCCCCAGGGTACTGAGAGAGCTGGCATAAATCCTGGCAGGACCCTTGGCAGACCTGTTCAATGCCTCCCTGGTCTCAGGAAGTGTACCTCAGGACTGGAGGATGGCTCACGTGGTACCCCACCATAAAAGCGGTCCCAAAGACGAACCGGCAAACTACTGGTCAGTAAGCCTCACATCCATTGTAGGAAAACTGATGGAGGCAATCCTGAAGGAGACGAATGGGCTGCAGGGTGTTAGGCAGCATGGGTTTGTCATGGGCAGATTCTGTCAGACCAACCTGGTGGATTATTATAACTGGGTAACTAAGCAGTTGGACAAGGGCCATGTAGTAGATGTCCTGTTTCTGGACTTCAGTAAGGCATTTGACTCTGTGCCACATGGGAGCCTGGGTAGTAAGCTGGCAGGTACAGTTGCAGGGGCGAAAATGATGGGATGGGTAGTAAACTGGTTACAGGGAGGGCAGCAGAGGGTGGTGGTGGGAGGGGAGCTCTCATCTCCGAGGGCAGTGACAAGCAGAGTACCGCAGGGCTCAGTGCTGGAACTGGTGTTGTTTGGGTTGTTCATATCAGACATCTCAATGGGCATCAAGAGCAAGATCAGTTTGTTTGCAGATGACACCAAGATGGGAGCAGTAGTGGCTGACCTAGGAGGGTGGCATGGGTTGCAGGATGATCTGTCAAAATTGGAGACCTGATCGGACACCTGGCAGTTTGGGTTCAATGCCAAAAAGTGCAAGGTGCTACATTTCAGTGAAAAAAACCCGAAGAAGGAGCTACCAGCTTGGGGGCAGCTAGCCATGACAGAGGAGGAGAAGGATCTGGGGGTGATTATAACGGGCTCAATGAACAACTCAGCACAATGCAGGAAGGCAGCTGCAAAGGCCAACAAAATGCTGGGTTGTATTGCTGGGGTATATCTTCAAGGAGAGGGGAGGTGATCCTGTCGTTGTATAGTTCGCTGGTTAGGCCACACCTGGAGTACTGCGTGCAGTACTGGCGCCCATACCTGAAGAGGGACCTAAAGTTACTGGAGGGGGTGCAGCACAGGGCTGCAAAGATGATCCAGGGACTAGAGGGACATACCCTATGTGAGCAGGCTGAGAGAGTTGAACATGTAATCACTGGAGGAGAGGAGAGATGGGGATATGATTGAAACCTTCAAGTACATGAAGGGAATCAACAAGACAGGCATGGGGGGACTATTCAAGTTAAGGAGGGGTAGGGACACTGAGGTCACGATGTCAGATTGGAGGGGGGAAGGTTCAGGAGGGAAATGAGAAGACACTTTTTTACGGAGAGAGGGGTGTCAGGGTGGAACGCATTGCCTGTGGAAGTGGTATCCAGTAGAACAGTGGACTACTTCAAAAGGGGGTGATATCCAGAAGGGACACCAGCCTCTCTTTCAGGATTATCTCCATCAGTTTTTCCATGATGGATGCGAGACTTGCCAGCCTGTAGTTTCCCGGTTTGTCTTTGGGACCGCTCTTATGGTAGGGTACCACGTGAGCCATCCTCCAGTTCTGAGGTACACTTCCTGAGACCAGGGAGGCATTGAACAGGTCTGCCAAGGGTCCTGCAAGGATTTCTGCCAGTTCTCTCAGTACTCTGGGGTGAATGCCATCCGGTCCTGGCACCTTGTCCACCCTCAGGCCCTCCAGTACCCTGCCCTCTGTGATTTCCCCCCTCTGTCACCTCTCCCCCCCCCCCCGAGGCTGACTTCCCACCATCCCCCCTTGGTAACACCCCTCTTTTCTCCTTAGTAAACACAGAGCAGAAGTATTCATTAAGCGCTTCTGCCTGCTCTGCCCCTGTTTCCACCCACTCCCCATCCCTCTTGATCCTTACTGTTTTGTCCCTACAACTCATTTTCTCTCTGATGTACCTGAAGAATTCCTTCTCCCCCTTCTTGATGCCTTGCACCAGCCTGAGCTCTTTGGACGCCTTAGCTGTGCCATTACTGCCTTCATCACCTCCTTCTATTCCTTCAGGTAATTTAGGTAATTCATCTCTAAGAAGGGATAAGTCTTTTGACAAAGACTGGTCCCAGGCGAAGGGCTGATCCTTCCACACACCCCCCCCCCACCTGTGTCTCAGACACCAAGATCAGGGTCTGGTGCTGGCTAGCCTCCCCCGTGGGGAGATTTGCAGCGTATACTGCTTTTGGGCACAGTCCTGTTGACGGTTCCACCATTGTTTACTTCTTCAGGGCCTGTCGATGACCAGCTCCTTTATCAGATGATGTCAGAGCTTTTCCAGTGACTATTGCTGCTGCCACCATCATTGCCTCCTCCGTCGGCCCCCTCGGCTGTGTCGTAATAGACTTTACCATCAAATCTTCAGTTCTTGGTCCATGTCCTTGTGCCTCGCCCTGAATGGCTTCCATCAGTGGTTGCTCCTTCATTATCTTCTCGTCCAGTTCATTCACTGCTGATGACTGTCAGCGAAGAACTGGAATATAATTCAGAATACATGGAAGAGGTGGAGAAGGCCATGGTTGAAGAAGAGGAGGTGATAGATGTAGCAGGCTCAAGCTCTACTCTCTCTTCCTGATCAGAGAAAAGCGTGAAAAACACCCCAAGATTTCCACCTGAGGATGCCTCTTTTCACTGTTTCCTTAAATGAGTACAGGCTAAACTGCAGTTTCAGGAAGGGGAGGAAGATTCCTCCAAGAAAAATCTCTCTGAATTCTTGGAGGTCTCCTTCTACCCTACGGTAATAATTCTTCCTGTGCATTCTACATTGGAGGATGCTGCCTTGGCTGCCTGACACCAGCCCGCTAATTGCTAGCAGTTCCCAGAAAGGGTGATAACCAATATCCAGCCCTGACTGCAAAGCCGTATTATTCATCACAGCTTGAAACGGGTTCAGTAGTTACTATGGTTGCTAATGATTGATCCATACCATCTAAGCATGTGAGTTCTGTTCCTCCTGATATGGAGTCGAGGAAGCTGGAAATGACGGGAAAGAGGACTTTTGCCTCTGCTTCCCATGGCCTTGGGATTGCAAATTATCAGGTTTTCATGATAAAAATATCAGAATTACCCGTGGAAGACAATGGCCTCCCTGGCTGGTAAACAGCGAGAAGGCCAGGGCAAAACAGTGGCCCAGCAGGCTATTGCTTTTGGACAGGAAGCTGGAAAGTACCTGCTCAGGTCTGCATGTGATGCTCCAGATGCTGCTGCCTCTGGGATTAGCCTTTGCCACCACTCTTGGCTAAGGGTGGCTGGCTTTGCCTCTGATGTACAAGAGTCTGTGCTGAATGCTTCCTTTAGAGGAAAGCAGTTATTTGGCAGTGATGTAGAAAATGCATAGAAGGATTTATAGTCCTCAAAAATGACTTTAAGGTCCCTACATACTTTATCGTTGGTAGCATTATCTATATGTCAACATGCCTAGTTGTGGGTTTTGCTCTTCATGCAGGAGATCCAGCAACTTATGGCAGATCTGGCCTTTGCTGTGACTGATGTCTTTGGGTCAGGGGTCGAGGACCACCTTATGCGTATTAAGAAACCACACGTGTTTCTGAATTGGGTGATATCAGTCCCCAGCCGCAAGTGACAGTCCAAGCCTAGGCCACATATCTCAGGTTTAAGATTTGTTCATTGGGTAAGATACCCATTTTCATTGGGGACCCAGGTTTCTTTTGTGGCCTCTGTCTGGCACTTAGGGTCGGCAACAGCAGCAGCCACAGAGGCAGCAGTTTCAACAACATCGCCTGGCCCAGCCCTTCAGTAAATCAGTAGGTTAAGGCCAATGCAAGGGCAGAGGGGTGGTTCCTCCAGAGGCTGGTCATTGGGAACCACTGCCAAGGGCAAAATGTGAGGGTTGGGGGCCCCATCCCCTTTTTGTCCCGAACCCTTCTGCAGCTCTCTGTCGAGGGATAACTTTCCCACTTCTTACCTTAGTGGCCCACTATTACAGGTGGGCCCTGGAAGTGATGAAATCGAGGATGGCTCTAGAATTTGAGACTGTACCCCCAGACACACTGTTGCTGGAGTCTCTCCCCACACTACGGAGCAGACGTTTTCAGCTCCTTGAGCAGCACACAGTAGAGCCTGCCCCAGAAAACGGAGCTCAGCAGGGGTTCATGTTGCAGTATGTTCCAGTGCACAAATGGATGGGGGAGGCCTTGCACCCCATTCTCGATCTGGGAGTGCTGAACCTGTTCATTCTTAGGTGGATATTTTGCTTGATAACTCTGCACCGGATCTTTCCATTCCTGGAGCCAGGGGCTTGATTCTGCTCCCTGGACCTCCAGGATGCTTACTTACATATCCTCATTCATCTGTCTCACAGACAGTTCCTCCACTTTCAGGTGGTCGGAACTCCGTATCAGTTCAGAACCATGCATTTTGGCCTGTCTTCGCCACCCAGGGTGTTCACCAAGTACCTGTCTACTGTGAGGGTCTTTCTCAGACATAGAGGCATTAAGGTTTCTCATACCTCAATGACAGGCTCACCTTGTGGAGCTTGTTGGACATGGAGCAGTCCAGGGACCTGGCCATCCAGATGTTTTGGGATCTCAACCTAATGGTCAGTCTGAAGTAGGTGATCCTGTTCATTGCAGTGGAGTTGGACTCATTCCAAGTCAGAGCTCATCTGCCCCAGAAGGGGTGGAGTATCTTTGCCTGATCATTTTGGGTTGGGCTGTATTGCCGGGACCAGGATTTCCTCTGGATCTGGGCTTCATGCCCTCTGCTATGGGCATATTGCATTGGGCATGCTGTTGCATGCAACCCATGCAGTGGGAATTGTGGAGCCAGTGGCCTGAGTCTCATGCAGCTCTGAATCAACCAGTCCAGTTGACCCAACCAATGCTGGACACCATCCATTGTGGATGTCCGTCTCTAACCTCTCAAAGGATAACCCGTTCATCCATCTGGAGCCCTCCGCCACAAAACAACAAATGGGCTAGAGTGCACATCTGCTGGACTGCAGAGTGTACAGGATTGATTGCCAAGCAAGATTTTGTTCCACATCAACTAGTTAGAATGCCGCACTGTCTACCTGGCATTGGTGGAGTTCACACTGCTGGTTCATGGTCGAGTGGTCCAGGACAACACAGAAAACAGAGCCCCCGTGCCCTACTTGAACAAGCAACCTCTGTGTCAGGAGGCAGCCTGGACATGGCGTCTGGTGAACTTGTTGACGGTCCTTGTCATGGGAGCCAACAACCAGCTGGTGAACACTCAGTCATGTGAGCGAAGTGTCCCATGAGTGGTCGCTGCACCTGTGGGTGGTGTCCCATTTGTTCTTAGCATGGGGAACACCATCACTGGATCGGTTTGCTTCCTGTTTAAACAGGAAGCTGAGACTATTCTGTACCTGTCTTCCTCAGCAGGGCACTGTCGAGGATTTTTTAACTGTGGTTTTATGATCTATTGAGTGTGATCCGAGGTGATGTTTTATCTCAGTTCTGAGCTCAGGGCCTTCTGTATACCTTCCCTCTATTTTCCCTGGTCCACAAGGTGTTTCCTGAGGTGTGGAGGGAGAAGGCATGTCTGATTCTGATCATGCCTCCTAAGGACTGCTAGGAGTTTAAGTATGGATAGTGAACTGAATCTAGAGCCATGTTAAATGCTGCCTTGTGGACACTTACCAAATCGCAGTAAGCCGCTCCTTGTACCACTTGGCAGTCCCCGAATGTCTGGAGACATGTTTGGGAGTGAGCAGTTCAAGCGGCTGTGTGGACAGGCTGCACCGCTTGCTCCCACTTACGGGCGCTTCTGTCCGCCGACTGCCCCGACTCCCAGCCCCTCTCCAGCACGTCACATCGGTGCTGAGGGGGACTGTGTAGACGAATTTGCGAAGTGTCTTTAGGTTGTGGCAGCTCTGCAGTGCTCCAAAGAAGAAACGAGTTCAGCTGTGTAAACACGGCATAGGTAGTTAGAAACAGTGGTTAATTACTTGTAACCATATCTCTACTCCGATTATTCAGTTCATTTCCAAATGACCAACACAAACCTTTTCTGGCAAGCGAGCAAGCAAAACTTTATTTATAAAATAGCACTATTCACAAAAAGACCACAGCGCTAGCACAATAGATGATAAAACCACAGTTAAAAAATCCTTAAAATAATTAAAAAAGTATCAGCATCAACAAATTATTCAGAGTCAGGAAACGCAAGATAAAAAGATATGTTTTCAATGCAGATTTGAAACTCAACAGGCAATGCAGATTTGAAACTCCACAGTCAGGCACTCTCTTATCCAACGAGGTAGAGAATTCCACAGGGTGGGGGTCACAAACCCAAATGCTTGCTTTGGAATTCCGGCTGCAGTGTGCAGATCTGAATGCATAGGGGGTGAAGCCTGGAGGACCACATGGTTGGGTGGTAGGAAGGGTTGAGCTTGAAGACTGTTACAGTGAAGGAGCATGCTTAGTGGAAGACCATCTAAGTGTGGATTTGAACTGAATACCAGTATTAGAACTGTGGTTTCAAATAAATCACCTCCATATTTTTTGCACTTCATTTTAGAGTATATGTTAAAGTTTGAAAACTAATTTGCACAGACACCTGGAATGTGTAAATAGACACTGCTGCATTTTGAATGACTGAAACTGCTGTATTATTTTGAGGCACTAATAACTTGAATAAGGTCCACAGCGTATGGTCTGTAAGGATGTAATCCACAAAGGTACCACAGAAGCCGACCCGGTGGTGCTAAGGGTTGAGGCGCTGGACCTCCTGCCATGCTGGCGACCCGGGTTCGGGAATGAGTCTGGGTCATCTGGGGCCAGCAGGGGTAGGAGAGGATCGAGTGGCCAGAGGACTGCTCTCTTCTCCTGGGGTGGGTTCTGGGGACTTCCCCGCTCGGTGGTGGCTCCTGACGGAGGCTGGAGGTGCTGCAACTGGGGTGGGTATAAGCAGATGGGGTCTGGTGTTGGCGGGCATCTGCAAGAGTGAGCTGGCTCACTCACTCAGCGCGCCAACGCCATTGCATGGCCACAACAAGGGGCAGAACAAAGGAAAATTTACTGCCTCCCAGTAGGCGAAGGGGGGTACAGGGGCCGGTCAACCACGCCCAGTGCCAGGTCTCTCCGTCTCTCCTCCGGTTCTCTTCCCTGGTTGCTCCACTAGATTATAGATAGAGTGCCAGGAGGAGTAGGCAGTCCCTCCTTGGGGGACTCTGAGCCAGGGGGTTGGGAGGCCGGGTAGCAGATGGAGAGGCGGCTGACAGAGGAGGAACATAGGACTTCTTCAGGCGGGCGGGATCATGGCCGAGCAACCCCCTGGAGAGAGCCCAGGTAAGGCAGTGAAGGAGTATAAACAGAACTGACAAAAAAAAAAAAGGCACCATAGAGTTGCGTGAAATGCATCTAACAGGTGTTTACCATTGCACCCCCTTATGCGGGCGCACATGCTAGCATTTACATTCTGTAGCCCCCCCAGGAGCCATGTCCTGCGTGCAGTTTAGTGGGGCCAGTAGCATCTCAGGGTGGTGCTGTGCAAGGGTCCGCTTTGTGGTGGATCTCTTGCTCAGCATGGAGCAAGGACCAATGGGATATAGCAGTCCTCCGAGAACTGACATAACGTGCTTGATAGTTTTAAAACACATAACCCTCATAAAATATGCCCTCAGACCACAATAACCGTTTGGGAGCAGTGGAATACAAGTAACAGAGCCGACTGTGACCTAACATAGGTGCACTGGTGTTGTTGAGGGAAGGTGTGGCTGGCCATTCGTTGTTACGGTAGCTCTTGTCTCTGTGTGCCATTGGACATGTGTAAAAGTATGGGGGAATTTTATTTATTTAATTTATTTGAAAAGTTTCACCAGGAAAGGCATACTGAGCTAAAACAGTTCATTTCCCGATGCGTTGGGGAAGGGGTGGGGTGGAGAAGGGGTAAGTACAGTTGATTTTTACAACGGAGTAAGGCTTCACAAAATAAAACTTCATACAGCAATTAAATAACGTTGAAACAGCAGTGTACAATATATAGATATGTGGACTAAACAAACCTAAAGGAAATAAACAGAACTAAAGAGTAAACAGGGAGCAGATGAGGCACTCTGGGTCACCCTGGAGACAGGAAATGGCACCAAAATCCGCATAGGGGTTGTATACAGACCCCCATCTCAAGGGGAGGGAATGGACAAGGAAATGATAGAAGGCTTCCTTAGAATGGCAGAAAAAGGGGAGATATTGTTGATGGGGGACCTGAATATGCCAGATGTTAACTGGAGCACGTTTGCTGCAGGCACATCCAAGAGTAGGGTCATTCTTGATGCCCTACAGGGGGCATGCCTCAGACAGCTAGTATTGGATCCCACTCAGGAGGGAGCAATCTTAGACCTGGTACTCTCAAATGGGGACGGAGAAAGAATCTCGGATTTAGAAGTGGGTAGCCATCTGGGAACAAGCGACCACCAAACAGTGTGGTTCAAGATAAACACAGCCATACGATCAAGCCATACAAAAGCAAGAATATTGGACTTTAGGAGGGCTGACTTTGGGGAAAATGAGAGAGTGCCTCAGAAAAGCACTAGCAAACAGGCAAGAAGGAGGGGTGGAGGAACAATGGGGAGTAATCAAAACAGTCATCCCAGAGGAAACATGCCTTTGTGTAAAGCAAATCAATAAAATACAATGAAGGAAAAAAAACGCTATGGTTCTCAAAAGAGGTGGCAGGGAAGGTTAAGGAGAAAAGGATAGCATTCAGGAAATACAGGGAAACACAGAAGGAGCAGGACAGAGAACTTTATCAGTTAAAGCAGAAAGAGGCTGGGAAGGCAATCAGAATAGCAAAGGCCCAAACCGAGGACAGGATAGCCAATTCTGTTAAGAAGGGGGATAAGACCTTTTATAGGTACATTAGGCAGTGAAGAAAGACCAAAGGAGGGATACCGAGGCTTAATAAAGGGGAGGGAATGTGGGTAGAGGGTGACAGTGAAAAAGCAGGGATACTGAACGAATATTTCTGCTCAGTATTCACAAAGGAAGAGGAGGGGGAGGTACCTAAACCAAACAAGAGAAACACCTGAAGACGGGTCGATACCAGTCCATTTATAGAAGAAAGGGTTCTGAAAGAACTAATAAAATTGAAGGTGGACAAAGCAATGGGGCCTGATGGGATTCACCCAAGAATTCTAAAAGAACTAAGGGTAGAACTAGTGACACCGCTGACTAATCTCTTTAACAAATCATGAGAGGATGGGGTGGTACCCGAGGACTGGAGGGAGGGCAGATGTGATTCCGCTCACAAAAGTGGGAGCAGGACAGAGGGAAACTACAGACCAGTTAGTTTGACCTCAGTGGTAGGAAAATGATGGAATCACTTCTGAAGGAAAGAATTGTTGAGTACCTAGAGGCCAGTGGGGCACAGGACCCAAGGCAGCATGGATTCACGATGGGAAGGTCATGTCAGACTGAATCTAATAGATTTCCTTGACTGGGTGACCAAAGTAGTAGACCAGGAGGGCTGTGACATGGCCTACCTAGACTTTAGCAAGGCATTTGATACAGTCCCACACAAAAGATTAATACACAAGTTAGCCAGCCTTGGAGTGGGTCCCAAGGTGGTAGCCTGGATAAAAAATTGGCTAGACAACAGGACGTAAAGGGTAGTAGTAAATGGAGTACACAGTGAAGAAAGGAGGGTTACTAGTGGGGTACCACATGGTTCAGTACTAGGACCGGTCCTTTTTAGTGTCTTTATAAGTGACATTGCAGAGGAACTGGAAGGAAAAGTATGTCTCTTTGCAGACGACACAAAGATCTGCAACAGGGTTGATACACAAGATGGAGTGGAAACGATGAGAAGGGACTTGACAAGGTTGGAGGAATGGTCAAATGTATGGCAGCTCAGATTCAGTGCAAAAGAAGTGCAAGGTAATGCACATGGAAACAAACCCAGGGGAAGCGTGATACTATGGGGGGGTGAGATACTGACAACAGTAAAATGGAAAGGGACCTGGGGTAATTATATCAGATGACCTAAAGGTGGGCAAGCAATGTGAGAAGGCAGTAAGGAAGGCTGGGGGCTACTGGGATGCATAGGAAGAGGCATCAATAGTAGAAAACAGGAAGTTGTTATCCTCTGTACAGACAATTAGTGAGACCCCATCTGAGTACTGTGTGCAGTTCTGAGACCCCATCTCCGCAAAGACATAGACAGAGTGGAGGCTGTCCAGAGGAGGGCAACCAAAATGGTGCAGGGTCTGCACCAGAAGACATACGAAGAAAGACTAAAGGAGCTTAATATGTATACCCTTGAGGAAAGAAGGGAGAGAGGGGACATGATAGAAACTTTCAAGTACCTCAAGGGAATCAACAAAGTCCAAGAGGGTAGCATCTTTCAGAAAAAGAGATGTGCAAGAACAAGGGGGCACAATTTGAAGATAGAGGGGGGAAGGCTCAGAGGTAATGTGAGGAAGTATTTTTTCACAGAGAGGGTTGTGGATGCATGGAACAGCCTCCCTGAGGAGGTCGTGGAGTCAAGAACAGTGGGGGAATTCAAGAATGCATGGGACAGACATAAGGCAGTCCTAGTGGGGGGTAGGAGGAAGTAAGCTGTTGGTTAACTAGGATCTGCAGCTTATCTGTTAGGTAGGAAAATGGGCCAAGCGGTCCTTATCTGCCGTCAAATTCTATGTTTCTATGTAAATACTGACTTGAAAGGCATGGTATGGGCAGCATGTCCCATAGTAACAGTGAGTGGGGGGGGGGGCAATAGTGTGGAATGTAATAGGAAAAAGGAGGAGGGGAAGTACAGTACAGACGGAGAGGCAAACCATCGTCCCTCTGGGATGCAGACCCCACAAGGGCCAGACACGGCTGGATGCACTCCCAGACCACATTTGGTTTCCTGTTTCGCATTGAGGGAAGGGTAGAAGTGGGGAAGGAGGTGAAAGAGGGGGTGTAGAGAAATAGTGTGGGATGTAATAGGAAAGGAGGAGTAGGAGGAAGAGGAGGAAGAGTATGGTAGAGACGGAGAGGTAAACCATTGTCCCTCTGAGATGCAAACCCTACAAGGGCCAGACACGACTGGGTGCACATCCAGCTCGAGGCTGGTTTTCTGGCCTACAGTGGAGATGGGTAGAGGTGGAGAAGGGCAAGGAGAACAAAAAGCAGGCAGGAGGGGGAAGAGGAGCGGGGTGGGAATGGCAGGAAGAGGAGTGAGGTAGAAAGGAAGAGTGAATGGTTAGGGGGAGAGAGTTTCTAAGTTTAAGAGTAGGTGATGAGGGGAGTGGGGATGGGGAAGGCAGAGGAACTCAAATAGTGGAGGTCAGTTACAGGTGGGGGAGATGAAGTTAAGCAGTAGGGAGGCTAAAGAGTGAGAGGAGCAGGCAGAGTGGATGGGAAGGGGAAGGGAGTTCCAGAGCTTAGGGAGTCAGTATGAGAAAGCAGCCGTGCCAGCTGAGGAGGTCCTGGGGAGAGCAAGGAGCAGAAGAGGAGCTGCAAAGGCATGGTGGGGGAGCTGGGAGAGGATAGAGGAGAGTAGGAAGGGAGGGAGCCAAGCCACTATTTGGCATAAAAGAGGAGCCACGGGCCAAGCGTCTGGCTTCAAGGAAGGGAAAGGAGAGGGAGGTGTAAAGAGTGCAGTGGTGAGTGCTGGGTGGGCAGTCCAGAGCGAAATGACAGAAGGAGTGAAAAAGAGAGTTCAGTCTGGAAAGGGTGGATTTAGGGGCAGTACTGTAGACTGTATCACTGTAGTCAAATATGGGGAGGATAATTTTCTGAACAACTCTGCGGGTCGGCAGAGGGATGCAGCCACAGTGGAAGTACAGCACTACTAGTTTGGGGTGTAGTTTTTTGCAAATGGCATCCACATGTCCAGAAAAGTCGAGGCGGCTGTCAAGCCAGTCCCCAAAGTAATTGAAGGATAGTATATTCTCAATGGTGGCCCCATCCAGGGTGAAGAAGGAGGGGACTAGCAATCCTAGAGAGCTTTTGCCTTGTGCCAAAGGTCTTTGAGACCATTTTTTGGCATTAAGAGCCAGCTGATGTGAGTGAACCAGAGCTGAACACTTTCAAAGTGCCGCTGAAGTCTGGTCATCAGATCAGAAGGGAGGGCTGGAGGCAATAGGACTGTGTCATCAGCGTATATGTGAATCGACACTGAGGTGCAGGCAGCAGGAAGGTCATTTTGGAAGACCAAGAATAAAACTGGGCCAAGGACGGAGCCCTGGGGGACACTGGTGCAGATTGGGATTGGAGGGGAAAGGGAGTTGCCAATTCTGACTGATAGGGACCTACCTTCAGGATAGGAATGTAACCAATTAGTGGCCAAAGTGGAGAGCCCAGCTGCTGTGAGTCTAGTGAGAAGAATGTGGTGGGCGACAGGCCAGGTCAACAAAGATGGCTGAGGTGATTTGGCGCTGATGCATACCTGTGAGAATGGAATCAGTTATCTGGAGAAGGGAGTAATAGGTGGAGTGGGTTTTACGGATTCCAGACTGGTAAGGGGGTGAAGGAGGAGGAAGAATCAAGGAAAGGGGAAAGTTGAGATAGCACCAAATGTTCTTGGAGTTTGGCAAGGGTAGGAAGAAGAGAAATAGGGTGATACCTGCCTGGATTAGAGTGGTCACCACCTTTAGGGAGAGGAATGACTGTGGCATGCTTCCAGGCATTGGGGACCGTAGCATGGGAGAAGGAGAGGTTTAGAAGGGTGAAAATAGGGAGACCAATGGCAGGGGCACGAGATGGAGAAGTTTTGGGTCAAGCTCCATTAGGGCTTTTATTCTGAGAGGGTTGAGGACTATTAAGGCCTTAATGGTGACAGCAGGCTAGACAGTAGTGAATGAGGAAGGGGATTTGGACAGGAGGCAGAGATGTGGAGGGAGGCGGAAAGAATGGAGAAGGCACAAGAAGTGAAGGAAGTATTGCATTCATTGGCCACTGAGAGGGGATCCGTAATGGTGGTATCACTCACCTTGAGGACTGGACAGTGGGCTGAGCCTTGGGGAAGAATAGGGCGTGGACAGCCTTCCAGAACACTCTGAGGGGTGGTTGATGTTGTTCTGAAAGGTAGGGGGAAAGTTCTCTACTCTGGCTAGCCTGGTGGCTCTGGTGCAAGCATTACGAAGGGCACGATATTTGTGTACGTTCAGGGAGGATCCTCAGGAGTTGTGCGCCTCCAAGTTGGGTCCCTTTCATGCAGGCAGGCTAGAAGTTCAGCAGAGATCCAGAGGAGGTGGAGCCTCTGACCCTGGTTTCTGGGGGTATGTCGATCCCAAATGGAAAGGAATTTGATTTGAAGTAGTCTAGGACATAATAGATAGTGCTGGAGGTTGAGATCGGCGACCAGTCAGTTGCAGCCATTTCCTCTTGGAGGTCAGAGAGATCCAAGGACCTAAAGGACCGGATCAGGAGTTTGGGGAGGACTTTGGGTCGGTGAATTTTGCAAACGCAGTATACCATGTGGTGGTCTCTGAGGGCATCTGGGAGAGTGCGAGCGACAGTAATGTGCTGGGGATGGGAGGTGAGGGGCTCAGTCCAGCAGGGTGTGATTGAGAGATTTGTGGTTGAGACGGGTGGGGTCAGTGATCAGCTGAGTGAGATTTAGTGATGTGGTATCATGATGGATCTTGCTTATGTGCAGTTCTGCCCCTGTGCACGCCCCTGATGTGGCTGTCCACATACACAAGCGGACAGCTCGGGATCAGGTGTGGAAGGGGGCACACATCCATTACTATGGATTTGCTGAGTTCTCCACATATGCAGAGCAGGACCTCCACGGACCACCCACATGCACAAGCACCCCTCTGCTGGTGCATGTCACTATATGTACAGTATCTCTAATTACATATGAAGAAACTGAGTCTTTTTTTATTTGTAAAGGAAATCAGTAACATGAGATTTGAGCCCCGGCTGAGAGAGACTGCACAAATGTAAAATAATTAGTGGATTATAGGTTGGCACTGGAAAAAGACAGGACTGTCTAAAAACACTTGAATCCTGTTTATAAAAAGTAATTCCTTGTAGGACACAGAAACCCTGCAGTTTACAATAGGTCTGTGACATTATTTTAAAATACCTTGCCCTTCTAAATTGTTTAATATTTGTAATGGGAACAGGATGTTGAAGGCTGAGTAAAAGACCTTCACTGCTGCTGCTCTTAACATTTTGATGCAGAGAGGCTTTGCCTATTTCTAATTCGAGAAGATCAAACTTTTGCATTCGAGCTTAACTAGACATGTAACCCTAGATCACATCGCACTCAATATAACTTACCTTCAATTAAACTGATAATTGCTAACAGTCTCACACATCTACTAATTAATTATTGCCAGCAAGCTCATTAATACTCGGTGACCCTAGAAACGTGGCAGTATAGCCTATATCTTTCTGTGAAAACTTGTTTCTCTGGCTTTTTTAGCGCACTGGACTACCAATTAAAACAGCCGTTATAACTTTGCTTTTAGATTTATACCTCTGTATGTGGAGGTGTGCAGCATGTGGTGTTTTCTACTTGTTAATGGGCTCACTACCTATCTTTTTGGCTGGCATTTACTGCTAACCAGGCACGCCAACCACAGTAGTCACCGACCTTCTGGGCCTGCTGTCTTCCCTTGCCCAGTCGAGTGAACTATATGCTATGGGTGATTTTAACCACAATTGGCTAGCACCCACTTTTAACAAAACCCAAACCGAGTTAACTGCTCTTAACCTCCGTCAAACCATTACTGAACCCACTCGCTCCAACCTTAAGTCCGGTAATCACTCACTCCTTGACTGGGCGCCTACTTCCTACCCACACCGCGTCGTCGGCTCTGGTCTTCTCCCCGATTCCATTAGCGACCACCACCTAATCTACTTAGTCCGCAAAATCCACAGAGTTAAATCCCCTCCCAAATTTATATTCCAGCGTTCTTACAAATCCCTCAACCTCTTCCCCCTTTTATATGATCTTCACCACTCTAATTGGGTCCCAAGCACTAACCGCTCTAATATGGATTCAGCCCTTATGCACTTTCAGAATACCTTCCTCTCCGCCTGGGACAACTACGACCCCCTACGCTGGGCTAGAGTCCGTGGTTCCCACCTACCCTGGATCACTCCCGAGCTGATTGCTTGCCAACAAGTCAGTGATAAGGCCTGGCGAATCCAAAAATCCTCACTCCTCCACGCGACTATACCTCCTATCGCATGCTCCAATAATAGGTGCATTAAGGCCACCCGCCTAGCTAAGTCTGAATATTTTAATAACATACTTAATGCAACTTTGAAGACTTTCCAAATTCTGGAAAGTCATTAGCCCTTTTTTCCCCCCAAACAGTTAACCCTCCACCTCTTCTCCTTGCCCAAGGTACTCTCCTTTCTGATCCTCTGGAAGTCGCCACCGAGTTTAATTCATATTTCACTACCTTTGCCCAGGCCCTCCTTGAAGCCCTTCCGCCTGCAAACACTCCATCTCCTCAGTCTCCCATCCCCCACCTATCCGGCATGAACCTCTTCTCCTTTAGACACATTTCCCCCTCTGAAACCTTAGATGCCCTTTGCGCCTAAACCCTCCAAAGGCAAACCCTGATGGTCTTGACAACAAACTCTTCTTATTCGCTCCCGCCCATCGCTACCCCCTCGCAGCCCTACTAAATCTATCCTCAGTACCGAGTCACTCCCTCCGTATGGAAGCATGCCACTGTTCTACCCCTCCTCAAAGGCGGTGACTCTACCTCTGCATCCAACTACCGCCCCATCTCCCTCCTCCTCACCCTCGCAAAACTCCAGGAACACCTTGTGCTATCCAAACTCTCCCACTTTCTCGCCAAAGCTAACTTCTTCACCCTTTCCAGTCCGGGTTCAGAAAACACCACCTCCACTCCTCCTGCTCAGACTCACAGACTACATCCTCACTGGAATGGACAAAGGCTAATCACTGCTGCTGTTTCATCGACCTAGCAAAAGCCTTCAACACCGCTTCCCATTCTCTCCTACTATCCTGCTCTTCCGAAGCTGGTTTAGCTGAATCCGCCATTAACTGGTTCAGTGCCTACCTTCTAATAGAACCCAATCCACTAAAATAGCTGGCCGCATCTCCCTCCCCCATCACCTCCGGCGTTCCAGAAGCTCAGTTCTCGGCCCCATCCTCTTCTCCATCCTCCTAAACGACCTGCCAAACTCCTGCTCCTCTTCCGCCATACACATGTATGCAGACACAGTCCTCTTCACTCCGCCGGACCCATGAAGAAGTCGCCTAAACTTCAAACTGACTTCAACAAAATCCAACTCTGGTTCAATAGCAACCAACTCTCCCTAAATGCTAAGAAAACCAACTCTATAACTTTCGGCACCAGACAACGCCTTTCCAAACTCACCTCCCCTCTGAGATTCCACACCCTAAATAACACCGTCCTCGAAGTAGTACCCTCCTTCAGGCATCTCACGGTTTGGCTTGACCGCCACCTCTCCTTTTCCACTGACGTCGATGCCATCATTTCTAAACTGCGCCCAAAACTTGGTGCCCTCTATAGAAACCGCACTAGTCTCCCTCTTCCTGTCAGACTCGAAATTGTTCAGAAAATGATTCTACCCTCCTTCGACTACTGTGATGTAGTTTACAGTTCCACTGCACAGACCACCCTAGCTAGATTAGACACCCTCTTCAATGCTTTTGGCCGCTTTGCCCTCGATGCCCCCCCCTCGATCACATCACTGCATGCTTATCGCCCCTGTCCCTACCTTCTGAGCAACGGCACTCAATTCATTGCGCTTAAATTCACTTCCAACTTCTGGTTCTGCCTCCCTATCTCGCACCCGCCCCAACCTCCCACCCACCCTCTCACACACCCTCAGATCCACTGACCCTAGACTACTATTCATCCCTCGCCGAGGACCACCACCACCAGCCAATCTGCATTCTCTTATCTCTTCCTAAACTCTGGAACGGCCTGCCCACCCAGGTCCGACATTCTTCATCCAAGCTCTCCCTTTCCTATGCCCTCTCTAACTTCTTTGCACCTAACTGCTGCTGCCCCGACCACCCTCCCATTGGCGCCTACCCCCCGCTCCCCCTGTGCCTGACCAGCGGCCTGGCCACACCTAATTGTCTGGCTTATATGCTACCCTGCGCACTTATACCCTCTCTATTACCTACCCCGCACTCACAATTTTCTCCCTTCCCCCCTTCCCAATCAACCTAAGCTCTCCTTCCCCACTCCCTCCCTCCTCACCTTGACCTCTCCCCTATACACCTACGTTTCTACACTCTCCATCTCTCCCCCCCCATCTTGCTCTCCAAATCCTCCCTTTCTACTTTATGCATCTCCCTGTAGCTCAACCTCCGCTACTGACATTCAAATTCTGCTACTACTACCTCTGTTCTGTAACTGGCACTTATGTATTTCATGTTTAGCCTCAATGTGTACCCTTGTGTTGTATACCCTGCCTTACGATCATGTTCTGTACTGTTTACCTCGTTGTGTAACCACGATTTGTATAACCTGTATTTGCTGTGCCTGCGCTGTGCTGAACTGCACCGCCTATGTAATAAGTTCAAATGTAATTCCTCCCAACTATGTACATTTTCCATATTATGCTACTATAAGTTCAACTATTGTATGTATACCTGCCTCCTCTGTAACCCCGGTCGCACCGTGAGACGAGCATCTTTTTGCTCAGTGTGCCTTTCCTGGTGAAACATTTTTAATAAATAAATAAGTATAGTTGAGGAGCTCCAGGATTTTATGATCTTCTCTAACCATGGTAAATCCACATCAGGCTAAATTCATGAGAGACTAAAGGAACTCAACATGTACACCCTGGAAGAGAGGGGGTATATGATCGAGACCTAAATTTATTTAATTATTTAAATTATTTAATTATGATTTAAATACCTCGGGTACAGGTGGAACATATTTTTTTGGAATAGAAAGTTCTGAACAACAAGGGGACATGCAACGAAACTGGTGGTGGGGGGTAGATTGAAGAGAGATTTGAGAAAGTACTTCTTCACAGAAAGAGTGGTGGATTCCTGGAACAGCCTTCCAGCAGTGGTGGTGGGGATGAAAACTGTGGTGGGGTTCGATAATGCATAGTATAAGCATAAGGGAATCTTAGTAGAAAGGAAGAGGGAGTGGGAAAAACAGCCTGAGATCCAGTAGGGTCTGCAGTGATACTGTAAGTTGGGAAAAATAGGCAGTCGGGGTGGGACAGGCAGCCCTTATCTGCTGACAAAGTCTGTGATTCTGTGTAATAATTCACGGCCGAAGAAGGGCATCTGCAAAACAATAAAACATAATTAAATACTATTTATTTTACATGAGTTCATGAGTTCATTATGTAATTGCAATAAGGCACTCCAGGATGTGGGTGATTGGGGGATTACCCACTTCTTGTTGGCTCCACCCTTTCCACCCCTAAAACAGTTTCCTCTGGGTTCCCCCAGGGGTCTATCCTAGGCCCACTGCTGTTCACCCTCTTCCTAAACTCCCTCCCTAAGACATGCAGCGGTCAGTTGCTCCTCTATGCCAATGATGCGGTTCTGTTCTGGAAACACCCCCACCCTACCGCCCTCCAGCAGGCCCTTCAAAGGCACTTCTGGGAACTAGAGACCTGGTTCACTGAACAGCGCCTAATTATCAACTATAATAAAACTAAGTCCATGATTTTTGCCCACCGCCAAAGTCCTCCTAGTCAGTCTGCTCTCCTCATCAAGAACGCTCTAGGTGCCCCTCTGGAACAAGTTTCCAATTTCAAATACCTAGGTGTCACTCTAGACACCTCCCTCTCTTACCAGAGGCATACCCAAATTCTCTCCTCCACTATCAGCTCTAGAGTAGGCATCCTGTACCGGCTCAAGCACTGCTTACCCCCTCAGGCTATGCAGCTCGCAGTCACCTCCTCCATCCTCTCCCTTTTGGACTACGGGATTACTATATACGGCTCTGCTGAACCCACCTCCCTGAATAAGATAAACATTGTCCTGAACAAAGCCTCGCCGCCTAGTCACTGGTTGTGATAGGCTAACCCACACCTGTGATCTCTATGCGTTATCTGGTTGGTTAAACTTCCAACATCAATTACAGTTCCACACCTGCATCCTCGCAAAAAAGATACACCTTCACCTAGCCCCGATCGGACTTTTCCCCTTAATCAGTTCTGCACCTCACAGGTGCAATACAAGGCTCTCCGCAAGCTCTCCGTTCCTTGTACCTCAATGTAGAACTCCTTAGGCAACGATCCTTCCGATACCGAGCCCTCTGGCCCAATGCATTACCACACTCACTATCACAGACCCACAGCATCTCTCAATTTAAAACAGGCCTCAAAGCTCACCTCCTTGAGAGAGCCATATGATCTGCGAGCTAACTCTGCTCACCCAGTTGACCGCCTCCTCCCCTACTCTCGACTCAGGGTCCCACAAGGCCCCACGTATTTCTCCAAAATCCCGGCCTGGGTATCCCAAGATTGCTGCCTAACTTCCTCACCATTTATTAAGTTTTGCCTGGACTGCTCCTTTGATTCAGTTATGTATATTCTGCCTGTTTTATGTATGTTCTCTACTGTATTTGTCTACCCTCCACCCTTTGTAACCGACGTGGAGCCTTTGCAAAAGAGTCTGTGACTCAAAGGTTTGTAATTCCGATTGTTTCCAATAAATAAATAAAAATAAAATAAAAAAAATAAATCAGTTGGCTGCGTCTCATGGCACACCACACGAGGTATGGGTAAGTCCCCCAATAACCCACACTGATGTGTCGTATTGCTTATGTGATACAGCTCTGTGCAAAACTCATATTGATATGAGCAGTTTCAATCTCATTCCGCTGAGTCTGAACCACTCAGCTTTGTGGTACAGACCTCAAAAGAATGTGCGTGAGACCACTCATATTTAAAAGAGTGTCTCCGGTAGCTGTAATAATATATAACTGCAAGTGTGTGTCGGCGGGGTTTGTTTTGCTTGATGTTGACTGTGCTTTAAGGCCTTGTCCAAAGTGTTAATCTTTTTTTTGAAAACATCTTTAAAAACGTTGTAAGCGCTGGTTCAAGGGTGTTTGTGCTCGTATGGGTGGGTGTGACTTTTTCCGACAGACAGGTGAATGGTACTCCATATGAATTACCAGTGAGAGCAGATTTTAGTATTCCTGGTCCATTGGGGAAGAGGCGTATTGGCTGCCTGCACCAGCAACCAATGTAACCTACTCTGGGGAAGGCTTAACTTAGCCCTTAACGCAGCCAGTTCTACAGTGAGCACTGCAAACCTGTTGCACGCTGCATAACACTGCCACCTCCAGAGGACTTCCCTGAAGATGACAGCACCACAAGTGTTGTGTCTTTATTGGCCCCCCATCTTTTACCTCCTCCACTCTTCAGCTCCTCTTTTAATTATTTCCTTCTACTCCTGCTTTCCCTGTCGAGGTAGGGCCTATTTCCCCCGTACCTCACTAGTGCTTCTGACATTGTTCCTTGGGCAGAGACCCTTTCTCTCAGGGTACCCCAGATCGACTTTCTCTGTGATCCCTTTTACATACCAGGGAAGGATTTTCAAAAAGATCCTTTCAAGATGCGTCTGACCCTATTTTCAAAGCAGAAGTGCGTCCTGATGTGTTAGACCATCTATTAGATGGCCTAACAGCATCTAGAGTTGGCTTCCAGAAACTGACGTGGTTGCATCCAAAATGGACCCAGTCATGAGTTGTCCCCAGTTTGGATGCATTTGCGTTTGTCTTCTGCCACAGATTGTGCCTTCTTGTCGTAAATGGACGCAGCTTCTGAAAATAGTAGAAGGGCTGACTGGACACGAGTGGGTGAACGCAGGAGCAACATGAATTTGCATTTGTTTCCAACCCTTTTGAAACCTCCCCCAAGTATCTTCATTGCCCGCTCCTCCCAACCATCCTTCCAGACCACTCCTCTTATGTGTTACTTACCATCCCTTAGTCCTGTCCTGCTACTCTAGTCGTCCTACATGTTGTCGATACAGAACAATACCTTTTATCCAGTGTTTTCTATAGTCCCTGGGGTTTACCACTGGTGCATCTTAATGCACTTTCAGCTGAAGGGCACTGTGCATTACATGTGTACCTGTCTTACTTAGGAATGAGTTCTGTGTGGCTCTGTAGCCCCCCTGTAGATACCGTCTTCTTTCTTGCGGGCCTCATCCTTGAGGTCACTGGGACCTGTGGGAGTTTAAAAGTGGACTGCTAGGATTGATTTGCCTCTAGCAGAACCCCACCCTCACCAGCCCAGCAGTGGCGGAGCTGGGGGGGCAGTCGCCCCTCCTGGCTGCCCAGGTGTTAGTAGTGGTACCCTGCCACCATCTTTATTCACTGTTTAGTGCCCATTGTGGAGCCCGTGACTGACTGAATGGCACTCAGCCGGCTCCCAAACGCTCCCAAACCTGGCTCCGCCACTGCGGCCCAGAACTTCCCCTTCAAACTGACCTCCCTTAACCCCAGTCCCTCATACAAGATATTAACATTGAGCTGTTACTGCAGCAAACTACATGCCCGTTAACAGCCTGTTAACAACATACCCTTCCCCTTACCTTAAAGCAGCAGTACTAGCCAAAAAAAAAACAGTCTTTAAGCAAAAGAGTATTTGTATCCTTATAGTCATCTGAGGAATGAGGAATCTCAAGATGTACACCAGGAGTGAGAGAGAGAGGTGGCATGATAGAGACTACAAGTACAGTACTTCACAGGGGTGAACTAGTGCAGAGGGGGCTCTTTTAAAATGAGAAAGAGGACGGGGCATGGTGAAGCTGGAGGTGTTTGTGGGAAGGGGGAGGTTCGGGAGAGATGTGACAGAATATTTCTTCACGGAAAGGGTGGTAGACACCTGGAACAGATTGTCGGTGGAGGTGACAACAATGGGGGCTTTCAAGTGTATGTCGGAGAGGCATAGCGATACATTAGAAAAGAGGCAGGGAGGCAGGAGCATCGCTGGAGACCAGATAGGGTTTGAGGGGGCAATTTATGCAGGGAACATCTCGGCAGACTAGGTGGGTCAAGTGGTCCTTTTCTGCCAGCAAATTCTGTTTTTCTATGTAACTGAGCTAGTGTGTCCAGACTATCTGCAAAGCATGCTTGAACATGGTTTAAACGCACTTTAGACACACCTGTGTTGTGTTTACACTGTACTTCATAAGTGGTGTTTGAAACAAGTTTTAAACGTATTGGCTATTGAATCTCCCACTGCTGCCTACTGCTGTGATGTCAGCTGCACAGGATTCTGGGACTTGTAGTAACAAGATATCAGCCTAGAGCTAAGCAAAATTAGTCTGATACAATCTACTGTACTACAGTAAACAGTAAGTAAACCAATACCACAGGAATTTGTTGTAAATGGGGTTTCCCCAACAAAATTACCTGTATAAAAATAAATCTTTTATCAATTAATCAAAATGTTTTTGCACAAAAAATGGGCATTGGAACGAGCTCCGCACTTGTGTGTGAGGGCCCTTTGTGCTGACTATTCCCCTTAAATAAGATATGCTTTGGCTCTTGCTTACTGTAGAGATCCACTACTGGCAGACCAAAGGTTAAAAAGTAAAGATGGTAATTCAAAACACTTCCAAGCAATTATCTTTTTCTTCTAAATTCTGCAGCATAAGTGTGGAGCACTTGTTCGTAATTCTGATTAGTATTTAATTGAAGCAAAGAATTTCTTTCAGAAAGGTATTGGATGGAAGACTTTATTAATAGAAACCACTGCTGTGCTGAAGAGCTGACTATACAGAAACAGGCATTTTTAAAATCATTGCTTAGATCCGGTATGGCACACGAATGAGAATGAGCTTACTGGTTTTTCACCTGAAGAGTCGAATTTGAAATCCTGTTACAGCAAACTGCCAAAACCAGTTTCAACAGCAGTTAAAAGGAATACACTTTTTAACAGGCAAAAAAAGTTGCAGTGGTGCCACATACTACTTAGTGAGGCCTTATGATTAAGACTACCTGAGTTTCTCATCACACAGAGAATAAAATATCGGTGTAATAGTGATGTGTGAAGTTTCCTACCCATTTTCCTGGAACGGTGAGAAAGATTTAAAGGAATGCAGTCAGCACCCCCCACGTCAAATTTTCTTTAGAATAAAAAAAATTAAGGATTGCTCATGTACCGTAGAATTTATTTATTTGAAAATTGGTAACCGGGAACAGCACACTGTACCAAGGTTAGTTTCTAGGCGCGACCCGGAGGAAAGGGTACAGGAGAAATACCGAGTACAACACAATCACATTTCTTGGTACAGGATGCAGGCACATTACATAAGCGAATGCTACAGAGTTACATAACTGGTACAAAGTAAAGTATAGTTACAGTATAGTATGGCATTCCTGGACAGGTGCAAAAGTGCTGCGCCAAGGCACATAAGACAAGAACTGTAATACACTGGAGACCTGAAAGATGGGGTAGTGCCTTCCCGTTGTGCCACCTGTGCCCCTAGGGAGTGCCACCTATGTGGAAACGGGTACAAATGGAGGTGAGATTGAGCCGACTCCTGATAGAGCCCAGTGAGGTGGAATGGCAGAGAAGAGGGGAGCAGGTTCCAGAGTGTGGGTAGTCAATAGAAAAGGGCAGAGTGCCCAGCAGAGGAGCGGGGATGTGAAGTGGAGAAAGTTCAGTTGTTCCTGGAACAGAGTGACCAGGGAGTGGGGGAACGGGAGACAAGAGTGAGGAGAGGTATAAAGGAATGGAACCAAACCAGTATTTGGAAACGAAGCTGGTACGGTGTGACTGGTAACATGAAGGTAGGGGGAGGATGGATAGGGAGAAGTAGAGGGAGCAGCGGTGTGTACGTGGGGGGAGTTTATAGCAAAGCAACAGAAGGCATTGTAGAAGGCCTCCAGTCTGGCTAAGGAAGTGGAGGGGATGTTGCTGTAGACCGCAGTTGCATTGTTGAAAACTGTAAGCACCATTTTGGTGACCAGCTCATGGCTGACCAGCAGGGGAAGTATGCAGTCTTTGTTGTGATACAGGGCACCAGCTTGGGGCGAACGTCACATGAATGGCGTCAATGTGAGCTGAGAAGTCGGAGTTGCTGTCCAGCCACACACTGAAGTACTTGAAGGATTGCACTGCTTAAAGTGGGGAGCCATCCATAGTGGAGAAAACCAGATGTCTCGAGAGCCCGGCCAGAATTTGCTGATGCAGCTGGTTGTTTTGCATTTACTTTCTTCTTTAAAGGGAACAGTCATGAACCGTGCCCACCGTAGTTTGAAAGCCCTTGAAAAGCTCTTTTAAATGAGGTATTGGGCTCATCTTAGTGAAAGGAGACAGTCCAGAGGGGGTATTGCTAAGCTCAAAGGAGAAAAAGGGGCATGTGAGGAGGAGGACCCTGTAAAAGCATCTATCCTAAATAAATACTTTTGCTCAGTATTTACTGAAGAGAAGGTAGGGCAGGGCCCACAGCTCAGCACCATGGACGCAGGGGGGAGGGAGGTGAGCACTACTCCCTTCACAAAAGAAAGGGTCCTACAAGAGCTTGCTAAGCTCAGGGTGGACAAGGCAATGGGACCTGATGGCATACATCCCAGGTTACTTAAGGAGCTAAGGGTGGAACTAGCAGAGCCATTAGCAGAACTGTTTAGTGAGTCTCTGAGCACAGGAGAGGTCCCAGAAGACTGGAGAAGGGCTCATGTGATCCCGCTCCACAAGAGTGGTAGCATGGAGGAGGCAGGGAACTACAGACCAGTCAGTCTTACCTCAGTAGTGGACAAGATTATGGAGGCACCTTAAGGAAAGGATAGTGCAACACCTGGAATCCATAGGGCACAGGATCCAAGACAGCATGGGTTTACAAAGGGAAGGTCCTGTCAAACTAATCTCATAGATTTCTTTGACTGGGTAACCAGAGTGGTGGACCAAGGGGAGCAGTTGATGTCGGCCTACCTTGACTTCAGCAAAGCTTTCAATACTGTTCCACATAGAAGATTGATAAATAAGCTGGGTAGGCTCTGGTGGTCAGAAGTTGGTCAACTGGGTGGCAAACTGGTTGACTGGCAGAAAACAGAGAGTGGTGGTAAATGGTATACAGTCAGAAGAGATGCAAGTCACAAGTGGGGTACCTCAGGGATCAGTCCTGAGGCCAGTCCTCTTCAATATCTTCATTAGTGACATTGCAGATGGTCTAGAGGGTAAGGCTCGTCTGTTTGCAGATGACACCAAGATCTGCAACAGAGTAGATGATCCAGATGGGGTGGACAGAATGAGAAGAGATTTGGATAAACTAGCAAAGTGGTCAGAAGAGTGGCAACTGGGGTTTAATGCAAAGAAGTGCAAGATCGTGTACATAGGGAAGAGAAACCCTGAAGCCACCTATAGGCTGGGAGGGGAGTTGCTGGCAGTCACAAAGGAAGAAAGAGACTTGGGCATCATCATCACTGATGACCTGAAATCATCCAAGCAGACCTCTAAAGCAGTAGGTAAGGCTAGGGGGATGTTAGGGTCTATTAGTAGGGGTATCACAAGTCGTAAGAGGAGGTAATAATCCTCTTTACAAGACACTGGTTAGGCCCCATCTGAATACTGCGCAGTGCTGAGGCCACACCTTCACAAGGACATTAACCAAATTGAGGCAGTCCAGAGAAGGGCAACCAAAATGGTGCAGAGACTGCATCAGAAGACATATGAGGACAGATTAATGGAGCTCAGTATGTATACCCTTGAGCAAAGCAGGGAGAGAGGTGATATGATCAAGACATTCAAACACCTTAAGGGCATTAACAAGGTGAAAGAGTCTAACATGTTTAAATATAAGAAAACTAGCAAGACAAGAGGACACAGCATGAGATTAGAGGGAGGCAGATTAAGGGGGAATGTGAGGAAATTATTTTTCACAGAAAGGGTGGTGGATGCGTGGAACGGCCTACCTCAGGACGTGGTGGCTATGAATGCAGTGCAGGGCTTCAGACAGGCATGGGA
Source organism: Neoceratodus forsteri (assembly GCA_016271365.2). Lineage (NCBI taxonomy): Eukaryota > Metazoa > Chordata > Ceratodontiformes > Ceratodontidae > Neoceratodus > Neoceratodus forsteri. Next base: position 221,627,467 of record JADMNL010000023.1, read on the forward strand.
TAGGCATAAGGGAGCAATACAGATGAGTATGAATAGATAGGCCACTGACGGCGCAAAGGCCGATGGCACATTTATAAGGTAGAAAAAGAAATGGGCAGACTGGATGGGCCTTGCGGTCCTTATCTGCCATCAACTTCTATGTTTCTACCTGTAGTTGGCAGCTCTCCAGAGCTATTGATGACTAATTGTGATAATTCTGCATTGCAGGATTGTGCCAAAGGGGCCCTGTGGAAGCAGTTTGTCCTAGGTGTTCAACTAGCTATTGGACAGCAAGACACGTCGTATTCAATGTGGGCTAGGAGCTCACTCTGTGAGGACTGCATGCACATGCAAACGTTGCGACTGCATGATCAGCATGTTCTGTTTGTTTAGTGCCCTTTGCAATAGTAAGTTACATTTTAAGAAGGAGCAGGTGGCTTAGAAACATGAAAGGACCACTTGATCCACCCAGTCTACCCAGATGTTCTCCTGCTTATCTATCTCCTCAGATCCTAACTGGTCTCTGGCGACCCTCTCTCCCCTTTCCCTATCTATTTTCTAATATTCCCCTGTGTTTGTCCCACGTGTGCTTGAAGCCCACCTGCTGTTTTCTTCTCCACCACTTCCGCTGGTAGTCAGTTCCAGGCATCTACCACCATTTCAGTGTAGTAGTACTTCCTCATAACCCCATTTAAACTCCCCCATCCAGCTTCATGTCATGCTGCTGGTCGTGGTGCTCTTTCTCATTTGAAAGAAACTCCTCTCCTGCACCCTGTTCACCCCTGTGAGGTACTTGTTGATATCTGTATCCTCTCTTGCTCTCCTCTCTTCCAGGCCCTTAGTCTTTCTCTATAGGGCTTCTCTTGCAACCCCAGCACCATTTATACTCACCTCTCTGGATTGAGGGCAGAGGTTGCTAGACTTCGGACTGAAGTAGCAAGGGTGCAGAAAACCTTCTAACCCACACTGGGGCCGATGCCTAGGCAGAGACAGAGCGGTTGAACTTTGGTGAGCTCCATGAGGTTAGTGGAGGCGGGAAGGGTGCACACTCCTCAGCCTCTACCATTGCATGATTCCTTTGCCATTTGGTATGATAGAACGGGGTGTCGAAGATGTGACAGGCGGCCCCTCTTGTACTGCGCTTGGGGACTGACTTAGGAAACTGGGAGGTAGCGTTTGCCAGTAGTAGGTTAAGGTTCATCTTGTGTAAGAAAGAGAGCATTTTAAAATGGAACCTACCCTCAAGGGTAAGCCAATTTAGAGGATCGTAAAGGGCACAGTGGCAGGGTCGGACTGGGGTACAGAGAGCCCACCTGGAAAGAAGATACAAGGGCCCACCTGGAAAATCAGTAGAGGAGGGCACAGGTTGACACACTCGTATCAATATTCCACTTCAATCTGATATACTAGCTCTGTGCTTGCATCTTTCATTTATCAACAGTGTCCCAGATACCCCATTTAATTAGAAAAAAAGAAGATAAATGCAAAAGTTTTCAGAGTTCAGAAGGTAACCATTTACCCAACTGAGGGGAGCCCATGTGGAAATTTCCAGGTATGCAGGTGGGCCAGTCCGACCCTGCACAGTGGTGGGTATTCCACGGGAGGCCAGTGGCAAAAAGTGCGATGCTATTATAAGTGGTCCTGAGTTTAGAGAAGAGGTGGGATGTGGTAAGGGGGGGAGTAGACAATGGAGCCATGCTTGAGGAGGGGTAAGAGCAAAGGAGCTAGCCAGACGTAGTCTGGAGGTGGGGATTAGGAACTTTGTGATTTGGTATAAGAGACCCAGCCTCATATGGATCTTCTCAATAAGGTTAGTGATGTGGTTCTTGAAGTGAGATGTGGGTCAAGGAACAGTCCCAAGTATTTAAATTCGTCCACTTTTTCTGTAGAGTTTCCAAGATTGTCCTTGAAGGTTAAGCCTGAAGTTATGGTTTTTCTTGGGTCAGAGAAGATCATAAACTTGGTCATCTTGGAATTGAGGACCATGCCCTCAGCAGAAAACCAGGAGTGTAGCTTCCTGAAATCTGCTTGCAGATTTCCAAACCTTGTATTGAAGTTGTCACTGCAGTAAAGGGCTGCATCATCAGCATACAGCACAGCTTTAGTGGAGTGGCACATATCTGGGAGGTTGTTTATGAAAAGGGAGAAGAGGAGCGGGCCCAGGATAGACTCCTGAGAAACCCCATATTTAATTGGAGAGTTGGTGGAAAAGTAACCATTGATGGTTGTTTTCTGGGATCTGTGGGAGAGGTAGATACCGACCCATTTAACAGCATTTGCAGAGATTTGCAGGCCCTGGAGAATATCAAGAAGTAGGCTATGGTCGACCAGGTTAAAAGCCTTGGTCAGGTCCACGAACACAGAGCCTGCGAATTAGCCTTTGTCATTGGCCTTGTGAATATCACTGGTGAATTTCATCAGGGCTGTTTCTGTGCTGTCTTAGTGGTAGTCCACAGTTGTAGTAGGAGGTTTAAATGCTATGTAGATGAGCATTTAAACTACCCGGGGGGAGGCTATAAAAACCAAGTGAGACAAATAACTGCCCCACCTCTCTAGATGATGAAGCAGCAGGGAGGGGGAGCCCGAGGAGAGTAAGCTCCTTCAGGGAAGGGTGCAAGAAAATGGGTGGGAGCAGGGTACAGGACAAGAAAGGTATAAATTGTGATAGCAAGAAAAAAGGAGTCCGATAACGAAGGTAACAAGGGAAGGGGGGAAGGTGGAACTTCAGGGAACAGCACAAGGGGTGAAGCAGGGAAGCAAGCAGTGAGGAAGTAAGGTATGGAGAGCCATGTGTGCCAATACAAAGAGTCTGGGAAATAAAATTCCACACCTGGAGGCCATCGTGGCAGAAGCAAGTGTGGATTTGGTGGTCATAATGGAGTCATACTGTGGGACAGCCATGGCTGGGACGTGGCCTAACCAGGCTACTCTTTGTTCAGGAGAGGCAGAGAAGGGAGAAGGGGTTGTACTGTATGTGAGGAAGGGAATCGGAGTCATGGAAGTAAAGGGACTCTGAGGAAAAAGAAGGGCTGAATGTGTTGTGGGTCATCCTGGAGACAGGTACAGGGGCTGCTGTGTGTACAGGGGTGGTATACAGACCTCCAGCACAGGGAGAGTAGTTGGAAAAGGCACTTGGGAAAGCCATCATTAGGATAACAAGTAAGGGGGGAGGTGCTGCTAGTTGGGGACTTCAGTCTGCCAGATTTTGATCAGTCTGCCAGATGTTAATTGTAGCCTTGTAGCACCACCTTTACCTTACTAGCATTCTGATGGTGGCTTCCCCAAATGTCCTGTCCAACTCCTCTCCCTGAGCTGGAGGGCTGTAGACTACCCTGGTAGAGATAGCAGCCATGTAGCCTGTCTCTAGGATGACCCACTGCACCTCCACCCCTTCCTTTTCATCTAGATGCCCATGTACCTCTGTTGCCTTGATTCCCTCCCTCACATGTAGTACAACTCCTCCTCCCCTCCTCCATATTTTCTCTTTCCTGGATGGATAGTAGCCAGTCATGGCCATGTCCCAGTTGTGGTGCTCAGTGCACCATGACTTCATTATGGCCACCACCGTCAAGGCTAGTTTCCACCATGATGGCTTCCAGGTCTGGAATTTTGTTTTCCAGACTCCTCTCAGATACTTCACCTCCCTCCCTCTCCCTTCCTCCCACTGCTTCCAAGTCCCTCCCCCTAACAGTAGAGGCCCCCATCAGCAGCTGCTTCCTCCTCTGCTGGGGGCCTTTCCCTTTGTCCATGGGGCCTCCCCTTCTTAGGACCCCCCCCTTCCTTCTTACCCACTGCTACAGATGCCCCTCTTGGCTGCCCCATCCCGCAAGCATGATGAAGAAATCCTGCAATGGTAGGCCAAGGAGCATACACTGTTCCCACCACCCCTACCCTCCTGGAGTACATCAAGGTCCATCTGCGCCGCCTCTGCATCTTCTGGGGGGAGAGCTGTCAGACTTGCTGGCTCCTAGGTGGGGTAGATGGTCCTCTGTACCCTTCCTAGTTCAGCAACCTCTGTCTGCTACTCAGAGGTGAATACAAAGAAGGCAGCACTTCAGTTTCCAGAAGATGTCCCGAAAGACTGTGCCCACCACCCCCCAGTACACGGAACCACTTCCATGATTTTTCCTTCTTACTTAGTGCTTGCTGAACTTATCTCTACCCTGTTGCCTCTTTTTTTATTCCCATAGTACTCCTTTCACTCCCTTTTTCTTTCCCGATTCTTATTTATTATCTTACCCTAGAAGAAGTGTCTCTTGTTATCCATTTTCTTTCATGCCTGTACCCTAACTTACTCCCATTTGACTCCCACTTCTCCATTTTGCTTGCCTGAAACTTGTTTCTCTATCCTAGATAGGGTGTCTCTTGTTTTCCCTATTCTAATCCTCTTACCTGTACCTACCTTATCCTGGTGTGTACTGCTCCTTACCGACCTTTTATAGTCTACTACCTTTAGCTACCATCTCTGTAGCTGGTTGTTCCAGTACTACAGTAAACTGTAATGCGTTATCGTGTACCTTGGTCTGGTGCCTCCCTGCAGACTGTGGACTATGTGCAGAAGAGCCCTACAGAACTTGATGCCTAAAATCATGCTGGCATCTGGCCCGGTGGTGCTGAGGGTCGAGGTGCTGGATGCCACACTTCACGAAATTCCGGCGACCCGGGTTCTGGAACGAGCCAGGGCCACCGGGGGTCGGCAGGGGAGGGAAGGGATTGATCATCCGGAGGATGGCTCTCCCTTCCCTGGGGAGGGTTTCAGGGTTGTGCCACTCTGCAGCGGCACCTGGCAATGGTCAGGTGCAGCGCAAGCAGCGGTGGCACGTGCAGCGGGGAGGAGCTTGGCGGGGGTGACACGCTCTGCCCAGCTGCCATTGCACGTCCAAGCTCCTCGGGGACCAACAAGCAGAGAAACCCCTGCCACATCCATGGAGATGATGAGGGTTCTAGGGACACAACCCACATCCCAATGCCAACCCTGTGCTCGGGGAACTCCACGGCCGACCCACCATCCAGGTAAAGCCTCTCTAATCCCAGAAAGGCTGTCGCGGGAGTACGGGCCCACCCCGGGGGTGATCCGGGGGGCTAGGTTTGCCTGGGTGGTCGGGGGAGTCCCTCCGAGGAATGCAGGGTTCAGGCCAGGAGCAGAGGCTGCCATCGAGAGGACACCCTGGAAGGATGCCCTGGTGTGGAGGTGAAGAAATAGAATTAGAAAAAAAAAAAAATAAATCATGTTGGCATCCAAATGAATCCGCTCTAAAGGTAGAGCTTACATGTGGTTGAGAAGATGGCATTAGCGAGTGTTGTATCACATGAGGTGCCTTTCTGCCACCCACGTAGTACAGGCTCAAGCAGGGTTACTACTTGCCTTCCCTCTTTCATGCACTTTGATAGTACTAGCCAGAGAGCAGTCAGGCATGCACTGAGGCAGTCCTGCTACAACACTGAATTGGTGGGTCCTGTGGTTATTTTAGTGATTGTTTTCAACAAACTTACTCAGGTAGGCTGGCAGACAAAACTTAAGCAGGAGCTGGAGGTTTATTCAGTTATTTGTGGCTTGATTTAAAAGGTGAAGAGGAAAACTGCCAGGCAGAGAGTGAAGTCACGGTGTGATGAGAGCTAGTTTAAGGGTTTTTAACCTTCCCCTTTCTCCCTAGGCTCTCGGATTAATTTTCCTACTACTGTATTTTGTGAGACAACAAGCAGATGAGAAATTAAAGGGTATCTGTTATGAGCTCCTCTGAGCCTCACAGAAGTGGGTCATTCATTTTTAGAAAAGTGGGGCCATTCAGGCTTTATTAAAAAAAAAAAAATGGGAAGAACACTTTGAATGGAATTCCTTGTACAGTTATGTGCTCCCTTCTTTGAATGGGAAGGAGTCCCATCTGAAATTATTTTCTCCATTTTTTTTTTCTCATAGTTCTTCAGAATGGACCACCCTTTTATTTTTTTTGGTCCAGTCCCGTCTTTAGTTCAGCCCCTGCTCCTGGTCTGGCACTCACCGCCCCGGGATTTACCTTGGGTGGTGTTCTTTGTTGCCTTGCTCCCCAGGACGGGGCCGTCAATTAGGCGCATCCCTGATGAAGTTGAAGCCCAGTTCCCAGTAGACACCTCTGTTGGTGTTCCTCCCTGGCTTGCTCTGAGGGTGGGGCCATGGGGCCGTGTCATACTCAATGGCGTTACAGCACGGTGCCCAGCAGAGTGTCATGGTCAGTGGTGCAGGACTTATGATGAGACGGGGTGTCATTCAGCAGGTAAGCATTTTTTGAGATTTTGTTCCCTCGCGAAGCGTGACATGTAATGTTGTATGGCACATAGGCGCTGAGGTTTGACATGCCTCCCAGCAACATGAGCTCCGGCTGCTCCCCCAACCTCCACTAGAGGTCAGACATACACCAGATGCTTCCCCACCCTCCACCCCAGAGGAGGAGAGTAGTCAGCGAGATGCTTAATCCTTCTCCCCTGGCCAGCCCACCAACCCTCTAGGTCTGTGTCGGTGTCGCAAGCAGAAACACTACCGCTGTGTAAGCAGGCCAACCCAGCCCACCCTTTTCTTACAGTGGCCCACCCTTTTGGAACTCAGTGGGTCAGCTGACCCCTAGAATTTGATGTCTAGAATAAACACTGGACTAAGTCTGCCCTATATTGATATTATCTTACCACCATTTTTAGACCCTTATGATATTACTGATGGTGCAGCTGTGCCTAGCTATGTTGTAGTTCTCATCCCACAGGCGTAGTTTCAAAGCAAACTAACTTGTTAAATGAGCCATTAAACGGTCTGACATTGTCCATCCTTTGGACGCTGTAGCATCTTTTAATTTCAACATTTGTGTCAGAAAATTAGGCAAACCCCAATCTGCATCATTTCTTGATGCAAACTGTCATATCGCAACTTCTTGTCATGAATTTCTGCAGCCTTTAGAAAATAAGTAGAGCAAAAGACGAGGCCAGTGGCCCAGAGGGGAGAGGCTCTAATGTCTCTCCTGCTGCAACGCCAGCGACCTGGGCTTGGGACCGGGCCTGGGCCGATCAGGGGTCATTGAGGGGGGAGGAGGATTGAGCACCCCGACAGATGCTTTCCTCCTCTGGGGGGGTAGCCTGCTCCACTGCACTACTGATACTTCAGTGGTGTTGGTCACGAGCAACAGGTTTGGGTGGGGGACGCTCCCAGCGTAATATGTCAGCACATGTCTAATGATGTCTGGGGCTTGGGAACCAGAAAACTAGGAAGAAAAGACCTGCCTGCAGGATGACGCGATCCCTCCACACAGGCCCTGCACCTGCCTACTGGGTACACTGACCCACAGCTGAACTAAGCATCTCTTGGGTTTACAGGGGGACCTAGTGGGCTCCACCACAGTGGGGGAAACCATGGAACACTGCCAGGGTCAGCCAGGTAATTCCCAGAGACAGCAGGGTGATGGGGCTGGGGGAGAGAGATGGCAGATAGGGGTAGGTAGGGCGATTGTGGGATAAAGCACAGTAAATTAAAAAAAATAATATAAAACGAGCAGTGCAAGACGCATTTTTAATTGGCTGCAGGTGGATCATGTGTCTGTATCCGCATCTAAACATTCGAAAAATTCAGCTCGTACTGTTTGTGTCGTTTTGGTTATTGACCCATTCACCCTCCCAAAAATTGGCAGAGACTTTTTTTTTTATTTAGTAAGCTTTGTTAACTTTTTCAAGATGCAAAACATCAAACATTATAACACAACCAATACAAACAGCATTACAAAAAATCAGCTAGCAATTAACAGTTGCCTAATACATACATAGAAACCCACATCCCAAATACCCGCCCCTCCCTAGCACTCAGAGCACAGAAAGCCTACACACCATAATTAAATAACAAACACAGAGCCCATAATAAAGAGGCTAATCCGACCCGCTCCAACCTAAGACCTCGCTGACACAGACGCTAGAGCATATAGTGGTCCTCAACGCTCCCGAAATTATTCAGATCGATGTTGCTGGGAAGCTATATTTTTTCAGTCAGCAATGCCTGTAAAATCTCTTGATGACACTTCCTGTAAGTGGGGTATGGTATCAGTCATCCAATGATGCAAAATTATAAAGTTGGCTGTAACTGATGTTAGAGTAATATAGGCCTTGCTAGGACCGAAAAGATCAGCCGGATAATAGCCAGCCAGACAAATCTCAGGTGTGAAAAAGGTCTCAGGCCCAAGAAAGGGATCTAATGAGCCCTGAATATCATTACAAAAGGGGGTAACATTCACACAGTCCCAGAGAATGTGTTTGAGATGTCCTTCAGCGAGTCCACAGCAGGAGCAGCCCGAAGAGGCGATTCTGCCCATCTTATTTAATTTTTTTTGGGGTGTAATACATATTATGTAAAACAAGAAATTGAAGTAGACGATACTGATCATGTTTAACATATTTATATAAATTAATCCATATTGTCTGCCAAGCCTTAACATCTAACTGAAGACCCAATGTTTGCTGCCAGTAATAATGTGTCCTCATCAGACTCCTAGGGTCTGTTGCTTGGAAATGCCCATAAAATTTAGAAACGGAATGGAGCTGTTCTGCAAAAGACCACAAGGTTTGCAAGTTGGAGTTTTCCTGTGAGAACCACGGACCGGGGCCTATATAAGAAGTGATTGCCCGAGTGAGTTGGAGATACTTTAAAGTATGGAATTGGGGAATAGAGAAGCGCTCTTATAAAACATGAACTGGAACAAATTTACTCTCCTTCAAGGACACAATAGAAGCACCTCGAAGTTGCGGGCAGAAATTAATCGGGATCGGGCGACCAGCTATTTGAATATTTGGGTTGCCAAGGACAGGTTGTGCAAGGTCCCTTCTCCAGTCAAATCTTAAATAAATACAGAGCTGCCTGAGTGCTTTTAGGGACCACATTAGGGGTGTCTATAGAAGCTGTGAAGGTACGCGGGACAGCTTTAGATACAGAAGACTACTAAGCTGCAATCCATACCGTTTGCACAGCTGACAATTTAGTGATAACCATAAAGGGAAGTAAAGTCACTGGGAGCCAACAGAGAACGACCCCACTGAGACATTGTACTGCTATGTAAGGCACAAAATATCAAAAAGTTAGGCAGCCATAATCTTCCCCTTTCCTTTGGGATTGATAGCTTAAAATATGAGCGATGGGTGGCTCCACCCTTCCATAAAAATTCTGTAATCTGACACTGCAGATGGGTGAACCGTAATTTGGGAAGATAGACACAGAGCATACCCAGCGGGTAAAGCACCCATGGCAAACTATTCATCTTAATAACGCTAACTCTCCCCAGAGGGATAAAGGTAGAGCCGTCCAACACTGCAAGTCTGTTTTAATCTCTTGTATGAGGGGGTAAAAGATTCTCCTTAATTAACTCGGAAGGGTATCTTGTCAAATGTATTCCTAATAAGTGATAACCTTAGGTTGCTATAGTAGGCCCAAATCTAAAATCTGCTGCTTAGGAACATACGCTTTAAAGGGCTACACTTTTGTTTTATCTAAATTAAGCTTATAGCCAGCAATCTCTGAGAAACGCTGAATTACGTCCAGGGCTGCTGGAATTGAGACCAGGGGATCCTCTGCATGTAATAGAAGATCATCCGCATAAGCAGAACTCTTGTACCTGGTCTTGCCCACCAGAATCCCTTGAATAGCAGGATTCTGTTGGAGATTGTAAAGTAGGGGTTCTGAATATAGATTTAAAAGGAAGGTGGGGGGGGCACACCTACCTCGTTCCTTGTTGAAGTAAAAAGGAAGCTGACAAAATTCCATTACACCTAATATGTGTAGAAGGATTGCAGTACAGCACCTTTACCTATTCACAAAATGGAGGAGGAAAATCACATTTCTGGAGGATTGCAAATGAAAAGGGCCAGGAAATTCGATCAAATGCTTTTTCTGTGTCCAGGGAGACTACAGCCGCTGGCACCCTGCTCTCCCCGGACACGGAAATCAGATATTGTAATTCACACAGGTGGTCACTGGAGATCTGACCTGCCACAAAACCAACCTGCATCGGACAAATAAGGCCTTCCCATACTTAGCAGTAGCCAATTGGCTAGTACTTTGGCCAAGATTTTTATATTCGAATTAAGCAGAGAGATGGGGCACTGACTAACAGGTTAAAGTTCATTTTTACCCAGTTTAGATATGAGTAATCCATACTTGTGTAAAACAAAAGTTGGAAAGGCCATAAGAAAGCAAATAGTTAGAGACAAGTTAATAAGGGAGCTAAAATATCGATGCAAGCCACATAAAAATTAAGAAAGCCATCCAGTCCAGGGGCCTTATTCTGTGAAAGCTGTTAACTCGCCCGATGGACCTCTAAAAGTGTAATTGGGCCTTTAAGAAATCTTGCTGCTGAGGAGTAAGCTGAGCGAAAGGGAAATGGATCCAAGTATGCAGCAATACGCTCTTTCAGAGGGAGTGTGTTGGGGGTCACACCTATATAAAGCACTGTAGTATACTCGAAAAGCCTCCGCAATATCACATGGATGGGTGAGTATTGCATCTCCTGGACTGGGTTGAAGACTGGGTATAACCTTTAATGACTCTGTTTGCCAGAGCCACAGGACCAGTAATTTCCCTGCTCGCTCCCCAGACTCCAGATAGTGATTTTCTTTTGCTGTAAAGACAGATCTTCCTTCTCAGCCAAAATATCTAAGTATTGTGCCCTAAGGAAATTCAGTTGGAGCCAATACATAAAGGAGGTCCCAAGGAACCAATAGAAAACTACTGGCCAGCCTCGCTCCTCTGTATCCTGTCCAAGATACAGGAGCAGCTCATCTACAACCATCTCCGTGACTACCTGGAGATTAGACAACTGTTGGTACTCAATCAGCATGGGTTCAGACGGAATCACGGGACTGACATGGCACTTACAAATTCACTACTGATACCCTCAAGGCCCTTGACAATGGCATTACCACTGACGCCATATTTATCGACCTTACCAAGGCCTTTGATTTGGTCGACCACAACCTCCTGAGAGACAGGCTAAAACTCACTGTCCTTGACCGCCACTCCCTGACCTGGTTTGAGAGTTACCTGTCCCATTGAACCCAACAGGTTAAGCGGAAGGGATCTATATCAGATCGACTAACCATTAAGGAGAGTGTACCTCAAGGTTCCATCCTGGGGCCCCTCCTGTTTACCCTGTTCGTAAACGACCTCAGCAACAACTGTGGTGGTAACTTAGTAATGCAATACACTGATGATGCTGTGCTTTACAGAACCTCGGACAGCATATCGACCCATGAGCCTCTGCTATAGGAGGACTTCTCAACCCTAGAAAAGTGGCTGCTGGCTAAAAGGTTACTGTTAAATGACGAGAAATTGAACACCATGTTGTATGGTCCCAGAACTCTAAGCTCGGACAGAACCCAATTGCTCCCCCTGCTATCCTCAACAGGTACACCTACAGAAGTTGTGAGCTCCTTCAGGTACCTGGGCCTTATCGTTGACTAAGGCCTCACTTTTAAATGCCATGTGGACCATGACACCAGAGCTATACATCAAAAGTTAGGTCTACTCTACAAGCTGAAATCCCAATTAATCCATGAAACTAGGGTAGCAATTGCAAATAGCATCCTCCTACCCAAACTTACCTATGCAGCTCCAGTCATACAGTCCCTTACTGGAAAGGAATTGGGTAGGATGCAAATACTCTACAACAAGATTGCGTAATTTGCAACCAAATCCCACCCGAGACACCACCACTGCGAGGTACTTGCCTCCTTAAACTGGCCATCCCTATCCCAACGGCTTGAATCCCCCCTCCTATGCACCGCCTGCAAACTAATAAATGGCCCCCACCCGGCAGGTCTTGCTGGGCTGCTGGTCCCCAAGTGCCCAGGCAGGCTGCTCCGCACCTCGTCTTGGAAGCTCCTGGAGGTTCCCAGGGTGAGGACAACAGCAGAAAACAAGTCCTTCTCCCATGTGACCCCGACCCTCTGGAACAATCTCCCTGACCAACTGCATAATGCCGGCACACTGGTCTCTGTGACAGGGTAGAATAAGGCCCTGTCCCATTTGTTATGCAGAAAGAGTTAAATGCAAGGATCTGTTCTGTCCTCTCATTTTCTGTCTCTTCTCTGTCTGGTTGCACAACCAAATTTTCTTGTGAGACATAGGAACTAATCATTCTGATGGTTCCGCAGTTCTCTGCCTCTCCCTATCTCCCTGCCTTCCCTTGCTAGTTCTGTCTTTTCTTCCCCCTTGCATAGCTGCAGTTAAAAAAAATATGTGAATCTCTGTGTAAAACTGTATGTGAAACTGGGATCCCTTTGTTTAAAACTGTATATAGTTAAACTGTTGAAATGATTGCAAAAAGCTATTTGGAACTTAAGGGGCTAACATGAGATGCAGTTTTTGAGCCTTTGGCAGAGGTGTAAACAAGAGGTCAGTTCTGGGTCACTATGTTCTTTTTGGTGCACATGCAAGGAACGAAACTGACAAAAACATTATGTAAACTTACAAGAACATTCTGTGAGAAGCTGGCTCTCTTAACAAGTTCCCAGACAAAGACTTATAAAAGAGCAGCAATGCTTTTGCTAGAGAGACAAGGAGACTGAGAGACTGAAACTTGGAATTAAGAGATACCCTGAGAAGGACTTAGTTTTCTCTGTTTGTATTGCCTTTGTAAATAGTTATACTGAATAATTTTTATATTTTATCTTACTGTTATTGTGAAAAATAAAACACTATTTGCGAATTTTGAAACTGCTCCTCATTTTCCTAAGCTTCCTGACCTGTGCCTCGTCGACAGTCTCCTTTAGAAAAAGTCTCAGGGTGCATCTGCTGGAAAACAACTTATGCTCGTGCCAGAGATGACCCCTGCAATTCAAACCCCAAGTAACCTGTCCTGCCCATGAGGGAAAAGCCCCAGCATAAAATGCACTTCTGCTTGAGCTGAATAATATGAAAAAGGCCGATTGCAGCCTGTCATTTACCTGTATCCATAGTAACATGTAATAACACTATGTAAATGTTGGTAGCCTCCAACACTCTATACTGATGTGATTACAAAAAAAAAAAACTATGTATGTTCCCCCAAAGTGCAAGTCTTCTGGAATTTCTGTGATTGTCTGGAATTATTGTGATTGTTCTAAAATTGCTTATGTCATCAAACTGTGTCATTGTTGTGTCCTGTATCCTACAGGATTCTATGGAACTAAATCAGGGTCGCCTCCGAAAAAGGGACCATTTGAGCCACTGGGCATACCCGGTCAACAAAATGATATAAGTTAAAATAAATAAATGTGGCAGCATTAGTATCGGGGGATGATTAGTGCTCTGAGTGACGTATTTGTTGGAGTAAGTGATCCACATTTTCTTTACGCATCTTGTTAGACTTAGTAGCTATCTGTATGCATTCTTCTCGCACTGCACATTTAGCCGTTCACCACAGTACATCTATGGCAGGCCCCATTATTCAGGAAGATGTTTTTAAGGAAATCTTGTATTGCAGTAAGCACGGTGGGATCCTTAAGGAGCTGTGAATTAAGCCGCCAGGTCCTATCCCGTTCCTCCAGCCCATGGACAGTGTGATCCATAGTCACTGGCGCATGATCTCTAAAGTTACCATGGGCTGGGTGTCGCAGTATAGAAGTCCTGGTAAAAGAGCCCTTACTGATGGCAGAGACTTTTAAAAGTGTGCATTTTTACAAAGTGTGAATCTTTTTTTTTATTTCTTTTTATTCAAAGGATGTGACAAATACTTGGATTACAATCATTATCACTAAGTCCAAATGTGTAGATTATTCTCCATGGTACAGTATATTAAAGACAATCAAATAATTGTATCATAACCTGTGTTTGTGTTTTTCATTCTGTAATGACTGAAATTAATAACTTAATAGGTAATCTGCCCCGGATATAAACATTTAAAGGTTTGACTTTCTCCAAGAACTCAACTAGTCAAAGGTCTACCACATGTGAAGGCTGTGTTCCAAAATCAACAGAAGACTCTCAATCTCTCCGAGTATAAAAAAATTAGTTGCGATATGGAGAGGATCAGGGGACAAAGTCCGGGTCTTGTCTGGACAAATGCAGTACCCAGGGTCTCCATTGTGCTTCAAATGTCTGGTATTTATTATGGAGTTTGGCCGTAAGGGATTCCATACAGAGTGTGAATCTTGAACATGTGTGGACCAATTGAATTGCATTTTTTAATGTGTGTTGATTCCAGCACCATCTTCAAACTCTTAAGACTTTCAACCTGATCTGTCCACAGGTGTCTGAGTTATACAACGCCAAAAATCAGCGTTAAAGTGATTCTGTCTGTAATCCCAGTAGTTTTATGTTGCCTAGAAAAGGTTTTAGTCACCAGAAAGTTGTTCTTTACTTTTCAGTCGCTGTGTTTGTGTACATTGTACTCTGTTGTATCATAAATGTTTTTTTTTTTTTTTTAACCAGGAGAGACACGCTAAGCTGAAAGCTTGTTTACAGGTGTGACCTGGGAGTACAAGGAAGTTAAGTGACTTGCTCAGTGTTACACAGTATGCAAGTGGGGGCTGTGGGATTCAAACCCAGGTCTCCAGGTTTGCAACTTAGAGCCTTGAACCACTGAACCATACTGCCTCCTGCTTTCCCAGTGTTAGTCCTACTGTTAAAGCGCACTGTCAGTAGATGATTGCATTTACAAATACCTAGTAGCTGAAAGGTAAATATTAAAAGTCATCAAATGAAAGAGCAGTGTTAAAAAAAAAAAAAGCTCTTTTAACAGTCAGCAGTTCTGCGCTAGCCACATGGAATGTGCATGTCTTTCACAGTTGCACGTCTCTCTCTCTCTTGTGCTGATTACGCTGAATGTTTGTAGTCATCATTGAAGTAGATGCCACCATTATCATGGTCTCACGGAGTTTTACTTCCTTACTTGCACATGACGATGGTGCAAACGGTGTGCGTATGTTGTCAGTGAAAGCCATTCGGCTTGTTTCTCACTGCTCTGCAGCGTACATGTTGTAGTGATGCTGCTGGGTTTTATCAGTCGATATTTACAGTACTGCATCTTCAAACTAGTGTTGATATAGTGGAACATTTTTATTGGAGGTTCAGGAGAGACGT